>CM055125.1:263502714-264702714 GCA_029206835.1 Rana muscosa | reverse complement strand
TTGGGACCAGTGTCTAGATGTTAGGATTGGCATTTGTTTGATGGTATCACCCCGGGGTAATTCGCAGTGGAGCTGGATACGCCTTAGTAGTTTTATTTGGGGTTTCCCAATCATTAGAATTGACATCTCAGGCTATCATTAGCGTTATTCAGCTGCACTCCGAATTTCATGCCGATGTCCGGACTTTCTGTGTTGTGTGTTCCCTTATTTTGTTATTTGTCATGTCTGTTAGTCCTGTCCTGTCTTGTTTGACCCCCCCCCCCCTACTGAGATCACCATTGGTGACCGTCAGTAGTCTGTGGTAGCAGTTATCTGTGTTATTTTTAATGCCAATTGAAATTTTCTGAGCATTCTTTTTTGACTATAATAAATTATTTAATCATTTCCCCCAGTCTCAGTCTATACCTACGATTGTATTAAGTAGCAACTTTTACACCCCTTTATACATCTTGGGGTGTTCCCCTTCTTTTTTGCCTAGCCTCTTTTGCTACAACAATGGTCCCACTACTGACCAATGGTATTTAGACTTATATTATTTAAATTAGGACTGGAGAAAATGCACTTTAGGGATTTGTTTTTCCTTTCTTTTTGTCTTTTGTAAAAGGGTTATCCTACTACTTTGGAAAGATTTTCTCACATTTCCTGCAGTTTTCGAAGACCGGAAATTAGGGGAAATCTGCCCATAAGGGTTCCCAGAGCTATAAAAATAAAAAGTTTTGTCTTTAGATATACTTTAACCATGGCTGTGGATGTATTATCCAGATGATGTGAACTAATGTACCATCACGTCTTAATATAATATCGGTTTACCGTTCCTTATTATAAATGTGATATGCATGTTGATGATTTTAAAACTCGGGCTCTCTGTTATTACTAAGCTCAGAGACACCTCTTTTGCAATGCACCCCTCTACACAAAGAGCTTCTTGTCTGTGTTCCATACAGGCCACGTGCATCTGCATTACAAGCCAGTAAACCGTCTTCCAAGACACCCGGAGAGAGAGAGTGTGAGGGGCCAGGAAATGCTGCTCTGTTTGGTTGGATCCCATTTTTTCCATCCGTCTGTTCTGCACTGTTTAAGCCAGTCTGGGTAATGAGGTCTGACCTAGAGGTACCGGTGCCCCTGATCTTTCAGTATGCCCTCAATATGTCTTTATTCTTAGTGGTTGACATCAGTAATACTACAGTATGTTGGATTTAGCTAGAGTATGCCTTGCTTTTGCTACATTGCCAGGTACTGCAAGAAAGGGAAGTTTGGCAATTGCATCCAGATTCTTCAATTCCTTACTAACTTCCAGTAGAGAAATTACTTTTAGGACTTTTCTTGTTACTGTGGAATTCAGGACCACTACCTACCATCACCTTCATTAACCCCTGTACATAATCAAACATTCCTCCTTTTATATCTCTGTGATGAAGTTGTGGGCGGAACAGAACACACACAGAGAACAGGAGTGATCAAGGGGTTCCTTTTTGAGAGATTGAGCCAACAGAGAGATGGGCAAGGTCAGGTTCACAAGGTTGTCCAAGCACCGACAAAAAAAAATTGGGGCAATCTGCAACAATAGGGGTTAAGTCCAGTGTCACAGGGCAGTGGTCTGCACATGGCTAAGATAGGTAGTGGCTGTGTGTCCTGGCCACAGCTTCAGGAGCGCACAGTCAGCGGTCGCAAAATGGATAAATAGACTGCCTGGACTCCGGTATTTAACTCCAGAGCTGGTATGCAATCTTGTGTCCAGGCAACCTGATGCTTGGTGTCAGTTGCTCTGGCAACTAGTCCCGCCCCCTTCAGCAGTGGCCACACCCAGGAGCACAGCCTTGGTCTCTAGTGGACACTCCAACGCAGGAACAGCGGGGTCACAGTGTGCTCGCTAAGTTGGGGGGCAAGCAGGCAACTGGCATATAGCCTGCATGTGGTACATCCACATGCAGGCATAGAGGGGCGGCAGCCTGGCGCTCGGCTGGGAAACGGGATAGAGTCTACAACAGCTCCCTTGCACCCAGAACAGAGATAATGTGTTCTGCATGCTGGGGCACAGAATGGTGGCGAGCTGGCCATGGTGGGGGGTGGGCCTGTGCTGCTGAACAGAGGATTAGTTGGAATGAGTCCAGGTTCCAGTCTATTGTCCTGCTGTTTTGATTATCCATTTGTATTAAGTTTAAGGGCTCATTCTCACTTGGGCAGAGACCTGTATTTTTATGCATTACAAAAGATTCTCCGTAAGGGCACACAAAAAACAGTTATTTGCTGTGTGCCCTCTTCACACATGAACAGAGCCTTCAGAAGAGCTGCAGTGCAAAGATATTCAACATGTCTGCATTTTTTCCATCCCGCACCACAGACCACTTGTGGTTTCTTTTCTTACCTGCGTGACATTTCAATAACATTAAAAAAAAGTAAACCGTGCTCTGTGCTTTAAAAGGGCAGGGCACCACGAGAAGACAGACACCTCCTGCAGCAATTTACAATGCAAGAAGTGTGAACCCGGCCCATTTTCATTTGTATCCAGGTTCACATCTCTTCCATCTTTTAGTAAGGCCTCTTTCACATCTTATGTGCATTAAAGCTGATGGAAATAATCCAGCAGATTTGAGTTGCATAGAATATTTTTTTGTTTATACCATGTACGTTTCTAATGTAGGTGTCTGCAAGGGCGAAAAGAAGCCAATTGTTTCCCATGTTCACACCACAATGCTGGTATCATATTTTTTTTTTTTTTGTTTGTTTTTTGTGCAGACCAAGGCATACATGTTGCTTTTTTCTGCAAAAAAAAGGGAAGGACACTATTGTGTTATGGTGTGATCATGGTACATAGAAAACAATTGCATTCTTTGTTCTCTTGCAGAGATCTGTGTAACCTAAGTAGAGATGAGCTTGGGTGTCCTTCGATCTTTTCTGCAGCCGAATTCCGAACTTACACTGTTCTTTTACTCCAGTGAGCGGCGCGCAGTGTCATTCCCTCCCTGCAGCTTGTCTTTGTTTATTTAAGTTGTGGGGCCACAGCTCATTGGAGTAAAAAAAGTGCACCAGTTTGGAGTTCAGCTAGAGAAGAGTTTCGATAACACCTAAGCTCATCTCTAATCCTGAGGTTTCCTATATACCACCTGTTATAAAAAGAAGTATCATTAGTGGCATTTGTTTCCTTTCACATTCCTGACTTAGAAAAAGCAGTGCATTGTAGAATTGGCAGGTTACAGGCGTGCAAAGGGATTGCAAGGCCTTTCTTCATCACTTAAAATTAATAGTAGTAAACCTACAAGTTTGTTTTGAGGAGGAAATGTAATGGACCAGAGCTCAGAGATACATAGGGAGGATATAAACACTCCTTGAAGCTGGCATCACTTGGGGAATTGATTTCAGCATTAATAAGCTATACTGCAAACTGCTCTGCATTTGTCTGCCCACTGTCCAAGTGACTCCTATACTATATATCTATGTTGCTGATACCCCAGGTACCTCGACCTCCACTGCTGCAATTGGCAGTGTAGTGCCTGCACTGCACATGTTGACCAAGAATACCATAAACCAGGGGTCTCCAAACTTTCTAAACAAAAGGCCAGTTTACTGTCCTGCAGACTGCAGACTGTGGGTATTGGGAGTAGAAAAGAACATCAGTGGAAATAAGAGGCCCCATCTTTGGTGTCAGTGGAAGAATTGTGCCCCTTCTTTGGTATCATTGGGAGGAATCTGCCCCTTCATTGGTGTCAGTGGGGGGAATTATGTCCCATTGTTCGTATTAGTGGATGAAAATTGTGCCCCAAGGCCTGGATAAGATCATGCAAATGGCTGCATCTGTCCCCCGGGCCGCAAATTTGAGACCACTGCCATAAAACCTGACTCCTTCCATCACTGTGGGTTTTGCATGTGCTGTCCATCAACCCCATCTCAAGATGGCCTACAAGAGCAGGTCTTGAAAATGGCTCCAGACCTTGTAGAAGGCCCCCACTCCTGTTTTAGTTTGACAGATGTCCTCTCTCATACTATTTTTTATTTTTTTTTAACCAGTTGTCCTCTTTGTCCAAATTGTGTACCCTAGTATCCTCCAAGGAATAGCCCTTTTCGGAGTGGTGCAGAGTTCACCCTCCTATGTTGATCCATCACTTTGTTGAGTGGTTGATTGGTGTCCCCAATATACAAGTCTTTCCATTCCTCATTACGCTGGGCTTCATTTACCAAATTACAGCACCTTGCTTGTTTTGGCTCTTTAGATGTACAAGCTTTTTCTCTGTGTACTGTTGGACTTGAAACACAAAGATGCAATGTTTATGAAAAATCCTTCTGTGATTTTTTGACACTGCAGTAGCAATATATTGGATGACTATATTCGATGGTCCCCTGCTTGGCCTTGTGAATGTTTTTTATTACTTTTGTCTCTGCTACACACACACTTGTAACAGAGTTATTGGTCTTAATGGATTGGCATTATTACAACCATTATGCACGCTTATGAGACAAGTTATCAAAGTACGATCACGGTTTCTCTAGGAGAAAGATTTGGCACTGCTCAGGGTGTTTGAAAGCTTAAATTTAAGATACAGTAACATCCAATACTCACATTTCTCAGCTAATTCTGTATTTTGCTATTATGTTAAAGCGGACCTTGCAGTAAAATGCAAGCTGTCTGAACCCTCTCCCAGTGTGAAAAACTACTAGATGGCAGGTCCAAAATATACATGTGAATGTAAACAAACAGATTTATACTTGCCTCACCCCCATCTTTAGTCCACAGCGTCTAGGCGAGACTAGATTCTGGTGATTACATAGCAGCAGAAATATCGAAAGATGACTCTCTTGCAATGGACTGGAGGATTGCCCTGCATTTCTCAGGAATCTTCCCAAAAGGACAGCAGCATCGCAACCAGCAATGTAGAAGAGGTGGATAAGGCACGTATAATGCCCCTGTCACACGGGCACCTTCTGTTCTGATCAGCAGGGTATCTGTCTGCTGATCAGAGCAGAGCGGGTGGATGACAGGTCCATGTCGGCTTAGTTTATGCAGACCAGACACAGAGCCTGCTCTGCTCCATGGGTGGCCCTCTGATCCGCCTACATAGAGAACACATCCCCTTCCATTTGTTTTTCGTGGACTGGATCAGAGCTGGAGTGCTGATTGTTACGGCATCATGCAGGAAGGTATTTCTAACTCATCTCATAGACAAATGGAAAATGTTTTACATTGCCAGGGTAGGCACCAAAGTTTTTAATTTATTGTGTGCTTGGAGTTCTGTTTTAAAGGGAAACACAGGGCACAAATCCTTTCATTTAAATATGTTGCTGAATTGCCCATATTGGCTTTGTGCACATCAAATACCTTTGCTGTCCCAGATACTACTATGTAAATGTAGCAGTGAAATAATCACTGTGCTGTACATAATCTGTAGAGAGCAGAGCTGTGGGAGGACCCTGCAGGATCTATTCATTACAGGGGGGGAAACAAAACCAATCACCCTGCACAAGGATAGAGCGCTTTAGTGATCAGTCTTTATTACAGGAAGTTCCTGAAAAGAGACAACTTTTCACACTTTATTGCTGCACAGATCTGGAAGAAGTACACAGAGCAGACCAAGATTCAAGTAAGAATACACATGCCTCTCGTATTTGGACAATATTCGCTTATCCCAGAGTTCACTTTTAAGAGCAAAAGGACTGTTAGTGTGTGAAAGGTGCAGAGTAAATCTTTGGTTTCTCCAAGCAATAACCTTTGCATGTCTTCATAGAAACACATGTATCTTGAAACTATATTCATTCAGTATTACATCATCAGGCACTTTTTTGGACTGGACTTTGGCATTGGAAATCATACAATAACCAAATTATAAAATTTTGGACAATTTCCACACTTTTGCGCTAGAAACATTTTTCTAATTTGGATTTTGCAGATAGTATAAAACTTTTATTTATAAAGCCACATGCTGTGTGTCAGTTTTCCAAGTTATTTGGATCAGCTGAAAACATTCTAATGGTGTTTTGCCATTGGCTGCCTTTTGTGCTTCTTGCATGTTATCTTGTCCAGCTCTGCCCTTTGTGTGAATCTTTGTATTGTACTGGAACCTGTTGCTTGGCGTTTAATTTTTTCTTTTCTTTTTTTTTTCTTTTAGGGATTCCCTGGCGATTTTGGAGAAAGGGGTCCTCCAGGACTTGATGGAAACCCTGTAAGTCGTTCATAATATAACACAATAACTATTGATTTTTTATTTATTTTTAACTAACTCTAGTGATCTGCATCTGGTTGAAAAAGTATAGCCAGTCCAACCCACAGAAAAGAAAAAAAATACTAAAACGCACACAAATAGAAATCTCCATATACGCAATCCTATACCCCGAGGAAGGCAAAAACCCAATAAAGCATGATCCAATTTACTCCAGTGAGGGAAAAAAAATCCTTCCTGATACCCCTAGAGGCAATCAGATATTCTCTGGATCAACTATTTGTTCTGGTTCATTGACTCAAAAGTATTGTGGCCAGTGATTCAGTATGCCAGCCACCCAACAAGCATTACTCCTACTGATGTAAGTTTAAGATGCATGTCACGGGAGGTGCCTGGTGACAGTCTGTAGTAAACTATGTGTATATTGGTCCTGGGGTGTGGGTCCTTCTTTATGCTTGCAGCATGGTGTAAAATGATATTGATACTGCAGTAATGATTTCAGATTACAACTCCAAAGGGTGCCTTATAAATGAAGAAAACATGTCACATTTAATACATGGCTTTTATCTAGTTTTCATTTAGAAGTTGCAGTAAAGAGCATATATGGGTCTAGGGTTGCTCAATCTATGTATATAATGGTACCAACATCTCGGGTAGAAGAAATACATATAAAAGATTAATGAACTTTCAAGGTACCAAAGAAAAGTGATAACATATATGATGTAATAAAAATGAATGCTTTTTATTTGAACAGTCATAAAACTGTGAAAAGTAGAGCCTGATACAACAAGACCCACATATGGTAAAACATCTTAAAAACGATACCACCATGCTCATGTTCCGCATGCTGACTAATATTCTAAGTGGTGAGAAGCCCTACTTCTAAGAGTAGAGTGTCTACAGAGTGTCTACAGTATAATCACAACATTATTGGAGAAAGATGAGCAGCCGACTCAATACGCTTCATTAAACATTTCCAAATTCCTCAGGAGGTAAACCTCACCCCGAGCGGAAACACTTTCAGATATCAATTAAAGCGGCATTATATAGCTACCTGCTCCCTTTTCAGATTTGCAATTACAGTGTCTGATAGAGGGAAGTATTTCAGCATCAACTTCTTTTGCCACTTTACGATGTCATGTAACTGTGATTGCTGAGAGTCACAGTGAAAGATAATGCTGAAAGATCTGTAGATGTTTCACAGTGTCCATTAGGAACTCCCTTCTTTCTCCATGTCCAACAATTAGTGAGGCACCACTGAACCCTTTGTATGGCATGCTTTCTTTAGCCCAAAGAAATCTGTCTCTACCATCAAAGGGTAAATTGGCTATGTTTTCCCCCTACACCAGAGATTCGTAGTCTTCCCCTGCCTCCACATCTGGCCCTATAATGACCAGAACTTTTTTCTGGATTGGATGCTGTCGTTTACTATGTGTCAAATTCTTTGGCTGGTGGTGTTTCTGTACCTTTGGGGCTAGAATAAACCAGAAAAAAGGAGGTACTTCTGGACTGCACTAGAAGCTTATTGTCTGTTTGAGCAACACAAAGGTGTGCAACGGTGTCCTCAAATGGTAACGTAAGGCAATTTTTCTCTTTTATTTAGGGTGAACTGGGTCCCCCAGGTCCTCCCGGAGTCCCTGGATTCATTGTAAGTACAATAACTGAGTAACCAAGCCTATCCTTTCTATTCGTCAACAAACTCCCAGCATTTTGTTTACAAAAACACAAATTTATTTACTGATCTCTCTGTGAATGTATTAAATTTCTTCGACCCTATTGAGACCAATCCTTGCTTATAGTAGAGTAGGTGTTTATAGCTCTGTTTCCATCGTAAAGCATCAACTATTTTAATTAGGGAAGCTTGCTATCCACCTTAAGCAGGCAAAGCTGTGGGCATGAATTTGTCTATTTCCTCACGCATCCAGCTGGCATTAGGCAGCGACATATTTCTTCCCTGTCTTTCACTTTTTATTTCTACGGATAAGGCCGAGTAGATTAGTGTTGGCTCAGTTCCAAACCAGAAGTGGCTGCAAAAGTATTTTTCACATTGACTGTGATAGGGTAAATGTTGTTTATAGTCCTGGTGGTTGTATGAGACTTGTAAATGTAGAAATTTTGGTGAAATATAATACCTGTGCATATCGTAGTGACAGAGGAAAACAACAGTGTGCGCCAAGTTTTCCAGCCTGCTGTTGAAGTGGAGAATACGTACAATAATTATTCCAGCTGCACTTTTATTTGATGAAGACTTTTGGCCTTGTGCATGAAGGGGCCTGGGTAAAAAATTGTCAGTTCCTCATAGCATTCAATCAGCTGTCCTTAAGTTTTCCAGGTCGCAAAAAAAGAATGATTGGTTGCTATGGGGAACATAGATCTTTTATCATAGGTCTATTGACTGATGCACTTCTGGTATTAACCATCTCTGCACTATAGACATATGTGGATACTCCTACAAATTGTTTAGTTCAGGTGTTTCTAGTGTTCTGGTGTTTCTGTTGATGCTACAGTGTACAAAAACATTAAAAAAAAAAACTTTATTGAGATCAATACACGGACAGCATAGTACAGCTGTTAGGCACAAGCCAATCGTGCATAACATAATGCCAATAAATATTGCATAACAATCAAATTAAAGATGTGTCAAGGGGAAGATATCCCTGATGATAAGAAAAAAAAAAAAAAAAGGTTTGCAAGAAACATAACAGTTACTGCTTACTGAAACGATGTGTGTGGAAAAACCATATACATACAGTATATCAATTGTACATACACTAACATCCCCCGGAGCTGCCAGTGAGAAAAGTACCACAGGGGAATAGCCCATGGGTAACGGGTCTATCAGCAACTACCAATGGCCCACAGAGTGGAGCATTCAATAATTCACAGCATTGAATAAGATGAATTCTGAAAACGCTCTGGGGAATCGCTTTGTGGCAGGTTGCGCTAACTATCTATCCCAGATTTTAGTCCATTACCCTCCGTGTGAGTCCATTACCTTTTTAAAAGGGAGGATGAGATTCACCTCTAGGACCCATGATTCGAAAAATAGGTGAGGTTACCTGCATCCTGTTCTCTGCAATAACTTAGCGTGCACTGAAAAGAGTTTAGTTTAGAAATATGGTTAGAAACTTATCAGTATCTGGATCAGGGAGGAGACCAAACAGACATTGTCTTGGGTCAAGGGCTAAAGGAGAGCCCATTAGGTCATGGAGAAATCAAACTACTTGGGTCCAAAAGGTCTGTACAACTGGGCACGCCCATAGGTGGTGAAAAGTACCCGTACTTGCTGAACACCGAGCATACCATGCTTTGGAATGGTTTATAGGGAGAGACACAAACTGGAATCAGGTAAGCTGTATGTACTCTATTAATGTTTTTGGATTGGGATGTTCTATGCATTTTTTTTATTTTTATTCAAGCTGTGTAGGTATGTGTCTTGGTATCAGCCTTTTGCAGTCCCCTATGCAGCATAGTTCATTTTGGGGAAGCGAGAAGCAGCTCGTGGAACATGCTGATAGGAGGCGAGTGAGCAGAGTGGCAGAGAAAGCAAAGTGACAGATAAAGGAGCTTATCGGGATGCTGCTTTTCCTTTCACTGTCCAGTCTCAGGTTGGGGGTGGGAGATAACCTGTAATGTCTCTTGCACACTGGGCATTTATCCCGCGTTCATTAGATCCTGGCATTTTTAGTGCAGGCGGAAGAGACAGGTGCACTATCCGCTGCCAGCAGCCTCTAAAACTGTCAGAGAGGCTAAGAGCTGGTCTGGCTGGACAGTGCACTGAGTGGTACTAACATTTAGGACAGCATGCACCCAGGGACGACTGCCCCGAACACAAGCACCTGGTGTACCCATCCATCCACGGCAGCTGTCAACTTCGCATTGAGTTTTGCAGGCTTCTGACAGTGGGGCTGGACGGTGCGTCTTCAGTTAGCACAGGATCTATTGCATCGGGGCTAAACGCCCAGTGTACATGAGGCCTTAGTGTTCCTAAACTGTAGCAGAGAACAATGAATTCTCCTACCTTGACAGACAGGACTGTCTGAAATTCAGCTTTAAATTCATAACAACAAAAAAGCCCCTTATGAGAGAAACGGCTGCTCTGAGTTCATTCTGAAATCAGTCACATGTTCAACTGCCAATTCATTTATTGCATGATCTTTGTTAAAGCAGAGGATCAAAGTTTGGGCAGAACTGAGAATTTGTTAGCTCTTCCTTCATGGCATACTCAGAAATCATGTGACAAACGCTTCTTGTCTCTTAACTAGCATTGGCTGGAGGCCAAGATCACCCTTTATCTGCATATAAGGTTAGCATTTTAGTGCCGTTTTGTGTAATTTTTATTGACACCCAAAATGGACAAAAACAAGCCAATTACATCCACATTGTGTAGACCATGAAAACGTCATTAGTGCCGTATTTTAGGACAGAGTAAAAGGGGTTATATCCGTAGGTCAGATTTAGGTCACATAAATTTGGACATCAATCAGGATGCAGTACTCTTTGAAATATTTACACATCCATAAAAATGTTTCTTTCATTTTATTATGAATAGTCTAGTACAGAGTGAAATACTTGTAAGGAAATAGCAGATCTCTTTATACCAGCTTGCATGTACACAGCTTGCCTATAAGGAGCTCTTGTGCAGCTGTCAATCGGGCAGCACATACAGCTCTCCAGTCGTGAGGCCACTAGTAGCATAAAACGCTCTGCTGTAGAGAAATAATGTCAGGAAATTCTGCCTTGGGTCTTGGTTGAAATTTATTACCTCTCTGAGCTTAACCACATGGAAAAATATTCTTTCCCTTAGAACCTCTTTCATCCCTTTATAAACAGTCAGGAAAGGGGACTTTACGTTTTGGAAGTGTATTTTGTATTTCCGTAGCCCCTGGCTTGTAAATATGAAGTGGGATACTCGTGCTGGCTTGCTTGTAAATTTGTAACAAATTTTTCAACTTAATTTTTGATTTTATTATTTTGTTTTTCATTTTCTTTTTTGTTCTCTTTTAAAAGGATTGTAAATGCAAAAAAGAATTCAGGGAGGTAAAAAGAGGACATAATCTTAGTAGGGAATATAGCAAGGCCTGTTATCTACATTAATCTACATTTAGCATACAATAACAGGAAATTATCAACATCATTAATGCTGTTTGTTTTGGATAAAGGGTAAGAATGGATAGAGCATCTATAATGTTTTTTCTCTTTCAGCTCAAACCCTTCAGTCTATCCAAACCCAGTTTGCATTTAAAAGTGTGCCCAGTATAAAGGTCCCTCACACTTGAGAATAAATTTAAGCAGTTACCGTATATACTCGAGTATAAGCCGAGGTACCTACTTTTACCACAAAAAAACTGGGAAAACGTATTGACTCAAGTATTAGCCTGGGGGGGGGAAATGTGCCCATTGCCACCTCACTGTGCCAATTGCCCAACCTTACTGTGCCCATTGCCATCTCACTGTGCCATCTCACTGTGCCACCTCACTGTGCCCATTGCCACCTCACTGTGCCCATTGCCACCTCACTGTGCCCATTGCCACCTCACTGCCCATTGCCACCTCACTGTGCCCATTGCCACCTCCCTGTGCCCCCTTACTGTGTCCATTGCAGCCTCCCTGTGCCCGAGTCAGTCAGTGTACCTGAAAATCTTCTTATTCCGGGGCCGGCGTCCATTGTTTAAATCTCGCGGCTTTCTTCTGGTCCCTTCCGTGATAGGCGTTTCCAGCAAACACTTTGTTGAGTGTTGCGCCTATCACGGAGATCCTCTCATTCTCGGACTCCGTTTCCCAGCAGGCACTGTGTTCAGTGTTCCGCCAATCACGGACGTCGGACAAGAGAACATCCATGATAGGCGAAACACTCAACACAGTGTTTGCTGGAAACGCCTATCGTGGAATGGACCAGAAGAAAGCCGCGAGATTTAAACAATGGACGCCGGCCGCGGAATAACAAGATTTTCAGGTACTGACTTGAGTATAAGCCGAGGGGTATACTTTCAGCCCTAAAAAAAGGGCTGAAAAACTCAGCTCTTATACGGTAATTGGAATGACAGTTCGCAGGTATTGTGTAAAGCCAACATGTTTTAGGACTGTCGGCTCTGATCCAGCCTTATTAAAGGCTCCAAAATTCCAAAGTTGCATCACACCACTAGTTTTAGCCTGTTCACTACTTCAGCCCTGATTAAAGAGGAAGGCATCTGCCCTGAAACTTGTTGCCTTTACCTGTGAACTGTCAGCTTCAATAAACGCCTTAAATTTACCCTCAAATGTGGCATACCTTTATACTGCGCACTCCTCTTTACCCAGCTACACCCTGGCATGACTGATAAACACCGCTTTAGATGGTTTATGACGGTTTACTCTTTGTTGACTTTGTTGAGCAGGGAGTCTGCTCCTTTGCACAAGTTTGAGAATCTCATCAAGCTTCAACTAAGGACATTTTTCCTCTACATAGGAATACATAATTTTGTGGAGACCTTGCTGAAGAACCATGCTGAATATTTCTCTACATCCCTCATGGCCTTTGAATCCATTCTTAGAACTAATCTAACAACTAAGGGCAATGATACAGTTGAACCTCGGATTACATTAATCCGTTCCGTTAATACGCATAATCCGTTCCAGGAGAATGCTCGTAATCCAAAGTACTCGCATATCAACGCAAGTTTTCCCATTGAAGTTAATGGAAACGAAAATAATTGCAATACCGCATGTGGCCAGAGGCGGGGGGCGCCGGAGAGCCTCAGAAACGTCCGAAAAGGCACGAGGACACGTCGGCTGACATTGGCAAACGTCGGAAAGGCTCGGAAACGGAGTATTTCCGTGTCTTTCCGAACATTGCCGAACGGCTACGATCGTCGCTGTTTGGCTCTGCTCGGCTCCGGCGCCCCACACGTCAGGCCAAATGCGGTACTGCAGGCCCGCCCTATTAGGTTGAATTCTGCTCGTCTTGCGAGACAACACTCGCAAACCGAGTCAGAATTAAAAAAAAAAAGTTGCTCGTGAATCAAAACGCTTGTTAACCGCGTTGCTCTTAAACCGAGGTTCCACTGTACTATCCCTTACATCAGTGGTTCTCAACTTTCTGAGGCTCTCTTCTCAACTCTTGTCCTCAGGACCCACTAACAGGCCAGATTTTAAGTATTACCTTGGGGAGATGCAGACTAGAGTAGTGCAATCACTGAGTAGCAAGTGATATCGTATGTGATGTATTTCAGTTATCTTGCAAACCTGGCCTGTTAGGGGGTCCTGAGAACAGGAGTTGAGAACCACTGCCTTATATACTCATCTATTCTGGGCAACATCTTTGATCGCTCTCACCTCTATTGTACTCGCTGGGAATGAGCCCATATTAACACCACCCCCCGAAGACTGGACAAAAATCTGGCTATTGACACCGAAAAACTTCTGAAATATACAAGCATTGGAGAGTTCCTAAAATGTGCTCTGCTGATGGTACTTCACTCCGGCATGCCGCCTGCTGATACAGAATTATACAATGATCAGCTCTATACTGCAGGTCAATATTCTCAAAGACTCATGGGAAGTTCTTCTCCACAGACAATCAACGAGTTTCGATTCACGATGCAGTGAGAATCTGATACGATTTCAGTGTAATTTCTGTTGTGACAGTTGTGATTCAAATGCAAATTATTGCGATTTCTGATGTTTGAGATTTTTCTTTAAGTTGTTATATGGCAGTAACAAGTAACCCGCAGTGTATGTCACTAGACGCATCAATAATGTGTATAAGAAGTAACTAGAATAATAGCCCACTAAGCGCAAGGAGTTGTGCACTAAACGTGACTAGAACGCCTCCTTCACATGACGGATTAGGTGCATACAGCGGACTCCAGCTGCAAAAATCGGTGTGTTCTTGTGGCTGGGATCACTGGCACATGCAAACAGCTGCAGCTACTGAGCCTGTACAGAACAATGAGAGGCTGAGAATAGCCATCGCTGTTGGCATGTATCTGCACATTAAGTGGTTACCTGAAGTTATGATGGATGAGCTACCCTGGATGCAGACAGATGAGTCGGGGGTCTGATATCCATTCCTAACCGCTGGTTGTGCAGTTGCATGCAAATGGGGTTAAAACCAAAAGGACTTTTCAAACTTTGCCTTTACAGTTGCAGGTTATACTTTCAGCTTCCTTCCTGCTCTTCAGGAACAGAAGGTCCCAATCATCAATTCGCTGCTCCTGGGTGATCCTCAGGCTTGGACCTTTTAATCTCACATCTACAGTCTCTGCCCTGCTATCTGTAGATGTTTTTTTTTCAAAGCTTTAGGCTTACTGTATGATGATCTAGACACCACTGATACAGAGGAGGCCTGCCTTCAGGTGATATTCCAAGACAGACGCTCAGTAGAAAATTATTCTTTTGGGTTTTAACACTGGTCAACAGATTCTAGGTGGAATCGCCAAAACATTTCACAGTCAATAGAAGCTGGGACTCTTAGACACTGTAAAAGATGCATTAGTTCACTATCCTTCCCTGTCTACTTTTGAGGAGGCCCTAGCTCCTGTCATTCATATTGAGTTCCACCTACAGGAGAAATTGGCAGAATGTGGGGCTTCTTTTTAGTGTTTCCTCCTTCTACCAACACCCACGTAGGTGCGGAAGAACCCATGCAGATTTGGCCCACACATTTGTCATCCCAAGACACCACTAATGCATCCTGGGTCCCGATTTGTACTGTAGTGCCCAGGGTCATTACGAGTCAACCTGCCCCGACAAGCCATGAAAAGCCATGGTCTAGAGGGGAAGGGCCTGCCTCTCTTGTCCGAGCCTCCAGACATTCCATAAAAGGCAATCTTTTTTTCCTGTCTAAGTTTCTTTTCACGCCTCTCAGCATCATCTTTCTGCTCTTTTACTCTTGCACAGCCAGTAACGTTATTGGTTGATGCTTACATAGTGTCTACAGGTCCTGTTTTTTTGCCTGTAGAAGTACTATTATGCCCGATTGTCGTAGACCATTTTGTTGATCTTTGCAGGGGTGATCTGACGTCCACCCCCTGTCACTTTACCTCAAGGCACGGGGAGAAATTTTTCTTTTTCCTTTTTTTTGTTTGTCATCTCCTGCCCAGCCTACCCTACCCTCTCATCTTGGTCTACTTGTGGCTATAGCAACAAAATGCACACATCAATTGGAAACACTTGCTTTATTTTCTGCCTCTGGCCACCTACTATTGTAGCAACCGTGAGTACTACTGTCCTACCTGCCTTATGATTGTTGTGATTATGATTGTTCCATTGATCTTTTGCCAGGCTCTTCTTCACTTAAAGGTTCAGTTTTCCCTCTGTCTGAGCCTGAAACTCAACCAAATGCGAAACTACATTGAAGAAAATCTTCAATATGGTTTTATTCGTCCCTCGACTTCCCAGCAGGTACAGGGTTTTTGCTTTGTGCAGAAAAACATCGCAGTTTGCCTCTGCGTCGACTACAGGAGACTAAACAAGATTAACATATCTAACAGATACCCTCTACTAGGGTTGTCCCGATACCACTTTTTTAAGACCGAGTACAAGTACCGATACTTTTTTTCAAGTACTCGCCGATACCGATTACCGATACTTTTTTTTCAATGTCACGTGACAGTGGCACATGTGTCAGTATTTTTTTTTGACAATTTTTTTTTTTACAATTTTTTTTTTTTACATTTTATTTTTTTACAATTTTTTTGTTATGTTTTTTTTACAGTGCTTTCTTCTTTTTTTTGGTGGGGGGGGGGGGGGGGTTGGATTGTGTGTGTGTTTTTTTTTATTCACATTTTTATTATTTTTTTCAATTCATTTTTTTTATTTATTGCAATTTTTTATTTTATTTTTTTACACCTGTTGGGGGGGCTTTGGTGAGATGTCAGGGGTCTTAACAGACCCCTGACATCTCCCCTTTGAGACAGAGAAAGGGACTAGGGACACAGATCCCCCAGTCCCTTTCTCTGCAGCCTCAGATAAAATGAATGGACAGGAGGCTCCTCTCCATTCATAAACTGAAGCATCGTAAACACAGGTTACGATGTTTCAGTTATATGAATGGACAGAGTCAGTGATGACTCTGTTCATTCAGAAAAGGTAGGAGCCGGGTTTAGCGGCTCCTACCTCCGCTCTCTATCCTGACAGATCGAGGACAGAGGGAGTGGAGGAGGACATGGAGGGGACACGGAGCACGGAGGGGGAGAGCAGCAGGAGTGGGACATGGAGCGCGGACAGCAGCACGGAGGGGACAACGAACCCGGAGGGGGAGAGCAGCATGGAGGGGGACACAGAATGCGAAGGGGGAGAGCAGCATCACGGAGGAGGACACGGGACACAGATCATGAAGAAGGACAGCAGCAACAGCACGGAGGGGGTTACAGGGACAGTCAGCGGTGATCGGTGCGGCTTTGGGGGGAGTTTAGAAGCACCGATCGCCGCTGTATATATTTCGCTAAAGCAGCTGAAAGGGGGGGGGGCTCCGGGGGGAGAAGCTGTCAGTTGTATTGAAATGTATACAGGGAGACCAGTGCTTGAAACTTCCCCCCCACCGCACCGATCATCCCTGACTGCCCAGGTATCGGGTGAAGCATCGGAGCATTTCCCCCGAGTAAAAGTACTTGGGGAAATGCTCAGTATCGGTACCGATACCGATACTAGTATCGGTATCGGGACAACCCTACCCTCTACCCTTGCTCACAGAATTGTTTAGACACATACAAGAAGCCTGGACTTTCTCTAAACTAGATCTCAGAGGTGCGTTATACTCTTATAACCCTTATAACCTTATACATATCTGGTCTGGGGATGAGTGGAAGATTGCTTTTAATACCTGGTAGGGGGCTCTATAAATTACAGGTGATGCCTTTTGAAATAAAAAATACCCCCCCCCCCCCAAAAGTCTTTCAAGAATTCATTAATGACATCTTCATTCTTTATTTGGGTTGGTTTGTAGTGATATACTTGAATTACATCCCCATCTATTCTTCCCATTACTCAGAACATGTCAAGCATATTCCACCAGTCTCTGGTTCCTTTCCTTGAATATTTAATTTCTCACAGTGGAATATTAGTGGAATATTCATGGATCCGGAACAAGGTTCAGGTAGTCCTCCTGTGGACGTAACCACAAAACATGAAGGCAACCAAGCACTTCACTGGCTTTGCCAATGTTTACAGTCTGATTTTCCATGATTATCGCACTTATTACAGTCTTGACCCAAAAGGGGGTTGTACTAGTTGTGTCTTCCCTTAAGCTCTGAAAGTCTAAAACATAGAAGAAGGTTTTTTTTTTTTTTTATGCTCATGTGTTCACACATCCAGGCCCTATCCCTCTCATTTATTGTTGAAGAGTATGCCTCAATAGTTTGGGAAGGCAATATTATCCCAACATCTACCTGCTTCTAATCTGCTTCACCTGTGCGTTTACTTTTTCCGAAAATGTTCTTCTGTAGTTAGAAAATATTATATTATCAACAGAGAACTATTGGCCAGTAAATGGCTCTCAAAAATGGTGACATTGGCTTGGGGAGGCTAGGCATACCCTTTGTTGTATTTTCTGACCACAAAAACCTTGAATACATCAGAATGGCTAGGCGTTTAATTTCCATACAAGCTCAATGATCTCTGTTTTTGAGTTGTTTCAACTTACAGATCATGTTCATCAAAGAGTGTTAAGGCCAATGTTTTCTTCCTTCAGTAGAGGGCTCTTTTAACCACTTAACGACCGCCCACTGTAAATATACGTCAGCAGAATGGCACCGACAGGCAGAATCACGTATATGTACGTGATTGCCTTTGTATAGTTGGGGGGTCCGATCGGACCCCCCTTCTTTACAGTGAGCGGTCGTTTTACCTTCGGGAGCGATCCGGCATGAGGGGACGGCCGTTCGATTCCGGCCACCCCCTCTCGATCGCTCCCGGCGAATGAGAGACCTTCCCCTGCCTGCCAGGAAGGAGGAAGTGATGTCATCTCTCCTGGGGCGCTCACATATACCGAGCGCCGTACAGGAGAAGATGCCAGGTTAGTACACAAAACAGCACACTGACACCAGGACACATAGGCACATAAATCGCCCCCCCAGGCCCCCCCAGACACCCCCAGATCACCCCCCAGCCCCCAGTCACAGTGTCACTGATTGCAGTGACCATTTATTTAGTGATCACTGCAATCAGTGACATTTGTGACTGTAAAAGTGTCACTACATTTAGTTTTAGGTCCAGTGTAGCCCCCTAACCCCCCCTAATAAAGGTTTAACCCCCTGATCACCCCCCAGATAACCCTTTCACCCCCTATCACCACTGTCACTAAGCAATCATTTTTCTGATCGATGTCTTAGTGTCGGTGATGCTGATCGGTAGCCAGTAATTTTTTTTAGGTTCGCCGCAGGTTTTTATAGCGTCGGGTACCCCCATATATTACCTAATAAAGGTTTAACCCCCTTGATCGCCCCCCCAGGTAACCCTTTCACCCCCTATCACCACTGTCACTAAGCGATAATTTTTCTGATCGATGTCTTAGCGTCGGCGATGCTGATCGGTAGCCAGTAATTTTTTTTAGGTTCGCCGCAGGTTTTTATAGCGTCGGGTACCCCCATATATTACCTAATAAAGGTTTAACCCCCTGATCGCCCCCCAGGTAACCCTTTCACCCCCTATCACCACTGTCGCTAAGCAATCGTTTTTATGATCGTTGTCTTAGTGTCAGTGATGCCGATAGGTAGCCAGTAATTTTTTTTTAGGTTCGCCGTCAGGTTTTTATATAGCGTCAGGTACCCCCATATATTACCTAATAAAGGTTTTAACCCCCTAATTGCCCCTAGTTAACCCTTTCACCAGTGATCATCATATAAGTGTTACGGGTGACGCTGGTTAGTTAGTTTGCTTTTTATAGTGTCAGGGCACCCGCCGTATATAACCCAATAAAGGTTTAACCCCCTGATCGCCCGGCGGGTGATATCAGTTAGGTTTTAGCGTCAGAGAGGGTCTGCGTCACACCCCAGGCAGCGTCAGGTTAGTGCCAGTAGCGCTAACACCCACGCGTGAAGCATACACCCCCCTTAGTGGTATAGTATCTGAACAGATCAATATCTGATCTGATCAGATCTATACTAGCGTCCCCAGCAGTTTAGGGTTCCCAAAAACGCAGTGTTAGCGGGATCAGCCCAGATACCTGCTGGCACCTGCGTTTTGCCCCTCCGTCCAGCCCAGGCCACCGAAGTGCAGTATCGATCGATCACTGTCACTTGCAAAACACAACACACATAACTGCAGCGTTCGCAGAGACAGGCCTGATCCCTGCGACTCCAGTGCTGTAGGAGGTAATTTCACCACCACAGTTAAAAAAAAAAAGCATATATGCCGAAGCATGGGGGCAGCAGGGGCGGAGGAGTGATTTTGCTCCTAATGCCGCGTATATACGGTCGAAATTCCGACGGAGGCTTGCCCGTGGAAAAGTCTGACCATATGTACGCGGCATAACTTTTGCGAGAAGATGCCCCCATGCTTCGGCATATATAAATGGTGCATGTATGCCCATCATTAGAAGTGGGTGGATGAAGGGCGGTATTCTAATGGTGGGCATACCCACCGATCAATCTTTTTTTTTCGTTCAGCCAACAGGCTGCATGAAAAAAAAGATTACAATACATGTCCAACAAGGACCAGCAACGTACTGGTATGTTGCTGGACTTTGAATGTTTATACCAGAATGATGCCTGTGGGTTTAGGTATCATCTTGGTATTCTTTTCAGCCAGCGGCCGGCTTTCATGTAAAAGCAATCCTAGTGGCTAATTAGCCTCTGGACTGCTTTTACAAGCAGTGGGAGGGAATGTCCCCCCCCGGATATAAAAAGCGCCATTGGGAAATTGGGAAAGCATTTTATCACACCGATCTTGGTGTGGTCAGATGCTTTGAGGGCAGAGGAAAGATCTAGGGTCCAATAGACCCCAGTTTTTTCAAAAAAGAGTACCTGTCATTACCTATTGCTATCATAGGGGATATTTACATTCCCTGAGATAACAATAAAAGTGATAAAAATAAATAAATATGGAAGCAACAGTTTAAAAATAAAATAAAAAAGCAAAATTAATAATAAAAAAAAAAAAAAAAAAAAAAGCACCCCTGTCCTGCCCTGCTCTTGCCCAATGGCGAACGCAAGCGTCGGTCTGGCGTCATATGTAAACAGCAATTGCACCATGCATGTGAGGTATCACCGCGAAGGTCAGATCGAGGGCAGTAATTTTAGCAGTAGACCTCCTCTGTAAATCTAACGGGGTAACCTGTAAATGCTTTTAAAGGCTTTTAAAAATGTATGTAGTTTGTCGCCAATGCGCGTTTGTGCGAAATTTTAAAGCATGTCGTGTTTGGTATCTATGTACTCGGCCTAAGATCATCTTTTTTATTTCATCAAACATTTGGGCAATATAGTGTGTTTTAGTGCATTAAAATTAAAAAAAAGTGTATTTTTTTCCCCAAAAAAATGCGTTTGAAAAATCGCTGCGCAAATACTGTGTAGAAAAAAAAAATGCAACACCCACCATTTTATTCTGTAGGGCCTTTGCTTTAAAAATATATATAATGTTTGGGGGTTCAACATAATTTTCTTGCAAAAAAAAAATATGTTTTCATGTAAACAAAAAGTGTCAAAAAGGGCTTTGTCTTCAAGTGGTTAGAAGAGTGGATGTAAGCTTCCTAATGTTGTGTATAAAATGCCAGAACAGTTCAAAACCCCCCCAAATGACCCCATTTTGGAAAGTAGACACCCCAAGCTATATACTGAGAGGCATGTCGAGTCCATGGAATATTTTATATGTTGACACAAGTTGCGGAAAAAATAATTTATTTTTTTTTGCACAAAGTTGTCACTAAATGATATATTGCTCAAACATGCCATGGGCATATGTGGAATTACACCCCAAAATACATTCTGTTGCTTCTCCTGAGTACGGGGATACCACATGTGTGAGACTTTTTGGGAGCCTAGCCGCGTACGGGACCCCAAAAACCAAGCACCGCCTTCAGGCTTTCTAAGGGTGTCAATTTTTGATTTCACTTCTCACTGCCTATCACAGTTTCGGAGGCCATGGAATGCCCAGATGGCACAAACCCCCCCAAATGACCCCATTTTGGAAAGTAGACACCCCAAGCTATTTGCTGAGAGGTATTGTGAGTATTTTGCAGATCTCACTTTTTGTCACAAAGTTTTGAAAATTGAAAAAAAAAAGAAAAAAAAAAAAAAGTTCTTTCTTCATTTTCAAAAACAAATGAGAGCTGTAAAATACTCACCATGCCTCTCAGCAAACAGCTTGGGGTGTCTACTTTCCAAAATGGGGTCATTTGGGGGGGTTTTGTGCTATTTTGGCATTTTATGGCCTTCAAAACTGTGATAGGTAGTGAGGAGTGAAATCAAAAATTTGCGCCCTTAGAAATCCTGAAGGCGGTGCTTGGTTTCCGGGGTCCCGTACGTGGCTAGGCTCCTAAAAAGTCCCACACATGTGGTATCCCCGTACTCAGGAGAAGCAGCAGAATGTATTTTGGGGTGCAATTCCACATATAACCATGGCATGTGTGAGCAATATATCATTTAGTGACAACTTTTTGTAATTTTTTTTTTTTTTTTTTGTCATTATTCAATCACTTGGGACAAAAAAAAAAATATTCAATGGGCTCAACATGCCTCTCAGCAATTTCCTTGGGGTGTCTACTTTCTAAAATGGGGTCATTTGGGGGGGTTTTGTACTGCCCTGTCATTTTAGCACCTCAAGAAATGAGATAGGCAGTCATAAATTAAAAGCTGTGTAAATTCCAGAAAATGTACCCTAGTTTGTAAACGCTATAACTTTTGCGCAAACCGATAAATATACGCTTATTGACATTTTTTTTACTAAAGACATGTGGCTGAATACATTTTGGCCTAAATGTATGACTAAAATTGAGTTTATTCGATTTTTCTTATAACAAAAAGTAGAAAATATCATTTTTTTTCAAAATTTTCGGTCTTTTTCCGTTTATATCGCAAAAAATAAAAATCGCAGAGGCAATCAAATACCATTAAAAGAAAGCTCTATTTGTGGGAAGAAAAGGACGCAAATTTTGTTTGGGTACAACATTGCATGTCCGCACAATTTACAGTTAAAGCAGCGCAGTGCAAAATTCTGAATTCACCTCTGGTCCTTTAGCTACCAAATGGTCCGGGGCTTAAGTGGTTAAACCACAAAACATCCTCCTGCCCACTTGTGGGATCATTCGCTCTGTATTTGACTACTACCACTATTACTAAGGCTCAAAGATTGGCTCTGGAAAACCTTCCAGTTTGTAAACTGTACCGTCTAAGTGATTGTAAAGTCATACGTTTTTTTAAACTTTTTTTTTTTTTTTTGCAAATTAATTTTTATTGAATTTTAACGACACATATAAAACAAAATAGCAGCCGACACAGCACAACACTGAGCCGGTGACAGGCCAACATGGCCCACTGTAACATGTACAGGCATTAAAAACGTCTGTCCAGCTAACAATAGCGCTACCTAACTAAAAGTAGGAACAAGGAAAATCCCCTCCCCCGCTCAGCACTCTCTCCCCTTTCCCCCATGAGAAGTCCGGATCAAACAAGTTCACCCCACAACCCACTTCTGCCACGGAATCAAGGGTGTGACCCCCCACTTTCCCACCATGACTACGAAATTAAACACTGCACAAGCATACAATTATACAGTTAGCCTTCCCCCGATATCAGGCGTCAACCCACAGTCAGATCCGAGTTATACCACGCCTGCCACACCCTGTCAAATTTCTTCCCGCAGCCCCTTGATAAGTATGTTGACTTGTAATATGGCATCATAGAATTAACTAGGCCTTTCCAGAAGCCCAAAGTAGGTGCCTCCGGTCTGCGCCACCGCAACAGTATGGCCTTCCTTCCATAGAACAAAAGGATGTTAAGCAAAGTCCTGTGAGCCCTAAACATGACCACATCCTCGACCAAACCCAGGAGACAGACCCTAACTGTCGCCGGGACAGGGATCATCAGAACAGCTGATATACAGGAGGTGACCTCCGACCAAAATTTATTGATCTGAGGGCAGCTCCAAAAGATATGTTCAGCAGCTGCTGGAGCAAACGTGCATCTCCAGCACTCTGCTTGCACTGATGGGTAAATAGACGCCAACCTGGCGGGCGTATAATAAATCCTGTGGAGGAACTTAAAGTGAATCAGTCTATCCCTAGCTGCCACCAGATGCTGGAATGGGTGTGCCCACCTGTCATCCCAGTCCTACCCCTGAATGTCTGGGACCTCAGCCTCCCACCTTTCTCTACACTTAAGGACCGCCTTGGGACTAGTTGTGAACAATTTTGTGTAAGAAACTGAGAGTGTCTTGGGGAGATTCTCCGTCATGAGCAAATTCTCCAGGTCTGAAGGAAAGGATTCTACAGTCAAGCCCCATACACACTATCAGTTTTCTTGCAGGTTTTTGTCTTCAGGTTTACCAAAACCATGTAGTGCAAGGGCCTGCCTGATTGCATATGAATTGAAACTCTTAAGGTTTGACCTCATATTAGATGGTTTTGGTAAACCTGAAGACAAAAACCTGCAGGAAAACTGATAGTGTGTATGGGGCTTTAGAGTTTTAAATTGTGATTGAAATGCGTGTCGCAATTAAATATAACGAAAAATTGCAAATTCGGCAGGTCATGTCTGGCTTTAAGCAGGTCAAAAGTCAGAAACTCCCCGTCCATAGTGATATCCTTGAGCGTTTTGATTCCTTTGGTCACCCAGTTCATGGGGTCGTCAAAGGAATAAAAATGCGGCAAATTAGGATTCATCCACAATGAGGTGGATGGAGAGAAACCCCGGTAACTCGGACATGCCATATCAACCGCCTCCCCCCAAGCGTTAATCGAAGCCCTCATAGAAGCAGTGAGAGGAAGGTCCATCCTGACCCCCCTATGAATGGCCAGTCGTAGGGATTCATAGGAGCCCAAATGTGCCGCTTCCAAGACCATGGCCGAATCACCATCATCTGACGTCAGCCACCTACGAACAAATACCAGTTGCCCAGCCAAGTAATACTTTCGCCAGTCCGGCAAGGCCAAACCCCCCTCCCCCCAGGGTTCCTGAAAGACCTTCAATCCTATCCTGGGTTGTCTGGGAGCCCACAAAAATGTGCTAGTGAGGCCATCTAGTTTTTTAAAAAAAGACTTGGAAATCCAGATGGGAGCATTTCGCAAAAAGTATAGTATAACTGGGAGTATTTTCATTTTCAATAAGTTAACCCTTCCTATAAGTGATAAAGGGAGTTTCTGCCATGCCTGTATCTTCTGCTTAAAAAAAGCAGGAGCAGTGCTAGATTAAGGGGCATGTAGTCACCAACATCCGCTGTGATCTGCTTGACCCACTGCAACAGCAGGGCCAGGTCCGCAATGTCCCTGGCCCCTGCGTCCAGTGGCAAGATAGACGATTTTGTCCAATTGACCTTCAACCCAGAATACTGCGAAAACTCATTCATTATGTGTAGAGCTGCCTCCAGTGACCCCTTTGAATGTTGCAGAAACAGTAACATGTCATCTGCATAAAGTGCCAGGCCCTCATCTATAGACTCTACCCTGATTGCCTTGACCGCCCCGGCCGCTCTCAACGCAACCGCAATTGGTTCCATCATGAGGGCAAACAAAAGGGCGACGGGGCAGCCCTGCCTCGTACCTCTATCAATTTGAAAAAATGGAGAAGTGTGATTACCAATTCGGATTGCCATCCTGGGGTTAATTTTTTTTTATCTTAATGCGTTAAGATAAAACGCGTTCTGTGTGCAGCAGCACCCTCAGCTCCCCTAATACCTCAGCTCCATCTCTATCCAGTGATGTCTACGAGTACCTCAACCATCCGGGACTCTGCCTCCTGATTGGCCGAGACACAGAAGCGGTGCCATTGGTGCCCCCCCTTTTGTTGGCTCCCGCTGCTGTCAATCAAAGTCAGCCAATCAGGAGAGAGTGAGAGGGTGGGGCTGAATCGAGACTCTGTGTCTAAATGGACACAGAGAGCTTCGGCTTGGGTGCCCCCATAGCAAGCTTCTTGCTGTGGGGGCCCTTGAGTGGAGGGAGGGGCCAGAAGCGCTAAAGAGAGACCCGAGAAGAGGAGGATCTGGGCTGCCCTGTGCAAAACCACTGCACAGGGAAGGTAATGTTTATTATTTTTATAGAAAAATCACTTAAATACCTGTGAAATTTGTGCTATAGCCAAGACTCCTAAATTGAAACCTGCAGATCAGCATTACGAATTGACCTTGGACTCGCTTATGGATGAGTTTCATTGTAGAGTTCCCCCCGCTCTCAGGGGGAACGGTTATTTGAGTTACTGTTGAATGGTTCAGTAAAATTACCTTGCCCAAGTTGCCCTCAGCCAGTCATTTGGGTACCTTGTTCCTACAATGTGTTTTCAAGTTGTACATAATCCCTCAGGACATCCTTTCTGATCATACTTTCCAATTTATTTACATGTTTGGCAAGTCTTCTATGCAGTTATGGGGATTTTAGTATCATTTTCTTCCACCTACCACCCTCAGACTTTCCACTGGGAGGACCAACCAGTCCTTAGAACTCTACCTCCAATGCTTTACCTCTAATCAGGAATCAGGAAGATTGGAAATCCTATTTCCCCATGGCAAAATTTGCTCATAATAATTGCCCACACTCCTTTTCTAGAATTTCTCCTTTCTTTTGTGTATGTGGGTATTATCGAAAATTATGCTCCTTTTGTTCCTTGATCCACCTCCCTAATGCAAAATTTCCCTCAGATTTGGACCTCTTTCTAGGATAAACTCTTGTCTGCAGTTACCTCACATAAAATTCCTGATGCGCACTGTCGCCCATCCCCTAACTTCAAGGTGGATGACTTAGCATGGCTGTTAACTAAAAAATATTTTGCTTAAAGACCCTTTTCAAAAAATGTCTCCTAGAATCCTTGGGCCATATCAAATCTCTTGAAAGGTCAATCCTGTTTCCTCTAAGATGCCTAATATTTTTAATAACTCATTACTAAAACCTGTGCACCCTTTGACATCCATGACCTCTCAAGCTCCAGTGCTCCAGTACTCATGAGCAGTCAAGAAGAATAGGAGGTGCAAAAGATTCTGGACGGGTCAGGTGCTCTCTTGAATATCATATCCATTTGAAGGGTTACAGCCCTCAAGAAAATTCTGGGTTCTAGCTTCTTTGGTTAATGCTCTATGGTTGATAAAGAGGTTCAATCAGTCACATCCTGAAAAAATTGCTCTGGAGGATCTCCCTTAGGAGGAGGGTGTTGTCAGACGGCCAGTAAATTCACCTCTGTTGGGCTCTCATATCGTGTGGTCCACATTTTCTTGCTCGGCAGTGGAGGCCTGCATCCAGGTTGCCTGATAATGGGATATGGTACAGCCTTGCCTCACGGCAGTCTGTGACCGGCTCCTTGATTTCTATGCAACAGAAGGCAGCCTGCCTTTAGCTGTTTACAGCTGCCACTGTGAGACGGCTAGATGACCACAACACTGATTGGCTCTCGGTTCCTACGGCACCCATTTTAAACATCCTCACACATTGCCCAGTGCTTGTGATATGTACTAGCTGAGCAAGTGGGCTTCTATGGTATATGTCATTATTATATTTATTTTCTGCTGTCTGTCCTGACACTTGGCTATGTTCACCGGATACTCTCTTGTCTGCTGCCTCTGTTTGTCATGTCTACCTACTTCTGTCTGTGGTATATTTTCCTCTGGGTCTGTTGGCAACACTAATGGCCAAAGTGTATAGTTCATGACCATTGCTTGAGTAAACCTTAGTGTCTGGTTGCCTGTTCTGTCCTGCTTACACAGTACCATGTGCTTTTTCTTGACTGAAAGAATTTATAAAAATAGTAATTTGGGGGTCCGTGAGGCCACCTGCTTTGGTCTGCATTGCTTAATGCAGTCCTGATGCTAGAACAACAATAGTCTTCGTTTTAATGGTGCCCTGAAAATGAGACTGTTGCATTTTATCGCATAGTCTTGCAAAGTTGCAAATATAGTATTGGGGTTGCTGTTGTAAATGAAAGACACAAAAATGCAGCTTAGAACTATGTGACATTTGCAGGCTCTCTATATGTGACATTTGCAGGCTCTCTATAGCTGTCTGTTTTGGGAGTTGGCCGGGTTGTACTTTTCCTTGGCCTTTTGAGAGTAGACTGGCATCAGAGGAATTGGAACAGTGAATATACATTCTCGCTTGGCCAATGCGAGAGCATAAGTGCATGCACCAATTATTCAGCACTGTTTTGAAGTCTGATGATTGACAGCTTTTGACCATAGACCTCTAGACTGTGTCTTAACTTCTGATTAGCGTTGTTAATAATATTAACCTCGGCAGCATGGGACTGCTAATGTGATCACTTTAAGGCATGTGTCAAGGCTTATTAGAGTACACAGGAGAGTCCTATTCCTGGCAGGATAAAAAACACATGCTGAAGATGGAGTTGGTCAGGTTGCTGGTGCAGCCAAGGAAGAAGTTTTACATAATGACAAACGATAAACCACATGACCCCCTAGTAGAGAGGACAAAGGTTAGTACAATAAGGGAATACAGACTTTCCCTACATGCATATAAAAGGATCTTCCTATAAAAAAAGGTGAAAGTTCAAAGGGCGTCCAGGGAGTTTTGAAGTAAAAGCAATAGAAATAGACAGGAGCAACATATATTATTTCAGAATGGATCAGCAAAAATTGTCTCACTTTGGTTGTAGAATCATTAATCTAGGAAGCACACTGCTGCCACAGCAGAGGTGCCACCGTCTGTGCAGCCTTCCGAAAAATTATTGGACTCATATAGCTATTCACAGCAAGATATCTGTGGAACAATAACCCAGAGTTATGTTTCTTGATCCTATTCAACTATGTTTCGCTAAGTCAGTCTTTTGTTTAAGACCCCCCCCCCCCACATTTAAAATTTGGTTAGTGTTTATTTTTTGCCAAGTGCTGCCAGTTTACCTTTTAAGACTTTGAATAATTTAAAATACTTTCTTAGGTCTTTTTTATACAGTATACAATTTCTCCTTTGTTAAAACACTGTGCTGATGAATACACTTTACTGAACAGCAGTACCCCTGAACAGACCTACACCCTGCAGTACATGTCCAACTGGTTGAGGACCTTTGGTTATGAGTATGCTGGAACTTAAGGCTCTGGAAAGCAGGGGTACCACAGATAATAAATAGCCACTGCCTCTGGAATAGGCAGAGTCTTGTAATTCCAAGAACCAGGGATCATTAACCAGTACTTCCTGCAATATATGGGGTCTTCTAGATCCAAAGTATTTAAAATAAACCTGTCACACAGCCAGGCAATTCACTCAAAGCTTAAAACCAATAAATTGCATAACGAAAAGTAAAAAAAATGGTAAAAAACGGATGTCAGAATCAGTAGATCCAGAGACATAGACAGCTATAGCCTACCGCTTCCTACCCCCAAAGGCTAGTGATAGGGAGCCTCACTTACCAAAAGAGGCTATGGGGTACAAGGGAAAAGACCAATCATGTCCTACAGGAAAAGGGTATATACCGTCAGCTGCCAAGACTTCTGATTTACTTTATTGTAATGTTTGTACAGCGACTTTTGAAATAAGTATGTGTTCTTGTGCCTTACATTGTAAACAGGTGTAAAGCCAATTTTTTTTCCTTAAGCTGGCCATAGATGGATCACAATTTGGCTGGTTCAGCAGGGACTGACATAATTTTGATCTATCTATGGCTGTTCCCACTCTACAGTAGTCGGTCTAATGATTGACTTTTGTTGAACGGGAATTTTGGAAAATTTTCATTGGATCAGCAGCTGCAGTGCTGATCATTGTATTTTGACAGCAGAAAAGTCCCCACTCTCAGAATACAATAACAACGCAGGGAGGATTCCTCCATACATTTTACTTGTGTGGAGAAGGGGGGGTATCCTTTTTTTTTCTTCTTTTCTTTTTTTTATACTTGATTTAAAAAAAAAAGAAAAGACCCATCTACAGTATGTGCTTCCTTACTTCTAAAGATCAAAGATATAGATTGTTTTCTATCTGATAAAGATCCATGGATAGCTCACCGCTGCTTACAGAATAAGCTGGGACTTGTAGTATTTGAACTGTAGTAGGGTCAGTTGTTGCTTACCTCATTATCAGTATGATGGGATCTGCTAGCAGAAGGAATTCACAACTTTCCTTCTGATAGTACGCTGACCATAGATCAGAAAAAACATGAGACAGAAAAAACGATAGTGGCACAAATGTGGTGAGCACCTCCATCCTGTAGAACAGGGGGTCTCCAAACTTTCTAAACAAAGGGCTGGTTTATTGTCCCCCAGACTTTAGGGGGGCTGGAGTGGCCAGTGGGAGTAGAAAATGTCCCAGCGTCAGGGAGAGTAAAAATATTATGGTGCTTGTAGTCAGTGGAAGGAGGAATTGGTGCCTCATCATTAGAATTAGTGGGAGGGATAGTGCTCTCATTGGTATTAGTGGGAGGAATGGTGCCCTCATTGGTATTAGTGGGAGGAATAGTGCCCTCATTGGTGTTGGTGAGAGGAATAGTACCCCATATCATTGATATTGGTTGGAGGAATAATGCCCCATCATTGGTATTGGTTGGAGGAACATTGCCCCATCATTGGTATCAGTGGGAGAAATAGTGTCCAATTATTGGTATTAGTGGGAGGAATAATGCCCCATCATTGATATTGGTTGGAAGAATAGTGCCCCATCATTGGCATTGGTTGGAAGAATTGTGCCCCATCATTGGAATTGGTTAGAAGAATAGTTCCCCATAATTGGTATTCGTTAGAGGAATTGTGCCCCATCATTGGTGTCAGTGGGGCATTCATTGACACCCATTGTTGGTGTCAATGAGAGGAATGGTTCCCCACTGTTGGTATCAGTGGAAGGAATGGGGCCTCCTTATTGGTATCGGTGGGAGGATTGGTGCCCCGAGGGCCAGATAAAGGCAAGCAAAGGGCCACCTTCAGTCCACGGGCCCCAGTTTGGAGACCACTGCTGCAGAATATGGAATGATACACGGCTGCTCACATACAGACTGCCCAAGAAGGTAAATCATTTTTATGTACAATACCAATAGCTAGACATGCATGTTATTAGAAAGTCATCCGAGTTGTCTTATTAATACCATTTTAAGGCAGCAGAAAGGGATTGTGATTTGAATATGGAAGCTATAGTTTGTTTTGCTTCTAGGAAAACAATTGTGGTCAATTTATATAGTTGCAGTACATAGCTAATCTGGTTAAAAAAAGACCATCCAGTTCAACCAACTTCTCGTGCAATTTATGCTGCTGTTTAAATAAACTGTCTATCTGATCATGCAGGAGAGCTATCCATGGATCATGCTGTTTCCTCACATGTAATTGAGTATATTTGAGAGAAACTTTAGACGAGGATGTTCTGGCAAGGGGCATATTCACCAGCATCTGGATAAAAATAATGGGTTACCCCAGACAGAACCAGATATTAAGGCAATACCTTGTATGCCATTTCTTGTGACTTAGTGGCATTAGAGAAGCAATATTTGGTTAGACCTAATTGGTTTTAGTGGCTAACAGCCAGTAGTGATTAATTTGCAAGTTTTAAGAGTCACCAGAGCAGGTACGCTGAAATTGGGTGAGAAGATTTGTGGTGAGAGGTTGGGGGATGAGGGGCTTAGCCCAGTGCCTTATTTGTGCTTAGCGAAAAAATCTCATGGGAAATATTTCATGATGGTCTTCTAAGGGCTCCAAGGGTATAAGGTCCAAAGTACAAATGAATTGGTATATAGTTATGAAACCACCATTGATACACCGTAGGACTTTCCAGGCAGGTGAAAACATGGGATTTTCCCACAAGGTGGCTAAAGAGACATGCGAATACCCCCATAATTATTATTTTTTTTTAAATGCAGGCAATATAAGAATCTGAAATTGACTTTGTATCTGCTTGTTGTAGTCCACCATATTGCAAAGCTCGGACTGAGAGAGGAATAACCAGCACAAAGAGCTAACAATGCTGCAGTGCAAAGAACATTCTTTTAGGAGGACAGAGCAGAGTAAAAGCGGAATGAGCTCCACTGCTTTTCCTTTAACTCTACAGGCATCGGCTGGGGACTGATGGACAAGTCCTGTAGCAGGGTCACAGGCAGGACTGTGCTGTGTGGCAGAGCTCAGGACCGGATGGACAGAGAAAAATGCCTTTTATAGAAAAATGCCTCCATTATACTTTGTATGTATTTCGTTTATGTATTTAGCTGTATGCCTGCAGTTCAGCTTTTAAGGAAGCTTGCCAAAATTTAAACATAGAGGCCACCATTGCTGAACTACTCTCCTGAAAAGGTGTATTGGTGGACTGTCGTGCCTGACCATTTTGCTTTTATATATTGAGTTACTGATGCAGAACTACCATACTTTTTCTGACCTGCATAGTTGCTCTCAGTGATTCGGTCCAGCGGGCCTGTATTACAGCCGGGCACCTAACCTTTTCATTCAGAGGTTAGCAGTTTCAAGGCCTGTACTTTTCCTGTGACAGGTTTGCTTTAATAGGATTTGATATTTATTGAAGATATTTTTCCTTACCTGTATTGCGCTCCTATATGAAACATTTCCTGAATTCATCTGAAAAAGTTCAACAACACAGGGAGGTGGCGGAAGTTTAAAGTTTTTCTCTTTTAACTTCACTTTGTATAAACATGGCAATCAATGAGCTTTGTGCAGTCATTAACATATGTTGTTACTTCTGCAAATTAACGTTTACTTCTATTCGTGCTTATGGTAATTAAAGGCACAGAGTCCCCCTTTCATAAATATTGGCATAAGGCAGAGAATTGCATTAACCCGTTCCCTGCCAGCCTGTGATGGCAGTTAACACAAAGCTGCCGACACCGGCTCGCATCTGTCCGACGAGTCCATAGCTGTCTGCAGGTGGCTTTTTCCGAAAAAAATCTTATTAAAGGGCAGTAGGCGGTGTAACGTGAACCTCGCGTGGTTGTAAATAGCTGGGGTCTGTCCTGGATAAACAGAGGGCTGAAGGGGGCTTTATATTAGCCAGTACAAAGAGGAGGCTTGTTGAAGGTTACACTCCCATGCTGCGTCCCTGGCTTTGCATGCTGGAGATCAGGAGTGTGTGCCCTGTAGTTGTCCATGTATTCCACAGGAGGCAGAAAGCCATAGTCTGTGTCAAACTCTTATAACGGTGTACCGTTTTACTGTTGTTAGTGACCCACCAAGTCTACCGATATAAAATCTACCGCTGAATTCTGGTCTGTTTTTCCCTTTTCTAGGTCACTTTACAGTTTCTCCGGTTTAATTACAATATTAACTTAAACCTCTTAAATTTAGGTTTTTCCTGACAGCGTGAGTTCACTTATCAGTCATGTTGATGTGCATATTGCTTGACAAATGACTTGAAGAACAATTCCTTCCCCCCATAACCAAATCCCTCATACATCTTATAACTCCACTCATAACAATCCATATTTACTAAAACTGCTGCACCCAGAATCTGGTGCAGCTGTGCATATAACCAATCCGCTTCTAACTTCAGCCTATTCAATTCAGGCTGTTGTGATGCCAAAGTCCTGTGACTTCCAGGGCTACTTTGGCTGCGACTTCAAAGGGTTTTTGTAAGTTCAATAATATGTGTCACGAAGAAGTCGCAATGCAGTCACAAAGAAACAACTTCCTTGCGACTTTTGTGATTTTAAAATTGCAGTCTATGGCAGTCATGTCGCAAGTAGTTGAGTCACTTGAGTCGCAGCAATTAAGATGGCACCCATTGAAATAAATGAGTTTTGAATTGTCATATGACTTTCTGTGTCGCACATCACAGCAAGCCGCATGAGAAGTTGCAGCAGTGTGATCCAGGGATAAGCTTTGACAATAAAACCTAGAAGCCGATTGGTTACTGTAAACAGCTGCACTTAAGGCTGGCCATACATTATACACTTTTCTTGTTCAAGTACCTTTAGATTTACCTTCAACTGTGTAGTATAAGGGCCTGCCTGATTGCATACGAATCGAAAGTGTTTAGGTTTGACCTCATATTATATGGTTTTGGTAAATCTAAAGAAAAATTGTACAAGAAAATTGTATAATGTAGGACCAGCCTTATTCTGTGTGTACCAGTTTTAGTAAATTTCCATTTAACTTTAACCCTAACATGCCCTGAACCTTGAAAATGGCCCTGCTTTCATTAGGCTTAACCTCTTGTTTGCATACCCATTTATCTTCTGATGGGATGCTGTACTCCAAAGACTAGTCCTTCCTAGGATGAAAGATACCAGAGCAGAGATGTTGACACTGGAATGTCCTAATTTGCCATAGCAATGTGTTTTAAATGTACATTCCAAGTCAATTGTTTGTTTTCTGTAAATTTCCAGTAATGAGATATTTGCAGTAGACTACTTTTTCAGGAAAATTTGATCCGTGGAACTAAAAGGTTCCATCGTACACTCTCTTCTTGCATGCATGCTTTGCCATTGTAGTATAATCAAATGAGTGTTCACAGTACACGTGTATTTCCTGTATCATTGTTTGAATATTTTTTCCCAAAGCAGTAGATACTATTCTCTGGCATGATGGAGGCTCTTGTACATATGTTGTGGTTTGAAAAGAGCATATTGTGTTTTGGTTTTCTGCGCATTATGGTTGCCTTTTATAGCGTAAAGCCATCTCCTACAATAAATAAAAAAAAAAAAAGAGTTTCTGCTGAGCCACATCAATGCTGTTTTCATATTGCATTCGATATGTACAGTATGTTGTAGCATACTTGGGTGTCATGCCTTTCCTGCACTTGCTACTAATGTATTGAGTGGCATGCCCATTGGTTTCATTTTGTTGTCTAATGCATTACCCTCACATATCTAATGTTTTGTTTTTGCTGCTGAGTGTTCTTTTTAATCCTTTTTGGTTTTGATGTTCAGTGCAGTTGACCCTCCAATAGAGTCTGTCCTGGCCTTACTGTCCAGTGTTGCTGTCTCTCCTGCCTGCCTTTTCCCAAGATTCATCTCGGCTACTTCTATGGCCTCCCCTGCCTTGCATTTTTCTGACCAAGATTATTGCCTCTGAGAATACTAACAAGGCACTCCACCTAAAGGATAAGTTCACCTTTAGGAACATGTTACACGTTCCACCTGTTAGGGTGCAACATGTAATATGTTCTCACTGCTGCAGCCACTCCCCGCTGGCCTCTCTCTCTCTGTGATGGCAGTATGGTGAGAAGTTCCCCGTACCAACTTTTACTTTTTTGAAAAAAAGTCTGTGACTGAATGAACTACAAGTCCCATCCTTTCAGCTGTCAGTTTGTAGTTCTTGATGAACTACCACAACGCTGTTGAGCTCTGTGGTAGTTCATTGATCCTTCCTGTCAGTGTGAAACTGCTTGGCCAGTCGATGAACAGGCAGATAGCTCACACTGTCTGCAGAAGACCTCCATGGCATCAGGCTCCAAAAAAAAAAAAAAAAAAGTAAATGCATATTTTTTTTTACCTGCAAAAAAAGTGCACTTATTTTTTATTTTTTTTAAGTGTACTTCTCCTTTAAGACATAGTTCTAGGACAAACTTGTTAGAATGAGTTACTTTCTGGCTTCTTGTATCTCTGGAAGGCTGTATATGGGCAAGATTTCCCTGGTTCTCTTTGTAGTTTGGTGTTTCTAAATACCTTTTTAGGTGTTCCCATTTTTGCAATCTCCAAAATAAATAAAAAAATTTAAAAGTGAGCCAGACTCGCTTGTAATCACAAATGTGCAGACCTCATAGCCTGTATGGAAAAAACATTCTAGGAAATAAAAATGGTTGGTGGTATAATTGTGTACCAACTACCAAAAACTATCATGGGTTTTGAGTCGACGGGCCACCCTGGGCATCCCCATCACTTGTGCCTGCATTGTTTCATTTAGGTTTTACACCTCTCATGTCTAGACTGAGTTGTTAATGACCTCCATCTATCTAGTCTCAGATGAATAATTCTAGGCGCCCACCTCTCTTGCCTGGTTTGACTTTTATTTATCCTTCCTATTTCCTTCCCTGTCCTGCTTCTATGAACTAGCTTGTGTGATGAACCGGTTACACTGTAAGACAGGCAATCGGTAAAGACATTTCTAAGAGGTCTGTACTCTAGGTATATAACATGAAGAATAGTGTCACAGACCAAAGCAAAATCTTGTAAAATAAGGGCCTTCTTGTTGCAGAAATGTTTTATTTATTTACTTGGAAAAACAGTCAAAGCCAGCTTGGTACAGGAAAGAACATTCCCACCGGCAGCCACAGAGGGGGTAAAGTAGCAAAGTTTAGTTTATTGATGCAAATAATATCACAGCTGGGAATGCACAAGCCTAGTAAATAGCCTTTTGTGTTTCCCTCACTGAGACGATCCTTTGCCTCTCAGTAGATCAAGTCTCCAGCACAATATTCGGACCCCTGATTATATCTGTCCCAGGCTTGTTGAAAAATGAAGGGGCACGTCTCATGTTTCTTTGATCTGTGGCCCCTTCCTTGTGCACTTCAGATCCTTGTAGTTAGCGACAGTAGAGCCAGGTATCTAACAGACAAGAGCACCTTTCTGCACTGGCCTTAAAAAGCTTTTTCAGCTAGTTGCAGGAAACTAGCTGTCCTTGGCTCCAAGCCCATCCTCAAGCCACTGTATTTAGATGGGAAGATCTCCTGTGCAGATAAAATAATAGCTAAAGACCTCACTTATCACTTACCACTGGACCATAGGAAATTCACACTGAGGTTGTGTTAAAGTAACCCTTTAAGTACAAAATAAAAGAATGCCTGAGTTAATATGCTAATACTGAAATGTTTGGGCATTTTTAATTGGTAAAACTGCCAGCTTTTGTCTAAGTGAGATAATAAAGGGCTAATCTTTGCAACAGTTAAAAACAGAGCTCATGATGTTTGGGTTTCAGTTATTTGCCCCTCATAAGTGTCTTGCCAGACTTTAAGAGCTGCAAAGATCCTCCATGTGCACAGTTTAATGCTCCTTGAAAATGATGGTAATTTAAAGGGTAATTCCACTTTTGTTGAGAAAAAAACATTCCCCTCTGGGTGATCTATGTACATTTCAGGGATTTAATAACGTTTGTTGCAGATCCCTACCTTTTGCTATTCTGAAAGAATATCGATTTGTTTGTAGGTGTCCATGCGCTAAGTCAGGGGTCAGGAACCTTTTTGGCTGAGAGAGCCATGAACGCCACATATTTTAAAATGTAATTCCGTGAGAGCCATACAATATGTTTAAAACTAAATACAAGTAAATGTGTTCATTTTATGTAAGACCAACACTTTGAAAGTACAATAACATCTCCCCCACTGTAATATCCACCTCTCCCCCACTGTAATATCCACATCTCCCCCACTGTAATATCCACACTTCCCCACTATAATATCCACGTCATCTCCCCCACTGTAATATCCACGTCATCTCCCCCACTCTAATATCCACATCTCCCCACTGTAATATCCAGAAAAAGAAAATAAAGGTCTGGTGTGACCCCTCAGACACCTCCATCCCTAAAAGTACACAAAAAGACAAAAGAGGTCGCCCTGGGACTTTGAATGAGGTGAGAGAGGTTTAGCCAATGTTCACAGCAAACAATGAGACAAAATCAATTTATTTGTTTCAAAGTGTTATGTAACAAAGCCGCAACAACAATAATTGTGAGTTACCCGGCATAATAGCCAATGTACACAGCACAGATGAATGTAAATGTATAAAGATTTATTACAAATGTTATACATCAATGAGCAACAGTAAAATGTGAAAGTTGCTGGGCCAGTGGATACACATATACAATAAGGAAATAAAATGTACATACATATAAACAGGGAAATATGTAGACAATGCAGACATCGATAATACCCAGAATGTACAGGCATAAAACAAGCATCAATGAAGCCCCACTAGTTTCGCAAGACCCTGCTCGCTTCTTCAGGGGCGGATGCATGAATGTTGTATCTGCAATGTAAGTGATAAAATCAATAGATGTATGTTGTTAATAAATGGGGGCAGACGGAACGATTGGCAAGAGAGGTCTGAAGAGGGACCTCATACTTACCGACGGGCTGAAATTAATTGCCAAACGCTGGATATCAAGATGGCGGCCGTGTAGTGCATCCGGCTCGGGAGCTGAGGAGACGGAGGAAACAAAAGCCACAACAGGGGAACATCCGGAGGATCAGCATGGTCTGGATAGGGGTATTTCTCACTGCAGTCTCCACTAAGCCCCTTGAAATCATGCCTAGAAAATATCTGCAAGGATGCACATGTATCAGAAGGCATCATGGTTGCAAAATGAGCTTAATGTGTAAGGTTCTACTAGATAAGATTTAATCTATTGTGAGGGGGTTAACTCGGTAGCGGGTGTGTGTGACCCCCTGGTTGGGCTCCCCACACAAAAACAGGGCCAGCAGACGGAGGTTGTGGTTTTCAAAATCAAAAGGTGCGGTTTATTTCTCTATGTACAGTGACAAAAACACAGCAAAGCCAAAAAGAAACATAAACAAAATAAATCCTGGTCAGTTTGACCTCTGACTAAACATGCAGGTTTCCTAAACTAACAACTGGGATCAGCCTGGTGCTGTCCTAGTCCCTAAGTCCCTGGTTTAGTAAAAGTCCAAACAAATAGCCACACAGGCTTTGCCTCACCGCACAGGGGTTCACTCTCCCTAGACAGTCCACACAGGTCTGGTTCCAGGCATGAGCTAACATCTAATGAAGCTGGGAGTTCTTATAGAGGCCTAAATGAGCTGACAAGCTTCAGCTGGTCTCATCAACTCCCTGTCTGCACGACGCCCAGCCCTCTCCCTAGAGGTATGAGTCATCCATGAGCCCACTAGCCTTATACAACTCTCCACCTAGTTGTATAAGTCGGCGTAAAGCCTGAATCTGGGCGAAATATATCTACCCCCCTGGATGCAACCAGGTGACTTTACCTTCCTGCTGTCACACTATATATAAATGTGTAAATAAATGAATTAAGCTTAATACAGTATGTTGGTATGAAGGACTATCTGAGATATGGGATATGCTATATACATGAATACAAACCAACATGGTTACAAAGTTGGTATGGGCAGGGAGACTACGGGACAATGTGGAAATTATATAAATATTACATGTGTAAAATAACAAAGTAACAGACCCAACACAAGCAGAAAATGACATTTCTGGGAGGCGTTCTGTACACCATCTGTGTACAGAACGCCTCCAGGTACCATATTGCATTGCATTGCATTTTACAAAAAATTACAGAGCTGCGGATTGAAAAGAAAAGGTAATTTTTAATAACATTCAATTACAATATGACCTGTGACACAAACAGGAGGACTAATGCCGCGTACATACGATTGGAAATTCCGACAAAAGTTCCATGTGAACTTTTGGTCGGAAATTCCGGCTGTGTATAGGCTCCAGCGAACATTTTCTGTCTGAATTTCCGACAACAAAAATTTGAGAACTGATTCTCACATTTTCCCCCCACTGTAATATCCACATCTCCCCCACTGTAATATCCGCATCTCTCCCCACTGTAATGTCCACATCTCCCCCACTGTAATATCCACATCTCCCCCACTGTAATGTCCACATCTCCCCCACTGTAATGTCCACATCTCCCCCACTGTAATGTCCACATCTTCCCCCCACTGTAATATCCACATCTCTCCCCCCCCCCCCCCACTGTAATATCTACATCTGCCACCAAAAGAGCCACATCGGCTACAGCAGCCATCAAAAGAGCCACATCTGGCTCGCGAGTCATAGGTTCCCGACCCTGCGCTAAGTGAACCTTTATGGGAGTGACTTCATAATTAGCAATCGGCTGCTGCCCCTGCAGGGCTCTAATGAGGAAAACTGCATGGTCTGCATCCCTTTGGACATGATTGCTTTGGGAGTATCTCACCAAAAATTACATTTCTGTTACAGGGGATGCCCAAAATCTGACTTGTATCTTAGTGCAGACTTCTGGGAAAATCCGTAAGCCAATCACACAAGCAGAAAATGAAATTTCTGGCAGGCATTCTGTACACCATCTGTGTACAGAACGCCTCCAGGTACCATATTGCATTGCATTTTACAGAAAATTACAGAGCTGCGGATTGAAAAGAAAAGGTAATTTTTAATAACATTCAATTACAATATGACCTGTGACACAAACAGGAGGACTAATGCCGCGTACATACGATTGGAAATTCCGACAAGAATAGTTCCATGTGAGCTTTTGGTCGGAAATTCCGACCGTGTATAGGCTCCAGCGAACATTTTCTGTCGGAATTTCCGACAACAAATATTTGAGAGCTGGTTCTCAAATTTTCCGACAAGAAAAGTTCTTGTCGGAAATTCCGATTATCTGTATGCAATTCCGACGCACAAAATCCTACCCATGCTCGGAATAAATTCGACGCATGCTCAGAATCATTGTACTTAATTTTTCTCGGCTCGTCGTAGTGTACGTCACCGCGTTCTTGACGGTCGAAATTTCCAACAACATTTGTGTGACCATGTGTATGCAACACAAGTTTGAGCCAACATTCCGTCGTAAAAAAATCCACGGTTTCCTTGTCGGAATTTCCGATCGTGTGTACGCGGCATTAGGGTTGGGACTTTGAATGAAGCAGGCAGGTGTAAATAGTTAAAATGTATTGAAAATCAATGATAAGTTACATGAGGGTAGTCATGGGCAAACATAGAAAACCAATATAATTCATTCAGTGGATAACCATACAGCCATTGCAATTTACCACTTAATACAAATCACATAATACAAGTAATCACTAAATAGATAAAACATATAGTTGGCATAAAAACACGGCATATAATAGCTCTATGCATTTTGTGGATTCATCCACTCTTCTGGAGCATGCACATGGAAATTGAATGCTGTAGTATAATAATAACCAGAATATCTGCAAGGTCTGACCTTGTCATGGGAAGGAGATTAAAATTAGATAATTAGAGGTAATATTGCCTAGGATAAACCCCCCAAAACCACTCTCAACAGTACTTACATTGTGACCTGTGTTGCAATTGTATAAGCTATATTTTTTTGTTTGATTTTTTTTTCCACAAAAGTGGAGTTACTACTAAATGTATATATAGAAATAACTTTATTGTTGATTTGAATAGAGTTGGGAATAATTATCTTTTGCTTTCTGTGCCCCTCAGCGTAGATTCTTCCCTGCTATTTGTCCCGGTTAGAGATGGGCTATGGCCCCCTAAACTCATCTCTAATTCCAGCTGCTACTTTTTTTTTGTACTCGGAGCTGTGCGCTAGACCATTGTCATGTAGACAGAAAGTAGTAGAAGTCCAAAATGTTAGAATTGCCACCAACAGGTGCGTCCTGTTCCAGTAATAACTATCCCTATGTTTTCTAGAGACCCTACTTTTGTTGGCTATCTGGGATAGAAAGAGAAGAATAATCTCCGCAGTAGGACACAGACCGCAAACTATAAACTTTTTTGCACTTTTTCAGGTTAAATCCTATACAGCAAATAGTTAGTCTTTGGAATCAGATGTCCTTATTGGAAGATTTTCCCTTTATTTCTGTTCTGATGACAACTCAGAACCCCCCCCAGTGACTTTGGTCACTAGTACAAATAGAGGATAAATTTCCCCAGTGGGGGCACAGGCAGCAACAAAAACTTACAGGGGGTTTAATTTCTCACCACTTATGAAGTTTTGGCTTTAGATTCACCCTAAATGCAAGGGGTTTTCCATCATCCAAGTAATACAAGTAACCATCAGTTGGTTTCATTCTCAAAAATCTACCAAAAACTAAAATATCAACTCTTTAAAATGCAATTCATCCAAAAAACGGCATATAAGAAATCTCTCAAACACATTTAAATTGTGCAATAAATTTAATGATCTGTAAGTGCAAAATTATCATTATGCCCTATATTTTATTTGAAGGTTTAGGCTATTTAGAAACCCATTTCATAGGTTACTGCTAGCAATTAAACAGGCTGTAGAGATACTCAAAATTGCTGTATGTAATAAGGGAAAAACAAACTGAAACACTGATTTATGAGATAGCTAAAGCTGGATTTGTCTATTGTGGGTTTAATCATGGAACCAAGTGCGTGCCCTCGTGCAGTGACCACAACCCCCATTGTAAGCAACTATATTACAACCGTGTCTCTTGTCCCTTTGTGCTATGAATATGATCTTGGTTCTGGAGACTGCAAAAATGTGGCTAATGACATTAAATGGAAGCCGACTCTGTGTAAACATGCACTTTCAGATTGCACAAATTTGAGCCTAAAGAGCATGAAGATGGAACTGATCAGATGCTAGCTTGTTTTTGGGGGAGCCATCATTGACAGTTGATTCTGACCACAAGTAGGTTCAGATAGGGGATATCATGGAGGGTTAAGAGGTATACAGTTGTTCCCCAGTCAGATTAATATGCTCTTGTGTTTTTAGGCATCTGTAGTAGGTACTAGATACTTTCTGCTGCCCATACTTCCACCTTTCCAATAGACCTCAAACATAGCTTCTGCCTCTACAAGGTTTGTGCAAAAAACTAATTTTCATGAAAGAAGATTCCTGAACTCTGCAGTGCGCACCACAGTGTGACAGCTTCTGATAAACAGCAGGGCCGGGACCAGGCATGTGTTTGGCAGCTGAGGTCTGGGGCGTGTGTTTGTGTCCCTTACCTTTTCAGCATGCAGTGATCCAACAAAGTCCTTTACGAGTTATTGGTACAGCGAGCCTAAATCCTCATTTGCAGTGGAGTAAATTGTAATAGTAAATTGATGATGAACCATTATTAAAAATCAAAACGTGATTGGAAACAATCGGTGTCGGCCAAGATATCATCAGTCATATAAATATGGTGAATGATACAGGTGCAACAGAGGCAATACGACTCACTGGGTAAACAGTGGGTCAGTTTGCCTGTGGAAATTATCTATAAAGGTAGCAAATGTTGTGCATTCAGCTAAACATAATTTGAGATTTGATACTTCATATACATGCCCATTCTGAGTTTATTTTTCACCTGAAGAGACTACTAGTGGTCATGGGTGGTTCTGCAGTTCTTTTTAAAGGCTTGAAGACCATTGAAAAGCTGAAAGTATACCTAAAGTTTTGGATAAATGGAGAGGGATTAGAACACGTCAAGTTTTTATTGCTGTCGGTGTCCGCATTAGGAAGATTCCCTCTTTGTCATGTTTACCGTTATCACTAGAGGTTCACCGAACGGAAATTTTGCTACTGTAAATGCAGGATGCACTTGGCTGAAAACCGAAAATGACAGTTTTTAAAATATATTTATATTTTTATACATGTTCGTTTGCTCGGTTCTCAGTGAAGAGGCGCCGGGGGACAGATGCAGCATTGGACCGATGCTGCATCCACCTAGGTAAGTATGAATGGGGAAAAATTTAAATTCCTTTACTCCTCTTTTAATAGCATTAATTTAAATGAATATGAATTTATTGTCGACCATTATTGGCACCTTTAGTGCAAGAAAAGCGGACGAAATTTCGGTGCATCTCTAGTTATCACCGAAAGTGAAATCAGGGAAACTTCCAAATTTTGGGTTGTTCCCCGAACAGTAAATAAGGGTAATAGCAATGTGTGTAGTGAGCGCGCCAAACACTATAGCAGCTGGCACACAAGGTGACTATACAAACCCCTGTGATAAATACAACCAATGGATGTGCAGCGCTAAATCAAAAAATGATACAGTATGTATAGCGAAGGTACAGAAAGCAATCACAATGGTTATGAAACACAAGCATATGCAATGATAAAAAAAATCCATATGGTGTAAGAAAATTCATTCAGTATCCAGTTAATAGGTGCATGGAGGCTCACCAGAAATTAAAGGGTACTAGGCATAATATAATATCCACCAGGCCACACAAGGGTGCATGGGAAGTATCTCCACAAGTAAACCTCCATCCAAATTATGCACTTGCCAGAAATAAGACTTATGCCAGCTCCAGTCAATGATCAGCAATCAATCATCTTCAGTATATGCCATAGGTAACAAGGAGACTTGCCTCCAGACCACAGCACACTAAATGTAAAGAATCTCACCAGCCAGGAGCCCAGAAAAAGCTTATATAGTGTAGTAAATGTTATTGAACTTATTTAAAATCCAAAATGTACTGCAGCAAAAATAAAATAGCAAGTGCACGTACAGTGGCGGCCACCGCGCCAAAAACGTGGACGCGGTGGCGTGACATCAGCACGTAGGCCCTTTCCGATGCTTTTCATGCGCACGCACGTTATCAAGAGAACACCTGGTAGTATATAGGAGAAATTTTCCAATGGGGACACTAGTTCTGCTGACATGCAGGTATTCCCTCACTTTGGAAGCACTTCCTCTCATGTCCTCCTTTTGGCTATGGTACAGGAAGTGAATATAATTTTCCCTAGTGGGGCACAGATGGGGGGGGGGGGAAGTGGTTATATCTCCATCCAAAATGAAAAAAATGTGTGCCATTAGTTCTACTTAGAGTGATGTGCAAAGAATTTTATGAAGGTAGAGTGGTGAGCAAATTGCAGTAAATCTAGAGTAGCCCATGAAAATTCCCTTTGGACTCTGGTTGATCTGAATGGCTGTCCTTCGTGCATCACCATTGCTTTATTCACTGCTGCAATAAATGTGTATGTGAGTGTGTGTACCAATCTAGACGCTTGTTCAGTTTTATTTTTATTTTATGCAAGTCACCTAAAAAAAAACTATCACCTTCATTACCTACTCTGTGGTTGGTAAAACTTTTTCTTATTTTATGTATAACTTTCTAACAATTCCACTATTGTTTAAATACAAATATCTAGTAATTGCTGAATGTATATGCTTGTCTATCAATATAAAGTGTATTTTAATGTTGGCAGGCCTTGTCGCTAATCTCTCGGATTTTGTTCCTATCAGGGTGACATGGGCGCTGTTGGAGTCATAGGCTTCATGGGACCTAAAGGTTTGAAGGTAGGCCAGCAAAATGGAATGTGTCATGACTTTAAAGGATCTTTTTTCAGAATAAAAGTTTAATTTTGATGAAAGTGTATGCCTGTGAAGGTGCCTATGAATTCCAGTCATGGTATAGATCAGAGGTCTCCAAACTTTTTAAACAATGGGCCAGTTTACTTCAGACTTTAGTAGGGTCAGTGGGAGTAGAAAATGCCTCTGGCTTAGTGGTCAGTGGGAGTAAAAAAGTTATATTGCACCTGTGGTCAGTAGGAGGAGCAATGGCACCCCATCGTTATCAGTGGAAGGAATAGTGCCCCATCATTGGTATTAGTAGGAGGATTAGTGTCCCATTGTTAGTGACAGTCGAAAAAATAATGCTATATCATTGGCATCAGTGGAAGGAATAGTGCCCTTCACTGCTGTAAGTTGAAGGAATCGTGCCCCATCATTGGTGTCAGTGGCAGGAATAGTGCCCCTTCATTGGTGTCGGTGGAAGGAATTGTGCCTCATCATTGGTGTCAGTGGCAGGAATCGTGCCCCTTCATTGGTGTCAGTGCAAGGAATCGTGCCTTCATTATTGGTGTCAATGGCAGGAATAGTGTCCCATCATTGGTTTCAGTAGCAGGAATAGTGCCCCATCTTTGGTGTAAGTGGAAGGAATAGTGCCTCATCATTGGTGTCAGTGGAAGGGATAGTGGCCCATAATTGGTGTCAGTGGCAGTAATAGTATTCCAACATTTATATCAGTGAAAGGAAGTGTGGCCCATCACTGGTACCAATGGAAGTAATAGGGCCCCCCTGTTATCAATGAGAGGAATTATGCCCCATTGTTGCTGTCGGTGGAAAGAACGGTGCTTCATCATTGGTGCCAGTAGGAAGAAATACTACCAAGAATCAATGGGGGGAATAGTGCCCCAATGACCACATAAAGGCAAGCAAAGGGCCGCAGTTTGGAGACCACTGGTATGGATAGTGGTAGTTAGTCATATTCAGATGAACTTATGTATACAAGCTTTTGTTCACATTTTCTCTCCATGTGAGTCAATGGAAATGCAAGAGCAGCGCTTGAACCAGCTTAGAGGGAGATCAGATGCAGGTCATAAGCACCCATAAAGGAATTATCCCAGAAGTGTCTCAAACTGATCTGAAATGCAGACTGAATGCACCATACATCAGACTGTAATGTGTCTGTTCAGCATTAGCCTGAATGTTTGATTCCCCACTAACAGCCTGGAGCTATGTGAGCCGTGCCAAGCATTTCCAACATCATTCTATAGTGGTACTCGTAAACGTCACAATCTCTCCCTGAGCAATCCAATGCGATGTACAGTCAGGGTGGGATAATGCCACACAGTGGTTTAATAAAAATTTCAACCTGAACTGAAAATAAAATAAAAATAATATATATAATAATAATAATAATTATAAAAATAAAAATATATATATAATATATACATAAAATCATTTACAGCAAATTAATTTGATTGTTGGAAGAAAACCTACATGAAATTGCTAGAAAATTGAGACTAGCCTAAGACGAAGTATAAACTCTGGCGGTGGGAGGAGCGGTCATGGCACATAAGTGCATTAAAAGTTTCTTCTGTGTTGCATTTCTGTCTTCTTTCATTTACGCCTTCTATACTACAAAAGTTACCATTCTGTAGTATTAGGATAACATTATTTTAAATGTAAATGTCTGCTCTATTTTTTACAGGGACTTCCGGGGAACCCAGGAGAATCTGGACTGAAAGGTGATAAGGTGACCAGAATACTCCCTTACTGCATTGTGTTTTGCATGCAAAGACTCTAATATGTCCCAGTTCTGAACATTACTGTATATACAGTACAGTCAGTCATAGGCCCGAGAACAAGCATAGGGAGATAAGGAATTTGAACTTTTCTGTGATGCCAGTTTGCTACATGCTTTCTCTGCTTTATTGACTCAGAAATACTGAAGCCAAGCAAGCTGCAGGAAGTACACGTTATGAGAAGAGTATAGGGGCTGCTCTTTCTTCCTTCTGAAAATGATCATATCCTAGCCACAGCTGTTCACATGTACCTACTCATCCAAATATTGACCCTGGACCCAGACAGTGTGAATTTAGTGATGGAGTTTCTCTAGAGTTTCTGATCACAGTTTCATCCAGTTTGTATGTGCCCATCATAGCACAGAGTGTGGCTGAGCTCAGAGGCAGCATTCAGCCACCTTTGAATCCAGCAAACTATCTGTTCCTGGCTGTCTGTATGAATGTGGCATTAGGAGCTTAGCTCCTGTGTTTGCATTGAAGTTTGGCAGGCTGCTGAGTCAGCGTTAAGTGGGAGGACAGAGGGAGCTGAACTGCTGAAAGAATGACTTCTATACTTCTGCTGTGAACACAGGATAGATTGTTCCACTGTGGCTGCAGCTCCAGAGGACATTGATGGCTTGTTTAAAGCTGATTTAAAAAAAAAAACATTCCCCGCTGGGTAAATAATTAACAAACTTTATAGCTTATTCCTACATTTTGTTCCTGTAAAAAAATAGCGGTTTGTTTTACTAGACTGCTTGCAAATGGATTCTGAATGGGAGTGACTGTTTAATTATTATCAGCTGATGCACTCTCTCTGTGTTTTATTTTAAGAAAGCTGCAGTGTCTGCATCCGTTTAGAAGTATTTAACCTTTGGGTAGTATTTCACCAAAACCTAAATTCCTATTACAAGGGGTGCCTAAAATTTGACTTGTATTTTAGTGCAGACTTCTGAGAAAATCAGTGAACCGATCACACAAGCAGGAAAATACATTTCTGGACGTGTTCTGTTCAGCAACAATGCGCACAGCACCTCCAAGTTGCCTTACTGCATTGAATGTTACAGAAAATTTGACTGGCTTCAGATTAAAAAGGAATAATTTTCAATAAAACTAATTACAACATAGCTTGTGTAGCAACTGCATATGCTATGCATTTTTTAAATTTCTATATATATTTTTTTCTACGAACGTGGAGTTACCCTGTCTCGTACCGGACTGTGGAGCTCGAGATGACAAGGGTGGCATAATTCTCATCCAAGCACCCCTGATAGTGAAGACAGGGACTGCAAGGGCAGTGAACGGGTACTGGTGTCAGGAAGCTGGAATGGTGAACCTGAGCATGGAAACACAGGAATCCTCCAAGTGTCAGTATGGAGTCAGATCCCAAGCTATGTTTGGCAGCAGCCAGACAGACTGGTGCAGAATCACAATCAAGTTCAAGGTCAGGAAAATACAGGAGTGGGCAACATGCTGATGGTCGGGTACCAAGTCAGGGGGCAGAATCGTGGTCAGAAGTCCAGGCAGGGGTGATCCACAGAGGGGCATCAGGCATAGCCAAATCAGTAACAGGGTTAACTGGCTTTCTGAAACTTTGAATGCAGGAACCAGAGCTGAAGACAATTTAGCAATGAGGCTAGGCAGATCTCAGAATTAAATAGGTGGATGGGCTGAGGCCCCTTGCTTATGCGCGTGAGCATTCTTGTCCTTGCATGTCTTGTATAGCTTCTATGCACATGACCCCCACACAGGCACACAGAAATGAGCCCCTGCTGTATAGGAATTTGCACTTGCTGACATACTCTTAAGTATCTATAGCAGCCTTTCTCAACCTTTTCAACACAGAGGAACCCTTGAAATAGTTCTCCGGTCTCGGGGAACCCCTGCTAAAAATTAGAAATCTACAATTCATGATACCTTTGTGTAATGGTCAGTGGGAAGGATGGTCCTTACACTTGTAGTCATTGGGAAGAATTACCTCCTTACAGATAGCTAAAAAGATCAATGGTGTCAGTAGGAAATTATCTGAGAGGCAGAAATTGCCCAATGCTGAAGGAACCCCTAGCAGCCTCTGGAGGAACCCTAGGGTTCCACGGAACCCTGGTTGAGAATCACTGATCTATAGTCTGGCAACAGATTCTCTTTAAAGCAAACCTGGGCTTCTTCCAGTTACAATTGAATAATGCATATATCATATCAACATGGAACACTTGCGTAGTTAGGAAGACCATTGAATGTAACCAAAGAAAAGGTTAGTCCATGTCAACTATTTTAACACTTGTTTTTATTTTCTCGCCTGTTTTCAAAAAATAACCTTGAGAAGTTAATTGTCTAAATAAGGAGGACCCTCACCATGCCAACATCCAAAATATATATGTAAGGATTGACCAAGTCAAAAAATTGGTGGACTTTGTGGGCACACAATGAGAGGAAGAATCGATAAAGTATACATTTTATTACAACATAATTGATGACATATAAACAACATACAAACAACACCTTCTATAGACACCGTTATCAGTTACCCAATAATGCAGTTATAGAGGGCTGGATCTAAAATGCAAAAAATGTATTTAAATACAAATATAAAGATGAGAGAAACATTTTTGATCCAGTAATGCCTCCAAGAACTTGCTCGTCTACTTGTTTCACTAAAATATTAGCTTCCTCAGGACAGATACTGGGTAGGTGCTGGCAAACTTGTGGCTCAAGGTATGGAAGAACCTCACAAAACTAACAGACAATCGGAAAGATGAAATGTCATGTGTATGTCTATGATAATAGAATATGTAAGTACTGAATTTATCTCCATTTTGTTGGGGCTCAAGTTGGTATTACCGCATAAGCAGGGGAAAATATACCCCCTTCGGTATTGCACCCCTGTGTACGGCTTTCCTTGCTGTGTGTGCCACACAGTTGGTATTACTGCATAAGCAGGGGTAGATGTACCCCCTTCGGTAGGTACATTTTCCTCTGCTTATGCGGTAATACCAACTTGAGCTCCAACAAAAGGTCTGCCCCTATGAGATAAGTTCAGTATTTACATATTCAGATATTCCATTGGTCTCTATACTTAAGGAGACTGTATATTTATCCATTTAATCACTTGGTCCGGCATCTATCAGCCGCTTTTTGGTACTATTGATACTGTGTTGAACACGTTTATAGTGGAAATCTGTGACCACTTGCCACTATGTGTGATTTATACTCATACATGATCACTATATACCAGTGGTATCTACTATAGACCACATGATATGTGCGTACTCTATTATCATAGACTCGCATATGAAATTTCGTCCTTCCGGTTGTCTGTTTTGTGAGGTTCTCCCATACCTTGAGCCACAAGTTTACCAGCATCTACCCAGTATCTGTCCTGAGGAAGCTAATATTTTAGTGAAATGTGTCGACGAGCAAGTTCTTGGAGGCATTATTGGATCAGAAATTTTTCTCTCATCTTTATATATTATTCAAATCAATTTTTGTATTTTAGATCCAGCCCTCTATATCTGCATTATTGGGTAACTGTGTCTATACAAGGTGTTGATTGTATGCTGTTTATATGTTATTAATTATGCTGTAATAAAATGTATACTTTTTTTATCGATTCTTCCTCATTGTGTGCCCATAAAGTCCACAAATCTTTTGACTTGGTCAATTTAATTGTCTAATTTGAATCGGTACATGCATATGCCTTAATATGACCAAATAACACAAATGACTTTCTGCAGCGTTATATGTTTGATGCAATCATCAAACTTGTTGAAAATTAAAGCAAAGTTTTACAATGCCATCATTTTGTTTCTAGCCATGTAATGGGGAACCGGGTCGGGTGGCAGACAAATTCATGTATCCAGCTTGAGGCTTCCACAGGTGTATGAATGAAGGTTCTCCTCCAACATGACGTATGCATTGCTCTTGTAAACACTTCTGGACTTAGTTGGACAGCATCCAGAGCTTGATGTTCTTGTTCAAAAGCACATGAGAATTTTTGTGGCCTCTTGCGGTTTGTTTTCAGTCTTGCTTTCCCTCTAATCTTTGCCTTGCGGCAAAGCCCAAGTATAAAATGGTCCCCTTTTCCTTCATGTACCTGCTTCTAAAGTCTGAAAACAACATAGAGTAACTTGTCCTCTAAAACCCAATCATTGTGGTTCAGGGAACCATTAGGTGCTTTTTCTTAGCCTTGTTGATATTATCGTTATGTTACTGTATTAAGGTATTTTGTGATAAGAATTTATAAAATTGAATTTACTTTTTATTATGCTAGCATAAGAAAACACACTATATGGCCTAGAGGTTTGTGGACACTTGACCATCACATCTATGAGTTTGATGGACATTACATATCAAAACTATAGGTACCATTATTATGGAGTAGGCCCCTATCTGTAGCTACAATAGCCTCCACTCTTCTGGCAATGCTTTTCACAAGATTTTGGAATGTAGCCTCGTACACACAGAGCTTTTTGCAGAGAAAACAGGCCGTGTGTATGGTTTCTCGGCGAGAAAACTGCCAGAAATCCAGACGAGAAAAATAGAGAACCTTCTCTCTATTTTCTCGTGGGGGTTCTCGGAAGAGTGTTTCCTGCCAAGAAAACCGTGAATGTGTATGCTTACCTGTCCCAGGAAAGCAAGCGCATGCTCGATGAGACTTCGACGCATGCGCGGTAGCTTACAAGAGTAGTGTAGGGTGTAGCAAGATGACGGCATCGAATATGACGAGCCCATGCTCGTCCTAGTCAATGTCACCGCGTTCTTGCCATTCAAAAGAACGGCGGTTCTTTTGAATGGCCATGTGTACACTCGGCGAGCAAGGAAAGCTTGCCAGGAATCCCGTCAGGAAAACCGACATTTTTTTCCTGACGGGATTGCCGGCCGTGTGTATGAGGCTTTAGTGAAAATGTGTGCTCAGTAAGACAAGAGTACTGTACTGTGAGAGGGAGGTGCAAGTGTTGGAACAAAAAACCTGGCTTGTATTCCAGTATTCCAGTTCATCTCAAAAGTATTTGTTAGTGTTGAGGTTAGGGCTCTGTGCAGGCCACTTGAGTCCTCCACTCCAAACTCATCAAAGCATGTCTTCATGTAGCTCATTTTTAAGCAAAGCTCCACCCAAAAGGGGAAGCTCAACTTGTTTGCCCTTCTCCATCCCTCCGCTGCCACATTTGGCACCTTTTGGGGGCGGGAGCGGGTACCTGGTTTTGACAGGTACCCGCTCCCACTTTTGGCTCGGCTTGCCACGGCGAACTTAGCTGGATGTTTGGTCCCCTCCTCCTTCCCCCGCCACCAGGCCATTCACAAAACGCAGCGCTGTTCGTGCATGCACAGTAGGAAACTGGCTGTGAAGCCTCAAGGCTTCACTGCCGGTTTCCCTTAGCTGAGATGGTGGCCGCAGCACCTGATAGCTGATTAAAAAATCGGCTAGGGTGAAGACACAGCTGTATTCGTGGACAGTATTTGTAGCGCTTGACTTTTAATTTTTTCTGAAGGCGCCTGGAGCTCCGCTTTAAGTGCAGGGGCAAAGTCATTGCTGAAACCGGAAAGAGCCTTCCCAGACTGTTTTCACAAGGTTGGAAGTGCATAATTGTCTGTAATGTTTTTGTATGCTATTTAACGGTAACCTTCACTAGAAACACCTAAGCTCAATTTCAATGGTTGTCTGCAATCTTTTGTTCCCTCATTAGTGTTTGTAAATTTCAGCTTGCACCATTGAGCTCTGTAAACACAAGGCTGTTTTTCAACACAGTAGCAAACAAATGCGTAAACCTGTGAAAAGGAGCATAGAGCTTCACCTGCTGCAAGAAGACGGCTGCAATCTGATATACATAACCTCTCCTCTTGCTTTTGTTATACATTTTCAAAAAGGATGATATAATGGGGAAAGACTCTGCCTAGGCTTTTTACTACTACCACTGCAACTTTTGTGACTTATCTGACCAAAATTGTACAAGTACTGCTCAGAACTTCTTCCCCCTTTTCACTGAGAAAAGAGAATGGTCACCCAAGTCCCACAGAAGACTTCCCAAAATGTTGAGAAAGCGATGCTCCTGTTAGTGCAGTCTAGGAAAGCCTTAAATTAATAAAGTTTCACAAGAACTCTGTACTGAGGGCTGAACTGGGCTGCCTACAGTCACCCTTTTTTATGCACCTGTTTGATCATCTGTAATACATGATATGCAGTTTTGTAACTCATGGGTCTACCTTTCCCTCCCTCCTGTTCCGATGGCTGTGTACAGTGTTTCAGTCAAGCAGAGTGAGCCTGAAGGAAAAGTAGCTGTGCTGTAGGCCCTCTTTAGAAAACCTATAGGGCTTTATCAGACCTGCGTCATGGAAGCTCCCTGCATAAAACATTTATTTGTAAAATATATGACAGGAGAGTGTGCCCGGCTCTCAATGAAGCCGGTTCACATAGCTCCGGGGCAGCCGCGGTCCACATTTAAAAAGGGTACCGTGCGTCTCTGGTCCCGATTCAGATGCTATTTCAAGCAAAAATTTCCACCTGAATCAGTGAACAGGGACGCACCGGAACTCATGTTGTGAGCTGCAGCATATGTGAACCCAGAGTTAGATTCCTTTCATTTAGTCTGCAGGCTGAACAAAATCTATATGTGTATGGCCAGCTTAAGGCAATAGTGATGTTGTTGCAAAAGCTGATAACCCAAATCTCATAAAAATGCAAAAAGTGCGTTCCTGTGAGATTTGCGTTTGGACCCTCAACTCTCCCAGGATCCGACAGGAAGACTGAGTGACATCAAGGGTGCCTAGGCTTCTTTTTCTTTTTTTCTGTATTTTAGTTTTTTTAACAAGGGTGCAGGGCTACTAAATGGGGATACCTGTATTTTGCAAGGTGTGATTTAAGTCAAATGAAAAAGGTGAGGCAGTCTGTAGTGTTTAATAGTACACAACTTAAATTATGTCTTGGCTCATGTACACAGCCAATTGAAATTCAGCTTTTATTTCTTTTAACGTGAGCTAGAGCGGACAATGTATGCATCTGCATGCTGTAGGCAATTGCTAGCACTCTCTTGTTTCAAACATTTTTTTATACACAAGGCCCATAATGATCAAAACATTTCAAGATGTTCCCCTTGGAAGAAATTTACTTTGCCTAATATATACGGTAATTCCAGGAAGAAATGCTAAACGCCCAAGCAGTCAGCTCATTTCATCTTCCAACCTGCAGTGGGAAAATGACAGCTAGATTCTGATTGGTAGCAGTGATTGGCAATTTCATTTTTGCCATGATCCTGTATTTAAATGTCAGCTAGTCTCTTGTATCACGTCTAGAGATAGTTACAGGACTGTAGTATTCTAAAAAAAAAAAAAAAAAAAAAGCATTACTGTGCAAAAGTTTTAGGCAGGTATGAAAAATGCTGTCAATTAAGAATGCTTGCAGAAATAGAAGTGTTAATAGTTTTATTTTCATCAATGAACAAAACAGAAATTAAATAAACAGAAGATAAATCCAAGTCAAATCAACATTTGTTGTGACCACTCTTTGCTGTCAAAACCCAAAACCGCATCAATTCTTCCAGGTACACTTGCACACAGTTTTTGAAGGAAGTCGGCCGGTAGGTTGTTCCAAACATCCTGGTAGAAATTACCACAGATCTTCTGTAAATGTAGGCTGCCTCATATCTTTCTGTCTCTTCATGTAATCCCAGACAGACTCAATGATGTCGAGATCAGGGCTCTGGGGGGCCAAACCATCACTTCCAGGACTCGTTTTTCTTCTTTACACTGAAGATAGATCTTAATGACGTTGGCTGTATGTTTGGGATCATTATCTTGTTGGCCTGCTGCAGAATAAATTTGGGGCCAATTACACACCTCCCTGATGATATGACATGATGGATAAGTATCTGCTTGTATTTCTCAGCATTAAAGACACCATTGTTCCTGAACAAATCTCCAACTCAGTTTGCAGAAATGCAGCCCCTAACTTGCAACAATGCTCCACATGCTTCACTGTTACCTGCAGACACTCATTATTGTACCATCCTCCAGCCCTTTGGCAAACAAACTGCCTCCTGCTACAGCCAAATATCTCACATTTTGACTCATTGGTCCACTTGCTGCCATTTTTCTGCACCCCAGTTCCTATGTTTTCAAGCATACGGTGAGGAAAATAATTATTTGTTCCCTTGCAGATTTTGTAAGTTTGCCTACAACAAAGAAGTTAAGGGTCTATCATTTTTATCATGTATTTTTAAAATGCTAGAAATAGAATATCAACAAATGTTAGAGACAGAATATCAATCAAAAATCCAGAAAAACACATGATACAAATGTTATAAATTGAGTCATTTCAGTGATTAAAATAAGTATTTGATCCTTTACCAACCCACAATAATTCTGGCTCCCACAGACTGGCTGCAGTATGTTCTCATGTGGTATACAGCTTAGTCCTGTCCATTTAGGAAGGTGCTTCCAATGACAACTCGTTATGTGTATAAAAGACACCTGTCCACAGAATCTCTTTCTTCCATTCAAACGCTCCGACATTGGGAGCTCATGTCGCATGACATGTGAAAATCAATGTTTCCCTATGAGAGCCATCTTAACTGGTCCGACACAAGTTCGTCCGACTTTGAAAATGCTCCCTGCACTACTTTGGTCCGACTTTGATCCTACTTGAATATCATTGAAGTCGGATCAAAGTAGGATCCTTGTCCTAACCATCCGACTTGTGACATCCGACATGGTGATTACCACAGCAGTATAAGGAATTTGTCACACTGGGATGGTTTTGATTGGTCAAAGGACAAGTCATGCTATCACAAAGTCGGATCAAAGTATTATCCTGTTCATTCAAGTCGGATGAATGTAGGGCTGATGTCGCAGAGCAAAGTAGGATGACAGTCATATGACTGTTGTGTAGTATCAGTGTGAACCCAGCCTCAAACCTCACCATCGTGGGCATAACCAAAAATCTGTCAAACGACGTCAGGGACAATATTGTAGACTTACAGAAGGCTTGAAATGCGGCAACGGTTTGATTATTTTGTATTTCATCCAACTGTGAATAATCTCTCCATTACTCCCGGTCTGGAGCTCCATGCAAGATTTTGCCTCCTGGGGTAAGGATGATGATGAGAAAAGTGGGATCAGCCCAGAACTACACAAGAGGAGCTTGTGAGTGATCCCAAGGCAGTTGGGACCACAGTCACCAAACAAACCATTAGTAACACAATACGCTGCCGCAGATTGAAACCCTGTAGCGCCCGCAAGGTCCCCCTCCTCAAAAGGCACATATGCAGGCCCTACAAGAAAAACAAAATGGAAGGTGTGCACACCTAGTGCATTACCAATGATAATTTAATGAATAAAAAAATCATAAAAACTGGGTACTCACAAAGTGCAACTCTCAATGAGCCTTATAAAACACACACAGTGCATGGGCATGTGCAGGACCAAATCACAGGGTATAGCTGACGCGTTAGGGGGGGCACCCCGTTCCTCAGAGCTAGGCTTATCAGGACCACCATAGGCAAGCGCCGACACAAGTGCAGCATTAGCCCTCTATAACATACTGGTAGCCTTTCTAAAGCCCCATACACACGGTCTGACTTTTGGCCAACAAACTTCATTTTGAGCAAGTTGGACCAACAATCTGACCGTGTGTACGCTCCATCGGACAAACTTTTTTTGCTTTTTTCTTGTTTTCATCGGACAAAAGTTGGGTATGCAAACGGACAAACTTTTGTCCAACAAAAGTCCGATGGAGCAAAGTCCGACCGTGTGTACAGAAAACCATTGGACTTTTGTCCGATGGACAAAACAACTAATGTTAAAATCAACCAACAATAGCAGAAATTGATCAAAGGGTGGTGGTAAAGAGCAGAAAAGAGTAGAAAAACCACGTGATGTTGCAAAAAGTTTTAGGAAAGTTTGCAGAAAAGTCAGAGCGTGTGTATGCTATGGGTGTTCCCGACCAACTCCGTTCGGACAAAAAACCATGGAAAAGTCCAATAGAAGTCCGACCGTGTGTACGGGGCTTTAGAAGTAAGGAGTAGAATTTGTCTAGCCATGGGGCTGTACAAGAGGTTACCCCTTGTACAGCCCCTCGGCTAGACTAATTATACTCTTTACTACTTAGGCTGCCAGTATGTTATAGAGGGCTAATGCTGCGTTTGTGTCGGCGCTTGCCTATGGTGGTCCTGATTAGCCTAGCTCTGAGGAAGGGGGTGTGCCCCCGAAGCGTGTCAGCTATACCCTGTGATATGGGCCTGCACATGTCCATGTACTGTGTGTGTTTTATATGGCTCATTAGGAGTTGTACTTTGTGAGTACCCAGTTTTTATGATTTTTTTATTCATTAAATTATCATTGGTAATGCACTAGGTGTGGGCGCCTTCCATTTTGTTTTTCTTGTAGTTTCCATCGGATTACCCCATCTGAGGAAGGCAGCATCCATCCAATTTTGGGATACCATTTTCTAGAGGTCGACCGATATGGGTTTTTCGCTGGCCGATGCCGATGCCGATATTTAGAATTTTGTGGCCGATTTTTGTGGCCGATTTTTGTGTGGCCGATTAAAAAAAAAAAAAAACCCTCACCCACTCCACTCCTTCCTGCTTACTCCCGTCACTCTAGCACACACTTGATGTCCTCAGTACAGATGGCACTGGCAGGTGGCACTGGTTTGGAACTGGCAGGTGGCACTGGTGTGGAACTGGCAGGTGGCACTGATTGGCACTAGCAGATGGCGCTGGTTTGGAACTGACAGTTGGCACTGGCAGGTGGCACTGGTTTGGAACTGGCAGGTGGCACTGGTGTAGAACTGGCAGGAGGCACTGATTAGCACTGGCAGGTGGCACTGATTGGCACTAGCAGATGGCGTTGGTTTGGAACTGGCAGGTGGCACTGGTGTGGAACTGGCAGGTGGCACTGATTGGCACTAGCAGATGGCGCTGGTTTGGAACTGACAGTTGGCACTGGCAGGTGGCACTGGTTTGGAACTGGCAGGTGGCACTGGCAGGTGGCACTGGTGTGGAACTGGCAGGAGGCACTGATTAGCACTGGCAGGTGGCACTGATTGGCACTAGCAGATGGCGCTGGTTTGGAACTGACAGATGGCACTATTGGCACTGGCAGGTGGCACTGATTGGCACTAGCAGGTGGCACTGGTTTGGAACTGACAGATGGCACTGGCAGGTGGCACTGGTTTGGAACTGACAGATGGCACTATTGGCACTGACTGGCACTGATTGGCACTAGCAGGTGGCACTTGTTTGGAACTGACAGATGGCACTAGTTTGGGACAGATGGCACTGATTGGCAGTGGCGCTGGCTGGCGGTGGCGCTGGCTGGCGGTGGCGGGTGGCGCTGGCTGGCGGTGGCGCTGGCTGGCGGTGGCGGGCGGCGCTGGCTGGCGGTGGGTGGTGCTGGCTGGCGGTGGCGGCGGGTGGTGCTGGCTGGCGGTGGCGGGTGGCGGTGGCGTTGACTGGCGCTGGCTGCCGGTGGCGGGTGGCACTGGCTGGAGGTGGCGGGTGGCACTGGCTGGCGGTGGCGGGTGGCACTGGCTGGCGGTGGCGGGTGGTGCTGACGGTGGCTGGCGGTGGCGGGTGGCACTGGCTGGCGGTGGCACTGGCTGGCGGCACTGACAGATTGCACTGATTTTGCAGACCCAGCAGCTAAATTACATCAGCCAATGATTGGGCTGCTTTAGAAAGGGGGCGGGGCCACATACACATAGCGACCCGCCCAGATACCATCCCATTAGCTGGTGTAATATAGCTGCTGGGTCCCGCCCACCCCGGCTGGGTCCCGCCCACCCCGACATCGAGCTGACAGCTCCTCTCTCTCTCTCCTTTCTGCTCACACACTCAGCGGCTCTGGCTGCATCAAGCGCCGCGCTGAGTGTGTGAGCAGAGAGGAGAGAGAGACAGAGAGGAGCTGTCAGCTCGATGTCGGGGTGGGCGGGACCCGGGCCGGGGTGGGCGGGACCCAGCAGCTATATTACACCAGCTAATGGGATGGTATCTGGGCGGGTCGCTACGTGCATGTGGCCCCGCCCCCTTTCTAAAGCAGCCCAATCATTGGCTGGTGTAATTTAGCTGCCGGGTCCCGCCTAATCTTGATAATAAATCGGCCGATGCCGATTTATCAAAAATGGCCAAATATCGGCCGATATATCGGCCAGCCGATATATCGGTCGACCTCTACCATTTTCCCTGTTGCCCTCTACTTCAGAAGACCCCTTAGCGCTGGAAGTGACTGCGTTTTTTTACATATATAGGCCCATCTGAAGTTTGCCAGTGAACATCTAAATGATTCAGAGACAGATTGTGAGAAAGTGCTGTGGTCAGATTAGACTAAAATTTAGCTCTTTTGCATTAACTCGAATTGCCCTGTTTAGAGGAAGAAAAAAAGCTCACTATGACCCGAAGAACACCGTCCCTACAGTTGAGCACGGAGGTGGAAACATTATGCCTTGGGGTTGTTTCTCTGCTAAAGGTACAGGCCAACTTTGCTGCATTGAGGGGCCAATGGACGGGGGCCATGTATTGTAAAATCTTAGATGAGAACCTTCTTCCATCAACCAGAACACTGAAGATGGGTCGTGGATGGATCTTCCAGCAAGACAATGACCCAAAACATACTGCCAAGGCAACAAAGAAGTGGCTCAAGAAGAAGCACATTAAGGTCATGGAGTGGCCTAGCCAGTCTCCAGACCTCAATCCTATCGAAAATTTATATAGAGAGCTGAAGCTTTGAGTTGCCAAGCGACAGGTAAGAAACCTTAAGGATTTAGGGAACACCTGTAAAGAAAAGTGGACCAAAATCTCTCCTGAGATGTGTGCAAACCTGGTAACCAACTACAAGAAACATCTTACCTCTGTGCTTGCCAACAAGGGTTTTTCTAATAAGTACCAAGTCATGTTTTGCTTGGGGATCAAATACATATTTTACTCACTGAACTGCAACTCAATTTATAACATTTGTATCGTGTTTTTTCAGGATTTTTGGTTGATATTCGGTCTCTATCATTTAAAATACAGCTATGATAAAAAAAAATTATAGACCCTTCATTTATTTTTAAGTGGACAAACTTACAAAATCTGCAGGGGATCAAATCAATATTTCCCCCACTGTAGTTGAGTCTTTTAACCACTTAAAGACCCCTCACTGTATATATACATCGGCAGAATGGCTCGTACAGGCACAATCACGTACCTGTATGTGGCCCTTCAACTGTCGGGGTCGCGCGCGCCGCCCTCACGACCCCCCTGCCATCCCCGTGAGTCGGATCGTGGGTCCCGCGGACTCGATCGCCGCGGGGATCCCCGCGATCGTCTCACAGAGGCATGGAGCGGGGAGATGTTAGTGTAAACACATCATCTCCCCGCTCCCCTACTGACAATGTCAGTGATCTCCGCTCTGTGTAATCAGAGCGGAGATCGGTGACGTGTCACTAGTAGCCACGCCCCCCCTCAGTTAGAAACACGCCCCTAGGCATGCTTAACCCCTCCAGCGCCCCTAGTGGTTAACCCCTTCACTGCCAGTGTCATTTTTACAGTAACCAGTGCATATTGCACTGGTCGCTGTAAAAATTACAATGGTCCCAAAAATGTATCAAAAGTGTCCGATGTGTCCGCCATAATGTCGCAGTCACGAAAAAAATCGCTGATCGCCGCCATTACTAGTAAAAGAAAAAAAAATGACTTAAAACTATCCCCTATTTTGTAAACTCTATAATTTTTGCGCAAACCAATCAAACGCCGATTTGCGTTTTTTTTTTTTTACCAAAAACATGTAGAAGAATACGTATCGGCCTAAACTGAGGAAAAAAAATGTTTTTTGATATATTTTTTGGGGATATTTATTATAGCAAAAAGTAAAAAATATGTAATTTTTTTTCAAAATTGTCGCTCTATTTTTGTTTATAGTGCAAAAAAATAATCAAATACCTCCAAAAGAAAGCTCTATTTGTTGGAAAAAAAGGACGCCAATTTTGTTTGGGAGCAACGTCGCACGACTGTGCAATTGTCAGTTAAAGCGACGCAGTGCCGAATCGCAAAAAGGGGCCTGGTCTTTATGCTGCGTATTGGTCCGGGGCTTAAGTGGTTAACATTGTTTTCACGTCGGAGGCTTTTTGGCTAGGATTACTCCATGAAGACCACTTCTGACCAGACTTCTTCGGATGGTAGATTCGTGTGCCTGGGTCCCACTGCTTTCTGCCAGTTCTGGGCTGATGGCACTGCTGGGCATCTTCTGATGTTGAAGAGAAGTAAGCATGATCATCATTCATCTGCTGCATTAAGTTTTCTAGGCCGACCACTGCGCCTATAGTGCTTTTAATGCTGCCCGATTCTTTGCTTCTTCAAAAGAGCGTAAACAGCATATCTAAAATCCCCAGTCTGCTTTGAAACCTTTGCCTAGTAGAGACCTTGCTAATGCAGTATAACTACCATGTGTCGTGTTGCTGTTCTCAGACTTGTGTTGGTGTATGACCTGTGACATGAAACTGTGTTCCACAACCTCATCATAGTAACAGTGTTTGGATGTTTCTCACTTAGTTTTTAGCCTCCTACACAGCGGTTTCTGTTTCAGTTAATGGCTGTGTTCCAACCCATATATGGAATTGATGATCATTAGCACCTGCATGGTATAATTGGTTAATCCTACAACTGACTCCAATCCTACAAAATCCCTGACTTTGTGCAAGTGTAAGAATTGGTGCTGGCTTGAAGCCAAAGGGTAGTCACACCAAATATTGATTTGCTTTAGATTTTTCATGGCTGCTGCATCTTGTATTTCTGACAGTGAGTTTTAGAATCCTTGGGGAAGGCATCACATGCCAACATGGAGTATGTAAAGTACAGTATATGCAAAATACTTTGAATGCCACACAAAGCATTTTATTCAAACTTAGCCAGCTAAGATTTTTAAACTGCTAATAAAATTAAGATGATGCTTTCTTGTAACTATTGCAGTTTTCCTACCTGGTGAATTTGGTTTAGTGCTTTTCCCAGTACCATCTTTAGACTCACAGCAACAAATGCTTCATGCTCATTGTAACGAGCCCCTTGCTCGCTCGGTTCCACTCTCCCGACACTCCTCTGCTACTATTGGATCATATTGCAGATCGCAACGTCTGATGGTTCGGTCATCCGATGCTCCAGGATTCAAACTACAGCTATGTGCCGTTCTAATCCATTTGTGATAGCTCAGAACAAACACCAGGCAGGCTGTATGTAAGTTCAAACAGGAATCTCATTTTATTGGAAGCACACACACACTTTAATACAGCAGTTTGAACACCCTGCCCCCAACAACCACTTTCCTATTGGTCAATTGTAAAGTACATTGTATTTCTCAATTAGGTTCTCTGGCCATGCAAATGAGGACTTGAAACAGGGTCAGCAGGAATTGGTCCGATAGCTTGAATAGGAGAACTGAGATGTGTATTGACACAGAAGCCCCAGGGGGTAATTAAAGTACATAAACAAACAGTCAAACACAGAACAATGCTTTTCTTCCAGACCATGGAGCCGTCTGGAGGGGGGGTTAGCCTTAAGACAGGGCAGAAGACCCCCCACTGTGTAATAGATTCAAAGGAGAAATACTTCAGTATTCAAAGGTTCACAAGGTTCATGAAAATACTCCCCCCCTGGGAAATAGTCCAACAGCCACAGTGGGACCCCAAACGGGTCAACTCAAGGATGTTGGAAAAGTAGTCTTAAGGTTTCAGGTCTGTCTGCCGGGATAACCCATCCGCATTCCTGTCTTGAGGCCCTGGGCCATAATCGGAAGGCAGGAGGCTAGCATTCAGTCCTCTCCAAAAGCCTCTGTCCCGGATAGATCTGTCACACATCTCCCCTTTTGGCAGGAGACTAACACAGGAGGTGACCCCAGACGGGTTGACTCCGAAGTTAGTCCATAGTTCTATTCCTCTAATGCCGGTATCCACACCGTACCCCAAATAAATTGCTCCAAACAGAGCATTACTTACCCAGCCAACCTCTGCCTCTCTTAGAAAACATACCTGCCGCTGGGGAGAGGCCTGGACTGGCCCTTCTCCCTGGAGTCCTTTCGGCCGCTGGAGAGAAGACAGGGTGTCCGGGCTCAGTCCGTCATGCTGTTGGGGATCTGGGCCAACTGCCCAGCATTCCTAGGGTATACAAGTGAAGACTGAATTCCCATCCCCTTGTGGTAGGTGAAAATCCCCTAGTGCTTGCAAAGCAAGGTTGACATCCTCCTGTCTCAGTGTCACACCATTTTCTGGGGTTGTGTCAGTGAAGACCGAAGTCCCATCCACTACCACAGGAACTCCCTCTTCTGTTAGTTGGGAGCAGAGGCCAGCAGCACTCTGCTCTGTTGCCAGCTCTTCTGCTGGGTTTCTGTGCGTGGAGACTGCAGTCCCATCCACTGATCTCCGCTCAAGTTGCAGTTGTGTGCAGAGGCCAGTAGCATTCTGCCTTGCTGCCAGTGATTCAGCTGGGGGTAAAAGCTTTACCACCTCAGCTTGTTGCTGGAGAGAGGGGCCAACTGCCCCGGCTCCCTGAAACTCCACAGTTGTTTCCGGTGCTGGGCAGAGGTTGCTAGCACTCTGCCCTGTTGCCAGCACTTCTGCTGGGGACTCCACACCATCTGCTCTGGCTAACTGTTGGGGAGGGAAAAGGGCTGCTTCTCCCCCCTGCATCTCTGAAATCCACTGGGAAAGAGGAACCATCACCTTCTCAACTCGGGCCTCCAAAACTGCCACGGGTGTAGAGCAGGGGTCTGCAGTACTCTGTCCTGCTGCCAGTACTTGAGCAGGCGATGCATAATCCCTAACATCCTCTGAACAGTCCCTAAGTCCATACCTTCTGAAATATGTGGCTGGGGAGATGAGCCAACTGCCCTAGCTCCCTGGAACTCCATATCATCCACTTCGGCTTTAGGGATGGCAATCTTCAGATTTTCCACTGCCGATTCTTCAGCCAGGCTAGCTCCCTGGAACTCCATATCATCCACTTCGGCTTTAGGGATGGCAATCTTCAGATTTTCCACTGCCGATTCTTCAGCCAGGCTAGCTCCCTGGAACTCCATATCATCCACTTCGGCTTTAGGGATGGCAATCTCCAGATTTTCCACTGCCGATTCTTCAGCCAAGATTTCATAGTTGTCAGCTGGTATTTCCTGATAGTCCCAGGCAAAGGGAGCCCCACCCTGCTGCTGAGCAGAGTCTAGCAGCTGTTTGTAGGCAATCTCCAGCTCCCATTCCTGAACGGCCAGAAACTCCAAATCTTCCTGTGCCCAGTGCCCTTCCGAGACATTCAGTCTTTGCTCTCTGTGCTCCATTATTTCCTCCAAACGCCACTCCCGATCACTCCCAAAGTCAGGGTCCTCGGACAGCCTCCAATACAACAATCCCCGGCCAATATAGTCAAAGCCTTCCGTGGGGCTGTCATCCGCTGACCACGGGCACTCTTGGGCTACATACCATCGGAGGGCTCTGTAGCTCTCGTCCAACCGCATCTCTGCCCGGATCAGCCTGCTTAACTCAGCTGTCCACTCCTGCTTCGGTTGTTCCCCCAATAACAGCATTCGTACTTCATACTGCGACCAGTACCTTACATGGATGGAGGGGAGAATTTTTCCCTGGTGTTGCTGCTCGAGAGCTAGCGCTTTCTTCCAGAGTTCGCAGCGGATTGAATCAGACCATCCCAGCAGGACCTCCTCTGATACTGGTCCTCTATGCTGTATCTGCATCTCTCGCAACCTCCTTCTGAATTCCTTTTCCATGTCGGCTGGTATCTGTATCTCTCCTCTCCTTTCAGTTGGTGCTGCTTCTTTAGGTGTTGTCTTCGATTGCCGTATTTCCGCCATTCTCCACTCATGTTGCCGCTCTAGCTCTCTCTTTTGTCGCTCTAGTTCTCTCTTTTGTCGCTCTAGTTCTCTGTTTTGTCGCTCTAGTTTTTTCTCTTGTCGCTCATCCTGCAGCTGGATGCCTCTAATGGCTTCCTGTATGGCGGTCTCTGATGGGTTAGCACCATATAATGCCAAGCGCTCTCGAACTCGTTGCTGAAACAAATCTTCAACTGACCGGGGTCCTGCATCACCGTCCCTCTGGTCCATCTCGGCTCTCAAGTAAGTCTTTCAGCGTGGCTTTCCTGCAGGCTGCATAGCTGGTCATTAACTGTGGTGGTTTGGAGTGTCCCATTAACTGGAGAGCAAATCCCACCGCTGTCAACTAATGTAACAAGCCCCTTGCTCGCTCGGTTCCACTCTCCCGACACTCCTCTGCTACTATTGGATCATATTGCAGATTGCAACGTCTGATGGTTCGGTCATCCGATGCTCCAGGGTTCAAACTACAGCTATGTGCCGTTCTAATCCATTTGTGATAGCTCAGAACAAACACCAGGCAGGCTGTATGTAAGTTCAAACAGGAATCTCATTTTATTGGAAGCACACACACACTTTAATACAGCAGTTTGAACACCCTGCCCCTAACAACCACTTTCCTATTGGTCAATTGTAAAGTACATTGTATTTCTCAATTAGGTTCTCTGGCCATGCAAATGAGGACTTGAAACAGGGTCAGCAGGAATTGGTCCGATAGCTTGAATTGGAGAACTGAGATGTGTATTGACACAGAAGCCCCAGGGGGTAATTAAAGTACATAAACAAACAGTCTAACACAGAACAATGCTTTTCTTCCAGACCATGGAGCCGTCTGGAGAAGGGGTTAGCCTTAAGACAGGGCAGAAGACCCCCCACTGTGTAATAGATTCAAAGGAGAAATACTTCAGTATTCAAAGGTTCATGACAATACTCCCCCCTGGGAAATAGTCCAACAGCCACAGTGGGACCCTGAACGGGTCAACTCAAGGATGTTGGAAAAGTAGTCTTAAGGTTTCAGGTCTGTCTGCCGGGATAACCCATCCGCATTCCTGTCTTGAGGCCCTGGCCCATAATCGGAAGGCAGGAGGCTAGCATTCAGTCCTCTCCAAAAGCCTCTGTCCCGGCTAGATCTGTCACACTCATGATATGTTGGACAGAATTCTGAAGGGATGCAAGGAGATACAGGTTTTCTCTTATTACAGCTGGTGTATCACGATTATAGAAGGCAGACCCTCCATTAGTTCAGATTATAGAATGCAGACCCTCCAGTTTTTTTTTTTACACATTTTACCACTTCCTAAAGTGTACCTTGCATTAAAATAGAAGGACCACTTGTCTTGCATGCACCCCTATGTAAAGTCTAATGTAAATGACCAAAACAATGTAAATGATTTGCCTTACACCCCAGCTTCCAGCACACTTACCTGGGTAAGGGTGAAGCCACTGGGCCTAACCGTGGAATCCAAGGAAAGCTAAAGATCCCAAATTCTGCGAGAAGGCACTCCTGCTCCTTGCTTGAGCATCTTTTCACAAGATTTGAGTTACTCGGCTCCCCTAGGATCCCATGGTGAGGCCCAGTAATGTCACCATCACCTACATTTTCTGCCACTTTTTTTTTTTTGCAAATTTTAAAGCGGATCCTACATGAAAATTAAAATTCTAAATGCTGAGGAGAACCATGAGGTTCTCTAAGGTGTATATATGAGAGCAGGAAAAATAAAATCCCATTTGTTTAGTAAAATATTGATTCATGAGAAACAGGGACTTTCAGTAGTTAGTGTATTTAAACCCATGAACAAAAATTACATTTGTGTATTGTACAGCACAGGTCAGGTGATTGGACACTGCCAAAGCTTCTCAAAGTTTTAAACACTCCCTCATATAGGCCTTCCTACCATGTGGTCCTCATTTTTTGCTAACGCCTGAAGGTGAGGAATGCATCTCCATGTAAGGAAGATAGAATTCTTACATTCTTCTATCAAATCTCCTACTAACTGCCCCAAGCCAGTGCAGCCAATGGATGTCAGTTTCTGGATCAGCGCCTCCCAGTTTTTTACTGTGAGATCCTCCATTCATTGAGGGGGGGGGGGAGGCACTTGTCCAGAGTGAGTGAAGTCTTGGTGGGTCCCGATATATTATTTTGCAAGTAGCAGTAAAAGGATGCAAGCCCTTTCAGAATGGATGTTGTAGGCACTATCACTTGGAATTGGGGCTTCTTCTTCCTCCCCCTAATTGCTTGTGTCTACTGTTTAATTATGCAGAAGGATATTACAGCTGAAATTTACTGCCATTTGGGGAGATGCCACAGACAGGTTGCTCCTCCCACTTATCTTGCACAGCCATGGGAGCCATCTTGAGTTCTCGGGATCTCTTTCCCAGAAATAGTGATTTTTTTTTCACAGGTGACCAGGGCACAGGGACCCCCCCCCCCCCATTTTTCAGTCAGGTCTACCTCTCACTTCTGACTCTTGGGCAGCATTGTCTGGGGTGCAATATTATTCTTCTCTGAGCAAAAGAGAATTTTACTTCCAAATGTCTTTATTTAGAAAGGAAATGGCTATTTAAACAAAAAATCCACTTAAAAGGTTGGAGCCTGCAGACCTTCAGTTTTTTCGCAACCCAGAGTTTTGGAATCTTCTGAGTGGTTAGACTTGGAGGATGAGAATTTACCCAGGACAGACTCCTGTTCTAATTCAGATGAATTGTCTGTGGCAGAAGGTCTTGCTGCTTATGTTTCTTTTAAACTAAGATAACGTTGCGATACCTAATAAAGTTGTCAACAGATGTCTTCAAAATGAATTCTGCGGTACCCAAGAATTCTAAGAAGGTCTCTAGCAAACAGAAAAAAAATAACTTTTTTTTGGTTCATGCATTGGTCAAGGATGTTTTATTTGAAGACTGGAAACATCCAGAAAAGGCATATGTTTCTTCTAAGCGCTTTGTACAAGAATACCCTCTGAAAAAAGAATTTTAGGTGGTTCCTGAGGTAGATCCAGCTATCTCATGTCTCAATAAATTATGGTACCAGCTAAGGACCTACTTTTAGAGATCTAGTGGAAAAGCGTTTTGAGACCTTGCGCAAGGCTTCATTCTTAACCGCTCAGTCTATTGTGGTGGCCATGACAGTTTGTCAGGCTCTTACGTTACAGTCCAGGCATCTTAAAGATAATCCGTCCCCCCCAACCTTCAGTTGGATCTCTTTCCAGGAGCCTTGCACTACTGCATGGATGGTATGAGTGACATGCTTCATCAGTTTTCACATTTACAGGACCAGTCTGTAAAAAAAGACTGAAATTAATGCCATTTGAAGACTTCTGTTTGGGGAATCATTGGATGCATACATCAGAAAGGTTATGTGTGGGAAAAAAACACTTCTTCCCACCTTAAAAGAGGATGAGGACCTCCTCTGGCAAACAGGTTTCCCCTTAGTCATCCTTTTCTTGCCTGCAGGCTTCTATATCCAAGACTGAATCAGACAATTCCGGCTGTGCAAAATCATGTACCTGTACTTAATGTCCTTGAACAATTTAGTTATTTTGCGGTTTACCAATTCTAAAGCTGGCTTTAGATGTGGTGGCTACATTTATTATCTTTTTAAGGCGAAGTACATTTTTTGCAAATATCAAACCGCACTATCAGTTCTCCTCCATGGACTATAGAACTCAACCTCCCTCCCCTTCCAGAGATGAGGAGAAGGGCAGGTGTTGTAGTCTTAACACACTGTCTGTCATAGGCTGACAACGCTGTTCCCTATTTATATTTGTAAATAGAACATTCTAATGAGAAAATTGCGTGGTAAAGAAACAAATGCACCCATCTTGCATCCTCTATCATTGGTCCGTTTCTGTTACTGAAGCAGAATTCCTGTGAAGATAATATAGAGAAATCAGTTGTGGGGGGCTTTCTATAACAGTTTTCTTGTTTACCTTGATAAATGCCTTAGTTTGGAGTTGATTACTGTCTCCTAGTATTCCACATTCAGCCAATGCTTCTGGCTCTCATTGGCGTTTTCCTATCTCAAGGACCTTGGCCTGTGTTCCTGTGTAATGCTGTTCATCTCTCATCTAGTAGCAGTAATAGAGAAAGTCTCTGTAGTTTCAGCCTTCCAGAGTTCTGCACTTGAAGTATCTGCCAATAAAGAGGAGGAGGGGAACTAGGAGCATTTAATCTGATTTTTCCCCTCTTAACCATGAATCATGTCTTGGTTGCTTACTCGCAATTGGAGACAAATGTGAGACAATTAAACAAAAAGAATGTAGCATGGAGAATTATAACATACTGGGATGTCATGTTCAGACATCTGCTGATCAGCTAATTGTCAAGGGAGTGAGTATTGGAATACTGTGCTAAAAAGAAAAAGCCAATCAATGCCAAAGTACTTTTTGGTGTTCATACACATTCATTTTTTTTTATTACTTTCCATTTTTGATTCTAATAATCACCAACATAGATAAATTGATTTACCCAACAGTGTATCTAAACTCAAGAACAATATTGTAAAAGTAGCCTACCTGCCCTATAGCTTCACTTTTTTGTTTTTTTTGGAACATTCCATATTCAACAGCTGTTGATACACTAGACTGCCATGTCTATATGAAAATTTCATGTCCCCACTATGTGACTGTGACGATTCTAGCTTGAGCTCCAAGATAACTAGGAACATTGAAATATTTTAGATTGGGAGTAATGGCTATTTCATTATTTTGCCTGAGCAAATAGGTAATATTGTTTATAGATAAATTTATCAAATTAACTTCACAAACATTTGCCAAAAGGGCTCATATGCGTTGGGCTGTGTTAGTCAACGTAATCGCAGTGCATGGGCAAAGCAAAAAGCCTTGTTCAATATTGTGTCAGTACACACTAACATCCTACATTGGTGTACTCTCAAAAAAATTACGCAGGCAAGATAGGGTAGCAAGAGGCAGAAATATCCCCATGAACAATAAGCGGGGCAAATTTTTGTCACTAAGAGAATTACTTTGTTGTTTTTTGGACAGCCACCAACCCTTGCATCTATAGTTTTCCAGTTGAGATTAGAGAATGTAAGTAGGCATTGGAATGTTCTTGGGATGTTCGTTCCTGTCGCATACAGTGAGGGAAAAAAGTATTTGATCCCTTGCTGATTTTGTAAGTTTTCCCTCTGACAAAGAAATGATCAGTCAGTCTATCATTTTAATGGTAGGTTTATTTTAACAGTGAGAGATATAATAACAAAAAAAATCCAGAAAACCGCATTTCAAAAAAGTTATAAATTGATTTGCATTTTAATGAGTGAAATAAGTATTTGACCCCTTCGCAAAACATTACTTAGTACTTGGTGACAAAACCCTTGTTGGAAATCGGAGGTCAGACGTTTCTTGTAGTTGGCCACCAGGTTTGCACACATCTCGGGGGGAATTTTGTCCCACTCCTCTTTGCAGATCCTCTCCAGGTCATTAAGGTTTCGAGGCTGACGTTTGGTAACCCGAACCTTCAGCTCCCTCCACATATTTTCTATGGTATTAAAGGAGTTGTAAAGGCAGAAGGTTTATCTTAATGCAATCTATGCATTAAGATAAAAAACCTTTTATGTGTAGCAGCGCCCTCAGCACCTCTTAATTAATTACCTGAGCCCCATCTCTCTCCAGCAATGTTTACAAATGTCTAAGCCATCCATGACACTCCTCCTGATTGGCTGAGACACAGCAGCGGCGCCATTGGCTCCCGTGGCTGTCGATCAAAGTCAGTCAGCCAATCGGGAGAGAGGGGGTGGGGCCGGTTTGGGACTCTGTGTCTGAATGGACACACAAAGCTGTGACTTGGCTCGGGTGCCCCCATAGAAAGCTGCTGGCTGTGGGGGCACTCGATAGGAGGGAAGGGGCCAGGAGCAGCAAAGAGGGACCTGAGAAGAGGACGACCAAATCTGCTCTGTGCAAAACCAGCTGCACAGAGGAGGCAAGTATGACATGTTTATTTTATTTTTTTTAAACAAGACTTTACAATCACTTTAAGGTCTAGGCCACTCCAGGACCTTAATGTGCTTCTTCTTGAGGCACTCCTTTGCTGCCCTGGTCATGTGTTTTGTGTCATTTTCATGCTGGAATACCCATCCACAGCCCATTTTCAATGCCCTGCCTGAGGGAAGGAGGTTCTCACCCAAGATTTGACGGTACATGGCCCCGTCCATCGTCCCTTTGATGCAGTGAAGTTGTCCTGTCCCCTTAGCAGAAAAACACCCCCAAAGCATAATGTTTCCACATCCATGTTTGATGGTGGGGATGGTGTTCTTGGGGTCATAGGCAGCATTCCTCCTCCTCCAAACACGGCGCGTTGAGTTGATGCTAAAGAGCTCAATTTTGATCACATCTGACCACAACACTTTCACCCAGTTCTCCTCTGAATCATTCAGATGTTCATTAGCAAACTTCAAACGGGCCTGTACTTGTGCTTTCTTGAGCAGGGGGACTTGTGGGCTCTGTAGGATGCAGTCCTTCACGGTGTAGTGTGTTACCAAATGTTTTCTTGCTGACTATGGTCTCAACTGCCTTGAGATCATTAACAGGATTTTCCTGTGTACTTCTGAGCTGATTCCTCACCATTCCATTATCGTTGAATCTCCACGAGGTGAGATCTTGCATGGAGCCCCAGACTGAGGGAGATTGACAATAATTTAGTGTTTCTTCTATTTGCGAATAATCACACCAACTGTTGCCACCCCCTCACCAAGCTGCTTTGCAATGGTCTGGTCTTGTAGCCCAGTGGTTCTCAACCCTGTCCTCAAGTACCCCCAACAGGCCATGTTTTGGGAATTTCTCTTAGATAAAATAGCTGTCCAAAATACCAAGCCATTGACTGATTTAAAGCACCTGTGCAAGATAAAGGAAAACCTGCCAACATGGCCTGTTGGGGGTACTTGAGGACAGGGTTGAAAACCACTGTAGCCCATTCCAGCCTTGTGTAGGTCTACAATCTTGTCCCTGGTTTCTTTTGTGGACAGGTGTCTTTTATACAGCTAACAAGCTGACTCCCTTTATGGGAGTGCTTCTAATCTCAGCTCGTTACCTATATAGAAGACACCTGGGAGCCAGAAATATTGCAGAGGATCAAATACTTATTTTGTTTATTAAAATGCATATCAATTTATAACTTTTTTCAAATGCATTTTTTGGGATATTTTTCTTGTTTTGTCTCTTACTGTAAAATAAACCTACCAATACAATTATAGACTGATCATTTCTTAGTCAGTGGGCAAATGTACAAAATCAGCAGGGGATCAAATGCTTTTTTCCTCACTGTACCTTGTAGATGCTGAGCTGACGAGAGGGCTTCCCTTAAACCTCCTGTTCAATACCCCCTGGAGTTGGTGAGATGGTGTGGCAGGAGGAGTAGCGCAGGTGCCTGTGGTAGGTCCTGACCCCATATGCGTCCAGATGATAGTCTAGATATTGCTGGAATGTTGTGGATTCAGGATTGGAACATGTGCAGAATAGTGTCACGCAGATGGAGCACTGGAACGTAATGCAGATGCAGGAATCAAAGCTGTCGTCAAAGTGAGCCAGAGTCCATAACAGCTGGGCAGAAGAGGTACCACTTCGGAAGGCAGTAGCAGGGTCAATATCAGACAGGCAGAGGGAAGTACAAATACAGCTGGCAGAGAACAGAGTCAGAACATAAGTCAAGGTCAGCAACAGGAGATGAGAATCAAGTGGAGTCGGGAGGCAAGCCGGTTCTAAGCACAGGATGCAGGTCTCGTCACAGATCACTGAAGCTGATGACCAGTCAGCAATTCCATTTAGTTACAGTATGTTATGCCGAAAGCCAGTGCCAGATGTGCATGCCAGTTCACTCTAATGCACATGCGCATTAAAGAACACTGGAATACACGCTCAGCCCCGACTCTGTGTACTGGTCCACGAACTGCTCCATGCACATGTGTAGATCCTGGGGCATGGCCATGAACTTGATCTTCCTGGCTGTCGCCTCCCACTGCCAAAGTTGGCACTTTTTTGCTGCCTTCAGCATGTGGCCACACTTAGTCTTGCATATTGGCTCTATCTACCCCGCTTGTCTGCCATGTTGTTTTTCCAAGTGTTTGTGGAGTTCTTAGATTGAGTGACTTGTATGGCTGACTATGGCTTCAGTTTTTTTTGAGACACTGACCTGGAGCAAGCATGCAGCAAAGTTGGAGAAAAGTAGAACTCCTGATCTGCATAGTTGTTCTGGAATTTTAAAACGGGGAGATTAGCAATTTGTTTTTTTTTTTATTACAAGTTTACCTTTAGCTTGTTCATTGTCTGACCAAAGCATGAGGTTAAGGATTTTTCCCCCTAGGTAATTACCCTTCAGTCCGATATTTTCTAACTTAATATCATTCAGTGAGGTGTTTTGGTATTTATGAAAGGTTTTTCTTTGGCCGCTAATTTCCTCTTCAGCTAGCATCTCTGTAAGGTACCTGTGATAGGTAGTGTCCGAAGTGGAACTTGTGTGCTGAGGATTCAGGCGAAAACGTAGTCAGGCAGATTAGGTTGGCAACAGATCAGGCAAAATGGTACACGATCGAAATCCAGAGAGTGGTCAGGCAGGCAAAGGTCATACACGAGCTGGCAGTGAAGTACAAAATCAGCAGGCTGGAGAGTAGTCAGGAATTCAGGCAGAAGTTCAACACGAAAATCAGGATCAAAAAGCAGTCACAACACCCAGGGAGCTATTCCACACAAACGGGCGCTGAGAGATAGCATCACTTCCTTTTTAAGGGCTGCTTTGATTGAAAATTGTCCACAGCTGGCAGCAGGTGGGGCTAGTGAGTCCAAGGTAATGTTTAACACTGAGAGGACATTTCCGAAAGTCCAGATCTGCTCAGTAGCGCAACAGGTAAGGCTGCAGCTTTGGGACCAGGAAGATCCCGGTTCAAATACACCCAGGTACATGACAGGGCCCCCTCCCCAGTGGACCCCTCGGGGGGCCTAGCGGGGCTTAGTGGGAAAGGAGGCATGGAAGTCTCGAATAAGAGAAGGGGCATGCAGATCTTTGGCTGGAACCCAGGAACGGTCTGTGACAGGATATCCCTTCCAATGAACCAGATACCGAAGGCCACGACCCTGTCTTCTAGAATCAAGAATCTTGGAGACTTCAAACTCATATTGTCCATCAACAAGAACAGGAGGAGGTAGCTGTTGCGTTCTGGAGTAGCGATTGAAAATTGCTTTTTTGAGGAGGGAAACGTGGAACACAGGATGAATTCGGAGAGAGGAGGGTAATTTCAACCGATAGGAGACTGGCCCGACTCGAGCAATAATTCTGTAAGGACCAGTGAATCGAGGGCCCAATTTGGTAGAAGGTTGTTTCAGTCTCACATATTTGGTTGATAGCCAAACTCTGTCCCCCACCACATATGGAGGTATATGGCGTCTTCGTTTGTTGGAAAAAAGTGCATACTTGCCTGCTGACTTCCGTAGTAATAAGCGAATCTTTTTCCAATGTAGCAGAATATTTTTAACCCGCTGATCTGCTGCTGGTACACCAGAAGAAGGCTGAAGTAGGGGAAAAGTCTGAGGGTGATAGCCTAGGGCTGCGTAGAATGGTGTGGTATGAAGAGCACTGTGCCAACGGGAATTAATGGCGAACTCCGCTAAAGGCAAATACTCAGACCAGTTGGAGTGTAAGGCATTGACATAATGTCGAAGATAGGTTTCTAGGGTCTGGTTCATGCGTTCGGTTTGACCATCTGTTTGAGGGTGATGTGAGGTAGAGAGTGAAAGCGTTACTCCCAGTTTCTTGCAGAACGCTCTCCAGAATCGGGAAACAAACTGGGATCCGCGGTCTGAGACGACATTGGTAGGTATGCCATGATATCTCACAATATGGGAAAGGAAGAGAGTAGACAGTGCTTCCGCTGTAGGTAATCCCGGGAGCGGCACAAAATGAGACATTTTTGAAAAGCGTTCCACTATGACCCATATAGCAGTCATACCCTCGGACTTGGGTAAGTCTGTAATGAAGTCCATAGTCAAATGGGTCCAAGGCTGACGAGGTGCTGAAAGTGGTTGTAACAGTCCAGTAGGCAATGTACGGGGTACTTTATTAGCAGCACAAGTTGGGCAGGCAGCCACATAGTCAGTAACATCCCTTTTCATATGAGGCCACCAGACATGACGCTGCAAGGTCTTAAGAGTGATGGTGACACCAGGATTACCAGATAAAACACCATCATGTGCCCAGAGGAGTACAGGTTTTCTGAGGCTAGGGGCTACGAACAGGCGACCTGGTGGTATCTTCAAGCCTTGGGGAACACAATTCTGGGTTTCTTGTAACTGTTGGGAAAGAGCCGTAGAGATCTGTGCGACAATTTTGTGAGGTGGGATTATATACTGCTCGGTAGGTTGGTCTTCTTCAGAGGTAGCAAACTGTCTGGAAAGAGCATCGGCTTTCTTGTTTTTATGCCCAGGAACATAAGAAAGAACAAAATTAAAACGGGAGAAAAACAGAGCCAATCGAGCCTGACGTGAGTTCAAACGTCTTGCAGTCTGAAGGTACAGTAGGTTTTTATGGTCAGTGAGGATAGAAAAAGGTTTGGGAGCCCCTTCCAGAAGGTGTCGCCATTCAGACAATGCCAATTTGATGGCCAGTAGTTCTCGATTCCCAACATCGTAATTCATCTCCGCTGGAGAAAACTTTCTAGAAAAAAATGCTACTGGATGGATTCTACCAGACTTAGGCTGTCTCTGGGAGAGCACGGCACCTGCTCCTACCTCAGAGGCATCAACCTCAACTATGTACTGGAGATCGGGATTTGGATGCTGAAGAATTGGAGCTTTGCTGAACATGTCTTTTAATTGCTGGAAAGCCAATTCTGCTTCTGAGGACCATACCTTGCAATTTGTACCTTTCTTAGTCATAGCAGTAAGGGGGGCCGCAATGGAGGCAAAACCTTTGATGAAGCGTCTGTAGTAATTTGCGAACCCTAGAAAGCTTTGGAGCCCTCTTAAAGTGGTCGGTTGGGGCCATTGCAAGACAGCGGAAAGTTTTTGAGGGTCCATTTGGAAACCGGCAGCACTTATAATGTATCCAAGGAAAGGAATACGGCTTTGATGGAAACTGCATTTCTCAATCTTCGCGTAAAGATGGTTTTCTCTCAGTCGTTGCAATACCTGCTTTACATGGGAGATGTGCTCTAGATGAGTCTTGGAAAAGATTAAAATGTCGTCCAAGTAGATGATCACAAAACTGTTGCTGAAATCATGAAAAATGTAATTCATGAAACGTTGGAAGACAGCAGGGGCGTTACACAACCCAAATGGCATAACCAGATATTCAAAATGTCCATTACGAGTGTTGAATGCTGTCTTCCACTCGTCCCCGTCTTTAATTCGAATTAGATTATAAGCCCCTCGTAGGTCTAGCTTGGAGAAGATAACAGCCCCCTTAAGTACATCAAACAGTTCAAGAATGAGAGGCAAAGGGTAGGAGTCTTTTACAGTGATTTGATTTAACCCTCGATAGTCTATGCATGGTCGAAGACCCCCATCTTTTTTTTCAACAAAGAAAAAACCTGCCCCTACTGGAGAAGAAGAGGGTCGGATAAAACCTCTTTCCAAGTTGTCTTTTACGTATTCCTCCATGGATTTTTGTTCAGGCAAAGACAGGGGATAGGTCCTTCCTTTGGGAAGAGGTGCTCCAGGAATCAATTTAATTGCACAGTCAAAAGAACGATGTGGAGGTAAAACCTCTGCCTTTTGCTTGCAAAATACGTCTGCAAACGCATGGTATTCATGAGGCAAGGTAGGTGGGACGGCCACGGAAGCCAACATACAAGCAGGAAGTCTTTTGGGTTGAGACAAACAGTTTGAATGACAGAACGACCCCCAAGAGGTTAGTTCTCCATTTTCCCAATCAAAAGAAGGGTTATGTTGTTGTAACCATGGGTAACCAAGGATAATAGGCAGAAGTGGAGAATCAATAAGAGACAAGACAACTTCCTCTTTGTGGAGTACGCCTACCTGAAGGGTGATTGTTATAGTCTCAAATTTTACAATGCCATCTCCCAAGGGTTGTCCATTCACGGTGGTAATGTTCAGGGGTCTAGATTTTGGAACAAATGGGATATTATTTTTTTTAGCAAAAGTGTAGTCCAAGAATATGCCAGCAGCTCCAGAATCCACAAAAGCCTCACAGGAGACAAGTTTAGAGGGTAAATGGATAATTGCAGGAATGGTAATCTTGGTCTTGGAGGATATACCTGTAAGGTCTAAGCCAGCTCCTCCAACACTGGTTATACCCTGCCTTTTACTGGACGGGAAGGGCAGACAGATAATAAATGTCCTTTAAGTCCACAGTATGGGCATAGGCCCAATGCACGCCTCCTTTGTTTCTCACACTCAGTTAGGTGGAGACGGCTTACATCCATGGGTTCCACAGGTGTCTGGGGTTCAACTGAGATTTCAGGTTCTGGCTGAGGTGGTGCTTGGAAGTTAGGGGCCAAACGGTAGACTGGCCGAGGAAACTTGCGAGTTCTAAGTCTCTCTTGGCACCTTTCATGATACCGGACATCCAGACGAACACAGAGCTCTATGAATTTCTCTAGGTCTTCTGGGGAATCCTTATAGACTAATTCGTCTTTGATGCGATCTGCAAGACCTTTTCGGAAGGCTGCACGTAATGCCCTTAGAGTCCCAATTAGTCTCAGCAGCAAGGGTACGAAACTCAATAGCATATTGTGCCACAGACCTGGTGCCTTGTTGCATGTCCAAGAGTGAGTACTCAGCTGCAGAAGCTCTATCTGGCTTGTCAAATACAGTCTGGAGAGAAGCCAGAAATTTGTCAGCGTCTTGCAGCACAGGATCATTGCGTTCCAGATAAGGAGAGACCCAGGCCAGGGCCTTCCCCTTTAACAAGGAAATTACAAAAGTCACTTTGGCAGAAGAAGTGCTAAAGGTCCCAGGGTTGTTGCGGAAATGCAAACGGCAAACATTTAAAAAGCCTCTGCAGTCCTCAGTATCACCACCAAATTTGTCAGGCATAGGAAGTTTGGGTGGTACAGAAGAGGTGGGTTGGATCGTAGCAGGAGTAGGATCCAGAGTCTGGACCGTTGCAGAGGAAGCAGACAAACAAGATTTAAGCATAGTACAAAGTTCATCTAACTTGGCGTCCAGGGAAGAAAGATGCTGTTCATGAGCTCCAATCAATTGTCCCTGACGTGAAATCGCCTTAACAATCTCAGCAGGGTCCACTGTCATTGTGGCCCGTTTGTAATGTAAGGTACCTGTGATAGGTAGTGTCCGAAGTGGAACTTGTGTGCTGAGGATTCAGGCGAAAACGTAGTCAGGCAGATTAGGTTGGCAACAGATCAGGCAAAATGGTACACGATCGAAATCCAGAGAGTGGTCAGGCAGGCAAAGGTCATACACGAGCTGGCAGTGAAGTACAAAATCAGCAGGCTGGAGAGTAGTCAGGAATTCAGGCAGAAGTTCAACACGAAAATCAGGATCAAAAAGCAGTCACAACACCCAGGGAGCTATTCCACACAAACGGGCGCTGAGAGATAGCATCACTTCCTTTTTAAGGGCTGCTTTGATTGAAAATTGTCCACAGCTGGCAGCAGGTGGGGCTAGTGAGTCCAAGGTAATGTTTAACACTGAGAGGACATTTCCAAAAGTCCAGATCTGCTCAGTAGCGCAACAGGTAAGGCTGCAGCTTTGGGACCAGGAAGATCCCGGTTCAAATACACCCAGGTACATGACAATCTCTTAATGAGCCTGAGTTCCCAATGGAGGATATGGTTTAGCTGAAAGTTACAAATCTCGAATGTATACCTAAAAAAAGACTCCTAAAACAAGCAGAGCAGGTGCGTATTTCTCTAAACCAATGGAAACTTACTATTGCATTGATGTTAAAGGGAAAATATTTTACTAGATAAAGAGAACGCCTTCTAAGTTCATAAGCCCCATTGGCCAGGTCAGTAGAGAACCATCTTTGTTGCTTTTAAGAACATAGTGGGATTGAGTAGGGTATTGGAACCACAGCCCACTAATTTCTAAACTCATTAATTGGTTGTTAAAATGTATTAAGAAAAATATTGTGCTTCCAGTGTAATTTTCTGCAGTTTGGTCATTGATCTCATCTGTGGAGAGAATGTATTTGTATTCATTCTTTCATGATGGCCTATCCATCAAGTGCTCATAACGGCCCAGTCACTAACCACAAGATATGCAGCTACACTGTACCTCTTTTGTTGGGCACAAATAGTTTTCTTTGCCACCCAGTGTGAAATGGTGTATATGATCAGAGTTTGCATAAAGAAGCAAGTGTTAATGATAAAAGTGTAATGATCAAGTACCCAACACTGATGGTAGTTTTGGACTTAACATTGAATGGTCACTATATTTGTATATTATGGATTTTTTTTTGGTGAACTAAGAATTCAGAGCAATCTGTGTGGAACTATAGCTTACTTCCTTTACCCTGTTTTACAACATAGTATTTGCCAGCCAGAAGTCTTCTTTCCTGTACAGAGTAGTGGAGGATCTTCTTTTTGACTTTCTGATGAATCTTGGCACAAACAGAATTGAGGGACTGAGATCCAGAATTCTTCTTCCTCTAGACATTCTCTTTATTGAATTCTGCATGAGTTTGTTTGGGGTTTCCTGACCAAATTGGCACTAGTGTGTAAGTGTGTGCACTTGTATGTCATAGAGCCATTCGTTTTTCAGCTCCTCTGGACCACAGACTGAGATGTATAGTTATTTCCAATGGTCTGTGGATTGTGGCTGCAGGGAAACAAAAGAAATGTTTTTCACATTTCTGTCTTGCAAACCTCTTTTATCGAAAGGTGTTTTGGTGGATTCTTCTGTTTGAACAAACGTATAACAAATAAAACCTCAATTTTAGAATGTTGTTGTTCTTATATATTTATATACAGTATATGTGTGAATGTGTGTACAGATATAGTTTTGTTGTACATTTCACACTTTATATTATGTTTCTGTTCTGATCTGCATGCTCTTCTGGTCTACAAGTCTTTACAGCGAACTTCCACAAACACACATATTTAACCTTTCTTTCATTCCCCCAACATTCCATTCAGCTATTATTATATCTCTGCATCCTGGGGGGGCTGAGCGGGGGGGGGGGGTGGTACTGAATTTTTGAGCCATTTTAAGTGGTTGTAAAGGCAGAAGGTTTTTTATCTTCATGAAGATAAAAAGCCTGTGTGCAGCAGCCTCCCCCGCACCCCCTGAATACGTACCTGAGCCCCATTTCTATCCAGCGATGTCCACGAGTGCCTCGGCCGACCGTGACTCTCCCTCTTGATTGGCTGAGACACAGCAGCGGCGCCATTGACTCCCACTGCTGTCAATCAAAGTCCGTTAGCCAATCGAGAGAGAGAGAGGGGGCAGGGCCGAACCGGGGCCCGTATCTGAATGGACACACGGATCTGCAGCTCGGCTCGGGTGCCCCATAGCAAGCTGCTTGCTGTGGGGGCACTCAACAGGAGGGAGGGGCCAAGAGAGCCAAAGAGGGACTAGAGAAGAGGAGGATCCAGGCTGCTCTGTGCAAAACCACTGCACAGGGCAGGCAATTATAACAGGTTTGTTATTTTTGGAGAGGGTTTGGCTATCTCGGATGAATGTTTTAAGTTCACTTACCCTTTAATATTCTTTCCTGTTTCTAAAAATAGTTACAATTTAGAATATACATATGCTCATGTGCCATAAAACCATGAAAGCTAACCTTGAAAGGGATATAAGCTCACGTGTTTACTTTTGGAAGTGCAAAATAGAAAATATGCGGCAGCGGATCCATTTGCTTGTCATGTGTTCACATTGCAGAGAACAGATTTAAGACTGAGTTCACACCGCAGCACGAAACGGCTCACAGCAGCGGTCCAGTGCATCTCCGTTTACCGTTTCAGGTCTGATTTCAGCTCAAATTTTTGACTGAATTCAGACCTGATCTGGACCAGAAGACTCGCAGGACCCCTGTGCAATTTGCACCAGAGATGTGTGAACTGGCTCAATAGAGAGCCGGTCACAATCTCCTGACATGCAAATTTGATGCAGGGAAATCCAGCCTAAAATGTGAACTTACAGACTTAAAACGCCTAGTGGTCAAGGCCGGTATGGTGGGTTTGAGTGCTGTCAAGAAGTTGTTGATATTTTTGGACATATCGTCAGTCCATAGTATAGTACAGTATAATTGATTGGTACAGTGACCAATATCAAAACACATTTTGTAGAGCCTTTGCCTATATGGGGTATAAAACTACTAGGAAACCTGCAGCCTGAATGTGCCCCCCTTGAATTCCCTTGCTATCTGACAGCTCTGAAATACACAGGGGCAGGGGGAAATCCTACCATCAACAAAATCATGACATATGTTTTATCCCCTCCTTAAATTTAGTTAAAAACTTTAAACAACAAAAAAAAAAGGTTTTGCCCTGACTTTGCATTTTAAATGTACAGTATGGTTTTATCAAGCCTTTTTCCTTTTTAATATTACTTCTTGCTTGTGACATGAACTTATTCTTCTGCCTAAACAGTCTTTACCCTCTTTGAGTTTGGTTGAGTTTGACAACTAATGCTTACCCTTGGTATTATATGCTCATCTCTGTGTGTGTCTCCTAAGTATACTGTGTAAAAACTGAGCACTCATTAGATTTTGTTCCCACTGTGCTTCGATATTACTGAGCTGGTCCTGGTACGTTTGTCTCTCATTATAATACACCTTGTAATTTATTTTGGTAATGTGCACTCAGGGCATTCAGGGACTCCCAGGGATACCCGGAGAAGTCGGATTTCAAGGTGATAAGGTGAGGATTTACGATATTTTCAGCACCTAAAGTCAGAAGCACAGTCTTCACTGCTCACTTTAATTTTTCAAGTCTCTTTTCTTATAATGGTATTGTTATTCAGGATTTGGATGCAAAATAGTCAACTGTAGTTGTGTTTTAAATAATTATATTCATCTTGCTTTTTTTCCTCATTTTTAAAAAATGCAGCAAAACCACCAATACAACCAGCAACTGATAACATGATAAATTAAAGTATATTTAAGACCATTTTTTTTTGGGGGGGGGGGGGTTTGTTGGAATGGTTTGAAACCCATTTTTATTTTTTTCACAATCTGTGTCACATTTATGAGATTCCCTATTACTTTCTGAATTGTCAACACAACAGTACGTCAAAGAAAATCTCTCCAAACTGTGGGAAGTGCCCTGACAGACTATTGCAAAATTTCTTCTCTATTCCTGTTCTAGTTAATCGAAATTCTTGATTTCCAGGGTGGATTGCTTTTTAGAGCCAGTTGACAGGAGGCTCAAATGCACCTCCTCGATGTCTGCGTTTTTTTTGGGGGAGGGGGGGGGGTCCTGCCAAACTGCACCGCAGTTGTGTAAACGTGATGTGACCCTTACGCGGTCCCCCTACTTAAATGAAGTACTTTTGGTGGCGAAACCAGCTACCAAAAGCGAAATGCTGTATAGAATTTGCCACAACACAACCACATTAGTGTGTACAGACATTTTCGCTAGCAATGTTAACTGGCCAGTAAACGGTCTAGGGGGGAGAAATTTGGTCAGGGGTGGTAAAAACGTGCATCATTCATCTGTTTTAGCTGCCTATGAGTCCTTTAAAACACATTTCTGCAATACAGAAACATACACCAATTCATGTCAGGACATATTTTCACTGAATCAGTTTTTTTTTATAGGTTTAATTGTCAGGTTATACACTGTATAACGCTTTTGATTTCTGTCTAATAGGGTAGCCAGGGTCTGCCAGGCCCACCAGGATCTCGTGGGAAGACAGGACCTGTGGTAAGATCTGTTTCCCTAATCAGCAGAGGTTAAATATTGTCCTTATATTACCTTTGTTTTTTCTGTCTTCATTTTAATACAGTCCACATTATTACATTGCGAAATTCTCCACTAGGCTTCCATTGTTGGCACAGTGTTAAATATAAACCACTGAACTTTGTGTAATTTTTTCCGACGTCTTGTTAGAATAAACACTGCAAAACAGAATAAGAAATCTTCATTAAACTGATGCTGTCGAGGCATATGTCTGCTATAAATAAACCATAATAGCCACTTTTTTGTTCTATGATTTGCTTAGGCGTACTGTGTATAAGGCACTTAGATTTTTGGCAGATGGAGATTTGACTGTTGTAGTTTTGCATTTGGCCTGTTAGATGGCACTGTTACATGCTTGTTATATGCTGTTGATAGACATATTACCAATGCCCAAAACGCCATGGTAAAAAGTAGCATGGCATGCTGAGATATTTCTGAATTAGAAAGGCTAAAGGTACCTAATCTTGGTTTGGAATGACCATGGGAATGTTTTTTGCTTCCTCTGGTGTGTCTAAAGAGTATAGTATGGCTTTGCGTTAGTTGTGGTCATTGTGCACACTAAAAATCTCATAGTCCATAATCCCTAGTCCATTTTGGGAGTGATCAACAGAGGGTTATGGCTATGTTCCTGCATACCATGTAAAACAAGCATAGCCACCCTCTAACAGGAAGTTGGATCACGGCACCAAAAAAAAGGAGCATGAGAGCAATATAAGGTACTTTTAGGAATATACAGTATAATTAAATATAATGTTCTTTTTCCAAACAGTTTAGTGTCACTTTAATGTTTTACTTTTGTACTCAACTTGACATTTTTCATTTTTCTTTTAAGCACATATATATTTTTTCATTTACAGGGTAAACCAGGGGATAAAGGTTTGGTCGGCTTACCAGGTCCACCAGGTCCGGAGGTATGTCATTTGCTAGGTGATTTTGTTTTCTAATAAAGGGTTAGAACCTCTGTCAGTTGTTATTGCTGTCCCCCCAATTGGAAGATTTTTTTCTCACTTCCTGGAAAAGGTTCTAATCCTTCCCCAGTGTAAGCAACATAACATATTTAAAAAGTTCAACTTAGCCCTCATGCAAACTGGACATTTTTATAGCTGCTGTTTTTGGCTTCAGGGTTTTTTTTTTTACAGCCAGTAAACTCCCCAGCATTTAATCCTATGTGTCCATGCACACATTTTTTTGGCAGGGGCGTTTTCTGGCTGAAAAAAACGAAACAAGAACTAGTGGGTTAGAAGAGGAGTTTTTCAGCTGGAAAAACGCTCTAACTCTGAAAAAAGCTCATAAAATGTTAAAAAAACGCAAACGCTAAAAAATGCTTACAAGCCCTTATTGTGTTTTTTACAGCAGCATTCTACACTTAAAGCTACGTGTCTTTTTATATCGTCCAGTGTGTAGGCCCCTCAGTGTGGACAGCTGTGATAGTTATTGGCTTAGCTACAAACTGTAAATGAAATCACCTGGGCAAAATTGAAGGAATTGGATAGCTGCCTAAGGATTGATTGGGCACATGTCAGAACCTCACCATCGTTGGGAAGAGCACACATGTAAGGTTGAACTTGAACTGAAAGAGCTGTAACTCTTTTTATTTATAAATATAGAACAAATGGAAGGGTGGGCATGTCTTGCTGTGCTACGAGAGAGAAGTAATCATACAGTGCCTTGAAAAAGTATTCATACCCCTTGAAATTTTGTCATGTTACAACAATAAACGTAAATGTATTTTATTGGGATTTTATGTGATAGACCAACACAAAGTGGCACATAATTGTGAAGTGGGAATAAAATTATAAATGGTTTTCAATTGTTTTACAAATAAATATCTGAAAAGTGTGAGGTGCATTGTATTCAGCCCCCTTTACTCTGATACCCCAACTAAAATCTAGTGGAACCATATGCCTTCAGAAGTCACCTAATTAATAAGGTGACTGTGTGTAAATTATTCTCAGTATAAATACAGCTGTTCTGTGAAGCCCTCAGAGGTTTGTTAGAGAACCCTAGTGAAAAAACAGCATCATGAAGGCCAAGGAACACACCAGGCAGGCCAGGGATAGAAGTGTGGAGAAGTTTAAAGCAGGGCTAGGCTATAAAAAAATATCCCACAAAAATAGGGTACCCACCTTCTCGTGTCTAAACTTTTGCTGCTAGCCCAGTATTATTTTAGAGAAAAGAGAAGAGGGGCTTTTGCGCAACTTAAAAAATTGTATACTCTTAAATAGAGTTTTAAATACGTTTTATTAACAAGTATCAAAAACATTTTACATAAAAAAGGGGATAAGTTGAAGGAATGGATCCAATTACATACAAGGGCAACATTAAGAGCTCTGGTGTACAAAAATTATGATATATGATGTTCACATCTATACATCTCACATTGACCATATATAGTTAACCATTTGGCTGCCATATACGGATCCCGACGCGTTTCATCTTTGTAACTGTAACAATCTTCTTCAGGGGGTTATGTAGATATCTATGGTGTATTTAAGACTGTTATTAGCGTTTTATATTATTACAATGCATTTACATTTAATAAACATCTGTTTATGTAAGTTGAAAACAGTAAACAACTGGTATCATACCTCACGTGAAACACCATATACTCTAGACCAGAGTGTATTTTAAAAACATAGTGGTTGAATGCTCCATGATGACCATGCAGCCGAACGCCAAAAGAGGAAGGCCCAAATAAAAAAATATCCCAATCTTTGAAAATCTCATGGAACACTGTTCAATCCATCATCCGAACATGGAAAGAGTATGGCATGACTTCAAACCTACCAAGATATGGCCGTCCACCTAAACTGACAGGCCAAGCAAGGAGAGCATTATTCAGAGAAGCAGCCAAGAGGCCCATGGTGACTCTGGAGGAGCTGCAGAGATCCACAGCTCAGGTGGGAGAATCTGTCCACAGGACAACTATTAGTCGTGCACTCCACAAATCTGACCTTTATGGTAGAGTGGCATGAAGAAATCCATTGTAGAAAGAAAGCCAAAATAAGTCCCGTTTGCAAGAAGCCATGTGGGGGACCCTGCAAACATGTGGAAGAAGGTGCTCTGGTCAGATGAGACCAAAATGTAACTCTCTTTCGTTCATGGACGGACACAGCCTTAATCTTGACAAACTGGGTATTAGCCTTCATTCAGGAATGACTAGGCAGAATGTGTTAACATCAAAGCTGAACAGCCCCTCCCAGGGGGCGGTCCTACTGGCTATATCCCCTCAGCCTGCAATCAGCAGCTCAGTCTTTTTCTGCCTAGCAAAGGAGAAAGACATGGCTCCCTTCGGGCCCATAGGCCTGGAGGTTTATTTCTAGTTTTAATTCTATTCTTTTTTTTTTGTTCCTGTGATCTGCGATCAACTGCCGACTGGGCGACAGGCTGGATCCCAGATCCTTGTAGTCCCCCCAGTTCATGGAGCGTGTGCCGACCGTAGCTACGCGCTGGGTCGTCTACGACATGCCCGTCGCTCTACGGGTGGCCGATGAGCTACACGCTCTGGGGCACGCATATGACCGGTCTATAAGGCCGAGTTGCAGCGTGCCGGGCCGACAGTCACTGGCGTAACCGCGTGGAAGATGGTCTGTCTGGGATGCTTCCAGCATAATCCACGCAGGAAGAGTAAGTAGTAATCCCCTGCTCCGGCAGGAGGACATGGCTGGACATTCCTGGGGTGGTCGAGTAGGGGGTCTATCCTTCCTTTCCTCCCTCCCTTCCTTCTCTCCTCCCTGGGCTCTGGAGCTAGGCTCGCTGCTGACCTGGGGTTCACCTGGGGGGCTCCATCTGTGGCGGGAACTGTGCTGTACGTCCGCCTACTGGGGTGCTAGTGGGCTGCCATTAAGAGTGTCAAATTTGCTTACCTGTGTGTTTCTCCCTCCATGCTGTTGGCGGCCATGTTTGCAGCATCCTGTGCATGTTTGACCTTTATATGCCGCTCAGCGGCCATTTTCTTGTGGTCCACACCTGTTATGGCCTCTATCTGCCGCTCGGTGGCCATTTTCTTGTGGTCCACACCTGTTTTGGCCTCTATGTGCCACTCAACGGCCATTTTCTTGTGGTCTATCTGCCGCCGTTTACAGCACAGCCTCTCGGCGGCCATTTTGTGGAGGTCTTTTGGCCTCTAGTGTACATTAAACAGCATGAAACGACAGACACGCTGCAGAGGGTCAGACTGACACAGGCGGCTATAGATAAGCATCTCAATCGGGACGGACAGCAGCTGTGCGGTGACCGTCCTAGGGTGGTGAGCCCTCTGGGGGGGAGCCCCTCGTCTCTCTGGCAGCTAGGAGGGTGGGCTGTTGGTACCTTGACTGGAGTCCTTGTGTCAGGTGCGTGGGTCAGCATGGCATCAGAAGCAGACGCTTCTCCCCCTGATACACCTGAATTGGCATCTGGTGCTCCTGCACCCGCTGTGTCAGTAGACGCTATGTCGGCGTCCTAAAGGCCTTTTTTGCCAAGGTGGAAACGGCGCGCGGGAACACGGGGGGTGAAAAGCGCCTCCTCCCCCCGCCATCTTCTGGGGACAACTCTGATGCGGAGCCGGGCACAGCTATGGCTCATGGCCCTGGTTCTGATGTGTCAGAGGATGCGGATCGTGGCCGGTCGGACAGTGAGGATGACTCCAGGTCCGGGTCAGCATGCGATAAGGCTCTGGTAGGTGACCTTATCACTGCAGTGCGGGGTACTCTAAAGATAGAGAAGCCTGCGGAAACGCCAGAGGCGTCGGTCCCTTTCGGTTCTGTAAAGCCGACCTGCACTGCTAAGGTGTTTCTTTGTGCGTCTTATCTAGACAAGCTTTTATACAAGGAGTGGGACAAACCACAGAAGGTTTTTTCGGTCCCTAAAAAGTTTGACGGTGCGTTACCCTTTTGAGGAGAGTTTCCTGAAGAAATGGACCTCTCCTCTGAGAGTGGACCCTCCGGTGTCCAGATTAAACAAGGTAACCACAATTCCGGCCTGCTTTCAAGGACCCTGCGGACAGGAAGGCTGAAGCGGGCACCTGCTACCTATACATGGTGGTGGGCTCGGCTGTGCCGCCCAACGGTGGTTGGGGCCCCGTGGTCTCAGACACTCACTGAATGGGCAAAGATTCTGCTCCATGGGTTTAAGGCACATGAGGCTCCCTCTGACGAGGTGGCAATGGCCGACCAGTTGATACAGGGCCTTAAATTTGTCTGCGAATCAGCCTTGGACACTATTCCTCTGCTGTCCAGAGCCTCAAGTTATGCGGTGGTGTTACGCCGTCTGCTCTGGCTAAGGTGTTGGTCTGCGGACCAATCTTCCAAGAAGGCCCTGATGGATTTGCCCTTTAAGGGCAACAGACTTTTTGGAGCATCCCTGGATGACATTATTAAAGATGCCACAGGAGGTAAGAGCACGCTGCTCCCACAATCCAAAAAGGGGTAAGGAGCCACGCCGTAGGCCAGGGCCATCCTTCACCACGCACAAGCGGTTTCTTCCTCACGCCTAGTGCGGCAAGTAAACGATCCCAGGCCGATAAAGCGCCTGCTGAGAGACAGAAGCGTCCCTGGTTTCGCAAGCCCAACAAGCCTACAAACAAATCTACGTCCGCATGAAGGTCTGCCCCCCATCCATCTCCCGGTTGGGGGGACGTCTTTGCGAATTCGCGACCCGGTGGACATCTCAGATCTCCGACCGGTGGGTTTGCGAAGTAGTTTTCTCAGGTTACAAGATAAAGTTCTCTCTTGCCCGCCGAACAGATTTTTTTTTACTCCAACCTCCGGCTTCAGCCGACTCGTCGGGAAGCCCTATATGGGGCGGTTAAAGACCTGCGGATAAGCGGGGTGATCATTCCTGTCCCAGTACAGGAACGGTTTCAGGGGTTTTACTCAAATCTGTTTGTAGTACCAAAGTAGGAGGGCGTTCGTCCAATCCTGGATCTCAGGGCCCTCAATTGCTTTGAGAATGTACAAAGATTCCGGATGGAGTCGGTTCGCTCTGTTGTTGCTGCCCTCCCATCCAGGAGATTTTCTGGCATCCTTGGACATCAAGGACGCACACTTGCATGTCCCCATATGCACCAGGCATCAGAGATGTCTGTGCTTTGTGGTCGGGGAAGACCACTACCAAGGAATCCTCAAAGGCGAAAGTTTTTCTCCCTGTGGGAAGGTTGCAGACCCTTCGACTGCGGTGCAGCAGTTGACATCCCAAAGATGGTCGTCACTCCGCTTTTGCATGCGAGTCTTGGGCCTCATGGTAGCCTCCTCCTCCTCCGGAATCCCACTTGCCGATCAATGTCCTGGAACTCCGGACAATCAGGCTGTGCCTCTCCACATGGTCTCAGAGGCTACAGGGGCATCCAGTCGGACAACGCCACGGCAGTGGCGTAGGTCAACCATCAGGGAGGAACAAGAAGCTCAGCTGCGGCATCGGAGGTCGCTCACATCCTAAGGTGGGCAGACCGGCCCTGTCGGCCGTATACATTCTGGGCGTGGAAAACTGGCAAGCAGACTACCTGAGTCGCCAGATGCTGGACCAAGGAGAATGGTCTCTGCACCCGGATGTGTTTCAGCTCCTTTGCCAAAGATGGGGCACACCAGACGTAGACTTAATCGGAAGGTATTGAGGTTTTGTGGCCAGGTCAAGAGACCCATGGGCAGATGCGTTGGTGGCACCGGGAGTCAGTATCGGCTAATCTGTGCTTTTCCTCCTCTGAAACTCCTTCCTCATCTGCTTCGCAGAGTGGAGGCAGAGGGGATTCCAATGATCCTAATTGCTCCGGATTGGCTTTGGCGTCCTTGGTACGCCGACCTAGTGCGTCTAGTAGCAGACGCCCCTCGGCGTCTACCGCTGAGAGAGGACCTGCTGTCGCAAGGTCCCATACTTAATCCTGCTTTACAGTCACTGGCCTAAACGGCATGGCTATTGAAAGCCAGGTGCTAAGAGACCGGGGCCTGTCGGATTCAGTGATTTTTATCATGAGGAGGGCTCGGAAGTTATCCTCTAGGAAAATTTACCATCACACTTGGAAGGCCTACATATCCACTTGTATGGTTTGTAGAGTCCTGCTGTTCTTACAGCGTGGGACGGACCAAAAGCTCGCTTTAAGTACGATTAAGGGGCAGATATCTGCCCTGGCTGTCCTTGTTCAATGACCCCTGGCGGCTCACTCTCTAGTGAGAACGTTTGTACAGGGGGTTCGGCATGTGGCCCCTCCGGTCCGTCCTCCACTACCTCCTTGGGGATTTGAATAGCAGACGTCCCTTGGCGTCTACCGGTACGAGAGGACCTGCTGTTGCAAGGGTCTTTTTGGTGGCCGTTACGTCAGTTAGACGGGTCTCTGAGCTGGCAGCCTTGTCATGCAAGGCTCCCTATCTGATCTTCCACAAGGATAAGGTGGTGCTGCGTCCGCAGCCTTCTTTTCTGCCTAAAGGTCGTTTCGGCCTTCCATCCCAATGAGGACATTTGTACTTCCATCCTTGTGTCCTCGTCCGTCGCATCCTAAAGAGGCGGCGTTGCATTCCTTGGACGTTGTCCGAGCTCTGAAAGTATACTGTCTGTTACTGCTCCGTTCCAGGAGTTCAGACTCACTGTTTGTTTCAGTGGCTGGCCCTAAGAGGGGCCTGGCGGTCTTGTCAGCCACCATCTCTAGGTGGATCCAACAGATCGTGATTCAGGCTTACGCCATAAAGGGTCGGGCGCCCCCCTTTCCTGTCACGGCACATTCGACGAGGGCAATAGGTGCCTCTTGGGCTTCCGACATCAAGCTTCTGTTTCCCAGTTGTGTAAAGCAGCGACCTGGTCGTCCGTTCACACGTTCACTTAATCTTACAAGGTTGACGGAAGTGCATCTTCGGATGCTTCTTTCGGCTGCAAGGTTTTGCAGGCGGCTGTTTAGAGTTGCAACTCCTCCGTTGAGGAGCTTTGTTTTGTTTTGGGGTGAAGTTGTTTTAATGCTGTTCCCACCCCTCGTTTTTTGACACTGCTTTGGGACGTCCCACTTTGTCAAGATTAAGGCTGTGTCCGTCCATGAACGAAAGAGAAAATAGGAATTTTGAACTCACCGTAAAATCCTTTTCTCTGAGTTCATGGACGGACACAGCACTCACCCCTCCTTTTTAAGTTTGTGCTGCTTTTGATGAATTGAGCTGCTGAGTGCAGGATGAGGGGATATAGCCAGTAGGACCGTCCCCCTGGGCGGGGCTGTTCAGCTTTGATGTTAACACATTCTGCCTAGTCCCTCCTAAATGAAGGCTAATACCCACTTTGTCAAGATTAAGGCTGTGTCCATCCATGAATTCAGAGAAAAGGATTTTACGGTGAGTACAAAAATACAATTTTTTTGGCCTAAAAGCAAAACGCTGTGTGTGGCACAAAACTAACACTGCGCCCTGAACACACCATCCCCACTGTGAAACATGGTGATGGCAGCAGCATGTTGTGGAGTTGCTTTTCTTCAGCAGGGACAGGGAAGCTGGTCAGAGTTGATGGGAAGATGGATGGAGCCAAATACAGATCAATCTTAGAAGAAAACCTGTTATGCCGCGTACACACGACCATTTTTCTCGTCGGGAAAAATTGCATTTTTTCTCTTTGATGAGAAAAACGACCGTGTGTGGGCTTTTGGTCATTTTTCCCGACGAGAAAAACGGCATTTATCACGACGAGAAAAATTAGAACATGCTCTAATTTTTCTCGTCGTGATTCACGGCATTTTTTTCCGCTGCAGTTTTCACATAGGGAAACACTGCCGGGGAGCCTACACACGGTCGTTTTTCTCGACCAAGAGAAAAAATGACGGGAAAAACGTCCGTGTGTAGGGAAACAAGCCGTTCCTCGTTTTTCCCGTCGATTTTCTCGACGGTGTTTTCACCGTCGAGAAAATCGATCGTGTGTACGCGGCATTAGAGTGTGCAGAAGACTTGAGACTGGGACGGAGGTTCACCTTCCAGCAGGACAACAACCCTAAACATACAGCCAGAGCTACATTGGAATGGCTTAGATCAAACCATATTCATGTGTTAGAATGGCCCAGTCAAAGTCCAGACCTAAATCCAATTGAGAATCTGTGACAAGACTTGAAAATTGCTGTTCACAGACGCTCTCCATCCAATCTGACAGAGCTTGAGCTATTTTGCAAAGAAGACTGGGCATAAATGTCACTCTCTAGAAGTGCAAAGCTGGTAGAGACATCCCCAAAAAGACTTGCAGCTGTAATTGCAGGAAAGGTGGTTTTACACAGTATTGACTCGGGGGCTGAATACTAATGCACACCACACTTTTCACATATTTATTTGTAAAAACATTTGAAAACCATTTATCATTTTCCTTCCCCTGCACAATTATGTGCCACTTTATCCTACAGGTAAGCCTATATTAAGGCTTACCTGTAGGTGCAACAAATATACAAGATATTTGCAAAAGAAAGGCACCGATGTCTACGGCGCATGCGCCGTAGACAACAGCGCGCAGGTGCACTGAGCGTGTAGTTTCTAACAGCAATCATGCCGTTGGTGGCAGCTCCCGCACTCAAATGCGGGAGTGACGTCATCGCGGCTCTGGCCAGTCACAGCGCCGGAGCCGCTATATGCGGTAGTCACTCCTGGAGAGATGGCGCCGACGGAGGAGGGCAACGAGCACCGCTGCGGTGGCTTCGTTCTCAGGTAAGTAATTCATAATGAGCTAGTATGCTATGCATACTAGCTCATTATGCCCTTGTCTTGCAGGGGTTTTTTTTTTTTTTTTTTTTCCAAGAGGGTTTACTTCCTCTTTAAAATACATTTACGTTTTTGGTTGTAACATGACAAAATGTGGAATATTTCAAGGGGTACAAATACTTTTTCAAGGCACTGTAGGCAGTCATAATGCAGTCAACTACTGCTAGTGTATATATTCTTAATAAACTAACACATTTTAAAGTTTAAAGATTGTAGAACTTTATAGTTACCTAAATATAACCTGCTGAATATGCAATTGAGCTTATTTTCTAAGCGAGACTCCTAGAATAATTTGGTATTTGTGCCCAGTAATAAGATATTGCAGGCATCCTTGCAATTGGAAGAAATAATTTTTCAACTCTACCAGCGAAAAGGGTCCTTTTACTCTTGAAGCTCTGATAATAAAGAATGACCTTCCATAGATGCTGGCCTTGGCAGAATCAGTCGATTTTTATTTTATATATGTAGCGCACCAACCCCAGACTTTACCTCCTTTTCTTCTGCTTGGCTCCTCCGCAGGAAAAGAATGAGGCACACTGCACCACAAGCCCGTACCCTCCTGGATGGGGAGGTTGAGCGGTGTTAGTTTCTCGGGCCTGCTTGCAGCCAGTGTTTAAAAACCTACACTGCTGACCCAGTTTCTGTGGTATTCAGAAACAAGCCTTTAGTTCTCCCCAGTAAGCAACTGTCCACACCAACTGAAAGGTCCAACTCTTATTTATTCTTTTTAGCACAATAAACAGTCTCTTTGAGAGCAGACAGGTTGGGACAAGACACAGGTCAGATAAGGTGGGAGGAGGTCCAGGCACAAACTTGAATTTGGGTTTTCTCCTGTTCCGATTAGCACGAACAGGCTTGGCGCACGGTCTCTGCCACAGACCATGAAGTTGGTCACTGACACTGACCAGGTGAAAAAGATGAAAGTCACTGCCACTGACCTTGGGTGCGTAGTGTCACTGCCCCTGTGACCTAAAGAACATTCACTTCCTTCCGTTAATGAACTAGCCCTTTATAGGACAAGAACATCCCTCCGGAGAGTTACCAGAGGCCCCAACTGTCACCACGACTCTGCGCTAGGTCTTCAGAAAGGGTCACCTCCCTGGCCTCCTCGTCCTGGATACGGGTCCCCTCGCAAGGCAGATCCCTGGGAGTCTCGGTCCCCGGCGGATCCCAGCCGAAGGCTGCTGGGCTCCGGGCCTTTCTCCAAAGTACCTCACCCCAGACTGAAGGTGTCTGAGATGGAACAGCAGCTCCGTCTCCGGGCCTAGGGCACCCGGAGACAACCCGACCAGGCCTCCGGGCCTAGGGCACCCTGAGGCGACAAACACGCACCCAGGCCTAAGGTGCCTGAGCGCGGAACCGACCCCACTGGAAGATGGCCGCCCCCTTTTATATCCTCTCCCGACAGGCACAGCAGGTGCCCCGCCGTACTGCTGCCAAGAGGGGACAAAAAAGGCACAACCTTGCACTGCGGTTCAACCCGGGCCCATGGCAACAGCGCCACCTATAGGCCCTAGGGAAACTACACACCAGTACCATCCCCCAGGGACAGAAATGGTCCATGAAACCTAACAATTAGTGCATCTGAGCCTAATTACCACTCAAATGCTTCCCCCTAAATGTAACCACCCGCTACACATCCCCCTCACTTGTGAACACTGGTCCCCAGTGTCTGAAACCAATTTATGCCTCCTCAACCAGAGTCAACATAAGCCAGATTCAGAGACAAACTAAAAAAATGACAATTTAAAATTCTGTTTGTGCCGGAACCTAACATGGGAAAAGAAAGAAACACAGATGGGAATGAGGGTGTACACGTGTATAAAACATTTTAAGATCACTCAAATATTACAGTAACAATTTACAATTCCCTCCCGCAGAACTAGCTAAGACCCACCCCATACTCAGCAGTCTTGCTTGTCGTTCACCTGCAGAGGAAAAAGAAAACACATAATCTAACAATATGTAATTTAGAATGAACAGGCTCCTCCCTAAAAAAAAAAAACTCTTCACTCTAAAAGTAAGTGCAGTGTAAGGCTTACGATATAACAGTTGCGCAACACCGCCACCTAGTGGTAGTGCCGCGGTCAGAACACCTGTTCATGGCGAGGAAATTCTCTTCTCTGTGAACTGTGGCCCTCAACTAACTACAACCCCAAAGTCCTTGTTATCTTTGCGGTGGGAAGAGAAGGGAGAACAACAAACAGCAACAGCTCCCGCTCCTCCAAAGAGTAAAATACCCTTTAACATGGGGCAAAGTTCCTGGAGAAAAAAAAAGTTCAAACGCAAAACACAAGAGTCTGGTCTCTCACAAATAGTAGTGTGGGTCAGGCAACACCAGCGGCTTCCAATGTCTATCGAAGGTATCTATGTGATACTCCACATTGTCCTTGTCCTTCCGGCAGATAAGCATTTTGTCCGCATGAATGTGCCGACCCAACATCCAAGCAGCTTTGCAATCCTTAAACCGCAGGTGAACACGAAATATACCTTCTGGCCTGGGGTACCTTAATGTGTGTCCACACAAACTCCGAGTACCACCGGCCTCAACCTCAAACAAAAGTTCTTTGGGTAGGTACAAATACTCCCACCCATATTCACTGGCAACCTTCTGGTTGAAGAGTCTCTGCAAACGGGAAAGCGGTGGCATAGTGGCGCGGTCTCCTGCGCCAGGCAAAACAACAGTATCCGGGTGTCGAGGCACTTTAACTGCCTCCGGGCCAGTTGCAGGGGCCCGCAGTGACACCTGTCTCGCAGTAGCAGTAGTGGCGGAAGCAGGTGCTTCCGATGGTGGAAGGGCAGGCAAGGGGACAGATCCCTCCTCAGGCTCGGAAGCCACCACCCGGGGTGTACTTTCCCCAGGAGACATGGGTGGGTTCTTAGACTTCCGGAACAAGGACAGGGGCATCTTATCCCATCCCTTCCTCTCAAACAGTTTGTCAATTGCGGCGTCATCACCCGCATCTGAGACGGACTCTAGGTCAGAGGTATCGTACTCCTCTGCAGGGAAGTAATTCCTGGTGAAGGACGATTCACCCCCTCTGGCCAACTCACTAGCATGTGAATCCCCAGGGCTAGGGGCCTTTAACAAAGTCTCTCCCCCTGGCTTACCTCGGCTTGGAGAAGGACTCGGACGTCCGGGACTTTTCCCTTCAGAGACATCCATTCCGGGTAAGCGCTGGGGCGTTGCTCCACCACGGCCACAGGAAGCTTTCACAAGACCCATCTTCCTCTTGGGCGGTGGGAGAAAAGACTCTCGTCACCAAAGCAGCATCCTCCGGTTTCTCACTCGCTAAAGCGATCTCCTCTGTGACTTCCTCCGAAGTCTCGTCAGTGCGCGCAGGGGTGGCTGTACAAGCTTCGATTCCTCCTTCCAGAGTGGTGGCGCCCGTGAGGCAATTAAGGTGGAAGGCCTGAGGCCTCTCTGTAGGTTGCTCCACCTCGAACAGAAACTCCTTACAGCTTTCGCATCGCCCGAATGGCTTCAGATGAACCCCCAGTCCCGAGCAGCCGGGACAAATCACACCGGGGGCCTCCACGTCCTTGCACACATAGAGGGCAAATCTTCCCCGGGGCTTGAGCCGAATTCCTGTATCCGCAAGCGAAGCAGCGAATGAGGTCATCTTCACGTTTGTAGAAGCTGGAACCCATGATGCATGAGACGACATGCTGACCATCTGCTGCTCCATCGCGCACTGACCTTTTCGCGCCAAAGTCCCCACGTGTAACTCCATACATGGTCAGACTCCTCCCATCTCCTACATCGCTCCCAGGCTTTTCTGAATAGACACGCCCACGAACTATGCAGTCAGGGTTCTCCTTGTGGCGCAGTTCCAAACATGGCCGACCTCCACGGAACTTCACTGGGGAATAAAAGTTCAGCTTCTGGGGGGAGGTTTTCACTCTGTGGCCGCAAACACATCCCAGACTCGAGCCCCCACGTGTAGCGCACCAACCCCAGACTTTACCTGCTTTTCTTCTGCTAGGCTCCTCCGCAGGAAAAGAATGAGGCACACCGCACCACAAGCCCGTACCCTCCTGGATGGGGAGGTTGAGCTGTGTTAGTTTCTCTGGCCTGCTTGCAGCCAGTGTTTGAAAAACCTCCAGAGCTGACCTTGTTTCTGTGGTATTCAGAAACAAGCCTTTAGTTCTCTCCAGTAAGCAACTGTCCACACCAACTGAAAGGTCCAACTCTTATTTATTCTTTTTAGCACAATAAACAGTCTCTTTGAGAGCAGACCGGTTGGGACAAGACATAGGTCAGATAAGGTGGGAGGAGGTCCAGGCACAAACTTCTCCTGTTCCGATTAGCATGAACAGGCTTGGCGCACGGTCTCTGCCACAGACCATGAAGTTGGTCACTGACACTGACCGGGTGAAAAAGATGAAAGTCACTGCCACTGACCTTGGGTGCGTAGTGTCACTGCCACTGTGACCTAAAGAGCACTCACTTCGTTCCGTTAATGAACTAGCCCTTTATAGGACAAGAACATCCCTCCGGAGAGTTACCAGAGGCCCCATCTGTCACCATGACTCTGCGCTGGGTATTCAGAAAGGGTCACCTCCCTGGCCTCCTTGTCCTGGATACGGGTCCCCTCGCAAGGCAGATCCCTGGGAGTCTCGGTCCCCGGCGGATCCCAGCCGAAGGCTGCTGGGCTCCGGGCCTTTCTCCAAAGTACCTCACCCCAGACTGAAGGTGTCCGAGATGGAACAGCAGCTCCGTCTCCGGGCCTAGGGCACCCAGAGACAACCCGACCAGGCTGGAACCCGACCGGGCCTCCGGGCCTAGGGCACCCGGATGCGACACACACACACGCACCCAGGCCTAAGGTGGCTGAGCGCGGAACCGACCCCGCTGGAAGATGGCCGCCCCCTTTTATATCCTCTCCCGACAGGCACAGCAGGTTCCCCGCCCCACCGTACTGCTGCCAAGAGGGGACAAAAAAAAGGCACAACCTTGCACTGCGGTTCAACCCGGGCCCATGGCAACAGTGCCACCTATAGGTGACTACACACCAGTACCATCTCTCAGGGACAGAAATGGTCCATGAAACCTAACAATTAGTGCATCTGAGCCTAATTACCACTCAGATGCTTCCCCCTAAATGTAACCACCCGCTACATATATATATTTTAACAAAGGGGGGTAAGATACATGTCTAAAACCTGTAAATGAAAGGGGGTGTTTTACCTCTGTTATGATTTTTTGGTATAAAGCACATTCTAACATGCTGGCTTATTTAGGAAATGGAGGTGATGAGGGGGCAAGATTTTTATTTTTACTTGATGGAATGTATGCCCTTTTTTCACTTAACTAGTAACAATCTTTCAAAGTAAACATGCCCAAGGGAAGATCCAGGCATTCCTCTCATAACTTATATTTTGGATAGTGTGGCTTTAGAGATAATACTAATGCAGTGTTTCCTCTAAGGGCAAATCACCTATTACCCTTTCATTTAAAAGGGTCAGTCCAGCTTAAACAAATGTCTCTGATGTTGGCTTTAATCCACCTGACTATTTTTATATCTCCTATGGACTGTATTTGTGAAATTTCTGCAATTTAGTTTCTTGTTTTGCACACCTGCAGTGCCCATTATCAGAGGTTCACACTCCCCCGATGGAACGTTTATTTATTTATTTTTTTATATTAAGAATGCAGAAGGAGTAGCTGAAACATACAAAGGTTATTGGGGAACACACAAAACCCTAGGTGGACAGGAACAGAGTTACAAATTATGGCAAGGGGATCTTGCCATTGGGGAGTAAGGATGAGCTAAGGCGAGTTTAGCCCAATCCCACAGAAAACTGTCAAATGATAACAGGCTGCATGCCCTATCAGCTGTGGAACTCCCCACCCTGTAGGCACACATAACTAAGGGCGGGTATGCTGGTGACATTATTGGCCACATGGCCATATTTAGTCAATTATATTTTCCAATTGGTCAATTACCATGTGGTCGTATTTGGTCAAAGATGTCACCAGCATCCCCACCATGCCGCCGCATGCAACAATTCTGCTGCCACAGTTATGTGACAGTTTCCCACAGGTTTTTGCCAAACCTTGTTTAACCCCAGCCTTATCACGGTGCAACGACACAAACAATCCATGCAGGGCCGGTGCTACCACTAGGCAAACTAGGCAGCTGCCTAGGGCGCACTTCTGCAGAGGGGCGCCTGGTCACTGGTGTTCCTACTCTCTTCTCCCTGCAACAAGCAACTAAGTCTCAGCATCAACAGGCAGCTGCCGCTCCTTTCATATATAGTGTCAGAGGCCCAGAGGACTGTGTCTGTGTCCCAACTCCTGAATGAATGGAAGAAAGCAAACATTCATTGATGGGCGCTGGTGAGGCTGCATTTGATGGGTGCTGGTGAGGTTGCATTTGATGGGTGCTGGTGAGGCTGCATTTGATGGGTGCTTCATTTAAAAGGTGGGGTATACATGGGCAGGACAAAGGGGGTGGAGTCAGGGGTGGAACCAAGGGGTGTGTGGCAAAATGAGGTTTCGCCTAGGGTGTCAAAAATCCTTGCACCAGCCCTGAATCCAAGCTTCTCAATAAAGGAAACCAGCAAGTGCCCGAAACATCAGTCCTGCTTTTTTTGATCATGCTTCTTTTGAAGTAAACTGCCTTCAAAGATACTAAAGTTTTTAATTTCGTATGTGATCTCACAGTTAAAGTGATTGTAAAGGCTTTTTTTTTTTAAAATAACAAACATGTTATAGTTACCTCCTCTGTGCAGTTGGTTTTGCACAGAGCAGCCTGGATCCTCCTCTTCTCTGGTCCCTATTTGCTGCTCCTTGTCCCTCCCTCCTTTGAGTGCCCCTCAGCCAGCAGCTTGCTACAGGGGTCACCCAAGCTGAGTCAGAGCTCTGTGTATCCATTCAGACATAGAGCCCTGACCCCACCCCCTCTCTCCTCTGATTGGCTGACTGACTTTGACAGCCGCAGGAGCCAATAGCGCCGCTGTTCTGCCTCAGCCAATCAGGAGGAGTGTACTGGTTGGCTGAGGGGATCGCAGACATCGCTGGAGAGAGGAGCTCAGATAGGTAATTGGGGGGTGCTGGGGAGGCTGCTACACACAGAAGGTTTTTTTATCTTAATGCATAGAATCAGGGTTGCCAACTTTCAGTAAATTTACAAACAGTTTGTAAAATCTGTACTTTTTGCATCTGTCCTTGATTGTCTATTACGGACATGTAGGCTGCATGTCCGTAACTGACATTCATTACCAGATGCAACAATTATGGATTTTACAAACTGTTTGTAAATTTACTGAAAGTTGGCAACCCTGCATAGAATGCATATTTTTTTTTCATCCTGCTCTTTCTATTTTCTTGCCACAGTGGTCAAAAACCATCTTCAATTTGACTCCAATAATGATTAGAAAAATGAATAAACCTTCTTAGAAGATTCCTTTCCTAAATATTTTTGTTCTAAATTCTACACATCTATGGCTAGCTTAAAGTGGAAGTAAACCCTCCTATCATTTTCAGGCAAGGAAGCTGCCATCTTGGCCTCTGTTTAATCTTCAACTGCCATGATGCTGCACATGTGATCAGTTATGACACCAGCCATTGGATGGTTTGACAGTTTGGTTGAGAGCACAACCAATGTGACAGTTAGCATTCCCGGCATGCCGGAATGTAACTGCTTTTTGAAACTGTTAAATCGATGGGTTTACTTCCGCTTTAACACTGATGGTGCTCCAAACTGGCAGGCCTATACTGCTGGGTACTGTACAGGGTGTAGTCCGGGAACAGTCCCTGCAATGGAAGATGTTTTGCACAGAGTAATTACATTTTATGGTGAGACTGGAAGAATACAATTATTGGACATATGAGTTCAGTCCATTCAAGGTGTTTAATATGAACATGGTGACATCACGAGTGAGTCATTCCATTTGGTGTGGATTGCTGTATGTATCCCTGTCCTTTTCTTACAGCCTTAGTACTGCTGTACAATGGTAAGAAATCCCACTGGCAGCCAACAGACTGTAAAACTGTATTCTTTTGCTTCGGCCACACAGCAGAGCCAGAAATGGTTAGATCATGGGCTTGGCAGGCTGCATTGTGTTGTGTACATTGAAATTGGATGTAATTCTTTACTGAACTATTCTGTTACAACTGAATGGCATCTGCTCTGAATGAAATCTCCATTTTTTTTTATTTTTTATAGGTTTTAGCATAGTAAGGCAAAATAATCACTAGCACAATAACTAACAAAGAAAAACAGACACATGTGAGCACAAATACACGCACACACATTGGCACATTGTAAAGCTATCTTTCAGCACTACAGCATATGTAGTGCAATTAGTAAGTAGAAAAACATGGCAGTTCAGACCAGAAATGCTTCATTGTTGTTTTTTAATCTAGTCAACAACTTGCATGGTGAGTTCAATGTATTTGATAGTGTGTGTGTGTGTGTGTGTGTGTGTGTATATATATCTGTAGATATATATATTTGTTAAAGGGGACATCCTCTTTACTGAAATAGAGCAAGCTTTACTGTAACTCCTGCTTATACTGATACATAGAGAGGCAAGGCTCACCTCCCTACACGCTGACTGCAGAAATTATGTCCTCATGACATTTCATATAAGCCATGTAGATATGAGTGCTACTTTCTGGGTGGCCTATGCGATCTATAACTTATAACTTGCTCTAAAAAAAATTGAAGCAATTTTAAAACAGACTGGTTGAAAACATTTGCAGTATTGTAAGGCCAACCACCATCAGTCTGGAGGTTTTTAAAAGTTCAGCTTCTTATCTCTTCTTTTCCTTTGGCTTAGCATGACGTTGACTAAAGTTGCCTAACATGCATTCTACAGTGGAAATGCTAATTAGGGATCTTGAGGACAATTTGCTTTCCCCCTATGATTTGTCAAGCCTGCTTGGGTGCTTGGCTTGCCATCTTCCATCCTTTTAACTGGTTTCCATTAATATAGCCGCCCCAAGTGGTCAATTGAATGCGTAGCTGTGGGGAGCTCGTAGTCACCGTTTAGTTCTTGTTTCTGAGACATTTACTTGTTGAGTGTTACGCCTTGTCAATAATAATCTCAATTATTGTATGTATTTTATGGTTATGGTATGAACCTCAATTGTTTAGCATGGTTGTTATTACTGTCAATGAGCCATATTTCTCAATAAAATTGTATTTATTATTTAAAATTAGGGATCTTGATGGTCTGAACTCTACATTCAGTACATCAGATCATTTGTGGGCGGACCAGTTTAGATCTTTACATTCAGCTTGTCAGAATTTTGCACTTTGGTTTTAAAAGATTTTTTTTTTGTATTGTCACAGCAAATGGTCACAATCCGCGTTAGCTAATGGTTGCACAAAGCTTTCTTTATCTGTGTCTTGGAAGAAAAGTAGAAAATGCCCCATCCCCTAACTCTCTATCAGTAAGCACTTTAACAACACAAAATTGGCCATGGACCTGGGACAAAACTTCTGCTAAAATAGATACATTAGCGATCTTTTTGCAAAGTTTCCAATTCTTGGAACATTTCATATTGTTTTCCATTAAAGCTGCCTCTATACTCCATTTTAAGCAACGGATCTGGGGAATCTGAGTAATTGGGTACATGAGCATACTGAATCTGTGGCCCGGATGTTGTAAATCAGACCCACTGCGCATTTCTTTATCATACAGAATCGGTTTCATATGACTGCTCATAGGGCAGACACCAAAGCTTTTGACTATTCTGTCTTATTTGGAATAAACAAGGAACAAAGGCTGTATGTTTTGTTTTTTTAGTGCTAATCACGCAGGTGTAATGTACTTCTCTTTTTCTTGAAGGGTTTTCCAGGAGACATTGGGCCACCAGGACAAAACGGGCCAGAAGGCTTGAAGGTGAGATGTTCATAACGTGGTATACCTTGTTGTAAGCTGTTATTGACCAGTGAAGAAAAACAAAACAAATGATTGAGAGTGAGATTTTTGGAGATTGTACTGGCAGAGATCACATCTTTACTGTTTGTATTGAGGCTTCTCCAAAAATCTCTCTTCTATGAAATTGATGTTGGATGCCTTCCCATGGCAAAGCAGCGCTGGCTCTCCTTTACTTTGCTCTCCTTCGTCTGTAGAGATCCTATGAGATTTGTCCTTTATTTTTTCATAAAACCCTCTTTCTTTTTGCTGGTTTGCAGGGAAAGCCAGGAGCAAGAGGATTCCCAGGGCCCAGAGGACAGCCTGGGCTTGACGTGAGTATTGATCACTAGAAAAGCACCTGATCAGGTCACAGTATTAATTATATTCCAGACACCAGCCTATTGCTGAATTTTCAGAACCCCTGTTAGTTTGGTGCAGCTTTGCATGCCTACTGGTAGGGATTAAGGGCCTACAGAGATATTTTTTTTTCCATATAACTATAATATAAAATAAGCACATTAAGGCCCCTTTCACACTGGGGCGTTTTTCATGCGGTTTAGCGCTAATAATAGCGCTGTTATACCGCATGAAAAAATCCTGCCCTGTGTCTTCAATGTGAAAGCCCGAAGGCTTTCACACTGAAGCGGTGCGCTAGCAGGACCGCTCCAAAAGTCCTGCTAGCCGCTTCTTTACAGCGGTAAAGGAGCGGTGTATTCACCGCTCCTTTACCGCGGTCTCCCATTGAAATCAATGGAACAGCGCGGTAATACCGCCCGCAAACCGCGGCAATAGCCGCGGTTTGCGGGCGGTGTTAACCCTTTTTCGGCCGCTAGCGGGGGTTAAATTAACCCCCCTAGCGACCGCATACCGCGGTAAGAACGACAGTATAGCAGCGCTGAAAATCGTGCTGCTATACCGCCACCGCACCTGCCCGCCCCAGTGTGAAAGGGGTCTTAGGGGAATATATGTTCGTTTTACATATTTGTTTACATCTGACAGTTTTAATTTTGTTACACCTTTGTGTAAATGCTATCAGCTTGACAGTGTTTATGTATATAGGGTGGCCATATTTGTTCATTACATACAAGGGTTTTGCTGCCTTCTTAGAAGTGCTGCTTTACTGATCTTTTGTTATTGCAGGCCTGTGAGTGATTGTTAAAAACACACTAGGGTTGATTTAATAAAACTGGAGAGTGCAAAATCTGGTGCAGCTCTGCAAAGAAACCAAACAGCTTCCAGTTTGTTTTTGTTTTTTTGTCAAAGCTTAAAGGAGCACTATACCTTTTTTTTTTTTTTGCTTAAAAATAACAAACATGTTATACTTACCTCCACTGTGCAGCTCGTTTTGCACACAGTGGCCCCGATCCTGGTCTTCTGGGGTCCCTCGGCGGCTGTCTTGGCTCCTCCCCGCAAGGACTCCACACCTTAATGCGAGTGAGCTCGCATGGTGTGGAGTGATTGCGGGCGCGCTCCCGTGATACAGCGGCGGCCATAGCCGCCGACTGTATCACTCGGCCCCGCCCCCCGGCGTGCCGCATCATTGGATGTGATTGACAGCAGCGCCAGCCAATGGCTGCGCTGCTTTCAATCTATCCAGTGTAGCCAATCGGCGGCCAGGCAGAAAAACGAAGAGGATGACGGGGACGAGCATGGGACTTTCGAGGGGCCAGGTAAGAAAAACGGGGGCTCGGGGGGGGGCGGTATTGTCGAATGTTTTTTCACCTTAATGCATAGGATGCATTAAGGTGAAAAAACATGTAACTTTACTACTCCTTTAAATGAATAAGCTGAAGTTAAAAACTGATTGGCGACCATGCACAGGTGCACTATATTTTGCACTCTCCAGTTTTAGTAAATCATCCCCACTGTCTCTATAAAGCTCACTGAAATTATCTAAACAGACGGAAAGTAGGTCAGATATGATTCAGAAAATAATTCATCACACCATAGGTGTGCGCAGCCTATTACATTAGGGTGTGCACTCCAAAGCTCAAACACACATGTGTATGTATGTATATGTATGTATGTGTATGTGTGTGTATATATGTATATATATATATATATATATATATATATATATATATATATAGGGCAATGGACAGTGTCAGTATAACAGTGGATGGTGTCAGTGGGCAGGGACTGTTGTCAGTCTTTTCTTTTTATTTATTTTTTATTATTACGTTTTACAATTATTATTTTTTATTATTTTGTACAATATTTTTTTACAATAATTTTTTATTATTTTCTTTTACATTTTTTTAGGAGCACCATTGGGGTGCTTTGGTGAGATATCAGGGGCCTAAACAGACCCCTGATATCTCACTTTTAGGACAGAGAAATGGGCTGAGGATAGAGATTCCAGAATCCCTTTCTCTGCAGCCAATCAGCAGGGGGAATCTGTGCAGCACAGGGTGATTAGGGTGTGCCTGGGCACACCTGGCACACCCTGTGCGCATGCCTATGCATCACACTCTGGGGTATTCAGTAAAGAAGAAAAGTTGCTGCAACTTGGAATGTGGTCATTCATTTTATTTTTCTTGCTGATTTGCTGGAATACAACGAGCCAAACCAGCACCAGGATCAGCCACTCCTCATCAGCGGTATACACATTTTTTTGTAGTTAGATCGCTAAGAGGGAATACATCAAAAATTGCTATAACCTATGCCTTTACTATAACTTATAATAGGTCAAAATTTGTACCTACTAAAAAAAACACTATAAGTTGGAATTGAAGGCACAGAAAGACAAACTGAAGTCACAGAAATAGATATTTAGTTAGCTAATGTACTAACAGTCTCCATTTTTATAGTCTTGTTCCCACTTTCCTGCTATGACATCTTTATATAATGATGAAGTTCAGGAGGCTGCTCTGGATGGTGAATTCTGTAATCTAGCATATCAGCATAGAGCACTGGAATGTAAGTGCAAAAGGTGTATTTCTGCATAGAGATAAAGGTAATTCAAGGTGTATCCAAGCAAAAATCCTCATATGCAATGGTGTATGACTATAAAGAAACAATGGTGTGCAACTTAACTTTTCTTTAAAATATGTATGTGATAACGGTGATCCTTGGGAAAAAATCTATATAGTGAAACTGAGAAAACTCTCCTCTTTGTGACCTACGGCCCCAGTTGCATGTCAGTAGCTGTATTAATAAATAAAGGAGTAAATAAATTGACATAACTAGTGTATTTGATACTCAAGGCAGAACAGTTCAACACCTTTCTGCTCTAACATTTTTTGGTCATATAAATTAAAATGAAACAAGAATTAACCAAAAAAAATGCCCCCTTACAATACTGGTCAGTGGAAAAGAGCTCCCATATAAAGGTCAATAGTAAACGACCGCCTACATTGATGATAAGTAGAAAATTATCTCTTACACTGATGTTCCATGGGAGAAGTGCTCTCTTTTATTATTAGTAGTCAGTGGGAAGAATGCCCCTTATTTTTAGTAAACCCAGTGAAAATGCCCACTTGCAGATACCTGAAAGTTCATTGGTGTATGTGGTTGCTTATCTGAAAGATGAGAGGAGAGAGCGGCACCACTGTCTCCACCCCAGTGGCTCTGTCAAGGGATTTTGACCCCAGAACTATGCAGGCACCATCAGGCAGGAGGTCGTTTGCCACCAATCAATGAACTCTGAATAACCTCTGGAGGAACCCTGGTTAAGAAAGGTTGCTTTAGGGACACCTTGGTTTTGAGTAGTGCTGTTGAGTGGAGAAACCTTTTTCTAAAGGAGAATATGTTAGAAATAGAAGAGACAATAGCCGTGGAAAAACTAATTTGGCTATTCTAGACAATAGAACCCATAGTTTTACTGTAATACAATCTAACTTAAAATTGGTAAACGCAAAGACTGTTATCATCTCTATTTTTTTCACGGACATCCATTAATTACATGGATGGTAGGAGCAGCAAAAAACCATAACAACATCTTTTTCCTGACTTGGCACGTGTATTATAAGAAGCTGTAATTTTTAACCTGACTGTCTAGGTTTAATTCTATCTGACCTGTCATTTTGTTTCTTTTCTAGGGAGAAGAGGGACCAATTGGGCTACCAGGACCTCCTGGCCTGGAGGTACAAATAGATTTTATTTATATTCACTTAATTTGTTGTATTTTTGCAGTTTTCTTTTCTTGTAGACATTAGTAGGAAATGAAGCATTTTCCTGCTAAAGGTTTTTATAGCTTAATATAGACGCTTACGGATGACCGTAGCCAGAGTGAAGTCAGCACAGGCCTTATTTATAGGGCAGGAATAGAAGCCCCTTTATGTCTGGAGCATTGCTGTCATCTCACACTGAAATGCCTCTAATTAGGTAATTATGGCTGGCAGTTGCAGATATAGGTGAAATGTGTGCCCCACTGAGAGCCTGTCCACCCCTCAATACTCATGGGCAGCTCCCCCTGCTGTCACCAGTGGCCAGCTACTTCTCTGTCACCTCTGTATCTTGGCTTGCTAACAGTCTATCTTTGATTGCTCTGCTTAGCAAGACACTTGCAAAGTTGCTGGTTTATTTGCAGCAAAGAACTGCTTGGAAGTACAGACAAAATGTGAATTCTTTCAAGAACGTTTTTTCATCCTTCATAAATCGACTGTATAAGGCTTCTTGATTTATATTGTACAAAATGTCAGATGTGATGTGGCCATGAGCAACAAGTCAGGCACTGTGTTTTGTTTTTTTTGTCTTTGTCTTGTTTTCCATATCTTGTATGGGAATAATGGTCCTCAGTGAGACGCATGGTTCGCCGATCACCTGCTGCATTACAAAATTCTAATAAGCACTAATCCTAGCAAGTTTGCCTGGTATGATATACTTTAGCTTTATTAACGGTACAATTTCTAATAAACCAAACTCCCCGCAGATGTTAAAAACTCAATTGAATACTGTTATACTATAAACTTTAGAACCCTATTAAATACAATGGACACGAACGTTCGAAATCAAAAGTGCTAATTATAACGGCTAATATGCAAGTTATTGTCCTAAAAAAGAGAGTTTGAGGACCCGGGTCCTGCCCCAGGGGACATGTATCAATGCAAAAAGAAGTTTTAAAAACTGACGTTTTTTCGGGTGCAGTGATTTTAATGATGCATGATTTTAATGATTCACAACACTGTAAGTCCTCACAGTTACTCTTCGTGGGCGCAGGAATGGGCCCAGCTGTGAAATATTAGATCAAGAATTGTAATCACATGCCCCTGTTGAACAGGGGCAGAAAAATTGGGCCTTTGTTGGTGGTGCTGTTGCCACAACACTGTAAGCCCTCAGTTACTCTTGGTGGGCGCAGGAATGGGCCCTGCTGTGAATTATTAGATCAAGAATTGTAATTACATGCCCCTCTTAAACAGGGGCAGAAAAATTGGGCCTTAGGCACTGGTGCCACAACACTGCAACCCCTCACAGATACTGTACTTGGAGCGCAGCAATGAGCCCTGCTGCAAAGTATTGCATCAAAAATTGTAATTACACGCCCCTGTTAAACAGGGGCAGAAAATTGGGCCTTAGGCACTGGTGCTGGTGCCACAACACTGCAACCCCTCACAGATACTGTAGTTGGAGCACAGCAATGAGTCCTGCTGCAAAGCATTGCATTAAAAATTGTAAATACAGTCATTCCACCGAGTCGGTGGACAGGCGCACCCTGTGGTCGGTTACAAAGCCTCCAGCAGCACTGAATGTGCGTTCCGAAAGAACGCTGGATGCAGGACAGGCCAGTACCTCAATTGCATACTGTGCAAGCTCTGGCCAGTGATCCATCCTCAAGACCCAGTAACCCAGAGGATTTTCGGTGGGAAAGGTGTCCAAGTCTGATCTTGCCCCTAGGTATTCCTGCACCATGTAAACCAGACGCTTGCGATGGTTGCTGGAAGCGATCATACCTTGAGGCTGCGTACTAAAAAATTGTCTGAACACATCGGTCAGATGGCCACCTTCTCCACCGCTCCTTCTTTGACTGACCCGAGCCTCAGCAACACGTTGTCCAGGACCAAGAATTTGTAACCTCCCAGTCTCTGGGAACGCGTTGCACAGACCTTTCTGCAAGGCCTCCCGAAGATGCTTCATCCTCTGCTCCCTCTGCGACGGCAAGATAAGGTCCGCAACCTTACCCCTGTAACGTGGATCAAGGAGGGTTGCCAGACAGTAATGATCCCTTTCCTTGATCGCATGAATACGAGGATCCTTCCGCAGGCTTTGCAGGATCAGGGTGGCCATGCAGCGTAGGTTTGCTGAGGCATTCGGTGTGGAGTCCTCTGGGTCACTGAGGACGACATCATCCGTAGCCACCTCCTCCCAGCCACGTACAAGTCCATGGGTTTCTTGGGACTGTAATTGATCCCTTGAAGACTGCTGCTGATGCTGAGTGCTAGGCTCCACCTCCATGCTGACACAATAATCCTCCTCCTCCTCCTCCTCTTCCTCTTCCTGTGTGATAGCCGGGCCAGCAGGAACACTGTCTGGATAAAGGGGGCCTTGAGAGGTAAGGAAGTCCTCCTCTTCCTGCCTCTGTTCTGCCTCAAGTGCCCTGTCCATTATTCCATGCAGCGTGTGCTCCAACAGGTGGACAAAAGGGACAGTGTCACTAATGCATGCACTGTCACTGCTCACCATCCTCGTGGCCTCCTTGGTGCCAGGACAGTGCATGCATTCCTGATCATGGCCCACTGGCGTGGGGGAAAAAATCCAAGCTCCCCTGACACTGTCCTGGTGCTATATTGCAACAGATACTCATTGATGGCCCTCTGCTGCGTGTACAGCCGCTGCAGCATGGCCAACGTAGAGTTCCACCTGGTGGGCATGTCACAGATTAGGCGGCTCTTGGGCAGGTTGTAATCCTTTTGCAGGTCAGCCAGCCGAGCACTGACATCATATGACCGTCGGAAATGCCCACATAGTTTCCTGGCCTGCTTCAGGACCTCCTGTAAGCCCAGGTACCTGCCCAAGAACCGCTGCACCACCAAGTTAAGGACGTGAGCCAAACAGGGCACATGGGTCAGTTGTCCCTGTCGGAGGGCGGAGAGGAGGTTGGTGTCATTGTTGGAAACCACCTTTCCTGGCTTAAGCTGGCGTGGCATCAACCACCTCTGAGCCTGCCCCTGCAGAGCTGACAGAATCTCTGCCCCAGTGTGGCTCCTGTCCCCCAAGCACACCAGCTCAAGCACCGCATGGCATCTTTTTGCCTGCGTACTTGCGTAGCCCCTTGAATGCCTACAGAGTACCGCTCGTTCAGAGGACAAAGCACAGGTAGAGGCCATGGAGGAAGAAGAAGAGGAGGGGGTGGAGGAGAGAGGTGTGTCAGAATCACCAGTAGTAACATTTTGGAGGCGTGGTGGTGGAACAACCTCCAACACTACTGCACCTTGTCCTGCATCCTTCCCAGCTGCCAGCAGAGTCACCCAATGCGCCGTGAAAGATAGGCAACGTCCCTGTCCATGCCTGTTGGACCAGGAGTCAGCGGTAATATGCACCTTACTGCTGACCGCCCTGTCCAGCGAGGCCAAGACATTGCCTTCCACATGCCGGTAGAGAGCCGGATTCGCCTTCCGTGAGAAAAAGTGGAGTTTGGGAACCTGCCACTGAGGAACCGCACATTCAACAAACTCACGGAAGGGGGCAGAGTCTACCAACTGAAAAGGCAGCAGTTGAAGTGCTAGCAATTTAGCCAAGCTAACAATCAACCCCTGGACATGTGGATTGCTGGGAGCGAGCTTCTTTCGGCGGTGCAGCAGCTGGGGCAGGGAAATTTGCCTGGTACAATCGGACGTTGGTGTACCGATAGCAGATTGTCCGCAAGTACTTGGCTGTGACACACCGAATTCTACACCTTCATTCCTCTCAGTGCAGGTTTCAGAGAGGACTGAAGGTATAGTGGGGTTGGAGATCCCAGCTGATGAGGAGCAAAGAGAGGTCCGCTTTGTTCTTTGGTGTGGGTCTTTTAGGTACCCTTGCCAATGGACTGCATGGCAGGTCGACACATGTCTGGTCAAGCACGTGGTGCCCAAGCGGCTGATGTTTTGGCCACGCGAGATACGCTTTAGACATATGTTGCAAACGGCAACAGTGCGATCTGCTGCACACGTCTGAAAAAAAGCCCACACCAAAGAACTTTTGGTGTGAGCCCTGCACATGCGGAGCTCTGCGGTGTGATGCGGTCAGTGTGCTGCCCTTAAGCTGGCCCCTGGAGGGCATCCTGCCTCATTGGAGATGTGCCTCCTCCTCCTCCTCCTCCTCCTCTCTCCCCCTCCTCCTCCTCCTCCTCCTCCTCCTCCTCTCTCCCATCAGGCACCCATGTGGAGTCAGTGACCTCATCATCCCCTCCCTCCTCATCACTGGAGCATATCTGGTAGTATGCTGCAGCTGGGGGAACATGACTGCCAGATAGCTGTCCTTGTTAGGCACCCCCTCTCTCTGGGCTCACGTTACTATTCCCTCTCTCTGGGCTTACGTTACTGCCTTCCTCTAGCTGGTTTCCATCATTGGACCCTTCAAAATGCTGGGCATCCTCCTGGAGCATGTACCTAACACTGTGGTCAAACAGTTCGAGGGACTCCTCAGGAGGACATGGTGGGGATAGGGAAGGAGTGACTTATGCCATTGAGCCGAGGGAAGAGGACGCTTTGGCAGCTGCTTTTCCAGACAAAGTACCCTGAGCCTGGGTGAGAAAGGATGAGAAGGATGAGGACGGTTTGGTCATCCACTCTACCAAATCATGGGCATGTTGTGGCTCAAGATGGCCAGCTGCCCGAAAAGAAGGACAAGCGTGTTCCACGGCCACGTGCTGATGAGGATGCACCGTGTCTACGACCAGCACTGTTGCCTCTAGACACAGAGCCTGCTTGCCCTCCTTTATTGCCTCGTGACTGTCTGCCTCTCCTTGTTTGCCTTCCAGACATACTAATGGCCTGCAGTGAGATGTAGCTACACAAAGGTGGGATGTGTATATATATATATGTGTGTGTGTGTGTGTGTGTGTGTGTATATGTATGTATATGTGTGTGTATATATATATATATATAATGCAGCTATCAGACTCCACTGCCTGCTGTGGTATTAGTATGAGAAAAGAAGCAAAGGTCTTCAGTTAGTTTTAGGTGAACACTGTGCAGAGGACACAGTACACTAACTGAAAATACTACCAGCTCTCTGCCTGTGGTTTTATTACGAGAACACCACAAATTTTATTCAGGTTACTTTAGGTGAACGCTCTGCAAAGGACAGAAGTACTGCAGTACACTACATGAAATTAATGCAGCACTCTACCTGTGGTTTTATTATGAGAACACCACTAACTGTATTCAGGTAAGCTTTAGGAGAACGCTATGCAAAGCACACATTACACTAAGTGAAACTCAGCTGCAGCTAGCACAATCACCTGCCTGCCTGTCACAGTATAGAGAACAGCAGTAACAAATCTAGCTAAACTAAATACAGTGTATAAATATATATACAACACCTAGGATGCATATATATCCTCTACACACTGTAACAGCAGCTAACTGACTCACCTGCCTGCTCTATCTAACTCAATATAAATGACACTGTCTCTCTCTCTGTAACTCTCTCTTTCACTAACGCCAACACACTCCTCAAGGCCGACTTCCAGGCGGCCTTATATAGTGTGGGGCGTGTACCTACTCCTCTGAGCCATGATTGTCCAAAGCCACCCTGGCTTTGGCCAATTACGGCTCTCCGTTATTACCGCGCTGTGATTGGCCAAAGCATGCGGGTCATAGTGCATGCTTGGCCAATCATCAGCCAGCAATGCACTGCGATGCCGCAGTGAATTATGGGCCGTGAGTGACGCGCCACTCGAATTTGGCGCGAATGGCCCATAATGTTCGAAAGTCGGCGAACAGCCGATGTTCGAGTCCAACATGGGTTCGACTCGAACACGAAGCTCATCCCTACTCACTATCCAAGCTGTAATTGCTATCTAGAGTAGAGAAACTAAGGTCATAGCAATCCCTGTGCTGTTGTAGGGTTATGTGTTTCCTTTGATAGGCAGGACAGCTCCAATGTCTGTATTTTACTTGTAAATTTAGCTGTGTGCCTAAAGTACCGCTTTAACAAATGTTTTTTCAGTAATACATTTTCAGATTTTGTGTTTTATTGCTACTTGTTTTTCAGCGTGGTTCATGGATTGTCTGAGAATTGACGGGGTCTCTAGGGTTATTCACAATTAGGAGGTGATATGGAATGGGTAGATAGAGAGGTATACAGAATTAGTCTGCATAGGTATGGAACTCCTGAAAAAGAAAAGTATGGACAGAGACTAATAGGAAAAGGGGAGCAGAGCAAAGGTGTGGACTAGTAAGGTTAGTGTGTGTGTGTGTGTGTGTATATATATATATATATATATATATATATATATATATATATATATATATACACATTAGGAGAATGTGTTCCCCACATTTTGAAGGAAAGATTTGTATTTTCTTGCTTATAAATCAGTGTAGGCCCCTTGCACATGGACATCTAGCCCTTGTACCTTTATCCCAGCATTTTAGTGCCTCCCAGAAGGCACTGGTGCAGTGTTGAGCCCTGTTGCTTGCGGCCTGTCAGTCTACCGCAGGCTGAAATACGCTGTGGCTGGATGGAGCTTAAAGCACTAAAACATTGGGAGTGGAAGCACAAGGGCTGGGCACCCCCATGTACAAAAGGTCCTTAAGCTGCAATCGACTTCAGAGAAAACCAAACATGGGGACTTTTTGAAGCCTTGTTAACACTTGGGCATAGCGAAAACATGGGCATAAATGATGCGTTTTGGCAAATGCTTGAAAAAACACACAACGCGCTTCCGGTGCCATTATTTCTTAATGGCACCCCAAACACAGGCAGCAATCGCGCATTTTCCCGTGCAGTTTTCTGAACGGAAAAACGCGCAAAGCCTACGTAAAACAAAAAGTCGCTTGGCTCATGTCCAAAATTTGGTACATTACTTTTTTAGCGTGTTTTTGGAGTGGAGGGTAGCCCATTCAAATGAAGGGAGCTGCTCCAAAAACGCACTATAAAAACGTGCACAAAAAAGCACTGAAAACGTGATGCAGTAGCATTGCTCAAGTTTGAACGGGACCTGACTGTGTAGTAGTACACAGAACACAGTTTAGTAGGTTTTGGTGAAATCATTTACTGTTTTGTGTAGGTGGGTCTCTTAAAGAGGAAGTAAACCCTGATGGGTTTTACTTCCTTTTTTCCCCTGCAAAGTAAAATCATAATGGGCTAGTATGCGATGCATACTAGCCCGTTATGTGGCACTTACCTGCAAAACGAAGCCTGCGTTGTCCCCACTGGTGGCCACATCCATCTTCCCCCCCTCTTCATTCCGGGGCCGCAAACTCCGGCTCTGTGATTAGCCAGAGTCGCGTGACATCACTCCCGCACATGCACGCGAGAGCCATCAGTCACAGCACTTGCTAGTGAAGAAACGGCACGGAGGGCCGTTTCTTCACAGCGCATGTGCCAATGACATTGGTTCAAGTGTATATGGTAAATATCTCCTAAACCATGCAGGGTTTAGGAGATGTTTACAGTACCTACAGGTAAGCCTTTTTATAGACTTGCCTGTAGGTACAAGTGGTGTAACTGGGTTTACAACCACTTTAAAATTTCTGTGGATTCTGTGGATTGATAAAATGTAACACTGTTTGCGCTTCAAGTTCTAGTTTGACATGTTCATGTTTAGCAGGTTGTTACTTTCTTTCACAAAATAGACTGCTAAAGCATGCATTCTAACATTTGTGCTACTTGTTTTAAAACTACATCAAAGAGCACAGGTTTGAGACCCTCTTGCATCATTAAACTGTAATGCCTTGTACACACGACCATTTTTCCCGGCAGGAAAAAAAAACAACGTTTCCTGACGGGATTCCTGTCAAGCCTGTCTTGCATACACACAGTCACACAAAAGACCACTGAACTTTTGAATGTCAAGAACGCGGTGACGTCAAAGACTACGACGAGCCGACAAAATGACGTTCTATGCTTCCGCGCATGCGTTGAATTGTTTACGAGCATGCACGTTTTTTTCCCCATCGGGAAACCATACAGACAACCAGTTTTCTCGGCAGGATTTTTGCCTGACGAGAAAATAGAGAACAAGTTCTCTTTTTTTCCCCCGCAGTTTTCCTGCCGGGAAAACTGCGATTGAGCATACACACGGCCGTTTTTCCTGGCGAAAAACTGTCATGGCAGTTTTCCTGCCGGGAAAACCGGTCGTGTGTACGAGGCATAGGAGTAAAGAACATACTTCTGCAGAAGAGACTAAATATAAACGTACCTTTCTTGCTGCTCAGTCGCTGAGATTTGGCCCCCTGAAGTCCATTGGGAAAATTATACTTCCGGGAGTGTTGATCTCCTTGGTCCTACACAAGTCTCACTAGTTCCTCCTACTGACCTAACGTCACTACCAGGACCGTTTTTAAGGCAGGGCAAAAGGGGAAGCTCCCCTGGGCCCCATCATTGTTGTGGGGCCCAAAGCAGCTGCCTCATACTTGCCAAATATCCCAGTTTAAATTCACTTATCCCTTGAAGTTTTAGTCCCGGGCTGTGTCCCGATATCTCAGTGTAAAGTTTGGTTGCTGCTGCCCAGTTCTGCCCTATTGCCATGTACAGATGACTCACCTGCAGACACTATGTAAATAACCTGTATTAATATGTAAATAGTGGCGGCATTAATATGTAAATAGTGGCAGACCGCGGCATTGATATGTAAATAGAGGCAGCATTCATATGTACATCATGTCCCCCTGAGGTCAAATCTACCATCACTTCTGCTGAATGCTGCCCACTGGGGAGGTAAAGGAGCATGCTTGAAAGTCCTGACTAAAACTATAGTCAATAAGCCTAACATCAGCCTGTTCTGCAAAGCTAAGCAAATTAGAGGTGGAACCCTTCTTCAAAAGAACATGGTGCCACTGCCCTGCATTTTGGTGCATGTGAATACGCACATCCCAGCTGATGCATGAGGGTGTCATTAACAATTAATGGCACTTCTGTGTATCTGCTAAAGGGCAGTATGTTTCTGTGGTGTCAGGAAATTGATTTTGCATGTATTCCCGACGCACACAAATGTGAACGCAGTCTAAATGTCTGTTACATTGGTGGTCAGCGTAAATCTTCTCATTACATTGGGGCTTAGTGTACAATCCTTTCATTCACACTAGTGGCCGGTGTGAAGGTCACCCTTACATTGGTGGTCAGAGTAAATCCCCATTACAATGGTGGCTAGTGTAGAAACCCCTCTTTTATATTGGTAATCGTTACAAAAATCCAAACTTGCATTTGTGGTCAGTTTCGGATCCTCCCTTACATTGATGGTCCATGTAGAAGCCCCCTTTAAATTGGTGAGTGTAAATCCCCCTTACATTGGTGGCCAGTGTAGAAATCCCCATTTATTGGCTGTTAATGTAAAATCCCATATTATATTGGTTGTCAGTGAATGTTCTTCATAACATTGGTGATCAGTGTACATTTCCCTTTACATTGGTGGTAAGTGCAGAATTGCCCTTACACTGGCGGTCAGTGTAAATCCCCCTTTACATTGGTGGTCAGTTTAAATCCCCCCTAACACTGATGGTTGGTGTAGAAGTGTTGTCACCTTACATTGGTGGTCAGTACAAATCTCCTCGATAATGGTTGTCATTGTAAATTCCCCCTTACATGGAGATCATTGTATATTCCCGCTTACACCGGTGGTTGGTGTAAATGCTCCTATTACATTGGTGTCAGTGTAGAAATCCCTCTTTTCTATTGGTGGGTGGCGTAAAATCCCCCGTTACATGGTGGTCAGTGCAAATTCCCCCTCACATTGGTGGTCATTGTAAATTCTCTATTACATTGGTAGAATCCCCCACTATATACTTGCCAAAGATTTCCATCTTTGCTCTACATGATTCAGAATTTGTCACAGTGTACTGCCTCCTAACTAATCCCATCCCCCCACCACTGCCACTGATCCCATCAACCCCCCAGCATTGCCACTGATCACACCCACCCCCTCCCTCAACTTTGCCACTGATCCCAGAAGTCCTAGGATTCCTAGGAGTTTTTTGTCTATTAATGGGTCCCCTCACCTCCCCAGTCCATGGTGTGTAGGCAGTGAGGAGATTATGTGCTGTAACCTTTAGCAACCAATCTGAGCAGTAATGCTGTGCACTAACCTCTTGCAACCAATCATTGAGCAGTAGGGATATGCAGTAACCTCTAAGAACCAATCAGTGAGCAGTAATAATGTCCAGTAATCTCTAGCAACCAACCAGTGAGCAGTATTGATGTACAGTAATCTCTAGCAACCAATCAACAAGCAGAAGTCATGTGGTGTAACCTCTAGAAAATAAACAGCGAGCCATAATGTGTGCTGTAACCTCTAGCAGACAGTCAGTGAGCGATAATGATACACTGTAACCTCTGGCAACCAATCACAAGTGCTGCCTGATCTGATTCAGTAAACTGATTTTGAGTCTAGCTGCTATTTATTGTATGTCTCAAAGCATGTGAAGAGCTAAATTGCATGAAAAAGGGGGGCAGAGGCCCAAGAAAATGTTTGCCCAGGGTCCAGTCAGTATTAAAAATGGCCCTGGTCACTGCAACAAACAGTAATGATGTGAAGGTCACAAGGCCCTCTCTGAATGTACAGACATCCATTGTCTGAGCCTTCTCTGGGGAAAACCTGTTGACATTGTTTTTCCCTAAGAGATGCTGGTGCCCCGGGATGCCTGCAGAGTGTTCCCCCTTTAATAGGTACAAGCATGCATGTTAATGCAATAAGAATCTTTTTTTTTTTTTTAGAAAAATTGTTAGGCAGTTATCTGTTGTTGATGGGTAGCTTGAAGTTGAATTCCAGGCAAACAGTGACACAGATTAAAAGCTTATAAGGGAGCTGTTTTACCTGCAAGAGGATTTGTATTTATTGTGATGGAAGCCTGAGATTTACACAGCCCTATCACACAGCACAGCCAGGTGGTTGACACCACTTTGAGTTAAGAAATGTGTCCTCTTTCCAACCCTGGTCTGCTTATTGGACAATAAGAAGCAGCAGGAGACAGGCAAGGCTATCTCTTTGCTCAGTATTACTGTTGACAGGTTCCTTTTCAACACATGTGCATGTAGCACACCCAATTGGCTCCCTGTCCTACCCTTACCCCTCTCAGCATGAGTCCTACTGTATAGCCTATTTCAAAAACTGATAGCCAGTCTACTTACTAGTCATACTAGCTGTGCTTAACCACTTAACGACCGCTCACTGTATATATACGTCGGCAGAATGGCACCGACAGGCACAATCACGTAGAGCATACGTGATCGCCTTTGTACAGTTGGGGGGTCCGATCGGACCCCCCTCCTATACAGTGAGCGGCCGTTAATCGTTGGGGAGCATTCGGAGATGAGGGGGTGACCATTCGATTTCGGCCACCCCCTCGCGATCGCTCCCGGCCAATGAAAATGCTTCCTCTGCCATGTGATGTAAACACAGGCAGGAGGAAGTGATGTCATCTCCCTCGCGGCGGTCTTTTCGATTCCGGCGCCGAGGAGAGAGGAAGCAGGTTAGTGCACCAACAGTCCACTGACACGTAGGTACACATAGGCACACATTTCACCCCCCAGTCACCCCCAGATCACCCCCCAGGTCACCCCCCAGCCCCCAATCACAGTGTCACTGATTGCAGTGAACATTTATTTTACTGATCACTGCTTTTAGTGTCATCTGTGATAGTAAAAAGTTGCAGGGCAGTTAGGATTAGGCCCCTTTAGGTCCAGGGTAGCCCCCTAACCCCCCCTAATAAAGGTTTAACCCCTTGATCGCCCCCCAGGTAACCCTTTCACCCCCTAACGCCAGCGTCGTATTTTCGATCGCTGTATTTATTGCCGGTGGTGCCCTAGATAGCCAGTTAATTATTTTTAGGTTCGCCGCAGGTTTTTATTAGCGTCAGATACCCCCATATATTATTTTAACCCCCTGATTGCCCCTAGAGTTAACCCTTTCACCAGTGATCACCGTATAAGCGTCACTGGTGACACTGGTTACCCAGTTAGTTATTTAGTTATTTAGGTAACCCGTCAGGTTTTTATATAGCGTCGGTTACCCCCATATTTAACCTAATAAAGGTTTTAACCCCCTGATTGCCCCTAGTTAACCCTTTCACCAGTGATCACCATATAAAGGTTACGGGTGACGCTGGTTGGTTAGTTTGCTTTTTATAGCATCAGGGCACCCGCCGTATATAACCCAATAAAGGTTTAACCCCCTGATCGCCCGGCGGGTGAGATCAATTAGGTTTTAGCGCCAGAGAGGGTCTGCGTCGCCCCAGGCAGCGTTAGGTTAGTGCCAGTAATGCTAACACCCACGCGCAAAGCATACACCTCCCTTAGTGGTATAGTATCTGATCAGATCTATACTAGCGTCCCCAGCGGTTTAGGGTTCCCAAAAACGCAGTGTTAGCGGGATCAGCTCAGATACCTGCTAGCACCTGCGTTTAGCCCCTCCGCCCAGCCCAGCCCACCCAAGTGCAGTATCGATCGATCACTGTCACTTACCAAACACAAAACACATAACTGCAGCGTTCGCAGAGACAGTCCTGATCCCTGCGACCGCTAACAGTTTTTTTTGTAGCGTTTGATATATTTGCTGATGACAGTCGGGTGCTTTTTTTTCCTGTGAATCTTACTAGTGTACCCCTAAATTTAGAGCCCAAAATGGCAAGTCGAAGGTACACTAGTAAAGAGGCCTACGAGATTCTGAGCATGACAGATAGTGAAGAGGAGGTCACGTATCTGTCAGATTCAGGCTCAGAATATCTTCCCGTAGAAGAGAGTGACGTCAGCGGCCCCACGTCAGATAGCTCTGATGACGAAGTTGAGGTCCCTGCTAAGGTCAGGCGTACCCGATCCCGATCTTCTGAGGTTGTTGAGGAGCAAGAACCGCAGGGCTCTCGTATCATGGAGCAGAGGAGTACTAGCGCCGCTATTCCTTCTGGTGAATTGGCAAGCACCAGCGGCCTAGTACAGCCTGGGCGTACATCCAGCACTGCAGTATCACGTGGTGACGTGGCGAGTCCCATAAGTGCAGTTCAAGCTGGCGAGGTGGCAAGCACAAGTAGTGTCCCGCTGCCACCAATAAGAAGACAAAGGCAGGCCCGTCGTGCCCATAGTAAGCTTCCTGCAGAATTCGCCTATCCTGATTGGGTCCCCACCACTTCTGCAGAACCCGTACTTCCCCCATTCACTGCCCAACCCGGTATTCAGGTGGAAACAGCTGATTTTATGCCAATCGATTATTATTCGCTGTTTTTCACGGAAGATCTCTATAGATCTATTGTGGACCAGAGTAATTTATATGCTGGTCAATTCATCGCCGCTAATCTCCAGTTGCCTTCCATTGCCAAAGATTGGAAACCAATTACGGTTTCCGAATTTAAGACCTTTCTGGGCCTTTCCCTCAACATGGGCACACATAAATTCCCGTCATTGCGTGCTTATTGGTCCACGCACCCAATTGACCACATGCCAGTGTTCTCTGCCTCCATGCCCAGGAAACGATACGAGCAGATTTTGCGGTTCATGCACTTCAACGACAATGAACTTTGTCGTCCACGTGGGGACCCTGAATACGACCGGCTCTATAAAATTCAGCCCCTCATAAACCATTTCAACGAACGTTTTGCAGCCTTGTTTACTCCCGATCAAGTTGTCTGCGTTGATGAGTCCCTGATTAAATTTTCTGGCCGCTTGGCTTTCAAGCAGTACCTTCCCAGCAAGCGTGCCAGATACGGGGTCAAGCTCTATAAGTGCTGTGACAGGGCAACAGGCTATGTATGGAGCTTTATGGTTTATGAGGGAAAAGACAGTCAGGTTGAGCCGGTCAACTGCCCGGATTACATAGGGAACGCTGGCAAGATAGTGTGGAACTTGGTGTCACCCTTATTCGGAAAGGGGTACCACTTGTATGTGGACAATTATTACACGAGCGTGCCACTGTTTAGTCACTTGTTTGATCATCAGATTGGAGCATGTGGCACCGTGCGACCTAATCGCCGGGGCTTTCCCCAGCGGCTTGTAGATGCCCGTCTTAGGCTGGGGGAGAGAGCCTGCGTAAAGTGTAATAATTTGCTCGCTATGAAGTGGAGGGACAATAAGAATGTTTTCCTTCTTACCTCCCTTCATGCAGACACGACAGTCCAAATTCGTACGGCGACTGGTGTTGTGGAGAAACCCCTCTGTGTCCACGAATATAACAAAAATATGGGAGGGGTGGACCTCAACGACCAGTTGATGGCGCCGTATCTAATTGACCGTAAGGCGAGACGCTGGTACAAAAAAGTGTCTCTATCCTTATTTCAATTGGCTTTGCTGAACGCTCATGTGCTATACAGAGCTTCAGGCGGGACGTTATCTCTTCTAAAATTCCAGAATGAGATTGTCACAGAACTCCTGTATCCAGGCGGTTCTGCACCTCACCATCCCCTACCAAATGCAGTAAGCCGGCTGCATGAGAGGCATTATACGCATCTCCTCCCGAGTACCCCTACCCAACGAACCCCCCAAAAAAGATGTCGTGTCTGTAGCAAGCGCAGATTTAGGCGTGACACCCGTTATTATTGTCCACTCTGTCCTGACAAACCTGGTCTTTGCGTTGGTGAATGTTTTGAACGCTACCACTCAAAAGTGAAGTTTTAGCGTAGGGTACAGCATTTCACAGACTAGGACACACTTACACAGGGTCTCCCAAGATGCCATTACATTTTGAGAGACCCGAACCATTACAGTTGTTAAAGTTTAAAAAAAAAGTGTAAAAAAGAAAAAAAAAAAAGGAAAAAACAAAAACACAAAAAAAATATAAAAGAAAAAAAACAAAAATAGTTGTAGTTTTATTGTTCTCTCTCTCTCTCTCTTTCTCTCTATTTTCTCTCTATTGTTCTGCTCTTTTTTACTGTATTCCATTCTGCAATGTTTTATCATGCTTGCTTTTCAGGTATGTAATTTTTTGTTTTCAGGTGCGCCATTCAACTGCAGCGCGGAATTATTTATCTTGACAGCAACAGCGTTTGCTCCCACGATACATAAAGCCGTGACTCCAGTGCTGTAGGAGGTGATTTCACCACCACAGTTAAAAAAAAAGAGCATATATGCCGAAGCATGGGGGCAGCAGGGGCGGAGGAGCGATTTTGCTCCTAATGCCGCGTATATACGGTCGAAATTCTGACGGAGGCTTGCCCGTGGAAAAGTTCGACCGTGTGTACGCGGCATAACTTTTTTGCGGGAGGATGCCCCCATGCTTCGGCATATATATATTTTAGGCACAGGTTGCGTTAAAAAAATGTTTTATTTTTTACTAGGTTTTGTTTTGGTATTTGCTTTGCAGGTATGGTATGGTAAGGTCTTACTGTTTTACTGTAATGTTACTTTGTTTTAATGTTAACCATCATTTGCTTAGCAGGTACGCCATTCAGTTGCATCGCGGATTTATTTATCTTGACAGCAACAGCGTTTGCTCCCACGATACATAAAGCCGTGACTCCAACGCTGTAGGAGGTGATTTCACCACCACAGTTAAAAAAAGAGCATATATGCCGAAGCATGGGGGCAGCAGGGGCGGAGGAGCGATTTTGCTCCTAATGCCGCGTATATACGGTCGAAATTCCGACGGAGGCTTGCCCGTGGAAAAGTTCGACCGTGTGTACGCGGCATAACCTTTTATGCCGCGTACATACGGTCGAAATTTCGACAAAGGCTTGCCCGTGGAAAAGTCCGACCGTGTGTACGCGGCATAACTTTTTTGCGGGAGGATGCCCCCATGCTTCGGCATATATATATTTTAAGCACAGGTTGCGTTAAAAAAATGTTTTATTTTTTACTAGGTTTTGTTTTGGTATTTGCTTTGCAGGTATGATATGGTAAGGTCTTACTGTTGTACTGTAATGTTACTTTGTTTTAATGTTAACCATCATTTGCTTAGCAGGTACGCCATTCAGTTGCATCACGGATTTATTTATCTTGACAGCAACAGCGTTTGCTCCCACGATACATAAAGCCGTGACTCCAACGCTGTAGGAGGTGATTTCACCACCACAGTTAAAAAAAGAGCATATATGCCGAAGCATGGGGGCAGCAGGGGCGGAGGAGCGATTTTGCTCCTAATGCCGCGTATATACGGTCGAAATTCCGACGAAGGCTTGCCCGTGGAAAAGTCCGACCGTGTGTACGCGGCATGACTTTTTTGCGGGAGGATGCCCCCATGCTTCGGCATATATGCCCATCATTAGAAGTGGGTGGATGAAGGGAGGTATTCTAATGGTGGGCATACCCACCGATCAATCTCTTTTTTTCGTTCAGCCAACAGGCTGCATGAAAAAAAAGATTACAATACATGCCCAACAAGGACCAGCAACGTATGTTGCTGGACTTTGAATGGTTATACCAGATTGATGCCTGCGGGTATCATTCTTTTCAGCCAGCGGCCGGCTTTCATGTAAAAGCAATCCTAGTGGCTAATTAGCCTCTGGACTGCTTTTATAAGCAGTGGGAGGGAATGCCCCCCCCCCCGGATATAAACAGCGCCATTGGGAAATTGGGAAAGCATTTTATCACACCGATCTTGGTGTGGTCAGATGCTTTGAGGGCAGAGGAAAGATCTAGGGTCTAACCCCCCATTTTTTTTCAAAAAAGAGTACCTGTCACTACTTATTGCTATCATAGGGGATATTTACATTCCCTGAGATAACAATAAAAATGATAAAAAAAAAAAAAAATATGGAAGGAACAATTTAAAAATAAAATAAAAAAGCAAAATAAATAATAATAAAAAAAAAAAAAAAAGCACCGCTCTTGCGCAAAGGCGAACGCAAGCGTCGGTCTAGCGTCATATGTAAATAGCAATTGCATCATGCATGTGAGGTATCACCGCGAAGGTCAGATCGAGGGCAGTAATTTTAGCAGTAGACCTCCTCTGTAAATCCAACGTGGTAACCTGTAAAGGCTTTTAAATGCTTTTAAAAATTAATGTAGTTTCTCGCCGCTGCGCGTTTGTGCGCAATTTTAAAGCATGTCGTGTTTGGTATCCATGTACTCGGCCTAAGATCATCTTTTTTATTTCATCAAACATTTGGGCAATATAGTGTTTTTTAGTGCATTAAAAATAAAAAAGTGTGTTTTTCCCCCAAAAAATGCGTTTGAAAAATCGCTGCGCAAATACTGTGTGGGAAAAAAAAATGCAACACCCACTATTTTAATCTGTAGGGCCTTTGCTTTAAAAATATATATAATGTTTGGGGGTTCAACATAATTTTCTTGCAAAAAAAAAAAATGTTTTCATGTAAACAAAAAGTGTCAGAAAGGGCTTTGTCTTCAAGTGGTTAGAAGAGTGGATGATGTGTGACATAAGCTTCCTAATGTTGTGCATATAATGCCAGGACAGTTCAAAACCCCCCCAAATGACCCCATTTTGGAAAGTAGACACCTCAAGCTATTTGCTGAGAGGCATGTTGAGCCCATTGAATATTTTTTTTTTTGTCCCAAGTGATTGAATAATGACAAAAAAAATAAATAAAAAATTTACAAAAAGTTGTCACTAAATTATATATTGCTCAAACATGCCATGGTTATATGTGAAATTACACCCCAAAATACATTCTGTTGCTTCTCCTGAGTACGGGGATACCACATGTGTGAGACATTTTGGGAGCCTAGCCGCGTACAGGACCCCGAAAACCAAGCACCGCCTTCAGGATTTCTATGGGTGTAAATTTTTGATTTTACTCCTCACTGCCTATCACAGTTTCGGAGGCCATGGAATGCCCAGATGGCACAAAACCCCCCCAAATGACCCCATTTTGGAAAGTAGACACCCGAAGCTATTTGCTGAGAGGTATGTTGAGTATTTTGCAGATCTCGCTTTTTGTCACAAAGTTTTAAAAATTGAAAAAAGAAAAAAAAAAAAATATGTCTTTCTTCATTTTCAAAAACAAATGAGAGCTGTAAAATACTCACCATGCCTCTCGGCAAATAGCTTGGGGTGTCTACTTTCCAAAATGGGGTCATTTGTGGGGGTTTTGGGCTATCTTGGCATTTTATGGCCTTCAAAACTGTGATAGGTAGTGAGGAGTGAAATCAAAAATTTGTGCCCTTAGAAATCCTGAAGGCGGTGCTTGGTTTTCGGGGGCCCGTACGCGGCTAGGCTCTCAAAAAGTCCCACACATGTATCCCCGTACTCAGGAGAAGCAACCAAATGTATTTTGGGGTGCAATTCCGCATATAACCATGGCATGTTTGAGCAATATATCATTTAGTGACAACTTTTTGTACATTTTTTTTTTTCTTTTTGTCATTATTCAATCACTTGGGACAAAAAAAAAAAAATATTCAATGGGCTCAACATGCCTCTCAGCAATTTCCTTGGGGTGTCTACTTTCCAAAATGGGGTCATTTGGGGGGGTTTTGTGCCATCTTGGCATTTTATGGACTTCAAAACTGTGATAGGTAGTGAGGAGTGAAATCAAAAATTTATGCCCTTAGAAACCTTGAAGGCTGTGCTTGGTTTTTGGGGTCCCGTACGCGGCTAGGCTCCCAAAAAGTCCCACACATGTGGTATCCCCGTACTCAGGAGAAGCAGCAGAATGTATTTTGGGGTGCAATTCCACATATAACCATGGCATGTGTGAGCAATATATCATTTAGTGACAACTTTGTGCAAAAAAAACAAAGTTTGTCATATTCCCGCAACTTGTGGCAAAATATAAAATATTCCATGGACTGAACATGCCTCTCAGTAAATAGCTTGGGGTGTCTACTTTCCAAAATGGGGTCATTTGGGGGGGATTTTGTGCTATTTTGGCATTTTATGGCCTTCGAAACTGTGATAGGTAGTGAGGAGTGAAATCAAAAATTTACGCCCTTAGAAATCCTGAAGGCGGTGCTTGGTTTTTGGGGCCCCGTACCCGGCTAGGCTCCCAAAAAGTCCCACACATGTGGTATCCCTGTACTCAGGAGAAGCAGCAGAATGTATTTTGGGGTGCAATTCCACATATAACCATGGCATGTGTGAGCAATATATCATTTAGTGACAACTTTTTGTACATTTTTTCTTTTTTTTTTTCTTTTTGTCATTATTCAATCATTTGGGACAAAAAAAAAAAAAATTTCAATGGGCTCAACATGCCTCTAAGCAAATAGCTTGGGGTGTCTACTTTCCAAAATGGGGTCATTTGGGGGGGTTTTGTGCCATCTTGGCATTTTATGGCCTTCAAAACTGTGATAGGTAGTGATAGGTAGTGAGGAGTGAAATCAAAAATGTATGCCCTTAGAAACCTTGAAGGCGGTGCTTGGTTTTTGGGGTCCCGTACGCGACTAGGCTCCCAAAAAGTCCCACACATGTGGTATCCCCATACTCAGGAGAAGCAGCAGAATGTATTTTGGGGTGTAATTTCACATATGCCCATGGCATGTGTGAGCAATATATCATTTAGTGACAACTTTGTGCAAAAAAAATAAAGTTTGTCATATTCCTGCAACTTGTGGCAAAATATAAAATATTCCATGGACTAATCATGCCTCTCAGTAAATAGCTTGGGGTGTCTACTTTCCAAAATGGGGTCATTTAGGGGGGTTTTGTGCTATTTTGGCATTTTATGGCCTTCGAAACTGTGATAGGTAGTGAGGAGTGAAATCAAAAATTTGCGCCCTTAGAAATCCTGAAGGCGGTGCTTGGTTTTCGGGGGCCCGTATGCGGCTAGGCTCCTAAAAAGTCCCACACATGTGGTATCCCTGTACTCAGGAGAAGCAGCAGAATGTATTTTGGGGTGCAATTCCACATATAACCATGGCATGTGTGAGCAATATATCATTTAGTGACAACTTTTTGTAATTTTTTTTTTTTTTGTCATTATTCAATCACTTGGGACAAAAAAAAAAAATATTCAATGGGCTCAACATGCCTCTCAGCAATTTCCCTGGGGTGTCTACTTTCCAAAATGGGGTCATTTGGGGGGGTTTTGTACTGCCCTCCCATTTTAGCACCTCAAGAAATGAGATAGGCAGTCATAAATTAAAAGCTGTGTAAATTCCAGAAAATGTACCCTAGTTTGTAGACGCTATAACTTTTGCGCAAACCAATAAATATACGCTTATTGACATTTTTTTTACTAAAGACATGTGGCTGAATACATTTTGGCCTAAATGTATGACTACAATTGAGTTTATTTAATTTTTCTTATAACAAAAAGTAGAAAATATCATTTTTTTTCAAAATTTTCGGTCTTTTTTCCGTTTATCTCGCAAAAAATAAAAATCGCAGAGGCAATCAAATACCATTAAAAGAAAGCTCTATTTGTGGGAAGAAAAGGACGCAAATTTCGTTTGGGTACAACATTGCATGTCCGCACAATTTACAGTTAAAGCAGCGCAGTGCAAAATTCTGAATTCACCTCTGGTCCTTTAGCTACCAAATGGTCCGGGGCTTAAGTGGTTAAAGCATACAAATAAGGATTTTTTAATGAATATACAGCTGCCGTGTGTCTCTTGGACCCGGTTCACACAGGGGCGACTCGTCAGGCGACTCAGCCGCCTGACAAGTCGCGTCCCGCTTTGTTCAATAGAACCGTTCTAATAGGAGCGACGCAAGTTGCTCCGACTTAGAAAAAGGTTCTTGTACGACTTTGGGGGCGACTCGGCGCGACTTGCATTGACTTCAATACAGAAGTCATTTTGCAAGTCGCCTCTGAAGTCGTCTTCAGATCGCCTTGCCGAGTCGCCCCCAAAGTCGTGCCACCTGTGCATTAACCTTCTCTTAGAGCTACAAGGTGTCCAGCTTTAATAAACATTAGTTGTGATGATTTTAAGGCTTTCCAGGATTTTAGAGGTGTTAGGAGGGTAGGGCTTATTAAATGTTTGATGTAGGTACACACTGCTATGTTTGACAATATTTGAGCTGCCATTACTGTTCAACAAATAATATACAGTATATATATTTTTTAAAGCATTCAATCTGCAATGCATGTTTTTTTTTATATTTTTTAGGGCTATCCGGGCCGAAAGGGGTTCCCTGGTATTCCTGGAGCAGAAGGACCAAAGGTAAGAGTGGTGGTGGATTCCAAATGTCTGTTCTAGACTGATGTAACTTATTCTAATTCAAGGGCATAGCTGAGAAATTAGAGACAGATCTTCCCACTCTCACCACTATTAAATAAGATTTCCGCACCAAAATGATTCTAATTTCTCAATCCCTAATGTAAAGATTTGGCTGCATGAAATTCATGCTGAGATCTTTTACCCATACTGCTTACATTACTGCTGTAATTAGTTCTTGGCCTCACTTACCCTGTTTAGAAATCCTTCCACACAAAGGACAAGGCCAGATGGATATTTGTGTGTGCTGCAATTTTCTTATTGAGCATTGCGGCTCCCTATGTCATACAAGGATTGGAGAAGAGGAACCCATTTAAAATGTATGTAGCAATTTTGCAACCCTCCACTATGCTACCATGAAATAAAACTTGCTGAAGTTATGAAAACAACAATAGTTTAGAGTAGAAAATGCACAGATTTTTAGTTATAGGAATGTTATAGAACTGTTACAGTTATAGACCTGTGGCTATGCTATGAACATTAAAAAATTCAACATAACCATTAAGATATTCCCTCACTGACTGTTGCAGCTGCATCTACTGTGGAGCAATTCATCTTCAAAGTACAAAATAAATGCAAGGAAGTAAATCAAGTGATGTACTCTGCTCTCCACTAGGGATGAGCCGAACACCCCCCGGTTCGGTTCGCACCAGAACCTGCGAATGGACCGAAAGTTTGCGCAAACTTTAGAACCCCGTTAAAGTCGAACGTTCGGAATCAAAAGTGCTAATTTTAAAGGCTAATATGCAAGTTATTGTCCTAAAAAGGGTTTGGGGACCCGGGTCCTGCCCCAGGGGACATGTATCAATGCAAAAAAAAGTTTAAAAACTGCAGTTTTTTCGGGACCAGTGATTTTAATGATGCTTAAAGTGAAAAAAAAAGAAATATTCCTTTAAATATCGTACCTGGGGGGTGTCTATAGTATGCCTGTGAAGTGGCATGTGTTTCCCGTGTTTAGAACTGTCCCTGCACAAAATTACATTTCTAAAGGAAAAAAAGTATAAATATAAAACACCTAGGATGCATATATATCCTACTTACACTGTAACTGCAGCTAACTGACTCGCCTGCCTGCTCTATCTAACTTAAATCAAATGACACTGTCTCTCTGTCTATCTCTCTCCGCCGCCGCAACACACTACACAAGGCCGCCACGCAGGCGGCCTTATATAGTGTGGGGCATGTAATAAACCCCCTGGGCCATAATTGGCCAAAAGCACCCTGGCTTTGGCCAATTACGGCTCTCTGTACAGACGGCGCTGTGATTGGCCAAGCATGCGGGTCATAGTGCATGCTTGGCCAATCATCAGCCAGCAATGCACTGCAATGCCGCAGTGAATTATGGGACGTGACGCGCCACTGGAATTTGTCGCGAACGGCCCATAATGTTCGCAATTCGGCAAACATCCGAACAGGCGATGTTCGAGTCGAACATGGGTTCAACTCAAGCTCATCCCTACTCCCCACCTTCCTGTGCTGTTGGTCTCTGTTTACATTAGAGATTAGAAGGCTGGCAGGCTTCCAAGTGATGGCTAATAGGGTGAAGCTGCGCTACCAAGGGAAGGTAAAACTTTGAAGCTTCTGCTGCAAACCATTACGCCAAACTGGGCTGCAACTACAGTGGTCAGTAAGGACTTGTTTTAAAGTTCATTTATTGCTTAAAATATGTAAATATTGAAATGCCCATTGCTTGGCTTCAATTCTGTTTTAAAGTGCACAAAGGAAACAAAGTCTACTTGCTCACGTCTGTCGTTTTTTTATCCAGACTTTACTGTCCACCAGTTCACCCAATTACATTTGTTGGTAATACAATGGTCTGAGAATCCCTTTTTGCTTCCCTGTTTGTAATGCAGAGAAATACATTCTGAAACACGCCCACTGCAGGTCTATTGTTGTCTTTCGCATATGGAATGCCTCATGTATCAAAATGTCAGTAGATTTCTCACCATTCAGCTTCAGCATTCTGCATTGGAAGTTGGAATCTGATTGTTGGTACATCAAGCAGAGAGTAAAGGAAAGCTGCATGTCAAAATTTTAAGAAAGCATACTATCCTGCACCACGTGTAAATAGGAAATAAAATAGGTAGCAGTGATTTCAGGTTAAAGTGAACCTGACCTGGCCTAAGAAGTTTCTAAAGTAACAACAGGGCTTAACTGCAGGAGCTTTATGGTGCCTTTAGGTACCTGTGTTAGCCTGTGCCCCTGCAATCAGCATTTTAATCATGCACTGATGATGTTTATTTTTCTGCCTGTAAATGCTCCTCTTCTAATATGCCTGTACACACAGGCTAGACAAAACCAGAGAAAATTCCCAGCTCAACTTACCAACCAGTCTGCTTACCAACCCAACAAACCTGTCCAACAGTTTGCGTTAAAAACAGGGGTTTAGCTATCACACATTTGCAAACGCAAATGTGCGTAAGTTGCAAGGCCCCTTCACGGCACAGTGTATTACTTGCAGTCCTAACCCTTGTAAATTTATGAGAGTCTCCACAGTGGTAGCACATGCATTCTAATGGATAGATAAGGGGGCCAGGTGGGCCTGGAGGTAGCCCAATCCTCCTTAACCACTTCAATACAGGGCTTTTTATACCACTTCCATACCGGGCACTTATCTTCTACATGTTCAAATTATCATTCTTTTGCTAGAAAATTACTCAGAACCCCCGATCATTATATATGTTTTTTTAGCAGACACCCTAGGGAATAAAATGACGGTCATTGCAACTTTTTTTTCTTGCGCGGTATTTGCGCAATAATTTTTCAAACGCCTTTTTTTGGGAAAAAAATGGTTTCATGAATTAAAAAATAACAAAACAGTAAAGTTAGCCCAATTTTTCAGGAAAATATGAAAGATGATGTTACGCAGAGTAAATAGATACCTAACATGTCACGCTTTAAAATTGCGCACACTCGTGGAATGGCGCCAAACTTCGGTACTTAAAAATCTCCATAGGCGACGCTTTAATTTTTTTTACAGGTTACCAGGTTAGAGTTACAGAGGAGGTCTAGTGCTAGAATTGTTGCACGCGGCGATACCTCACATATGTGGTTTCAACGGCGTTTACATATGTGGGCGGGACTTGCGTGTGCATTCGCTTCTGATCGCGAGCTAACGGGGACAGGGGCGTTTTAATTTTTATTTTATTTTTCCTTTTTTTTTTTTTTATCACTTTTATTCCTATTACAAGGAATGTAAAAATGTCCCAGCTACATCCAGCTCCTATCACAGCTTGCTCGTGGCTCGATACATTCATTTCTATGTCTGGTCCATGCTCATGGTGGCTCCCAGTCTTCCAGAGGGATACAGCCTCATCCATAGAAAATAATAGAGCAAATAGGAGCTAGATTATACAGGGGCTTCATTATGCAAAGGTTACGCAGCAACAGACAGTGCACAGTAAAGAACAGCATTAAATGTTAGTATTTTGATTGGTAGGTGCCACTCGGGGTGGCATAAATATTTAAAGGGTAACTTTACAATAACTAAAGTTGTCTTTAAAAGGAGAAGTATAGCCAAAGCCTTTTTTGTCTGTAATTCTCCTATGGATCACAGGAGTGCAGTTTGTTCTGTACTCCTGTGACCTGTTTTCAGCCATCAGTGGGCTAAAGCCCGTTGTTGGCTGACGTCACAGAATCAGTCCAGGCTCTGAAAAATGCCCACCATATGGTTGACATACACCCAGATGCCTGGACCAGCAGCTGACTCAGCCTCTCGGTGAGCTGCTGAGAGCCTGAGCCAGCCGCTCCCACCCCTCCACAGCCCAGCACTCCAGTGAGAGATAGGGGGGAGAGCAGAGAGCCTCTGACCAACAGTCACCAGCTCTCTGCAGGCAGATCGCTCAGTTTTTGATCTTAGAGCCGGCGGGGGACAGATAAAGCATCTGCATCCACCTAGGTGAGTATAAATTTTTTTAAATGACTCCCATACTTCTGTTTTAAAGTGAAAATGTGATCTGTCCACTCGTGCCCAGAGAAAGCCACTACTTGCTATTTATCGTTTCTTTGTAAGTAGCACATTGTAAATCCCATATCGTTTTATCAGAACTGTAACATTGTACAGTTCTGTAACACTTCCTGAGCCTCTCTGACACCTTTTGGATTGATCATTGAAATGCTTTATTTCTTTATGTGAATGCGTCATCGAAAGGAAGTTCTGTTGAAAAAAACAGCCCTGTATTTTGACCATTCTCCTTTGGTGCTTGTGCTCCATGTAACAAAGAGTTCCATTTACTTGGCGCTCATTGTTAGTCTGGGAGGTTTGCTACTCCTCAGAACTGGCACAAGTTCCTGGCATTTCTCGAGGGTAAAGAGAAATGCCACAAACTGACACTGATTTTTTACACACACTATTTCCATATGTGTGACAAGTAAATCCTCAAAATCACATCCAGCTCACACCAGCAAATTATAACAGGCTGATATAACATGCACAAACAGAAGCCAGTGACAGATGAAGCACTAACTTAAAGCTTTCTTTTTTTTTACTTTTTTTTTTTATTATTATTTTAATGTGGACCTGTCACTTTGAAGTAAATGCAAGGCTAAGAATAGGGAGGGCCTTTTTCACTCATACAAAAATGAGTATTTATGTTTAAGCAAATCTGTCCCAAAGCTTAATGCCCTTCTCCAAAGCTCCCTTTTTTAAACTTTTTTTTAAAACTTAAAAGGAGAAGTCCAGCCAAAGCTTGTTTGACTGTACTTCTCATATGGATCACTGGAGTGCAGTTTGTTTTGCACTCCTGTCACCCGTTTTCAGCAGAGAGCGAGCTGAAGTCCGCTCTCTGCTGACGTCACTGCTGTCAGTCCAGGCACCGCGTCGTCATGACCGTGGAGTCGCAATCCGCCAGGTGCCTGGACTGACACCCAGCTCATCCTCTCAGCGAGACATTCGTTAAGATTTATAAGTGGGTTTTTTTCAAGTGTTTTTATCTGTAGTTTGTAATTGCTTAAATAAACTTTGATAATTGTATGCAATTCTTTCTGGCATGCTAAAATGGTGTAATCTTCAAATGTAAAATCATTGTAACTTTATTATCACGGGAACGGGTAAAAGTATTAGCAACCAAGGACTAGAGTTCCTTGGTGAGACAAACTTTTGGGTTTGGTAGTGTTCCTTAGCAAGACATTGTTACTCAAATGTTACCTTAAAGCTGCATTGACAATTTTGGTGAAATGGCTACATAAAGAGTAAAAAATGCTGAAAATGAATATTTCCTAGAGAAATTGATGCTTCAGTTCCCTAGTAAGGACTTAACCATGCCCTCACTCAATTTGTGTTGCTAGCCTCTGAACACTGGTAATCCTCTTAAATAGAGATTATATTCCCAAATGCCTAGCGTTTTTATCATGTGAAGCGTACTGGAGGAAACACAAAACTGCATTTTCTCCAGGAAAGTTAAGTGGTTCCGTTTTTTTCTTTTTACTTCATTTATCCACCCTGACAGGAGTGTTATTGTAAGTTTGTCTTTAAAAATAAAAACTTGCAGAAAACCACAGCTACCAAATTACACATTAGAGCAAGTATTACCATTGAAGAGTATCCAAAGTACTGTGAGCTGCGATAGTTCATCTATAACTCCCTACTATAAACATCAGCCTGTATCAGTTTCTAGTCTTCCAGTATGTACAACAGGTCATGTTTTCAGGATTTCCCTCAGTGTGAACAACTGTCGCTATTGCTGGACCAAAAAGAAAAAAAAAAACTTTCCTGTGCAGGATAAAGGAAACCCTGAAATCATGTCCTGGTTGGAACTGGTCTATAGAACTTTGTCAAAGGTCTGTGCCTCCTGGCTGAATGGGTACGCTCCACCTCTCCTCCTCACCACCATTTTCCATTCCTAAACAGCTTTCCACTGCAGAACTGACTCACACCACCATCATCTTCTTAACACCTACCCTTCTATGTTTTCTTTGTACACTTCATTTAGTATGCTCAGCAATGTGAGAACAGAGCTTTTAAGTGACTGCGTCTTCCTGTCTGTTGGTGCTTCTGCAGGGTGAGCCAGGAAACACAGGAAGAGCTGGGAAGATCGGCGAACAGGTGCTGTAAATTTCATCTCCTGCCTGACATTGCCATTCTCTCCATCATTTAATAAATGTTATGTTTTCATATGGTCTGGGGTGGTCAGCAACTGCTGAATACAGGGCATATTTTAAATATGGCGAGGAACCAGCAAAGAACCACAATATCTGCATTGCTTAATTATGTAAGAGAGGCTTTAAGAACATTTAAAGGTTAGGCCTCATGCCCACTGACGTTTTTACAGCTGCGTTTTTTACAGCTTAAAAACGCCTGTCCATGTTATTGTAAATATAATTTTTTTATTTTTTATTTTTTTTTAAAAAAAGAAAGAAAAAAAAAACGTCGGAGCTAAAAACGCGACCGCGCGTTAGTGCGCGTTTTTGCGCGTTTTTGCGCGTTTTTTGACGCTCACGTTTTTTTCTGCCTAATTCTGACGCTGAGGAACGCACTGGTCCTGGGTTTTTTTTTACAGCTTAAAAACGTCTATGCTATTTGCAGCTCAAAAACGTCTAGGTGGGCATGAAGCTATAGACTAACATGGACAGGCGTTTTTAAGCTGTAAAAAACGCTCAAAAACGCGGCTGTAAAAACGTCCGTGGGCATGAGGCCTTAAAGTGAGCCTGTATCTTGTCCATTCAGGGCAAAGTAATGGGTTCCTTTTATAGCCTGGCCTCCTCTGCTACTTAAACTCTGAAAGAAATCCTAATGTAAATTCCAGGATGCTTCTGGAGGCTCCTCCCTCCACTTCTACTTGGCTTTCGGACCTTGCGATTGCCTGCTTTAGGAGAGGAAGGGGAGAGTAAAGTACTAGGTATTTCAATTGGGTCCAGCTGGCAAAAGGATGCTAAGCATTTCATTTTTTTTTTATGACCAGTATCGTCATTGCCGATATTCAAAACAAAATGAGATGTAAAGATTTTATATAGATATTGATGTTGAGTTGTTTCTGTAGAATAGGATACTTTATACATACAGAGCTGTGACTATTCCTTTTCACATAATATGTCTAATGTATTTTTATATTTGTTTTGTGGTATAGTGGTGGTTTAATCCTGCTTTGTCTCAGGCCAGCATATCTCTAAAACACTAGGTGCTTCTCCTGCTGTTATATAACCCAGAGTTGTTAATCCACACTTCCAGGCCCCATCCAATATTTACACATCGCTATTCAAGCTCAGCAAGGAAGAAGCCATTTAACCTGAGCGCCAATAACAATATTAGGTTCTTTACTTTCAAAATATCTTAATGCTTACTCAGACTTTTTTGTCTTTCTGGAAGAATACTTACTGGAGAAATATATTTTCCCCAGTAAAATGTTCTTCAGTCTTGTTTCAAGCTCTCAAAGTAGATAATTGGTACCCTGAGTTACCCCAAATTGGACCAACATGAGTGCAGCTTTTTTAGTTCTCATAAAAGGCTGATAAAATGCTGCGGTTGGAAGCTAGTAAATGAACATATACATTTATATTCAAGCTGGCTGATCAGGAGCCAGCCCTGTGTGATCCAGGACTCCATCCTTGGCTTTGTGTTCAATGTTTGTGTTTGAAAAAAGATGTAATGAATAACTACTGCCTTTTTATGTAACATGTTAACAGACTAAAGTATACATTTTAGGTTCTAATAGTCAATTTGAACTGACCTTTACAATTAAGCTGTAAAGGATATTTACTTTTACTCTGTAGCGGAACCTCACTCTCCCTCTTGGTTATTGTGAATGGCTTGTGTCTAGGGGTACCTGGGAGAGGAGAGTGCAGGAACGCTACGCCAAGCTCTCCCCTCATGTGTATAAGAGGGTTGAGCAAAGTTAGTTGATTTACCTCCCGGGTCTGTCTACTGCATACGAAGCCTTGTTGTTCCCTGGAAACGTGTCTGCCAATAATAGAGCCCCACACCAATCGAAAGTCCAACACTCCTTTGTTTCTCGTAACACAATCAGTTGAACTTCCATTAACAAACGAACATGGGGGTGTGGGAACGAGTAGGCCCAGGCACAACTGTACTCTCCTATTCCTTTTTAGCGAATAGGCCTGGCGCACGGTCTCTGCCACCGACCGTGAGTTTTGGTCGCTGCCACCGACCGGATGAACCGTTGAGGCCCCTGCCACAGGCCTAATTGCAGTCCTCTGCCACTGACCTGAGTGAAATAGCTGGACTGCTGCCACCGGTCATTGAACGTGGACTGAACTTCCTCTTTGAACTTGGCCCCTGTTTGGGATAGATATCCCTCCTGGCGGTCTCCAGAGGTTCACCCGGCACTGGCAATCTGCTGCACCAGGTCTTGGGGTGAGTCCCTGCTCCGGTCCCTTACGCCTCTGGATTCGGGTGCCCCACTCCCGGGGCCCCCTAGGACAATCCCTCCCTTGCGGAACCCAGCGGAAGGTACTGGGCCCCAGGCCTCCGGCTGAGTACCTCACCCCAGACTGAAGGTGTCTGGGATGGAACACGAACTCCAGGTGTCCAGGCCTAGCCCGCCTGGACACCGACCGCAACCACAGCCCTCAGGCTGAAGAAGCCCGGGACTCGATCTCGTGGCAAAGATGTCCGCCCCCTTTATACCCTCTCCCAGGATGCACGGCGGGTTCCCCGCCCCGCGGTACAACCGCTGCGAGAGGCCACAAAGGGTACAGCACTGCAGCGATGGTTCAACCCTGGCCCAAAGTGACAGCGCCACCTGCTGGGCCGCAGGGAACTATGCATCACTGGTGTCCTCACCAGTTTAAAAAGTACATACCCGCTACACACTCCCCCCTGTTATTTGACACTATTCCCCAGTGTCTGGAGCAAACCATGCCCAAAAAGGGCCATCATAGCCTGATCCAGAGACCGACTAACAAATAAAAAATAAATAAAAAGTTTTTTTCTTTTCTGAAAATTAACCAACAATTGTGCCTGAACCTGACATGAAAGGGAAAGGAAGGAAACAAACAACACACAGCCACATTATCAGAATCACATGTTCACAACAACATTCCCTTACACCCATCCTGACTAAGACCCACCCCATTCTCAGTGGTCTTGATGAGATGTTCTCCTGCAGAGGGGAAAAATAGGATTTTTATAACAGCTTACCTGTAAAATCCTTTTCTTGGAGTACATCACGGGACACAGAGCGACATAGTCATTACTAATGGGTTATATAGATACCGTCAGGTGCTGGCACTGGCAACTTCCAAAACCGGAAGTACCCTCCCCTATATAAGCCCCTCCCATCCGGGAGCACCTCAGTTTTGTAGCAAAGCAATAAGTGTCCCCAAAGAGGGGCGGGAGCTCTGTGTCCCGTGATGTACTCCAAGAAAAGGATTTTACAGGTAAGCTGTTATAAAAATCCTATTTTCTTTCTCGTACATCACGGGACACAGAGCGACATAGTCATTACTAATGGGATGTCCTAAAGCAATGCCCAATGAGGGGGGGGGGATACACCATATATAAGCTGAGCGCTATCAGACATGAGGATCTTTTGCGGCCTGCAACACACTGTGCCCAAAGGCGACATCCTCCTGACTTCTAACGTCCACCTGGTAGAACCTAGTAAACGTGTGTACTGAAGACCATGTTGCGGCCTTACAGATTTGAGCCAGGGAGGCCTGGTGATGCACTGCCCATGAAGTTCCAACTGCTCTCGTGGAGTGCGCTCTAACTTTGAACGGAGGCGGTCTCCTTCTCAGGCCATAGGCTTGTATTATGACCTGTCGAATCCACTTGGCTAAAGTAGATTTTGACGCTGCCTGACCCTTTCTGGGGCCTTCCGGCAGAATAAACAAAGTATCCGTTCTGCGAATCTGAGCAGTGGCCTTTAGATAAGCTTTAACTGCTCTTACTACATCCAAAGAATGCAATAACTTTTCCTCTACCGAAGTAGGTTTGGGGAAAAAAGAAGGAAGAACCACATCTTGGTTCAAATGAAACCTCGATACCACCCTAGGAAGAAAGGCTGGATGAGGACGTAACACTACTCTATCCTTATGGATAACCAGATATGGCTCCTTACAGGACATAGCTGCTAATTCCGACACTCTTTTAGCCGAACAAATGGCTACTAGAAAAATCAATTTCCTGGTGAGAAGCACCAAAGAAATATGCTGTAATGGTTCAAATGGTTGTTTCTGTAGAACCGACAGAACCAAGTTTAGATCCCATGGACATATGGGAATATTAACCGGAGGACTAATACGCATCACTCCTTGTATAAAGGCTTTGACTAGTGAATGCGAAGCCAAGGGCCTTTGAAAAAATATTGACAAGGCCGAAATCTGACCCTTGATAGTACTCAAGGCAAGCTTCCTATCTACAGCCCATTGTAGGAAGTCCAGAATCCTACCTATTACGTACTTATGTGGATGCCATTTCCTGGCCTCACACCACGCGATGTACGCCTTCCAGATTCTATATTAGATCTGCCTGGATACCGGCTTCCTGGCATTGATCATGGTAGATACCACAGGATTAGAGAGCCCTCTCTTTTTTAGAATGTGGGCTTCCATAGCCAGGCCGTCAAACCTAGGGCTGGTAAGGAAGGGTGGTATATCGGTCCTTGCGAAAGCAGGTCCGGACGACGTGGGAGAGTCCAAGAACTCCCCACTGAAATTTTACAATCTCCGCGTACCACGCTCTTCGGGGCCACGCTGGAGCCACCGGAATCACTGGTTTCTTTTCTACCCTGATTCTGCGGAGTAATCGAGGTAACCATTGTGGCGGTGTGAATGCATATATCAGCTTGAACTGATCCCAAGGGAACACTAGGGCATCCGAGCCGCAAGCTAGGGGATCCCTTGTCCGAGAGACAAACCTGTCCCCCTTTGCGTTGAATCTGGATGCTAGAAGATCTACATCCGATGTTCCCCACCGCTGACATATTGTCCAGAAAACCTCGGGGTGAAGGGACCCTTCCTCTGGGCCTAATTGCTGGCGACTTAGAAAGTCCGCCTTCCAATTCTCCACTCCTGGAATGAATACCGCAGATATGGCTGGGACATATTTTTCTGCCCATTTCAGGATGTAATTTACTTCCCTCTGGGCTGCACGACTCCTGGTGCCCCCCTGATGATTGATATATGCCACTGCTGTGGCATTGTCTGATTGAATTCTGACAGGGGACCCTTGGAGTTTGGATGTCCATGCTACTAGGGCATACCGGGCTGCTCGTATCTCTAAGAGATTGATGGGCAGGGCCTTTTCTGCATCCGACCATCTGCCCTGGAGAGACTATTGCTCCAGTACTGCTCCCCAGCCTATAAGGCTGGCATCTGTAGTGACCACCTTCCAAGAAATCAGACTGAAGGATTTCCCTTTTTCCAGATTCTGGGGAACCAACCACTAACGGAGGCTCTTGCGAACGGAAGGGGACAAGGACATTGTAAGTCTAGGGCCTGAACTTTTTTGTTCCAGGCTGACAGTATGGCCCCCTGCAAATTCCTTGAATGGAATTGACCGTGGGGTACTGCTTCGAATGATGCCACCATTTTTCCCAGCAGCCTTATGCACAGGCGTATGGACGGCTGTCTTTTTTGTACCCACTAAGTGGATCAAATCTTTCAAAGACAACACCTTTCCTCGAGGCAAGAATATTTTTCTCTGGCCTGAATCCAACCTTAGCCCCAAGTATTCCAGACTTTTGACTGGTTTTTAGGGCTGACTTTTCTCGGTTGATAATCCAACCGTGAGATTCCAGATACTTGATTGTCTTGTGAACGACCACGTCTAGTTTTTTCACTGAGTGGTCTATCAGCAACAAGTCATCTAGATATGCCATTATCATTACACCTTGTGTTCTTAGATTGGCCACTCGTGGTGCTGTGGCCAAACCGAAGGGTAAGGCTCTGAACTGAAAATGGCGCCCTTCTACTGCAAAAGCGTAGAAACTTTTGGTAGACTGGAAAGATGGGAATGTGCAGATAAGCATCTTTGATGTCGATCGCGGCTAACCAATCCTCCCCTTGTAGGGCAGTGGCCACCGATCGGATCGACTTCATCGGAAAGTCCTGATATACAGGAATTTGTATAGCCCTTTTAGAATTAATATGGGCCTCCCGTCCGCGTTTGCTTCGGGACTGTAGAGAGGTTTGAGTAAAACCCGAACCCTCATTCTTCCAGGGGAACCTCCATAATTACTCCTTGGAGCAATAGTTGTTCTAGTGCCAACAGGAGGGACTCTCTCTTCCGGGGATCCCTTGGCACGTTTGACCTCAAAAATGGGAAGGAGGAGAGTCTCTTAACTCCAATCTGTATCCCCAACATACTGCGGAGAGCACCTATCTGTCTTGATCGCGTCCCGCCAGGTCTCTTGTGAACAACTGGAGTCCTCCCCCCACCCGACTGAGTGGGGGCAACCCTTCAATGAATTTAACTTTGGGGGAGGTTTTGTACCTCCCCTGACCCAGGGTTTCTCATTACCCTGCTATTGTCCCTGTTTTTTACCCCCGGGAATTGACCGAGGAGGCCGTCGGAACTGTTACACAGCCGATGCCCCAGGGACTGGAGAAGCAGGCCTCTTAAAGAGGGACCTCTAACTCTGTTTTTAACCGGCAAGAGCGTATTTTTACCGCTGGAAATTTTCTGGATATATTTGTCCAGGTTTTCCCTGAATAAGCGTTCACCATGAAATGGGACGCTAACCAGCCATTCCTTACAGGGAGCTTCAGCAGACCAGTTTTTGAGCCATAGAAGCCTACGCATATGTAAGACAGCGTAAGGCGGGAGGCCTGATGGACTGAATCCTTTATGGCGTCAACCGCAAAGCCTAAGGCTCTAGGTAGATCAGCTAGGGCAAGGCCTGCTGATCTGTCAAGTCCCTCAAGACCTGTTTTAACTGATCCTTCACTGCTTAGCAGACCCCAATAGCTGCTACTGCTGGTTGTGTCACCAAGCTTGCTGTAGAAAGAAGCAGACTTTCATAAGGACTCCAATCTTTTATCTATTGGGTTTTTGAACATTTGGACATTATCCACTGGACATGTCAGTGATTTATACATACAAGAGATGGCTGCGTCCACTGTAGGGACCTTCTATTTTTTTTTTTTTTTTTGATGAACTTATCCTCCATGGGATAGACCACCGGAAATCTCTTGGGGGAATAATATTTTCTCAGGACGTTCCCAATCCTGGTAAATAAGCCCTTTCCGTAAAAGGGTGAAGTGGAAAAGAACAGACAGTCTGGGGGCTTCTAGCGACCCCAACGAGGATACAGTAGTGGTTGATGGTTCCGCAAGGTGCATTTTTAATGCCGATCGGACCATGTTAGTCAGAGACTGAACCCATAATCTTTCAGCTTGAGCTGCTGAGAAAGGTTCCTCCACTGTTGATTCCTCTATAACAGAATCAACCTCATCCTGATCCCCTTCAGGCAGGTCGATCCCTGTATGGGACTGTTGCTCTGCTAACAGGCACTCTGAAGGAGGAGACGGAGATCGGCGTGCTTTCCCTGACAGGGAGGCAGCGATCAATGTTGACAATCTCTCTCTAATCCTCCCAGAGCTGAGGAAAAAACCTCCTCTGTTACATACACAGGAGCAGGTGAACTGAGGACAGCCACAGTACCAAGTACCCCTGCGGGGTCTCTATGGTCACTTACCTCTGAACTTCAGGGGAGACTGGTGCAGCAGAAGCATGCCCACCTCAGAGCCCGATGAGACCCCCTTCGCTTCCCGGAAGATTCAGTTCCGGAGCTTCTGGACGGCATATTCTTAAGCCTAAAGCTGAGGTAATCCAGCCGTAATACACCACTTTTACTGAGAATAGTCTAGCACAATTGCTGCTATATCACAGTTGGTGTCTACTAAAGTGCCTTTCTAGGGGATGCCTGCATCAACCGCCTCTGTGTGCCTTTATCTGTTGCTAGCTCTGTCTGTGCATTCAATAGCCAGCTATAATGTGCTTTAAAACACGCTGGACGCCCGCACATGCGCAGTAGCGCCGCGGCACACACCTGAGCGTCATCCACCCGCTCCGCCCCTTTTTTCAGATCGCCTCTATGAATAGAGGCGCGTGCACGCGCACTTGCGCCTTCGGCGCCCTTTTTTAAAAACAATAAGGAGCTAGATGGGAGCCAGGGCCCCCTTTGCCGCAGGGCCCGGGGATGGATGAGCGCAGCAACAGGGCAGAGGAGACACCTTCCCAGCAGAGAACATACCAACTGCCTGGATTTGATTCTGGAAGAAAAAAATCCACATTACAAGAAAAAGAACCATAGCGGCCTCTAGTGTCTAACACAGGTACCGCGGTCTTACATTTTTTTTTTTTTTTTTCTTGCCTACTATTAACATTTTTACATTTTCTCAGTAGTAACAGGCATACACAGAATATTAGCGGGAATACCTTAGGTAACAGGCAGAAAGACAAAATAGGCTTGGGGGTCCCTCAATAGAACCAAGTTCCTGAGGGCCCCCACTTACCTTTTCCTCGCCGCAGGACTTTGTTTGGTCCACAGAAGCCCAAACTTCACCTATCACGGCAGGCATTGTAATCAAACCTTCAGGGACCGGGTTCCCAAGGATTCCACTCCCCTGGACCTGTATAGCACCCTGCACAGAAAACATCTTGGTCGTGGGTATGACCAGAGCTCTGGATCCCAGGGTCCAGCTCTCCTAAGAGAAGCATTACAGGCAAAACCTTGCTCTTCTCTTGCAAGGCCCGGGTACCGACCGTTTAGCTATGAAGCTTTTTTGGTCGGATCCGGAATAGCTTACTGAGGCCCAAAAGAACCTGTACGCAAGCTCAGTGAAAAACACATGTTTCTTCTTGGCCAACACCTTAGACACTGGCAAAAAACTGAGGTGCTCCCGGATGGGAGGGGCTTATATAGGGGAGGGTACTTCCGGTTTTGGAAGTTGCCAGTGCCAGCACCTGACGGTATCTATATAACCCATTAGTAATGACTATGTCGCTCTGTGTCCCGTGATGTACGAGAAAGAAAGAACGTTAAACACACATATACCTGACACATATGTTTGTGTAAGAATGAAAGAACCTCTCCGTAGAGAAACCCTTTCCTTCTATAAGTGTGTGAGTGAACAGTGAATATCGATGCGCAACACTGCCACCTGGTGATAGTGTCGCTGTAACTGCACTGGTTGAAGATCCTCTTCTCTCTGAACTTTTTAACTACCCCAAAGTCCATGATCACTTTGCGGGATGGAAGAATGAAGAACAAAGAACGGCAACAGTCCTTCAATTCCTCCAGAGAGCACAAACACCCATAACACGGGTACAGTCACTGAGTTTTCCCGGGAAACAACCCCAGAAAGTTCAGCAGCAACAAACACTAGGCAAGGAGTCTTTTCTCCTACAAGTAGAATCTGGGATGCGGCAAGACAAGGGGCTTGAAATGCTTATCCACAGTCTCTATGTGATATTCAACATCCTCCCCTTCTTTCCGTCAAATCAACACTTTGTCAGCATGGATGTGCCGACCCAACATCCATTCTGCTTTACAGTCCTTGAACCGCTCAGATTTTCGGGGAACACGCGAGGTACCTGCGGGCATGTGGGTCCTGAAGGTGCGTCCACACAAATTCGTTGTACCAGCAGTCACGGCAGACTTCCACTTCGTACAGAAGCTCCTTGGGCAAGTACGGGTACTCCCACCCGTACTCGGTAGCAACTTTTTGGCCGAAAAGACGCTGAAGTCTCGCCAGTGGAGGCATAGTGGCCCGGTCTCCCTCACCCGGTTGGACGATGGCGTCTGGATGGCGAGGGGCCTTGACCACCTACACTCTAGGCATAGGCGGCCGCAACAACAGTCTCTTTTCCCCGGTGCCAGATGCAGGAGGCACCGGAGGTAGAAGGGCAGACTGGGGACGGGATCCCTCCTCAGGCGCTGGTGCCTCCACCCGGGGTGTACTATCCCCTGTAGACATGGGTGGATCCCTGACTTTGCGGGACGAGGAGAGAGGCATCTTGTCCCAGCCCTTCTTAGCAAAAAGTTAATCTATGATGACATCGTCTCCCAGATCGGAGAGCGATTCTAGGTTGGAGGTGTCACACTCCTCCGCGGGCAGGTAGCCTGTAGTGGAGGCTGAATTGCCACCTCCCGCGGACACACAGGTCCGTGACTCCCCGACACCTCCGTCCCAACACCCAAGTCCCTTTGTCCGGCTTACCTCGGCCCAAAGTTGAGAAGGGATGTCTGGGACTCTTCCTACCGGATCCATCCAGGGCGGGCGTGGGCAAGCAGGGTGATCCACCGCGACCGCTACGCCAAGCTCTCCCCTCATGTGTATAAGAGGGTTGAGCAAAGTTAGTTGATTTACCTCCCAGGTCTGTCCACTACATACGAAGCCTTGTTGTTCCCTGGAAACGTGTCTCCCAATAATAGAGCCCCACACCAATCGAAAGTCCAACACTCCTTTATTTCTCAGTTGAACTTCCATTAACAAACGAACATGGGGGTGTGTGAACGAGTAGGCCCAGGCACAACTGTACTCTCCTATTTCTTTTTAGCGAATAGGCCTGGCGCACCGTCTCTGCCACCGACCGCAAGTTTTGGTCGCTGCCACCGACCGGATGAACCGTTGAGGCCCCTGCCACAGGCCTAATTGCAGGCCTCTGCCACCGACCTGAGTGAAATATCTGGACCGCTGCCACCGGTCATTGAACGTGGACTGAACTTCCTCTTTGAACTTGGCCCCTGTTCGGGAAAGATATCCCTCCGGGCGGTCTCCAGAGGTTCACCCGGCACTGGCAATCTGCTGCACCAGGTCTTCGGGTGAGTCCCTCCTCCGGTCCCTTATGCCTCTGGATTCGAGTGCCCCACTCCCGGGGCCCCCTAGGACAATCCCTCCCTCGCGGGACCCAGCGGAAGGTACTGGGCCCCAGGCCTCCGGCTGAGTACCTCACCCCAGACTGAAGGTGTCTGGGATGGAACACGAACTCCAGGTGTCCAGGCCTAGGCCGCCTGGACACCAACCGCAACCACAGCCCTCAGGCTGAAGGTGCCCGGGACTCGAACCTCGTGGCGAAGATGTCCGCCCCCTTTATACCCTCTCCCAGGATGCACGGCGGGTTCCCCGCCCCGCCGTACAACCGCTGTGAGAGGCCACAAAGGGTACGGCACTGCAGCGATGGTTCAACCCCGGCCTAAAGTGACAGCGCCACCTGCTGGGTCGCAGGGAACTATGCATCACTGGTGTCCTCACCAGTTTAAAAAGTACATACCCGCTAAAACTCATTTCGCTGTTGTCAATATATTGTATCTGTTTTTGAAACCATAATTTAACCAATATATTTAGTGCAAGTTATGAAATATTTATTCTGTTACTTTATTTGCCAAATATAGGCAAACATATTTTCAGAATCACTTTTCTTTTTCTACAGCAACAATTTGACTCAACTGAAAATCAGGCCTTGGGTTTTAGTTTTAGGACATTCCTTTCTACATACCTCTGTCCTACAGCAGACTTCTTCCAAAGTCCCTTGCTTTACTGTTCACAAATAGGAGGAGGTGGCATGATGTGGAAGAATATTGGGGGGGCAGATGGAAAACGAATTTAGGAGGTATGCCCTAAACTAGACCCCTGTCAGTCATGCTGTTTTATGGAGATAAGATGAGTAGGAACACACAGAAGTGGAAGGGAACACCCAACATATTCAAGAGGACTGGAAATTAATGGCAGGGAGATTTTACTGTTGGAGTATCCAAAACATAAAAACAGGGGTTGACTTGGCCCCACCATGCTCCATCTAGAGCTAATATCTCACTTTTGTGTGGGCTGATTTTTAACTAGTTTAGGACACCGGGTGAGCTATACGTCCTTCTGTCCTGCTGCTTTGCCTAACCCCCCACTTGACAGAAATTTACAGTTCTTAAAATGAAGCAGGGAGGTGCTGTCTATCAAAAAAGGCTTTCTAAGAAAGTTTTTATCAACCGCATTCAGACACAAAATGGAGAGATACAAAGCAACATTGTTACTTTTGTATATACTCTGTTTCATTTATTTGCAGATCATTAGGATGAGCGTCAATCTGTAGGTGCTGTCAATTAAATCTGACAAGTAAAATAAAATTTGCCTTTAACCAAATAATAACTTAGTTTGCCAAAAATTAGTCCTAATAAACTCCTTCTTACCCTTCTCCCTTCAACTATTATTTTCCTGATGTTTTTTTTTTCTATTTTTATTAACGATTCATTAATGTTTAAAAAATTTCATTAATATAAAAAAAAAAAAAATCTTATTGTTTTGTTCATTATTTTTTTTAAAGTGTCACAATTCTACAAAATTAAAAAAATTAATTCATTTGTAAATAACTTTGCAATGCTTTGCTACACCTGCATCTAATTTTTAAACAGAAAATAATTATAGAATAAAATGTATATATCTACAGTTACTTTTATTGAATAAAAAAAACATTTTACAAGACACTATCACATAAAGCCTTGTTTGTTTTGAAAAAAGTAAACAAGAGACATTTCTTATTAATATAGGGTCCTCCAGGATTTATTGGTCCTGTGGGGGAGCCAGGAATTCCGGGTGAGAAGGTAAGACAATGTAATTAAATGTTAATTATAATCCACACTGTTATTTTATGTAGTATCTTTATACAGTAGTCAGATGTTATTGAAACTATGAAATATGACTTGTGATATCTCACTATGCTACCTATATATCTGTCTGGAATACATGTGTACACAACTGAACCCATAATTTAGTCCTGCTCTTTCTATTAGGGTGACCGTGGCAGTATTGGGGCTCCAGGTCCGCCAGGAGAAAAGGGATCGACGGTAAGATTTCATTCTACCATCTCTAGGAGTTAGAGACAGAGACTGTAGTGTGCCACGCCAGTTGACAATCAATGTTGTTGGTACAGAAATGGCTATAGTAGATTATGGAATAGACCACATATAAACCTGGGCAACCACCAGACATATATATCCGTTATAGACACAGCATTTGTAGTTTTACCAAGTACAGGTATTGTAATCTATTAGTAACTAGTGCACAATAACATTGCCTTCTGGAAATTCTAGGCTTAAACAAAATGGAAGCTAATTCATGGCCACTCATTGAGCTGCTTACATAACTTTAAATAAAATGCAAAGCACAAATTAAAAATAGAATCTCAAAGGTAATTTTTGTAAGATACAGGTTCCAGCACAGACCTTGGCTTTTGCCAGCTTAGTAGCCATGAGATTTGTATATGCTAACCACAAGTGTATGCTGGGAAATTCAAGTGTGTGAGTAGCCGGTGTCACTGCTGTCATTTTCTCTCCAGTAGCCATGTGCTTGATTGGATTCTCTGTCAGAGAGGGGTCTGTATGTGTGTTTGGATAGTTCTTGCCTTGTGTGTTTAGCTTTCTGTGTTTGCTTAAGGGGAGTGTATTTTTCTAGTGCGGTTGAATACCTATGTGCCCTGACGTCTGCTCTGTTTGAATATTACAGGGGTTACTGTTTACCATAATTACCCTGACCCCCCCCCCCCGCCCAATCTGTTTATGTGTATTAGAACCAAGTATTTCCTGCATGCACAAGGCCTTTACTGATATGTGCTATTTAAAGCTGCCTCTTTCAAAGGCCATGGATGAGCCGTAGGGTGTATTTAAAAATGGCATTCCACCAAATTATTGCAGTGAATGTATCCATTTTGTTAAACACCATTAGCACTTAGCCAGGAGCCATATTATCACATAAATACCACAGGATAGAAAATATGTCTCCTTTTGCTTCTGTTTCCCCTTTGAACTAGATTAAAGGTACCTTCACATCAAAACTCAATTATGCCTTCAGATGCATACAGGGAACAAGAATTTTATGCAGACACAGCTGTAATGTAACTCTGAGGTCAGTTGTCTGGATTCTCTATTTTTGGCACAATTTCAGTGTTTGCTGGATAAGATAGCAGTTCACTGATTGACTTTAAGATGCACCTGTGCTTTGTCCATGCAGGGCAAAGTAACATGTTCATGTTAATGTTGGCCAAACCAGCTGCACATACTTATCTTCTCTTCACTGCTCCGCCATTTCATTCAGGTATTGGGAGCAAGGGCAATCCTTGGACTTGGAGCCAACACAGGACTGAGGACTGTGTTCACTACAACTAACAAAGCTAGACGCCTTACTGGTCAGTTGCCAAGCACCTGGGAGAGGTGGGGAGTAAGACGCAGTCTCCACCTAAAACTACAGGGTATTTTCTTCACTGTGGTAAGGGAGTGAAGGAAAAGAAAATAGTACGAGGCTGCCATTAAAATCAACTTATTGCCTTGGCCTGAGAAGCAAATCACAGTTTTGCTTCATGCTGAAAGGTGAAGTAAAGCCTTTAGCTTGATTTTTGACATCAAATATATTCAAGTTTAGGAGTAACCTTCTGAAATGCAGCAACCAGAAAAAAAAGGAAGTCCACAATGCACCAGTTGTGTCAAACCCTTTCTGTAAAAAGTCACTAATGTTTGAGGCCCCCACGACAATTGCATTCTCTTTTATACATGTGGTTGCTTCTCTCCTTTTTAATATAGCTGAATCTTTCCAACATTAAAAACACCAACATTTCTTCCCCAGTAATTTCTCTGATCGTGCAACCTCTGCTTGTGCATTTTCCATCATGTGCTTTTAAGAAACCTTATACAATAACGCAACCAGAAAACTGTACCTTAAAGTGTACTTATGGCCTGCCTGTGGACATTCATATATTTACATATTCCTAAAAGCCGTAAACAAATTGGAAAACAAAACTTTGGTACCTGCAAGTACAGGGGAGCAAAGTTAACAACAGGAGCACTGAACTGATTGTCTAAGCCAGTTCAGTCCCCCTGTTCCACCTTCCCTAGGATTGACTAAGCAGCTCAACTCCCCCCTACTTTTCCTCCCAGCAGTCTTTTCACTTTTTAATCTCCTAATGTAAACACCACTCACTTGCTCTGAGAGCTGTGAGCTGAACTAACTTGGAAAACAAATTCTATGATTTTTCTGTAAACTTTAAGAATCATTTGCTCAACTCTGTCTGCAGCTACAAAGGTCTGTGAGGGCATGTTTACAATTTTATTTGCTGCTGGTTAAGAATATGTAGATAGTTGAATGCCTATAGTCTGGTTTATAGACTCACTTTAGATTATAAAAGTGATTATGTGATCTGTGGTCTACATTTCAATCAAAATTTTTATACACTGGTGACTTCTGCTGTGTCCTGGCACATCAGAGACGTTTGTCACCTATATATGAATGCTATGTAGCAACACTCAATCTCTGTTTTTTGTTGCAGGGTCATACTGGCAATCCAGGGCCTCCGGGTCCTCCAGGTCCACCTGGGCCTCTGGTAAGTTTCTTGGTAATGTTTTTACTACATGTTTTTATGTTTTCCATGTATTTTGCCACTTTGTCTCTGAAATCAGGCTGTAAAAATTTCCCTCATCAAAATCTTCTGTATACTTGTGCCAATGAGGCAGTGCATAGAAGTCGCCATAAGAAGTTAGTACAGCATCAATATAACCTAGTGGTTATATAGTTATGTTTATCAAAGCTGTTGTGTCTGTAAAAACAATAACCGTAGGGGTTTCGCCTCTGCTATGCCAATATCATATTAGAGTGCACAGAAGCAATGGTGAAGAGTAAGGTTGGGTCTGATATGGCTTATGTGTTTTTGTTTTGGAGGGACAACCTATATTTGTACACAAAATGACTGCCTATTTCCTCCCTCGCTGTTCTTTTTTTTTAGTCTCACGTAGATCTATAATGTGTTTTGATTCTCTCTTGCATTGTCCATCCTGTGAATAAATGTGTTGCTCTTCTGAAATACTAGTGTAAAGGAAATTTAGTATTGATAGCAAGCAGGCAAATGCTTATACTTTTTAGGTCCAGAATCATTGTGAACTTTGGATGCTCTTGGCAGCATTGGCTAAGCGATTTGCATTATTAGATTTGCCAATATTGATGCCTGTAAGTTGCCAGTAAATTTGCAATTATGGGTTGGTTGATGATGCAGCAATATCAATTAAAGGGTAACTCCCTCCTAAAGCTCGCCAGTGCTATTGCACTTGCCACCCAGAAAAAGGGCCTGATCTGATATGTCTATATCACCCTTAAAGCAGAGGTCCACACAAAAATGGAACCTCCGCTGTCCGGATTCCTCCCCCCCTCCGGTGTCACATTTGGCACCTTTCAGGGGAGAGGGGGAGCAGATACCTGTCTAAGACAGGTATTTGCACCCACTTCCGGGCATAAATCCCTGCATTATCTGCGGGAATCTATGCCACGCTGCTGTCTTCTGGGAGACACATGGGTCCCAGAAGACAGCAGGGACCAGTGGCATTGCGCAGCGCTTGTCACGCATGCGCAGTAGGGAACCAGGAAGTGAAGCCACAAGGCTTTACTTCCTGATTCCCTTACCGAAGATGGCGGCGGCAGCATCCAAGAGCCGAGGCAGAGATCGGCTTCGGGTGCCGACATCACGGACGCGCTGGACAGGTAAGTGTCCTTATTTTAAAAGTCAGCAGCTGCAGTATTTGTAGCTGCTGACTTTTAAAAAAGAAAAAAGAAATTCGGCGGACCTCCGCTTTAAGTCCAAACTTGCCGCCTCCACCCTATTACCATGTGGACCTGGCTGGAAAGAGGACCTTGGTGCCATAAACGGACCAAAAGTGGGAGGCGACAGTGATGCTGCTCATTCAGGTATTGTTTTCGGCCCCCCTATAAAAAATGTAACAACTATTCATACTGTAGCAGAACGTCCCTGAGAGAGACAGGAAAAGTCCTGTTCGGGGTTTATACATCTCCCAGGCTCCTCTCTTATACGTTTAGGGATCTCTGATCCAACATCCAGTTCAGGGGTTGGTCCTCTCTCCCAGGTCAATTAAAAGCTCACCTGAGCAGACAGCCTTTGCTCTGCCCCGTACCAAAATTTTCCTTGTGCACATTAAGATCAGCAAACTCCAACGTAGGCTCAGATTCAGCAGACGGCTGTCCAGCTCTACTGGTTGTGGGGACTTCCTCAGGCTCCTCCTGCTCTCCTGCCATAACTGAGAAAGGATAACCCGGAGAGCCCTGAGAGGATTCCCCTGAACCCACAATATCAGTAGCGGCCAGGAGTTCTGGCTCTGCGACTGAGTCAGGTACTGTGACCGGGTCGGGACGATCCCACAGTTCCCAAAACTTAGGGAAGTCCCTACCAATGATAGCCTCATGCACCAAGTGGGGCACAAGTCCGACCGAATGGGTCACCGTACCTAAGCCCGTTTTAAACTGAACAGTGGTTATAGGATACTCCCAGGTAACAGATCACAGCAACTTTTTTAGCATGAAAATTCACAGTTTCAACCATCTCAGCTGTAACCAAAGTAACTAGACTTCCAGAGTCCAGCAAGGCCGTAATAGGCTTATTATTAACAGTCATTTGACACATGTGTTTTCCCACATTTGGCACTGCAGCGCATGAAACAGCAGCAAACATAGACTGCCTTCTAATAGATAGATCACACTGCATTGGTTCATCTGTCAATGGACAGTTTGCTGCAACATGTCCCAGTTCTTGGCAACGAAAACACCTGATGTTTCCCCAGTTTGGTTTGCTGACAGGCAGTGGCTTCCCTTGTTTGGAACGCCAAACTTCAGTCCTGGCACTAAAAATCCTCCCCCCCATTTCCTTGCCATGCTTACCACCCACTTCCCGTGGAACAGTCTTATCGGTTGCCTGGGGAGACCGTGGCTTTGGGTGGAAAGTCCGTGCGGCTGTAGGGGTGGTGACCAGGTTCTCTGCAGCAAAGTACCTGTCAACGAGCTCCACCAGGTTGTCTGCCGACTTGGGGTCTCCTTGACTCACCCACCTTTGCAGGGGAATTGGCAGTGACCTCAGGAATTGGTCCATGACCACACGCTCCACTATTTGTGGCGCAGACAGGGACTCCGACTGTAGCCATTTCCGTACCAGGTGGATTAGATTAAACATCTGCGATCTTGGGGTCTCTCATCTTGGAAGAACCAGCTGTGGACCCGCTGAGCTCGAACAGCCAAGGTGACACAGAGTCGTGCCAGGATTTCCCGCTGAGTGTACTTGTACTGAGTGTACTTGGTTTGGGCCCCTTTTGCAGCAATTACTGCCTCAATGCGGCGGGGCATGGAAGCTATCACCCTGTGGCACTGCTGAGGTGTTATGGAAGACCAGGATGCTTCAATAGCGGCCTTCAGCTCTTCTGCATTGTTCGGTCTCATGTCTCTCATCTTTCTCTTGGCAATGCCCCATAGATTCTCTATGGGGTTCAGGTCAGGCGAGTTTGCTGGCCAATCAAGCACAGTAATCCCACGGTCATTGAACCAGGTTTTGGTGCTTTTGTCAGTGTGGGCAGGTGTCAAGTCCTGCTGGAAAATGAAGTCAGCATCCCCATAGAGCTCGTCTGCGGAAGGAAGCATGAAGTGCTCCAAATTCTCCTGGTAGACGGCTGCGTTGACCCTGGACCTAATGAAGCACAGTAGACCAACACCAGCAGATGACATGGCTCCCCAAATCAACACAGACTGTGGAAACTTCACACTGGACTTCAAGCATCTTGCAGTGTGTGCCTCTCAATTCTTCCTCCATACTCTGGGTCCTTGGTTTCCAAATGAGATGCAAAATTTGCTCTCATCAGAAAAGAGGACGTTGGACCACTGAGCAACAGACCAGATCTGTTTTTCTTTAGCCCAGGTAAGACGCTTCTGACGTTTGTTGTTCAGGAGTGGCTTGACAAGAGGAATACGACATTTGAAGCCCATGTCCAGGATCCGTCTGTGTGTGGTGGCTCTTGATGCACTGACTCCAGCCTCAGTCCACTCCTTGTGAAAGTCCCCAACACTTTTGAATGGCCTTTTCCTGACAATCCTCTACAGGTCATCCCTGCTGCTTGTGCACCTTTTTCTTCCACACTTTTCCCTTCCACATAACTTTCTATTAATGTGCTTTGATACAGCACTTTGGGAACATCCAACTTCTTTTGCAATTACCTTTTGAGGCTTTCCCTCCTTATGGAGGGTGTCGATGATGGTTTTCTGCACAACTGTCAGGTCAGCAGTCTTTCCCATGATTGTGATTCCTACTGAACCAGACTAAGAGACCATTTGAAGGCTCAGGAACCCTTTGCAGGTGTTATGGCTTAATTAGCTGATTAGAGTGGGACACTTTGAGCCTAGAATATTGCACCTTTTCACAATATTCTAATTTTCTGAGATTGTGGATTTGGGGTTTTCATGAGCTGTAAGCCATAATCATCACAATTATGACAAATCACGGCTTGAACTATCTTGCTTTGCATGTAATGAGTCTATCTCATATATTAGTTTCACCTTTTAAGTTGCATTAGTGAAATAAATGAACTTTTGCACGATATTCAAATTTTTCAAGTTTCACCTGTATAAGACACCCAAAAAAAATCTGTAGGTGGGAAAGGAGAGATAACCCTTACTACCCCAAGTGTGGCTGCAGGCAAGGGACTTGCATTTATTTGCTGTGGCGTTGTACCAAACTGGTTTGCTCTTAGACAGAGTTGTTCCAAGCTTTATCTGTGGTGCTCTGGATTCCTATCTCACTTGGTTTTAACATTTATACACTAGGTACACTGAATGAGAAGGTGTACCCAGTAGAAATTGTTTGCCCCCCAGACTTTTTATTTATTGCCAGAAAACTAATCGCACAATTTCTGCTTTCCCCACCCCATCCCACAACTTCATAACCTGGAAAATTCAGGTTAATGTGATCCTGGCTAGGGCATATTTTCCCTACTGTATGTGGTTACAAATGCACAAAACTCTGTGTACACAGTACAGCGATCTGGCTGTTTCTTTTCCCTGGAAAGCAGGGAGAAGAAACGGCCAGATCTGTAAGTAAAAGCGGCACACATTACACTTGTTAGGCACACCATTAACCCCTTGATTGCCTCTTGATGTTAACCCCTTCCCAGCCAGTGTAATTTGTACAGTATTATATCTGATCACTGTATTAGAGTCACTAGCGACGTCAGTGTCAGTCAGTTGGTGTCCCCCCCCCCCAGCCAGTGTCTGATTGTCCACCACACCATCAGTCCCACTATAGGTCTCTGATCACCACCATTACCAATATAGCGTCTATAGCTGCATAAATTCCAGTATTTACTCCATAGTTTGTAGACAAACCAATTAATATAGACTTATTGGGATTTTGTGTTTACCAAAGACATATAGCAGAATACATTTTGGCCTAAATTCATGAAGAAATGTGATTTGTATTTTATTTTTTTATTTGATATGTATTATAAAACAAAGTATAAAAACAAAAAAAATTTAAAAATTTTTCAGTATTTCTGTATTTTCCCTTTTTTAACCACTTGCCGCCCGCCCTATTGCAAAATGACGGCGGCAAAGTGGTTTCAATATCCTGACTGGACGTCATATGACGTCTTCAGGATATTGAGCCGCCCGGCGGCGATCGTTGTTGCGGGATGTCAGTCTGACACCACGCAACACCGATTTAGGTAAAGAGTCTCCGACGGAGACTCTTTACCACATGATCAGCCGTGTCCAATCATGGCTGATCACAATGTAAACAGGAAAAGCCGGTGATCGGCTTTTCCTCACTCGCGTCTGTCAGACGCGAGTAGAGGAGAGCCGATCGGCTGCTCCTCTGACAGGGGGGGGTTTGTGCTGATCGATTATCAGCGCAGCCCCCCCCCGAGGATGCCCACACTGGACCATCAAGCATGCCACCAGACCACCAGGGATGCCCACCATAAGGTATGCCACCCTAGACCGCCAATTAGAAATGCCTAATGGATGCCAATCAGTGCCCACAATGGATGCCAATCAGTGCCCACAATGGGCACCACTGATTGGCAGGCATTGTTTGGCACTGATTGGCATCCATTAGTACAACACATTACAGTACAGTGCCACCTATCAGTGCCCATCCGTGCCACCTATCAGTGCCCATCCGTGCCACCTATCAGTGCCCATCCGTGCCGCCTATCAGTGCCCATCCGTGCCACCTATCAGTGCCGCCCATCAGTGCCCATCCGTGCCGCCCATCAGTGCCCATCCGTGCCGCCCATCAGTGCCCATCCGTGCCGCCTATCTGTGCCCATCCGTGCCGCCTATCTGTGCCCATCCGTGCCGCCAACCAGTGCCCATCCGTGCCGCCTACCAGTGCCCATCCGTGCCGCCTCATCGGTGCCCATCCGTGCCGCCTCATCGGTGCCCATCAGTGCCCGTCAGTGCAGCCCCATCAGTGCCCATCAGTGAAGGAGAAAACTTATTTACAAAGTTTTGTAACAAACAAAAAAAAGTGTTTTTTGTTTTCAAAATTTTCGGTCTTTTTTAAAAATAAATTAGCAGAAAATAAAAATCGCATAGGTGATCAAATACCACCAAAAGAAAGCTCTATTTGTAGGAACAAAATGATAAAAAATTAGTTTGGGTACAGTGTAGCATGACCGCGCAATTGTCATTCAAAGTGCAACAGCGCAGAAAGCTGAAAATTGGTCTGGGCAGGAAGGTGTATAAGTGCCCTGTATGGAAGTGGTTAAATAATAAAATCTTAAATATTAGAAAACACAGTGGTGATGAAATACCACTGAATTGCCAGTTAAAGCACAAACAGCCCTGGCCATGAAGGGAGTAAAGCCATCAAGTCGTTAATTTATGGAGCCCATGGCTAGCTAACGTTGCGCTGATCCCTTACTCTTTATTATTACACCTCTTGTTAGGATATCTCCACATTAACTATGTTTCCAGTTTATGTACCTTATACGGGGAGTATGACCTGTATGAATTATGGTGTGTCAACAAATGCCTTTGGGGTTTCATGATTGGTCAGTAAAACAGAAATAATGTATGTATTATGCCAAGACCTGTATTCATTTACCAAAATGTGTAAACCCTCAGTTGGATTTTACTGTGATGACTCTAAAACGCCATGACTGTAAGTGTTATATCCTTTATTCGCTTAATTGCCGACACTTACACTAAAAAAAGCCCCTTTTTTTTATGTATGTCCTGTCCCGCTCCCAGTCCTTTATTCTAATGATGTGCTGTGCTCCTGGTGCCTCTTGAGACATGCACATAACATGTCCCAGACGGTATCTGCTTCTGCTCATGGAAGGTGGAGACGGGAGGGTCTAAAGCCTAGTACACATGGGCCGAATGTCGGGAAGCATCGGCCAGTTCAATATAAACTGTCTGACATTCGTCCTGTGTGTACTGCAGCCGGTCCATCAAAAGTTCGGCCGGCTTTTGTTAATGTGACATGACCGATAAAGGTCTGCTGATTGGGGTGTTCTGGTGGGGGGTGGGGGGGGGCTATGCCATTGTGTCAGAACACAATAGCACAGCAGGGGAGATCGCTGTACTAACATCGCATGGTTAGTACAGCAGCTCCTCCAGGGCTGTCAGGTTTTCTCTTACCGTCCATGGACTGACACAGCATCTTCAATCTTGACAAAGTGGGTTATGTTCCTGCTCATAGGAGAAGACTAGGCAGAATGTTAGATGTTTTAACATACATTCCCTTACCAGAGCTAAACAGCCCTGCCCAGGGGGCGGTCCCTCCAGACATAACCCTCCTACCTGCAGCCTCAGTTTTTTTCTGCCTAGCAGAGGAGAGGACGTGGCTCTCTTCAGAGCCAGTCTCTTGAATAGATGTTTTGTTCTTTTATTATTTTATTTTTGTGATTCTTCTATCAACTGTCGGCTGGGCAACAGGTTGGGTAGTTCGCTCTCCTCGTAGTCTTCCCAGTCCGACCATCGAGCGTGCTGATCCTCGCTCTGCGTGAGATCAGTTCACGACATGCCCCATGGCTCTGGGGGTGGCCGGTGATCTTTTTGCTTCAGGGTCCACATAAGATTGAACAGTTTTGCTGTATCTTTTGCGGTGGACTGGCCGACAGCTACTCAGTACTGCACTGTGATAGGCCTGTCAGGAGCACACCAGTGGGTCCTAGCTGGACGGGTAAGTACTGTTTCCCTGCCTCAGCAGGTGAGTACATGCTGTGTGTTCCTATAGTAGGGGGTTTTCCCTGTCTCCCCCTTGTTTTTTTGCTACTCTCTGTCACCTACACTATGGCGGTGCGCTGACTGGGGGTCTCTCTGTCCCGGTGGGGGTCCACAGGGGTCTGCATTGAGGTGTGGGGGTTTAGCTGTGTCAGCTTGGGCCTTGCGCGCTGTTTGGCGCCATGTTTTTCCTGAGTTTTACTTTACATTGAAAACCGCATTGGCGGCCATCTTGCCGTAGCCGCCCTATGACGTATTTGTAATTGCGGCGGCTATTTTCTTGTAGCCGCGCACTCTTTTGTGCTGGTTTGGCCTCTATCGCTGACTTGAACGGCGCGATTCTCCTCACAGTCTCCTCACAGTCTCCTCACTGTTCACTCGCTGAGGGCAGACACAGGCAGCGGAACCGAGCGGTCCTGGCCGGGTTGGTGAGTCCCCTGGGTAACCCCCCACAGTCAGTGCAGCCGGAGGGTGGACTTTCTCTCTCATATGGACAAAGTCTCAGAGGGTGGTGGTATCATGGAGTCAGTGTCACCTGCTTCCCCTTTTCATGTCAGAAGCAACTGGCAGTTCTGCTGCACCTGCGGTCCCTATGGACCAGTTGTTGGCAGTCCTGGAATCTTTTGTTGCCAGGATGGAAGCGGCGTGTGAGTGCAAGGGGGCTGTAAAGCGCCCTCTCCCCTCACCATCTCCAGGGGAGTGCTTTGATTCAGATATGGGCATTGCTGCGGCACAGGACCCTAGCTCTGAATATTTTGATATTTTTGACCAGGACACTCCTTGTGAGGAAGACTCCTTATCTGGGTCAGTACATGACAGGACACTTGTTAGTGAACTCATTGATGCTGTGAGGGACACTCTCAAGCTGGATGCTGCGGCTGAGGAACCTGTGGTGGAGTCGGTCTCCTTTGGTTCTTTTCAAGCTAAGCCTTCTAAAAAGGTTTTTCACCTATACACCTTTTTTTGACAGATTCATAGACGAGGTTTGGGACAACCCACAAAAGACCTTTGCAGTCTCGCAGCATCTGGCGGTTAGGTACCCCTTTGAGGACAGCCTGATTAAAAAATGGGCCTCTCCTCTGGTGGTCGACCGCCCGGTTGACTAAAGCCACAACTCTCCCGGTTGAGGGGACCCCTGCTTTTAAGGACCCTACGGATAGGAAGTCGGAAATGGTGAGCAGAGCCATGTTCACCATGCTGGGATCCACGATGCGTCCTCTTGCAGCGGCGACCCTGGTGAATCAGACGCTCACAGAATGGGCAAAGCTTATGCACCAGTATGTGCAGGAGCATAATCTTCCTCCGGAATGCATTACACTGGCAGACCAAATGGTACAGGGCCTGGTGTATGTGTGCGATGCCACTATGAACGTTGCCCCCCTAATATCTAGGGCCTCAGTGTCTGCGGTGGTTTTGCGTCGCCTAATCTGGTTGAAATGCTGGTCAGCTGACCTTGCCTTTAAAAAACGGATTTGCCTTTCAAGGGCGGAAGGCTATTTGGTGCTTCCCTGGATGACATTATTAAAAATGTCACGGGGGTAAGAGCAACCTTCTTCCTCAGCCTCCTAAGGCGAAAGAGCCCTGCCGTAAGCCGGGTCCTTCCTTTCCCACTCAGAAGCGTTTTTTTCCTTCAGTCAAATCCCGGGGAAAAATTCTCCCGGACTGACAAGGGTGCGGCTGGGGGACAGAAGCGTCCCTGGGTGCGTAAGCCAACCAAGCCGGCAAACAAGCCCGCCACTGCATGAAGTCTTGCCCCCGCCCGACTCTGGGGTGGGGGGACAACTTTGCAGGTTCGCGGATCGGTGGACCTCCCGGATCTCCGACCGGTGGGTATGCGAGGTGGTTACATCGGGGTACAGGATATAGTTCATTCCTGGCCACCAGACAGATTCTTTTTCTCAAATCTCTCTCTCAGCAGGACTTGCTGAGGTGCGGAGTACTTGTGCCAGTGCCGTCAAAGGAGAGGTTTCAGGGATTCTATTTGAATCTGTTTGTGGTCCCAAAGAAGGACAGAGTCCGTCTGATTCTGGATCTCAAGGCCCTAAATGCCTTTGTGAAGGTTTGGAAATTCCGCATGGAATCCATTCGCTCGGTGATTGCTGCGCTCCACCCCGGGGATTTTCTGGCATCCTTGGACATCAAGGACGCCTACTTGCATGTCCCAATCTGCGCGGGTCACCAGAAGTTTCTGCGCTTCGCAAAAGACGAAGACCACTATCAGTTTGTGGCTCTTCATTTCGGTTTGGCGTCAGCACCGCAGGTTTTCACCAAGGTGCTTGCCCCGATTCTAGCTTTGCTGAGACAGCCCACGATAGCAATGCCTCGCTATCTAGACAGTCTTCTTCTGAGAGCAGACTCTGGCTCAGAATTAGAGGAAAATGTGGTGATAGCCAGTCAGGCCCTCCGAGAATTCTGCTGGCTGATGAACATTCAGAAGTCGGTCCTGGTTCCGACTTAGCGTCTGGAGTACCTAGGATTGATCCTGGACTCCTCGGAGGCGAGGGTATTTCTACCCTTAGACAAGTTACAGACTCTTCAATCTGCGGTACGGGTGCTGACGTCCCGCAAATGGTCGTCACTCCATTTTTGCATAAGGGTCCTGGAACTCATGGTGGCTTCCTTCGAGGCGGTACTGTATGCCCAATTCCACACTTGAGTCTTACAAAGGAGATCCTATCTTGCTGGAACAAGTCTCCATTATCACTGGATCATCAGATCCAGGTGAGTCACCTGGTCAGGGCATCCCTGACGTGGTGGCTGAGATCCCCGGCCCTTCGGTCGGGGAAGTCGTTCCTTCCTGTTCAGTGGACTGTGATCACAACGGATGCCAGTCTTTCGGGCTGGGGCGAAGTCTGGGGAGTTCTGTCAGCCCAAGGGCTCTGGTCTCCGGACGAGTCCCATCTGCCGATCAATGTCCTGGAACTCTGGAGCCCTGGCTATCAGACTGTGCCTCTCCTCGTGGTCGAGGAGACTGCCGGGACGCTCGGTCAGGATCCAATCGGACAACGCCACGGCGGTGGCTTATGTCAACCATCAAGAAGGAACTCGGAGCTCAGCTGCGGCGTCCGAGGTCGCTCATATCCTAAGGTGGGCGGAAAGAAGCGTGCCGGCTCTGTCGGCCGTTTACATTCCAGGAGTAGACAACTGGCAGGCGGACTATCTGAGCCGCCAGATGTTGGACCAGGGGGAATGGTCCTTGCATCCGGAGGTGTTTCACCTCCTTTGCTGGAGGTGGGGCACCCCGGCTTTGGACCTCCTGGCCTCTCGACTAAATCGCAAGGTGTCGAGATTCGTGGCAAGGTCCAGGGATCCCTGGGCAGACGTGTCAGACGCGTTGGTGGCCCCGTGGGGTCGATATTGGCTGATTTTTGCCTATCCTCCACTGAAGCTGCTTCCTCGATTGCTTTGCAGGGTGGAGGCCAAGGGGAATTCCGGTAATCCTCATCGCTCCAGATTGGCCTCGGCGTCCTTGGTACGCCGATCTTGTGCGCCTAGTGGCGGACGTTCCATGGCGACTGCCGATGCGGGAGGACCTTCTGTCTCAAGGTCCCATACTTCATCCTGCTTTACAGTCGCTGGCTTTAACGGCATGGCTATTGAAAGGCAGGTCCTGAGAGACCGGGGTCTCTCGGATTCGGTCATCTCGACCATGCTGAGGGCACGGAAATCTTCCTCCAGGAAGATATACCACCGTACCTGGAGGCCCTACATCGTTATGTGCGAGGAGCTGGATTGGCGTCCACGGACGTATTCCGTTCCCAGGATCTTGCTGTTTTTACAGCGTGCTGTGACCCAAAAGCTTGCCTTAAGCACCATTAAGGGTCAGATTTCAGCTTTGGCTATTTTCTTTCAGAGGCCGCTAGCGGGTCATTCTTTGATTAGTACCTTCATACAGGGGGTCCGACATGTGCTCCCCCCTGTTAAACCACCTCTTCCTCCTTGGGATTTGAATTTGGTGCTCTCGGTTCTTCAGGAACCTCCTTTTGAAAACATCATAGAGATTCCTCTCTTAACTTTATCTCAGAAGGTGGCTTTTCTGGTAGCCATTACTTCTGTCAGAAGGGTTTCCGAGTTGGCGGCCTTGTCTTGCAAACCGCCATACTTGGTCCTCCATAAAGATAAGGCGGTGCTACGTCCGCAGCCTTCTTTTCTCTCGAAGGTGGTCTCGGCCTTCCATCTTAATGAGGACATCGTGCTTCCGTCCTTATGTCCTCGTCTGTCGCATCCCAGAGAGTTTGCGCTCCACACGTTAGACGTGGTACGTGCCCTGCGGGTGTACCTGTCTGCTACGGCTTCGATTCAGAAGTCTGACTCGCTGTTTGTGTCTGTGTCTGGTCCAAAACAGGGCCAAGCGGTTTTGTCTGCCACCATTTCTCGGTGGATCCGGCAGACTGTAATACAGGCCTATGCCCTTAAGGGGTGGGCGCCTCCTTTTCTGGTTACAGCGCATTCAACCAGGGCAATTGGTACTTCCTGGGCTTTCCGACATCAAGCGTCTGTTGCACAAGTGTGCAAGGCGGCGACCTGGTCATCCGCACATACCTTTTCAAAGTTTTATAAGGTTAATGTGGATGCATCTTCTAAAGCTTCCTTCGGCCGCAAGGTTTTGCAGGCAGCTGTTTAAAGTTGCAAATCCTCCGTTGAGGAGCTCTGCTTGTTTGGGGTGAAGTTTGGTTTTTTCCTTGATAATGTTCCCACCCCTTGTTCTTTGACACTGCTTTGGGACGTCCCACTTTGTCAAGATTGAAGATGCTGTGTCAGTCCATGGATGGTAAGAGAAAATTGGAATTTTTTGTACTCGCCGTAAAATCCTTTTCTCTGACGTCCATGGACTGACACAGCACCCACCCCTCCTTTTTTTGAGTTTGTACTGCTTTAATACGAACTGAGGCTGCTGGCTGCAGGTAGGAGGGTTATGTCCGGAGGGACCGCCCCCTGGGCGGGGCTGTTCAGCTCTGGTAAGGGAATGTATGTTAAAACATCTAACATTCTCCCTAGTCTTCTCCTATGAGCAGGAACATAACCCACTTTGTCAAGATTGAAGATGCTGTGTCAGTCAATGGACGTCAGAGAAAAGGATTTTACGGTGAGTACAAAAAAATCCTGTTTTTATTTCGTTCAGCCCTGCTGGGTTGAAGGAAAAAAATATATTAGTGTGTACTATGCTTAACTGCATGTCTTTGGGAGGCAGCTGCCTGAACCAGTTTGAGGCAACCGCCCCCTCATGAGGTCATAGGGGAAGATGGCGGTGTGTGACCTGAGAGGTGGCAGCAGAGAAGTGGATCGCAGTGGAACGATGCTGGATCCACTGGGTGGGTAAGTATCTGAATTAAGAACAACCCATAATCGGGTAAACGAGATTTAAAAAAATATATAAATGTGGGGTGAGGATCAAGTTCCTCTTTAAATATGTTGGCACTAAAACATCATCACCTTGTCAGTCTAAAGGCCCGTACACACGATCCAATTTTATGGCCATAATTGTCTGATGGACGTGTTGTGTCGGATAATCCGACCGTGTGTATTCTCCATCAGACAATTGTTGGCTGAATTAACGACAACAAATGTTGGCTGTTCATGCTCACCAACTGTCTGACAATAAATCTGTTACGCCGGTTTATCCGATCGTGTGTACACAAATCCGTCCAACTAAAATCCAAAGTACAAACACGCATGCTCAGAACCAATGTTAAACATTAAGACAACTGTAACGGGGTCTTTAAATTTAGGTGGGGTACACCTGGGTGGAAGTTCAGGTGTGTAAGTATGGGAGTAATGACCATTTGTATTCGTGGAGGATTGGGCGGTGTAATAATCTCCTTGGCCTGTGGGTGGCGGGGTACCCGCAGGCTCAAGGTAGATTCACTGCCATAGTGCTGTCCTTTTTGTCCCTTCTCGGAGATGGTACGGCGAGGGCGGGGAACCTGCCGTGGCGTCATTGGAGGGGATAAAAGGGGGGAGACGCCCTGGTCACGAGGTCTTGCTCTTCTGGAGGTTGATCATCACGCGCCCAGGCACCTTAGGCCTGGGTGCGGGCGTTTCCGGATTCCGGCTCAGGTGCCCTAGGCCTGACTGGAATGGAGTTGGAGTCCATCCCAGGCACCTTCAGCCTGGGGTGAGGTACTAAACCAGGAGGCCTGGGGCCCAGTGACTTCGACTGGGTCCCGCGAGGGTGGAGAAGTCCGAGGGTCCCTGAAGTGGATGGGGCCCATGTCTGAGGTGAGGAGGATGGGGAGGTTACCCATTCGGAGAGTCTGGAGCAGCATCAACCCAGTGACGGATGGGCCTCTGGTAACTCCCTTGGAGGGACATCTTCCCCTGACAGGGGCCGCAACGCATCGAAGGTACTCCTATCTATGTTCTCTTGAGTCGCTGGTAGAGACTCTCAAGCTCTAAGTCCTGTCAAGATATGGCTATAGTAACCGCTGGCGAGATCGCAGTGGTTTAGTTGAGAATTAGGATAGTGCCTCGACCTGCTCATCCCCTGTATCAATATGTTAACAAGTCTCAGCCAGTTGGCTACTGAAGCACTGTTTATTGTGTAAAATCCAATAAAACAAGAGTTGGACTGTGATCGGTGTGTGGAACTCTGGTTAATGGGAGCAAAGGGAAGTGTTGGCACAACAGGACTTAATCCTTTACAGAAGCACATAGGCCCGAGGAAATATCTGGTACTGGCCTTCACCTCACCCACAGTTATGGGGAGGACATGGGCCGTAGCGCATCTCACCCTGTCGTGTCTGATACCCCTAGAAGAAAGAGATGGGGTGAGGTCTCTACACAACATTAGCAGAAGTTGCCCAAAGGGGGGCGCTAAAGAGCAGAAAAACCACATATTTAGGTTTTGTTTGCTGAAAATGTTGTGCCGTCTGTATGCAGAACAAGTTCACAGCCAACGCCCGTCGGACCAAAATCTACGTAACAGTCCGCTGGAAGTCTGATCGTGTGTACGAGGCTTTAGAGAGTTTAAAGTTGTTGTGAACTCTTACATTTACCCACTGAAGTGACTAGCCCCACATGATGCACAGAGATTAAACAAAGCCTCCTACTCAAGCTGTACCCATTTATCTGCAGCCCTCTCTTCTCTACAGCCTTCTAAAATGTGCAGATCAAAGGCTTTTTCTCCGCTCCAGAAGACAGGGGGTGGGGATCTGTCAGACACTGCACAGCATAGTGAAGAGAGCTGGGTGTATTCTGAGACCTTAGTGGAGGGAATGAACACACCCCTTCTTGTAGGGAAACATACACAGCAGATGCTGTCAATCACCTTCTGTGTGCTAGAGAAGTGGCAGGCCATCTCCTGAGATGCTCTGGTGTTGGCGTGACCTGTCAGAAGTGAGTCATGCATAAAGCAGAGCAGACAGAAATCACACTTGGTGCTTTGGATTGAGGCAGATACACACTATAGAGGGGTATGCTCTGTTCATTTTTCATTTCAGAGGTTTACAACCACTTTAAAGCTCTGAGAAGCTGTACACCAGCTGATGCTCAAAACAGATGACAAGGTATAAAAATTTTTAGCAATAATTTCTAAAAGTACATTTTTAGTACGGGGTAGTGTTTAAACAACAAACTGTTTATGATTAAGCTACATGTATTGTTTGGATTACACATGAGTGGTGCATTTTCTTGTTGCAGGGTTCGCCTGGATCTCGCGGCTCTCCAGGGGTACGGGGTCCAAAAGGCCGAAGGGTAAGTAAAACCCAAGCTCCAATTATTTTTTATAATCTTTTTGCTATCTCATCTGTTTCTAGTGAACCTTTAAGAGACTGTGTTGGGCAAGCCCCATGCGTTGTGTTGTGTTCCAGAAAAAAATATAGTTTTTATTCATAAATCAAAATTTTGGTTCTTGGAAAAGTTTGTTGCTTGGTAATGATTTTATGGGAGAATAGAAACCGAGCAGACCACAAACATGACAGTCTTTTACCACCACCACCCCCACTTTCCATGACTCACTAATCTTCTCACTCTTTAGCTACTTTGGGTAAAACTTGTGATCTCAAAAACAGAGAAATAAACTTAAATCTGTAGAAAATATCAGTATATGTTTGGATGGTTTGGCACATAGCAAACCATACAGTTAATAGGAAAGTGGGGGTGGATGGGAAATTTGTCAGCTAATGCCTTCATAGCAGTTAAAAAATGTTTTTTTTTTTTTTTAAAGCAGACATTATAATTGTGGTATATCCAAAAAGTAGGGCAAAGTCTCTGTAAAAAGGCAGCAACTAATTAGCTGTCAGTTTCCATTGACTGGTCGATTACAAAATCTGATTAGTTGCTATGTGAGATAACTACAACTCTCTATTTTATTTGTTGACCTCAGTATCTGCATTAGCAGGGGTGTCTTTCTTATTATGTTGCAAAGTTAAAGCAAATCTTTACCCTCCCCCCATTTTTGATTTGTTTTTTTTAACTCCCACTTACCGGGAGTGCCATGAGGCATAATGCACATCATTCGCCAAGGCGAGTGACGTGCATGGGTGGCAGGGACAAAATCTTTTCATTAAAAAAATGTCAAACAAAAAAAAAAGAGCAATGTTTGTGTAGCAGAGTGGAGAGAAAGGAAGTTTGTTTTGAGGAGGAGGATCCACTTTAAATGTCCAGTGCCCACTAGAGACAGCAGAAAAAGTTCCTACTGCCCCTCCTGACCTCCAGCTGTCTCCTGCTTGCAATGGATGAAAGAAAAAAAGAAATAAAGTAGATTCATCTTCCTATTTATGTTCTGTTGTCTACAAAGGATGATACTGATATTTTCGGCCTAAGATCCACTAAAACTCTGGGTTTTGATAAAATGGTGAAAAGTTAGCATATGTTTCAAGAAGTTTTTGTTGCGGTTTGTGACCCAGATGTCGGGATATATCTAGGGGTGCACCGAATGGAAATTTTGGTACCAAAAATGCAGGATGCACTTTGCCGAAAACAGAAACCGAAACTGAAAATTACAGTTTTAAAAAAAATATATTTATATTTTTTATATAATTGTATTATATTCAACTTTTTGATTAAAATCATTACATTAAATTAATATGAATTCATTGTTGGCCATTATTGGCAAGAAAAGCTTAAAAAAATGCAGTCTGTAGTCTCTAGCCATCTCTTGTATCATGTCCTCAGTCTCTAGCCATCTTTTGTTTCATGTCCACAGTCTCTAACCATCTGTTGTATCATGTCCACAGTCTCTAACCATCTCTTGTTTCATGTCCACAGTCTCTAACCATCTCTTGTATCCTGTCTGCAATCTCTTACTTAAAATTAAACACACTGCTAAATGCTAATAGTATTGGCAAAATTTTCATTTGGTGCACCTCTAGCAGACACGATACAGGAGATGGTAAGAGACTGCAGACATGATATAAGAGATCAATGCAGCCTCACCAGTGTCCATGAAATGCAGCCTCACCAGTGTGTGTCAGATGCAGCCTTGCCAGTGCATGTCAGATGCAGCCTGCCAGTTCCCATAAGATGCAGCCTCACCAGTGCCTGTGGATGCAGCCTGCCAGTGCCCATAAGATGCAGCCTCACCAGTACATGTGGATGCAGCCTGCCTGTGCTCAGATTAGAGCGGCAATCTCCAGCTGTGTCATGGACCTGGATTTGAATTGCCTGGTGGGCCGCAGTAACAATGTCCCGCCTCCTAGGATCATGTCATACTGATTCAATGTCCCGCCATTGGATCAGTGTGCCGTCTATCACAGGCGGTGGTACATTGTTACTGCAGCCGCCGGGACAATACAGCTCCCTGACACAGGGAGATTGCCATTCTGCAACGAGAGGAGGAGGGTGGGGAGGACAGGACTTTGAGCCGCCAGGATGACACCCTGCGATGGGCAGCACGGCCACCACTACTGCAAATGCGCAATTATCGGTGCCTTATTGGCAATTTTTTTTTCTTTCGCCAATATGCCGAAAACACAATTTTCAGCCAATATGTTTCGGCCGCCCGAAATTTCGATACATCCCTAGATATATCCTTTCTATGCCCAAGTGACCATTTTACAGGACAGAAAATAAGGGGAATATAAAATGTTATGGTTGTCACCAGCACAGTTGTAGATGGTGACAGCTGTCAGAAATGCGTGACCCTCATTTTAGGGAAATTACTTCTCACTTTTGTTGTCTCTGGGACAAGAAGTTAAGTGAAATCTCCCTGAAGGGAACAAAAGTAGCAATCAAAACTTCACATGAGTAGGGTTGAGCGGACCCGAACTGTAAAGTTCGGGTCCGTACCGAACTTTTGGGTTTTTGAGTCCCGGACCCGAACAATTGACTGTATGTTCGGGTTCGGGTCCGGTGTTCGGCAATATGCATATAAAGTCGCGCTTGTTTCCTGTGCTTAGAACTGTCCCTGCACAAAGTGTAATTTCTGAAGGAAAAAAAAGTCATTTAAAACTCAGTCGTGGCTATAATGAATTGTCGGCTCCCGGCAATACGTAGAAAAGTCATTGATAAAAAAAAAGAAAAAAGCGTGGGGGTTCCCCCAAATTTAATTACCAGGCCCTTCAGGTCTGGTATGGATATTAAGGGGAACCCTGCCGCAAATTTGAAAAAAAAAATGCGTGCGGTTTCCCCAAATATCCATACCAGGCCCTTCAGGTCTGGTATGGATTTTAAGGGGAACTCCACCCCAAATTTAAAAAAAAAATGGCGTGGAGTACCCCCAAAAATCCAGACCAGACCCTTTATCCGAGCACGCAACCTGGCAGGATGCAGGAAAAGAGGGGGGATGAGAGAGCGCCCCCTCCTGAACAGCACCAGACCACATGCCCTCAACATGGGGAGGATGTCCCCATGTTGATGGGGACAAGGGCCTCATCCCCACAACCCTTGTCGGGTGGTTGTGAGGGTCTGCGGGCGGGGGCCTTATCGGAATCTGGAAGACCCCTTTAACAAAGGGGACCCTCAGATCCTGCCCCCCTATGTGAATTGGTAATGGGGTACATTTTACCCCTACCATTTCACAAAGAAAGTGTAAAAAATTGTAAAATAAATACACAGACACCGTTCGGAAAGTCTTTTATTAAAAAAATTAAATAAAAAAAATAAAAAAAACATTCCAGCGATGAAATCCAGTGTCCCACGGCGATCCGATGTCCGGCGATGTCCACACGAAATGTCATTGGCTGAACCTGAGCAGACCTGATGGGGAACTTCCCCCGCAGTGTAATAAATGAATAGACCCGCCCCTTCTAAAGTTCCCCAATGGTGTAAGGCTGAGGACCTGATGCGGAACGTGAGAAGGGGCGGCTCTATTTATTTATTATACTGCGGGGGGAAGTTCCCCATCAGGTCCGCTCATCCAATGACGTAGGCGGGGTCTGACATACGAGGGGGCGGACCTGATGGGGAACTTCCTCCTGTATAATAAATGAATAGACCCGCCCCTTCTCACATTCCGCATCAGGTCCTCAGCCTTACACCTACGTCATTGGCTGAGCAGACCTGATGGGGAACTTTAGAAGGGGCGGGTCTATTCATTTATTACACTGCGGAGGAAGTTCCCCATCAGGTCCGCTCAGGCTCAGCCAATGACATTTCGTGTGGACAGCGCTGGACATTGGATCGCCGTGGGACACTGGATTTCATCGCTGGAATGTTTTTTAAATTTTTTTTTATTTTTAATGAAGGACTTTCCCAACGGTGTCTGTATTTTTTTTACACATTCTTTGTGAAATGGTAGGGGTACAATGTACCCCATTACCAATTCACATAGGGGGGCCGGGATCTGGGGGTCCCCTTTGTTAAAGGGGTATTCCAGATTGTGGGGATGAGGCCCTTGTCCCCATTAACATGGGGACATCCTCCCCATGTTGAGGGCATGTGGCCTGGTGCGGTTCAGGAGGGGGCGGGGCGCTCTCTCGTCTCCCCTCTTTTCCTGCGGCCTGCCAGGCTGCCAGGTTGCGTGCTTGGATAAAGGGTCTGGTCTGGATTTTTGGGGGTACTCTACGCCATTTTTAAAAAAAATTTGGGGTGGAGTTCCCCTTAAAATCCAGATCTGAAGGGCCTGGTATGGATATTTGGGGGAACCGCACGCATTATTTTTTTTTTTTAATTGGCGGCAGGGTTCCCCTTAATATCCATACCAGACCTGAAGGGCCTGGTAATTGAATTTGGGGGAACCCGCACGCTTTTTTCTTTTTTTTTTATCAAGGACTTTTCTATGTATTGCCGGGAGCCGCGAGTGAGTTTTAAATGACTTTTTTTTTCCTTCAGAAATTACACTTTGTGCAGGGACAGTTCTAAGCACGGGAAACAAGCGCAAATAGTCCTCAGAAGTTCGGGTCCCCATTGACTGCAATGGGGTTCGGGGTCAAGTTCGGTCCCGAACTCAAACTTTTTTCCGAAGTTCGGCCGAACCCGGCGAACCCGAACATCCAGGTGTCCGCTCAACTCTAGACATGAGTTCTAGCCCTTTCACACTCTACGCAAAGCTAAAAAAAAAGGGTTCAAAAGAACCCTTGTCCCGGTTGCACCAAATTCTGTAAGCCTAACATCATGGATGCACTGCATTATGTGCAATAGACGTTCTTTAGTTTATGTCCTCATTAACAGAACTGGGCTGACCTAGGTTATTTAAGTCGAACTAAGGCTGAAAATAGTTTTTTTTTTTTTTTAGCCTTGGTTCCTCTTTAAATTGTTCTTCTGGCTGTAGCCCAGGAAGACCTCAGGAGATTAAGTGACTCAGAGTTTTACAGGCACATTACAAGAGCCAGAGAAACATTTGGCCAATAAAGATCAATGTAAAGCAAATAAGAGCTAGTTTTGTTTAAGGTTCTGTTCAAAAAATCCTGAGCATGCAACCACATGAAAAGAAGATTGTGTTTTTAAAAAAAATTTTTAATGGAGACTGTTAGAGCCTGTGCCTATGGGCTTCGAGATGTCTTGTCCCCTCTACGTCATGCTGGTTAGTCTTCCAGGTGGTGCATATTACAGGCTAAATAAGAATTCTATCTTTTATACTCCTTTTTTTTGTTTTTTTTCTTTCCCCAAAAATTCCCTGTGACTAACAAAATTCTAAGTACCTTTGCACAGACATGAAAGAACGTTCAATATATACAATGCTTAATGTTTAGTACAACTCGTGTTCAGTGTTTAAATTAGAAGATGTAACTGAATGAACCATTAATGGATTAGACTAACTATTAATGTTTGTACTTTTATCGTCTAGTTACAATATTTGTTTTTGAACCAATATTAATCACTGAAATGTGCTGAGGGAAAGGATTTTTTTTGTTACCATCATGTTATTTACAGTATGTGTCAGTGTTGGTGGTCAACAGGTCACCGGCCAACATCCAAGACCCTTCCATCCATTTATGGTTACCAAACCTCTAGCTAGTTTTGTTATTTGGATTACATTTTCTCTGTTTGCAGTTCTAGGAGAAGCTGAGTTTAAAGCACTTGGACTATGCATTTTCTTTCAAGAATCTACTCAGTAATGTAACTTTCCCTTCATTTTTTGGAAGTGTGGAAGGGTTTTAAATTCTGTGGTGTTTTTAATGCTGTGTCCTTTTTCAGGAGATTTCCTATTGTGTCCTTTCTATTTTAGGGGTGTCAGTAATCTCTTTAATAGGGACCCAGACAACAATAAGAACAATTCTTTCAGTAGAGTGTAAAATAATTAAATCCTTTGCATTGCTATTTGTGTCGGTGCAGCAATGATGACTCAACACAGTTTCTAACCTTCCTCCATTTCATCCCAAAGTAGGTACAATTTTGGCTAGAATTGGACTTGTAAAGTTTATCTTAAACTCAAGAACAAAATGGAGCTTACCAGTCCTTAGATGCGGTGGCTGCATTTTTTTAAACTTTTTTTTCTTATTGTGACACTTCCTGTCCTAGGGTGGTAATGCTCACTGTGTCTATAGAAGAGTAATATGGTCAGTCTAAGCAGCTTGCACCTGATTTGAATGACACAACTCCTCCCCATGTGTTCATCTCAATGACATAGGCAAGATATGTTCTAAAGTTCACAGAAGAGAATTTAGGCAGGGTTAATAACCCTGTAGGAACTTTCAGTGCAGCACAGACAGAGTGCACAAATTAGAGAAGTTCATTGTTGGGGTTTACATACACTTTACCATGTAAGCACCATATAATATCATTGGCCAGCTTTAGTCTCAGACCTGCAGCATTGTACTATATTGGAGTGAATGTATGGCCTCTTCTCTGAAAACTATAAAATCTGCTTTTAAACATATGAGAGGCCTTTAGGCACCAGGTGAATGTCACTGTCTCTGATAACTTCCATCATCCACAGTCTCATTAAAAATGTGGATCAAAGCATTCCAGAAAAATTGGCTCAGCCATAGCCAAGAAATGGTACAGTAGTTGGCCGAGGAAAAGAATTCTGATGGATTTACAACCAACAAAAGCATTTATCCTTCCCTTTCTGTAAATTGCTCAGTGGAGTTAAATGTGAATAAAACATTCTCTGTACAGTTGAATGGCAGATTTTTATATCTAATGTAGTTTTCTCCAAGTCTTGCTGGTAAATGCGCACAGTTCTTAATGAGTAGTAGTGACTAAAAAAAATAAAAAACAGCTATAACTGACTTTTTTAAATAAATGCATTTTCATTTATTTATTTTTTGACACTCTTGCCAACTGGTCAGTCTGAGACTACAGATTTTTAATTCCATTATAATGGTCCTTGGTCAGGTTTACAACGCAAGTGGTGTACAGTGCATTGACTATTAGGCCCCTTTCACACTGGGGCGGGCAGGTGCGGTGGCGGTATAGCAGCGCGATTTTCAGCGCTACTATACCGTCGTTCTTACCGCGGTATGCGGCCGCTAGGGGGGGTGAATTTAACCCCCGCTAGCGGCCGAAAAAGGGTTAATACCGCCCGCAAACCGCGGCTATTGCCGCGGTTTGCGGGCGGTATTACCGCGCTGTCCCATTGATTTCAATGGGCAGCCGCGGTAAAGGAGCGGTGAACACACCGCTCCTTCACCGCTGTAAAGATGCGGCTAGCAGGACTTTTGGAGCGGTCCTGCTAGCGCACCGCTTCAGTGTGAAAGCCTTCGGGCTTTCACATTGAAGGCTACAGCCACAAATTTTTCATGCGGTATAATAGCGCTAATATTAGCGCTAAACCGCATGAAAAACGCCCCAGTGTGAAAGGGGCCTTAGGAAAGTGTAGCAATCCCCAGGAAAAGATGACAATTGATTTATTGGTTTACTATACACTGTACATTGCTCTTTGCCTTTTTGCAATGCTACTCTTCCTGTTAGCAGAGGCTATCCAAAGTCATGTAAATGTCATTAGGTTCACCTTTATTCTTATTAATTTACGACATTTATGAGCAGTAGTGGTAGCAGTAAATTTGTCCCCGAAACATGTCGAGCAACCAGCACACATATGGTATCATTGTTTAAATTGCCACACCTGTGTGACTATAGAGCATATACCTCTTGATTATCATAGTTTGTTTTTTAACAATGTGTATTTTAATTAGTTTTGTAATAAAATTTATAAATATTTTTCTATATTGAGCCCCCCTTCTCCAAACTCTCATTTATGAGCAGTAGTATATCTCACCCACATACATAACTGTATGAGAACATATGGATAGCTTTAGATGAACAGCTGTCTTGCAGAGGACTACAGCTAGGGAAACATCTGACCATCTTTTATCCCTTTGCTCCAGCAGCAGAACCAGGATGAAGCAGCCCTTGTACCGTAAGGCTTCCATCACACTGCATTGGATAAAGATGTTTTTCTGCAATACACGATAAACCGTGCTGCAATCGCGGCAACACGCATGTTGATCAGGAGCTACTTTGGGGCGACATGCCTCCTGCGATTGCAGCATGTTTTATCACGCGACATTCGCGGCAGACCTGCACCGCGATTTGAGGTGTCATTCAAATGAATGGCATCTCAAATGCGAGTTCCGCGTTTTGTCATTTCCTACATCAGTGCTGTCAGATCGCGGGCAGATCTGCCCACGATTCAAAACACTGTAGTGTGAATGCAGCCTAAGGGGCAACAGTACCCCCAAACGTGTGTGTGTGTGTGTGTGTGTGTGTGTGTGTATATATATATATATATATATATATATATACCGAGAAAGTAAAAAGAAAAGGAAGAGTGGAAAAAAAAAAAGAGAGAGGAAGGGGAAGGACCGAAGGGAAAAGGGAGTACCACGAACTTGGGATTGGTACAGTTAACAATTATAAACTACTATAGCTGGCTGGAGGCAGAGAGGGGAAGAAATATCGGATCCATGGTTCCCACACCTTGAGGAATTTGGAATGCGAATACTTTAGGATACTGGACATCTGCTCATTAACCATCAGGGGGCCATATGGGTTTTCACACCCTGGAAGGCAACAGATGAGGTTTTCAAGGCATGTTCAATGGTCCGCTTGGTGGAAATAAATAGGTATGAGACCAATTTTTGTTGTGGTTCAAAAAAGCCTGATATAGGGCAGTGTAATAGAGCCAACCTGGCATCTTTATGGACCATCACATGAAACAAAGTTTGCAACATGCTGGCATGACCACCAGATGAGCAGAACATCCCCATGCTAGCCACAATTCCTGAAACATCTGTTGCTACATCCAGGATAGGCATAAACAATCCAAGCCGGTTAATTTTTAGATGCAGTTGATACATGTTTTTCCATCTGCATTTGGCCTTTGAGGTCACTTCCTCCTTTGCTCTTGCTTTGGGTTTTTATGTGCACTGCACATTTTTGCACATTTGCAGTGCCAAAAAATGCAGCTTGCTGTACTTTTTTGCACTGTACTGCAGTGTAATGGTCTGAACTATGCCCTTAGGATAACCTGGATTTTGGATGGCTTATGTAGTTGGAATGCAGTCAAAATGCATCTAACTTCATCTGGTGTGAATGGGTCCTTTTGCTGAACCAAATGGCTCAGTGCATGCTTTTAGATCTGTTGTTTCAGGAGGCTTACCTGGTGGTTTTGACCATAAAGTGGGAACTGTTCACTAAACACCACCTTACAGGCATGTATGAAAGTCTAATATTTTATTTATAATAATACGAAGTATAATAATAATTATAAGAATGAGCCCCTCTGATGCCAGAGCCCCTTGTTATCACCCACAAAATTGGAAGGATTATTAAAAAACAGTTATGGTTTCTGTTTACTTTTAATGCCTAGTAGGGATGAGCCAAAGACCCCCCCCCCCCCCCGGTTCGGTTCGCACCAGAACCTGCGAACGGACCGAAATTTTGCGCAAACTTTAGAACCCTATTAAATACAATGGACTTGAACGTTCAAAATCGCTAATTAGAAAGGCTAATATGCAAGTTATTGTCCTAAAAAGGGTTTGGGGACCCAGGTCCTGCCCCAGGGGACATGTATCAATGCAAAAAAAAGTTTTAAAAACTGCAGTTTTTTCAGGAGAAGTGATTTTAATGATGCTTAAAGTGAAAAAAAAAAGGTGAAATATTACTTTAAATATCGTACCTGGGGGGTGTCTAAAGTATGCCTGTGAAGTGGCATGTGTTTCCCGTGTTTAGAACTGTCCCTGCACAAAATTACATTTCTAAAGGAAAAAAAGTAATTTAAAACTGCGGCTTTAATGTAATGTCTGGTACCAGCAATATGGATGAAAATGATTGAGAAAAATGGCATGGGTACCCCCCCCCCCCCCAGCCCACTACAAGCCCTTTTCGGTCTTGTATGGATATTAAGGTGTACCCCGCGCCCAAATTAAAAAAAGGCCCTATATACTCTGAACAGCAGTATACAGGCGGCGCAAACAAGACAGGGGACTGTAGGTTTGTTCTTAAGTAGAATCTGTTTGTTATTTGGAACAGGTACATTTTTTAAGTGTAGCTCCAGCCAAAAAATCTATTTTTAAGCTTTTTGGAAAACATAGGGAAGGGTTATCACCCCTGTAACATTTGTTTTGCTGTCTGTGCACCTGTTCAGAACATTTCACCTCACTTTCCGTCCCAATGACAAATGTTTTTTGTAAATTTGGGTTTTTTATTGAAACAAGGATTGGTGATAAAGCAGCAGTGGAGAGAAGACACCTTTTTCCCATATTAACTCTTACAGGAGAGAATTTCCCTTCCTAGGGGTAGATTTCCTCTCACTTCCTGTTGTCTCCTTCCGTTTGCAAGTAGGAGTCGTTTGTAAGTTGGATGTTTGAAAGTAGGGGCCTGCCGTATATACTCTGCAGAAATTTGGCCCTTAGGTGTTGGTGTTGCCACAACACTGTAAGCCCTCAGTTACTCTTGGTGGGTGCTGGAATGCCCTGCTGTGAACTATTATATCAAGAATTGTAATTACATGACATTGTTGAACAGTGGTAGAAAAATTGGGCCTTTGGTGGTGGTGCTGGTGCCACAACACTGTAAGTCCTCACAGTTACTATTGGTGTGCGCAGGAATGGGTCCAGCTGTGAAATACTAGAATAAGAATTGTAATTACATGCCCCTGTTGAACAGGGGCAGAAAAATTGGGCATTTGGTGGTGGTGGTGGTGTTGCCACAGCACTGTAAGCCCTCACAGTTACTCTTGGTGGGCGCAGGAATGGGCCCTGCTGTGAATTATTAGATCAAGAATTGTAATTACATGCCCCTGTTGAACAGGGGCATAAAAATTGGGCCTTAGGCACTGGTGCCACAACACTGCAACCCCTCAGATACTGTAGTTGGAGCGCAGCAATGAGCCCTGCTGCAAAGTATTGCATCAAAAATTGTAAATACACGCCCATGTTAAACAGGGGCTGAAAAATTGGGCCTTAGCCACTGGTGGCGGTGCCCAGAACCAAAAATGTTCTTACAAGCTATCAGCATGATCATTGAGGAGGAAGAGGATAGTCACTCAGCATAACAGGATAGTCACTCAGCATCAGTATAAGCAGTCTTGAAGGGATCTGACATTTAAAAAAAAATTTTTTGGTTACATCAGCATCAGGTGCTTGGTAGCTGGTGGTGATCCAAGACCGATTCATTTTTATGAAGGTCAATCGATCAACCGAGTCGGTGGACAGGCGCACCCTGTGATCAGTTACAAAGCCTCCAGCAGCACTGAATGTGCGTTGGCGCAGGACAGGCCAGTAGCTCAATTGCATACTGTGCAAGCTCTGGCCAGTGATCCATCCTTAAGAACCAGTAACCCAGAGGATTTTCAGTGGGAAAGGTGTCCAAGTCTGATCTTGCCCCTAGGTATTCCTGCACCATGTAAACCAGACGCTGGCGATGGTTGCTGGAACCGATCATACCTTGGGGCTGCGGACTAAAAAATTGTCTGAACGCATCGGTCAGACGGCCACCTTCTCCACCGCTCCTTCTTTGACTGACCAAAGCCTCAGCAACACGCCCTGTCTCTGGGAACGCGTTGCACAGACCTTTCTGCAAGGCCTCCCGAAGATGCTTCATCCTCTGCTCCGTCTGCGACGGCAAGGTAAGGTCCGCAACCTTACCCTTGTAACGTGGATCAAGGAGGGTTGCCAGCTAGTAATGATCCCTCTCCTTGATCGCACGGATATGAGGATCCTTCCGCAGGCTTTGCAGGATCAGGGAGGGCCATGCAGCATAGGTCTGCTGACGCATTTGGTCCGGAGTCCTCTGGGTCACTCAGGACGTCATGATCCGCAGCCACCTCCTCCCAGCCACGTACAAGTCCATGGGTGTCTTGGGACTGTAATTGATCCCTTGAAGACTGCTGCTGATGCTAGGCTCCACCTCCATGCTGACACAAACCTCCTCCTCCTCCTCCTCGTCCTCTTCATGTGTAATAGGCGGGCCAGCAGGAACACTGTCTGGATAAAGGGGGCCTTGAGAGGTAAGGAAGTCCTTCTCTTCCTCCCTCTGTTCTGCCTCAAGTGTCCTGTCCGTTATTCCACGCAGCGTGTGCGCCAACAGGTGGACAAGAGGGACAGTGTCACTGATGCATGCACTGTCACTGCTCATCATCCTCGTGGCCTCTTCAAATGGTGCCAGGACACTGCATGCATCCCTGATCATGGCCCACAGGCGTGCGGAAAAAAATCCAAGCTCCCCTGACCCTGTCCTGGTGCCATATTGCAACAGATACTCATTGATGGCCCTCTGCTGCGTGTGCAGCCGCTGCAGCATGGCCAACGTAGAGTTCCACCTGGTGGGCATGTCACAGATTAGGCGGTTCTTGGGCAGCTTGTAATCCTTTTGCAGGTCAGCCAGCCGAGCACTGGCATTATATGACCAGCAGAAATGCCCACAGTTTCCTGGCCTGCTTCAGGACATCCTGTACCTACCCAAGAACCGCTGCACCACCAAGTTAAGGACGTGAGCCAAACAGGGCACATGGGAGGGCGGAGAGGAGGTTGGTGCCATTGTCGCAAACCACCTTTCCTGGCTTAAGCTAGCGTAGCGTCAACCACCTCTGAGCCTGCCCCTGCAGAGCTGACAGAATCTCTGCCCCAGTGTGGCTCCTGTCCCCCAAGCACACCAGCTCAAGCACCGCATGGCATCTTTTTGCCTGCCTACTTGCGTAGCCCCTTGAACGCCTACAGAGCACTGCTGGTTCCTAGGACAAAGCACAGGTAGAGGCCATGGAGGAAGAAGAAGAGGAGGGGGTGGAGGAGAGAGGTGTGTCAGAATCACCAGTAGTAACATTTTGGAGGCGTGGCGGAACAACCTCCAACACTACTGCACCTTGTCCTGCATCCTTCCCAACTGCCAGCAGAGTCACCCAATGCGCCGTGAAAGATAGGTAACGTCCCTGTCCATGCCTGCTGGACCATGAGTCAGCGGTAATATGCACCTTACCGCTGACCGCCCTGTCCAGCGAGGCCAAGACATTGCCTTCCACATGCCGGTAGAGAGCCGGAATCGCCTTCCGTGAGAAAAAGTGGCGTTTGGGAACCTGCCACCGAGGAACCGCAAATTCCACAAACTCACGGAAGGGGGCAGAGTCTACCAACTGAAAAGGCAGCAGTTGAAGTGCTAGCATTTAACCGCTGGGCATGTGGATGGCTGGGAGCGGACTTCTTTCGGCGGTGCAGCAGCTGGGGCAGGGAAATTTGCCTGGTACAATCTGACGTCGGTGTACCAATAGCAGATTGCCCGCAAGTACTTGGCTGTAACACACCTAATTCTACACCTTCATTCCTCTCAGTGCAGGTTTCAGAGAGGACTGAATGTATAGTGGGGTTGGAGATCCCAGCTGATGAGGAGCAAGGAGAGGTCCGCTTTGTTCTTTGGTGTGGGTCTTTTATGTATGCTTGCCAATGAACTGCATGGCAGGTCGACATATGTCTGGTCAAGCACGTGATGCCCAAGCGGCTGATATTTTGGCCACGCGAGATATGCTTCAGACATATGTTGCAAATGGCAACGGTGCGATCTGCTGCACACGTCTGAAAAAAGGCCCACACCAAAGAACTTTTGGAATAACGCGCAGAGACAGCAGTGCCCTGCACATGCGGAGCTCTGTGGTATGATGCATGTACCCAACACTGTGGTCAAACAGTTCGGGGGACTCCTCAGGAGGACATGGTGGGGCTAGGAAAGGAGTGACTGATGCCATTGAGCCGAGGGAAGAGGCCGCTTTGGCATCTGCTTTGCATCTGCTTTGCCAGACAACGTACCCTGAGCCTGGGTGAGAGAGGATGAGGACGGCTTGGTCATCCACTCTACCAAGTCTTGGGCATGTTGCGGCTCAACATGACCAGCTGCCGAAAAGAAGGACAAGCGTGTCCCACGGCCACGTGCTGAGGATGATGCACCGTGTCCACGACCAGCACTGTTGCCTCTAGACACAGAGCCTGCTTGCCCTCTTTTATTGCCTCGTGACTGTCTGCTCTCCTTGTTTGCCTTCCAGACATACTAATGGCCTGCAGTGAGATGTAGCTGCACAAAGGTGGGATGTGTGTGTATGTATGTGTGTATATATATATATATATATATATCTCTATACTGATTATAATGCAGCTATCAGAATCAACTGCCTGCTGTGGTATTAGTATGAGAAAAGCAGCAAAATTGTCTTCAGTTTTAGGTGTACACTGTGCAGAGGACACAGTACACTAACTGAAAAGACTTGCAGCTCTCTGCCTGTGGTTTTATTATGAGAATACCACCAATTGTATTCAGGTTCCTTTAAGCGAACGCTGTGCAAAGGACAGAAGTACACTAAATGAAATTAATGCAGCTCCCTGCCTGTGGTTTTATTATGAGAACACCACTAATTGTATTCAGGTAAGCTTTAGGTGAACGCTATGCAAAGGACACAGTACACTAAGTGAAACACTGCAGCTAGCACAATCACCTGCCTGCCTGTCACAGTATAGAGAATTACAGGAACGGATCTAGCTAAACTGAATACAGTGTATAAATATATATACAACACCTAGGATGCATATATATCCTCTACACACTGTAACTGCAGCTAACTGACTCGCCTGCCTGCTCTATCTAACTCAAATCAAAATACACTGTCTCTCTCTCTGTCTGTATTTTAACCAACACCGCAACACACTACCCACGGCCGACTTCCAGGCGGCCTTATATAGTGTGGGGCGTGTACTAAATCCCCTGAGGCATAATTGGCCAAAGCCACCCTGGCTTTGGCCAATTATGGCTCTCTGTTTTTTGTGCGCTGTGATTGGCCAAAGCATGCGGGTCATAGTGCATGCTTGGCCAATCATCAGCCAGCAATGCACTGCGATGCCGCAGTGAATTATGGGCCGTGATGCGCCACTCGAATTTGGCGCGAACGGCCCATAATGTTTGCAATTCGGCGAACAACCGAACAGGTGATATTCGAGTCGAACATTGGTTCGACTCGAAGCTCATCCCTAATGCCTAGTACACACGGCCGGTTTTTCTGTCGAATAAAAAACCGACGGTTTTCCCGACAGAATTCCTCTCAAGCCTGCCTTGCATACAAACGCTCAGACAAAAGTCCTGTGAACTTTTGACTGCCAAGAACGCGGTGACGTAAAAGACTACGGCGAGCCGACAAAATTAAGTTCTATGCTTCTGAGCATGCGTCGAATTGTTTCTGAGCATGCACGTTTTTCCCTGAAAAGCATACAGACGAACGGTTTCCTGACAGAATTTTTTCCTGAAGGGAAAAAAGAGATCCTGCTCTCTTTTTTTTGTCCGGCAGTTTTCCAGTCGGAAAAACTGCGATGGAGCATACACACGGCCAGGGATTTCTGGCCAAAAGCTCTCATAGCTGTTTTCCCGTCGGAAAAAAATGGTCGTGTGTACGAGGGATAAGAATTACTGCTTCCTATGATGCAGATGCTTATGCTGACCATCTTAGCAATAGTACCACAAAATAAACTCAAGATTTTACTGGACACTAGTTGTCAACCACACATTTTCCCCAATCATCGGTATGAATGCAATCTTACAATACTCTTAGCTGGATAAGGATTTGTGGGAACAAGAAAATGTTCTGTTCAAGAAAGGTGGTCCAATGCCGCGTACACACGACCACTTTCATGACGAGAAAAATGCAATTTTTTAAATTGGTCATTAAAAACGATCGTGTGTAGGCCCCAGAGCATTTTTCTTGACGAAAAAATGGCCATTAAAAATTTAGAACATGCTCTATTTTTTCCCGTCGTGAAAAAACGGGCGTGTGTACGCTTTAATGATGGGAAAAAAGCGCGCATGCTCAGAAGCAAGTTATGAGACGGGAGTGCTTGTTCTGGTAAAACTAGCGTTCGTAATGGAGATAGCACATTCGTCATGCTGTAACGGTCTGAAAAGCACAGAGACTGAAAAGCACGAATCGGCTAACACCAAACTTTTACTAACACGCAGTAACATGAAATCAGCAAAAGCAGCCCAAAGGGTGGCGCCATTCGAATGGAACTTCCCCTTTATAGTGCCGTCATACGTGTTGTCGTATGTGTTGTATGTCACTGCGCTTTGCTCGAGCATTTTTTTTCACAATGGTGTGTATGCAAGGCAGGCTTGAGAAGAATCACGTCGAGAAAAACGTTGTTTTTTTTCCTTGACATTAAAAACGGTCATGTGTACGCGGCATTAGAATATGGGTGTTCCTTTGACTGCCAAAGGTTGTCTGCCTAGAATTTCCTCTGACCCAGCATATTCTTTCCAAACAGCTAAAATTCCACTCTGATGAACAGCAAGAAGTGTCAGTGGTGATTTACAGACCTCATATTGCCTTCAGATGGAAGACTGTCACCGCAGCATCTAAAAAAAAAAAGAGCAATACTGTGCTACATTGAATCTGTAGGACATAGTCAGTCTGTCTTGCATGACTGTGGTAGGAACTGTCTGGCATTTATAGGTGTTGAGCAAATTAGGCAAGAATCTGTTTTGGCCCACAGCTTCCAATGTTTATAGCTGGAAGAGCATGGTGGGATATCTTGTACCACAGGACCTGGGAATCTACAGGTTGCCTCATATGCCAGATATATGCTTTTGACTAATTTGTCCAAAACCAGAGTAGGCAAACCTGACCTATGTAGATAAAAGCACCCATACAAAATGTATTATTTGGGGGCACAAGTAGAGTAACTCAGAGAATACAGGGCTTCTTTTCCTTATTTGCTGTAGTTTTTTAGTTTAACCGAGTGAAGGGGAAAGAAGACTGAGAATGTGCTGCTGAGAAGGGGGCATTTGAAGGATAACTAAACCCAGGAACAAAATGAATTATGTTGCAACTTGCAGTCCTTAAATGTGATGTTTTTTTGTTTTGTTTTTTTTCTTTTCAAGCTTTATTATCCACAAATAGAGTGTTTCCACTCCCTGTGAACTGCACTGAAGAATATCTGCCTTCCTAGCTTTTTTTTGTAAACTCCCAGTGGTCCTTTCCTTCATGTAATGGATATGAAGATATAGATATTTGTAGGCCATATCACCAGAGCAGCCTAGGTTGATAACCCTGACATACTCCCTAGATACAGTGGAAGCAGTAATGTAGCTACCAGGGATAAGATGTGTATAATTTGTAGGATTACTTGGTTAAAATAAAGAAAAAGAGAGAAAAAAAAACACAAAAACAAATGCAGCCACCAAGTACTAGTAATCTACAATATATCTAATTTTTAGGTTTGGGTTTAGATGCACTTTAAGAGAACCTGTCTTTACATGGGCGAATTACTGGTCTGCCTTGCTCCCCTGCTACCCAGTTTGCTAACCTCTGCAACATTTGGGAGAAAGTGTCCACTGAAGATTTTTCAGAAACCGATACTGTCAAGAGTGTCAGATTCCTGTGCTTGATGATCTCCCTGTGTCACTATTGTCTAGAGATGAAAGGAGGAACGTCTGAGTGCAGAGGAAGACTGCTAGAATGGTTGGATTCTAAAAATGTCAGCAATTTCTCCCTACCACTGCAGAGATCAGCCATGTGGACAGCAGGAGAGTTCTTCTAAAGGCAGAAAGCTTTTTCCTTGAAGTGGCTGTAAACCTTATACTTGTTTTAAATAACAGCACTAACTGTCCTTTCTGTCTGATGTTTTGTTCCTCTGCTATCAGCAGGAGTCACTTCTGACCAGTTTTCCTGACACCAAATGAAAAATGGTGACAGGGGCGGGACCTTCAGCCATAGGCGTGCGCAGCCTATTGCATTAGGGTGTGCACCCCAAAACTCAAACACACAAATGCGTGTGTGTGTGTGTGTATATATATATATATATATATATATATATATATATACACAAACACACACATATGTACATAAAACCACCCATTTATGTGCCTGCCTGACCCAAGTGCCTTTGTTCACCTTTTTATTAAAAAATAATAAATGCATAGATTTTTGCTAGGGCATTTATTCTTTTTTAAAACTGGAGACTGCAAAGTATTGTGCCCGCAATTGGCAGAGTGCGGGTGAAGTGTCAGGCTCCTGCAGACACTGCCTACAGTTCTATTGCCGTACCTCTGTATGGCTGTCATTGCAGAGCTGTAGGCAGGTGTGCTGATCAGTGTGCTGGCTGCCATGTTGGATTGAACTTGTAGTTTATACATTCACAGACTCCTATGACTAAGGCTGGATTCACACCTATGCATTTTTAGCGCTTTTTGCATTTTGAAGATTTGCACTACAGTCCATTTCTGCAAAATGCAAAAAGCACTAAAAAATGCCAGAGGTGTGAATCCAGCCTTAATGATGAGGCTGTGTGGGTGCAGAGGAGGGGAGGGGGCAACTAAAACATGTTAAACCCTGTATACTGGTGTAACATGCAACATGTTCTAAAAGGTGAACTCATCCTTTAGGCCTGGTTCACACCTATGCAGTTTGCAGTTGATGCATATTTTAGGTGCATTTTGCATTTTTCATACATGTTTTTGATCCATTGAAGTCTATGGAACCAAAAACACAACCTGCTGGTCCTTTAAACTTTCCATAAAATGCACAGATGTAAACCACATCCATAGAAAACCATGTTAAATGGACTGTAGTGTGTTTCTGCAAAACTGAAAACGCACTAAAAAATGCATAGGTGTGAACCAGGCCTAAAGTTGCTATACGTGCACATGTTTTTTGTTCAGATCACTAGCTAACAGGTGCTTGCATCTACACAAGCGATACTGGGACACTGTATTCTGATGGGGGGACTCCCCACTGTCAGAATACACTGATTAGTGCTGTAGCAGATTGGCTGCAAGCCATTAATTGAACAAGGTTCTAACAGGGAGGGCTATACCCAAACTGAAATTAAGGCCATGCCTGCTCAACTGGATTTGCTCCAGCAGTCCCCCTCCACTACTGCGACTTGTCCCCTCAGCTTTTAGACCCCTTTCACACTGGGGTGCGGGCTGCGTTAGCGGTAAAGTGCTGCTAGTTTTAGCGGCGCTTTACGGCTGTTTAAGCGGCGCTTTTCAGACGCTAGCGGGGCACTTTTAACTCCCGCTAGCGGCTGAAGAAAGGGTTAAAATCGGTTGTGTTGCAGCACTGCCAAAGCAATTTGCAGTCGCTTTGCCAGCACTGCCCATTCATTCCAATGGGCATAGGGCAATTTAGGAGCAGTGTATACAGCGCTACCAAACCACCCCAAAGATGCTGCTTGCGGGACCTTTTCTAACGTCCTGCAAGCGCACCGCCCCAGTGTGAAAGCACTCGGGCTCTCACACTGAGGCATTTTTCAGGCACTTTACAGGCGTTATTTTTAGCACTAAACTGTCTGAAAAACGCCTCAGTGTGAAAGGGGTCTTAAATTACTGGCTGTGGTCACACTCCAACCTCCCCATCATACCATACAGGGTTAATGTCCCTCTATGGTATGTGATGATGTCATGGCTTTGTGGTGAAGGAAGAGAAATTAGAATCAGATAAGTGAAAGAGGTTACCCCCTTCCCCTCCCCCACACACTGCAAGGCTGGACTTTTTTACTGTCCTGGAGTTGGGCTGTATTATTATAATAAGATATTATTTGAATAGGTTAGGAATTCCTGGGACTTCTGAGGTGCTCCATAGATGTATGCCATATACACACATGTAGCGCTACCCCCACTTAAGAGAGACGCTGAATTTGTTTTGGGCCCTGAATACAGCACCGCCAACCCCCGGCAATCTACTCGACCCACTCTGGCACAGTTAGTCTAAGGGTTATTATCTTATCACAATCTAGCGATATATACACAATGATAACACACTGAGGGCAAAGTGTTAAAGTATAACTAGTTTACTTCTGTGTAAAAGGCATAGATTAACACATATATTGTCTGCAGAGCCCTGCAACGGTAAGTATAGTACACACTGAGGATGCTGGCGATTACGCACCAAGTGCAGCTATCCCTATCTATGCGCCCTTATGGCGCAGCAACAAAAAGTTCTAACTCCTGGTCAGGCCTGACTCAGATATAACTTAGTCTCTTGGGGAACAATTTCTTCGCATGCAGCTTGAACGGTAGTGCACATATAGAAAGAAACAGTATTTGTAATCCACACGATAGATAATAGAAGAACACTTCACCGGAGACTACACGACCCAGTTCTATTACTAGTCTCCGGTGGAACAACAGATAAAACTTGGTGGGCCAAGGCAGTCTCTAGGCCTAATCAGAATAAAGTGTATTTTTCTGGATTGAGCAGGTGCTCGCTCACCACTCCGGACGCGATCCCAGTCCGGGACTTCCCCCGACTGTGTCTCCGCACACAGCATCTGCAACGGCCGGGTCCCCGGTCCAACTGATGTCAGCAACTTAGAGAAGTCGGATGCCACCCAGGCTCGCAGTGGGGTGGAAGGCTCTCTGGAAGTTGTGCAAGGCCCTGGCTTCAGGCCTTGTACTGCCGCAGATCCGCACGGGAAGACCTGTTGATAGCAGCGCGGCGTCCAAAGAGGCCAAGCTTAGCCTCGCCCCCTTCCTTTATAGCCCCACCCATGAGTCTCTGCGGTGGCCAAATGCACCCTGGGTGCCGAACGGGGTTCTGGGTAACGTAGTCCAGGGGCCTTAAAGGAGACCCCGCTACACACACATTATATGTTATTAAAAAAAAACATTTTTCTCTTATCGTCCATGGACCGACGCAGCTCTCATACTGATTACATGTGGGTATATGTCCCTGCTCGCAGGAGAAGACCTAGGCAGAATGTTAGAGGTTAAAACATTCTAGAACAAGCCAGAGCTGAACAGCCCCGCCCAGGGGGGCGGTCCCTCCGGACATTACCCTTCCACCTGCAGCTAATCAGCCTCAGTTTTTTTCTGCCTAGCAGAAGGAGAAGACGTGGCTCTCAGGAGCCAGTCTCCTGGAAGATTTTACTTTTGATTTTTATTCCTTTGGGAATTTTATTATTTTATTTTTGAGACCTTCAATCAACTGTCGGCTGGGCAACAGGTTGGGTACACTAGTATCCTCGTAGTCTTCCCTGTCCGACCATCGAGCGTGCTGATCCTCGCCTTGCGTGCGTGAGACTCAGTTCACGACATACCCCATGGCTCCAGGGGTGGCCGGGTTGCTTTCATGCTCCCACGGTCCTCTCAAGATTGAACAGTACTTGACTGACTGTATCTCTCGCGGTGGACCGGGCCGACAGCTACGCAGTACGACTCTGTGATAGGTCTGTCTGAAACAAGCCAGTGAGTCCCTGAAAGGGACGGGTAAGTAGTCTCTCCTACTGCAGGTGAGTACATGCTGGCTGTGTTTCTGTGTGTGGGGGTTTCTCCCTGTCCCCCCCTGTTATGCTGCTCTCTGCACCCTGTACTGGTGCTGTGCTGTGGGGTGTTTGGGGGTCACTCTGGCCTGTTTGGGCGCTCATGTCTGCAGTTTTTTCTGGTGTGTGAGGTGGTTATTGCGTGCGCGATTGGCGCGCATTAGAGCTTTGAATTTTGCGCTCGGCGGCCATCTTGGCGTTCAGTGGCACAGTTATAGCTGCGGACGGTGGCCATTTTCTTGTGGCCGCTGCGCATTTATTTCTGGCGGCGGCGCGAATCCCCTCACAATCTCCTCACAGACTGAGCTGTCCTTAAGGGTTGGTGGGTCCTCCCGGGTATCCCCTCCTCAGCGTAGCCAGTGGGTGGACTGTATATTCACTGCATAGTGTATAAGGTCTCAGAGGGTGGCGTTATGGAGTCTGATACACCTGCTCTCCACATTGCCTGGGGCAACTGGCAGTGCTGCACAGTTAAACATGTTTATATGTTTCCTGCACCTGCGGTCCTTATGGACCAGTTGTCAGCAGTCCTGGAATCATTCCTGTCAGAATGGAAGCGGTGTGCGAGCAAAAGGAGCTATAAGCCCCCTCCCCCCACAAAAATCTTTAGTGAAGGAGTGCTCTGAGTCAGATATGGGCCTAGCTATTGGGCTCAGGATCCTACCTCTGAATATTTAATGTTTATGAACAGGACATTCCCTTGTGAGGAAGACTCCAGTTCTGTGTCAGTGAATGACAGGGCGCTTGTAAGTGATCTCATTGATGATGTGAGAAACACACTCAGGCTGAAATTGCTGTGACAAGCTTTTCTTTTACACAGTTTCCTCACTGTTTTCCTCACACGCTGCCTCAAGAGCAACATGGATGAGGGAGGACTTTATTCATTTATGTCTCTAATCCCTGTGAGCCTTGTGTGTGATGCCTGAGGTAACATTTCCCGCCATTTCCTGGGGAATGATTTGAGCTCTGACAGACACCCGGTCTGAGGATCAGAGGTTACCTGAATGCTGCTTCAGCAGCACAGTCAAGCAGGTTGGAATGATACAGAGAAGATTATGCGCTTCTGCGCCATAATTTAAACTCATCCTATACCTCTACACTGCATACATTCACAGTGTATGTATGTGTTATTGGTCTCTGTGTCTGCGTGGCTGTCCCCACGTTCCAATGCTGTGTTTCAGTGCCATACATGATATAAACGTACAAAATATGTTTATGCACGACTCCAGATACATTCACAGTATATGTATGTATCATACTCTCTGGGCTGGCGGGGGCTCCGGTGTCCTCCCGCACTCTCATGGTATGTGCGCTTCGGCTCTCTGCACAGTTATAGACATGTTCAATATGTTTATTGCACATATTATACATGTTTACAGTATGGGTATACTGTTTGCGTGGGGTTCCTCCGGGTACTCCGGTTTCCCCCCACGCTCCAATGGAAATGCACAGCATAAACATGTGCAATATTATGTTGATTCACATGCTATCATTCCTACACGGTATCTGTGTGCTGTCTGCGTGGAGTTGTACCGAGTGGGCGCTTCGGCGCTATGCACAGTCTAAATTTGTGCGATTGGACCTACCCGGTATGTCTTTGCAGTCTGCGTGGGTTTCCGCCCACGCTACATGACATGCATGCCTTTGGTGCAATACACGATGTAAACATACACATTATGTTTATACACTACACTAAATACATTCACAGTAGTTGTAGGTATTGCACTCTCTGAGTATGCGTGGGGTACTTCGGTTCCTCCCACGCGCCAACGGTGTGCGCGCCTTCGGTGCTATGCACACATGAGCTTGTGCAAAAGGTTTAGCACACACACTATAATACCTACACGGTATGCGGATGCAGTCTGCATGGGTTTCTGCCCATGCTACATGACATGCATGCCTTTGGTGCAATACACGGTGTAAACATACACATTATGTCTATACACTACACTAAATACATTTACAGTAGCTGTAGGTATTGCATTCTCTGAGTATGCGTGGGGTACTTCGGTTCCTCCCACGCGCCAACAGTGTGCGCGCCTTCGGTGCTATGCACACATGGGCTTGTGCAAAATGTTTAGCACACATACTATAATACCATACACGGTATGCGTATGCAGTCTGCATGGGTTTCATCCGGGTGCTCAGGTTTCTCCCCTGCGTTCCAATGGTGTGCGCATTCTCAGCGCTATGCACAGTATAAACATGTGCAATTTGTTTATTCGCAGGCTAACATACCTACACGGTTGTGTACGCAATCTGTGTGGCTGGTTTACGTCCAGGCCCCGATGATGTGCACGCCTTCGTCGCTGGCACAGTATATACGCGTTTAATAGGTTTATCCACAAATACTAAACTACATACGCCGTATGTGGTGGTATTATGCTCTTTGTGGCTGGGTGGGTTTCCTCCCACACTCTCCATTTGTGCGTTTGACGCAATACATAGTATAAACTATGTGTTTAGACAATCAGCACCTATCCATGGGTAGCTGCTGGATGGAGCATTGTCACAAGGATCCCTGGTTTCAGGGGTATCACTTTCCACCTGCTTTCAGTGGTGATCAGAAGCGCTGGCTTGGACTGTGTTCGCCAGGCTGGGGTTGGCGTTGCGCCCGTTAGTGGCTGCGTCTCTGGCATTTTTTGTAGCTCAATGACTGGGCAAAAGCCTCTGCTTCATTCATCAGTCGTCTAGCAGGTGCACTACAACTGCTTTAGCCTTTAGGGTCTCTGTGCCCGGGGTGGGTTTGCGCCACCTGTGGAGGCTGAGGTACTAGTCCTCTGACCGAGTTTCTAGGGAAGTTCCGTCAAGTTGCCTTTATTGGCCAACATTTGAGGCACCCTGTACACTGGGGCCTCCCTTCTCCGATACATTGCGGAGTCTCTTTGGGATTTTCATACGTCTCGCTGCAAGACGGTCCTGTCGGCCGTGTGCATTGCAGGCGAAGGGTCCTTGCATCCGGAGGTGTTTCCACCTTCTTTACCGGAGGTGGGGCACCGGAAGTGGACCTTGTGGCCTCTCAACTCACTCGCAAGGTGGCAAGATCGTGGTCAGGTCCAGGGACCCCTGGGCGGATGCGTTAGACGTGTTGGAAGCCCGTGGGGGCAGTATCGCCTGATATATGCTTACCCTCTGCTACTGTTGTTGCTTCGCAGAGCATACTTCATCCTGCTTTACAGTCATTGGCTTTAATGGCATGGCTGTTTAAAGCCAGGTGCTAAAGGACCGAGTTCTCTCGTATTCGGTCATCTCTTCTATGTTGTTGACACGGGAATCTTCCTCCAGAAAGATATCTCACCGTACCTGGAAGGCTTACATCGCTATGTGCGAGGAACTTGAGTGGCATCCTCGGATGTTTTCCGTTCCCAGGATTTTGCTGTTCTTACAGCGTGGTGGGACCCAAAAGCTGGCCTTGCATACCTTTTTTTTTTTTTTGAGGGTCGGATTTCGGCCCGGACTGTCTTTTTCAACGACCGCTGCCGGGCCATTCCTTGATTAGCACCTTTTGGGCAGGGGGTTCGCCATGTGGTCCCCCCTGTCAAGCCTCCTCTCCCTACTTGGGATCTGATTTTGATGCATCTCGGTTCTCCAAGAACATCCCTTTGAGAATATCAGAGAGATTCCTCTCTTGACCTTGTCCCGGAAGTTGGCCTTATTGGCCATTGCTTCGGTTAGACGGGTGTCTGAGTTGGCAGCCTTGTCTGGCAAGTCGCCTTACTTGGTCCTCCATAAGGATATGTTGGTGTTGCGCCCACGACCATCCTTCTTTTCTAAGGATGGTCTTGGCCTTTCACCTTAAGAAGGACATTGTTCTTCCGTCCTTGTGTCCTCACCCATCGCTTCCCTGAGAGTTTGCTCTTCATACATTAAGATGGGTACAAGCCTTACGAGTGTACCTGTCTGCTACTGTTTCCATTCGGAAATCTGTGTCTGGTCCAAAACAGGGCCGAGCGGTGTCGTCTGCCACCGTCTTTAGGTGGATCAGGCAGACCGTCATACAGGCCTATGCCCTTAAGGGGCGGGCGCCTCCCTTTCCGGTTGCGGCGCATTCCACCAAGGCAATTGGTGCTTCCCGGGCCTTCCGACATCAAGCGTCGGTTGCACAAGTGTGCAAGGCGACGACCTGGTCGTCCGTTCATACCTTTTCAAAGTTCTACAAGGTTGATGTGGCTGTATCTTCGGATGCTTCCTTCGGCCGCAAAGTGTTGCAGGCCGCTGTCTAATGTTGCAACTCCTCCGTTGAGGGGCTCTGCTGGTTTGGAGTGAAGTTTTGGTTGTTCCTTACTTTTTTTGCTCCCACCCTTTTCTTATACTGCTTTGGGACGTCCCACATGTAATCAGTATGAGAGCTGCGTCGGTCCATGGACGATAAGAGAAAATAGGATTTTTGTACTCACCGTAAAATCCGTTTCTCTGACGTCCATGGACCGACGCAGCACCCACCCTTCCTTTTAAGTTTGTACTGCTTTGTTACGAACTGAGGCTGATTAGCTGCAGGTGGAAGGGTAATGTCCGGAGGGACCGCCCCCCTGGGCGGGGCTGTTCAGCTCTGGCTTGTTCTAGAATGTTTTAACCTCTAACATTCTGCCTAGGTCTTCTCCTGCGAGCAGGGACATATACCCACATGTAATCAGTATGAGAGCTGCGTCGGTCCATGGACGTCAGAGAAACGGATTTTACGGTGAGTACAAAAATCCTATTTTTAACAGGATATAATGTGTATGTGGAATACATCTATGTAACACCTCAGAAGTCCCAGGAATTCCTAACCTGTTCAAGAATGTAACTTTCTCTGTCAGTAAACCTGCAAAGTGCAGGGCAGGTTTACAGCACAGAGTTGTATAGTGGAAAAGGCAGAGGAGGTCGGTACTCACAGGTAAAGGCTGCTAACTGCTGTCCTCTGAGATCTTCAGTCATCCCCAGGGAGAGCTATGCTGTGTGCTGCACAGGAGGAAAGTGATCGAGGGTGCACTCTGTAATGATCTCTTCCTCTCACCTGTACTTCAGCTGTGAAAGCCCCGACAGACTCAGCCAGACAGGAACCCGAGGAGAGAGACCGTTTTCTCCCAAATGCTGCATCAGAGAGGAGATCGGCAAGCAGCTGTCTTCTGGCACACAGGGCATAGGATGGCGAGTAACTCCTGTGAGGACTGCAGCCATGACTAAGCACTATACCCTAGTGTGAAACGCGTCGGCTGTACCCCTTTATTCTTGCTGTGACTTGCAGTGTCCCATGTATTTTACCCAATAAAGGCAACCTCAATGGTTTTGGAGTGCGCCTGTCCATATATTCTACCTTCTTTTTCTTGCGAGGACTGCAGACACAGCTGTGAAGTAAGCAGTCAGGAGTTTTCAGATGCTGTCTCTGAAGTTCACGTGCTTCTTCTCTGACAGCTGGCGGCGGAGTGATATTCAGCTGACAGGTATGATGTAGCCGGAATTACAGAGTCAGCATCGGAAAATGCGGCTGACTGCCTGATTACTCCGCAGCCAGTGGCTGCAGTTCCCACAGGAGTTACACATCCTCCATGACAAATGGTCCCACTTTCAGCTACCAGATGTGAGGGAAAAATAATTCTCACTAATTTTGGCAGCAAAAAAGCCCTGGGGTGTGTTGGGTGTGCCTGGGCATTAGGGTGTGCCCAGGCACACCCTGTGCGCACGCCTATGCCTTCAGCTAATTGAATCTCAGCTCTGTTCTTTTGTGAAAGGGGTGTGTCCCTTCCCGTTAATCAGTTATCCTCACTGAGCTCTGCAGAGTGTAATTTCCCTTTTTTCTGACCTCTTAGGCAAGCTTTATAAATTCTGGACTTTGACTGCAGATAGGCAGATACAAATTATGTAGGAGGATTTTTTTTTATCTTTGTGTATCACCTGAGGCCAGTCATTTCACTGGGTATATGGAAGGGTTTCCAACCACTTTAATGTAGTCTCTGCATTAAGGTAATAAACCTCCTGTGTTCTGCTCCTTCGCAGCCCGATGTTGATACAGCGCTGTGCACGACCGCAGCTGCTCTCCCTTCTCTCTCTCTCCTCACTGGCTATGTAGGCACTCAGAAGAGGGGAGGAGCCAGGAGCATCAGCCAGGGACCCGAGAAGAGGAGGATCCGGGCTGCTCTGTGCAAAACCACTGTACAGAGCAGGTAAGTATAACATGTTTTTTTATAAAAAAATAAAAAAAAAGAATTTACCTTTTTAGAATCACTTTAAAAATAATAATTTACCTTTTAGACTCTCTCTCCCTGGAGCCTTTTTTTAGGTTCTATTTTTAGCAACCTAGTCGATTTATGCAACATTTTATGACTTCTGTCATTAATTTTTTTTTAAATATGTTTAAAATATTTTTCTCTGTTTATAATCACATTTGTCCCACACTAGGGTTGGCTTCCCATGGACAATGCCATGTGTGTTTTTAGCAACAGCTTTAGTCTAGAATTTTGCCACCCTCAAAAAAGACTCTTTACAAACTTTGCCTAGTAAGAAAAACTGGACCTTAATAGTTCCTTTCCATGAGTCATTTTAACTTCACATCTATAAATAGCCTTGTAGCTTCTGTTATTTCTAGTGATTCTACTCACTGGCAAGGAACCAGGGGATAGTACTGCCTAAATTACAGTGGAAATAAAAAAAAAAAGAAAATCAGTCATTCTATTTCAGCTGAACGTTGTAACAAAATCTTTGCTGATTCTGCTAAGAGAAGCTTCCGACCAGTCCTCTCACATTTTGCTGAGTGATTTAACCCGTCCGTCATTCAATGTCCTGGATGCCTCCTGTCTATGGTGACAGCGCTCTGTTAAAGTCTCCACAGCCAGAGCGACCAAAACACAAAAACCACTGTGCGAGGCGCACACACAAGCTTTTCATTGCTCAAACTTGCTGATCCTTATTGAAATAGCCATATTTTTCTAAAAGCAACTGGCTTGTTGACAGGTAACACATGGAAAGACAAAGTTAATAACACAAACTTGGTTTATTTTGGAGTCTAATGTGGGTGCGGTTATTTGCACACTAAATTGGGAACTTTTTTCCCCATGCCACTTCAATGTTCCGTCTCGGTGAACAAGGCTTGATAACTTAGCAACTGGGAAGCCATTGTGCGAAGTTCAGTGACTAACTGCTGACATACACTTGACAGCTCAGTGTCTGGAAAATGTTTGTTAGTTTGTACATGTAGATTGTATGTGGCCATGACTCAGAAGTGAATCACAGGTCTGTGAAATCTGTTCACCTGTCTGGTGTCCCGTGTCTTTTTATACTTGTTTTATTCTCTTTTTTTCCCCCCCAAATTAGGGGATTTTGAGATTTGTAGCTATATTGCAAAGTCATTTTTGATGTGACATTTTACATAAAGAAATGTGTAAATATTTCCTCTAGTGCTTGGAGCCCAACTTGTGGCCCAGGGGCCACATGCGACTCTTTGGCATTTTTTGTGCGTCCCAGGCTCCGTTTTAGGGCCGAATTCAGGCAAAGATTCGGCCCAGGTTTGCCCCTGAAACAGAGAACAGGGACAGACGGCATTGCTGTGCGATCCACAGCCGGTTTAAGTCTGAACCGAGCCTTTAGGAAAGCCTGACCTATGAGATTTATGGAGGCTTCCATTGGTGCCACTGGAAGATGCGTTTTCTCATAAAGGTCTATCTTTTACTAAACTATCACTAATCCCCCACCCCAGTCCCAACTACGCTTAACTGCACTAACCCCTCCCCAGCTGCTTACTAACCTCCATATTAATGCAATAGACTCATGCATTGTTTATGGCCTTTTTGAGAATTTTATTCAACAGGCAAGAGAGGCTGTGATTCTGGTTGAAAAATCTCAGTGAGAGCTGTGGGGAACCCTGGAGATTGACACTCCCTGAAGGGTCTATTTTTATGCAGTCTTTTGGGGAACACTTCCCTGCAATGGAGTGTAGTTTAGCAGCACGGGCAGAGGTAATTATTCTCCTTTTTACAAATACATACTTTCCTCAGACTTTATGCTTATGTGACAGGGTCTCTTTAAAGCCATTGGATAAGCAGGACAGCCATGCAGATTTTCCAAAGATCAGCAATGGCACTCAATGTATGTATTTTGAGCAAAGTTTTCCTTTAAAGTAGAACTATAGGCAAAACTTTTTTTTTTTTTCATTTTGGATAGTGTAAGGGAGGGTTATAACCCCTGCCAGATTTTTTTCACAATCTATGTCCCATTGTGGAGATTTCCCTATACTTACTGTCCCATGACCAAATCCCTGCAAATTAAGGGAATTTCTTGGGGACCCCCAGGTCACCAGAACTAATGTCACCATTGAAAGCTTTCCCCTCTATTACTTTTTTAGCGACAACCCAAAATTTGGGATTTTATTTCACTTTCAATGTTAACAGTAAACAAGACAAAAAGAGAGAGAGAGAGAGGATGAATCTCCGTAACGGGGGCACAGACAGCATTGATAACCTCTTGTTTGTACAAATTATCCAGAAAACAATAAAAATTATGGGGGGGGGTGGGGGAGGAATATTCGTTCTAATCTCTCTCCAATCTATCCAAAACGAAAAAAATGAAAGTTTTGCCTTTAGTTATACTTTAATACATCCAGAGTCACATTTACCGTATATACTCGAGTATAAGCCGACCCGAGTATAAGCCGAGGTACCTAATTTTACCACAAAAAATGGGAAAACTTATTGACTCGCGTATAAGCCTAGGGTGAGAATGCAGCAGCTATTGTAAGCGGAAAAGAGGGTCAACAATGCCCATTTGCAGCTTCACTGTGCCCATTTGCACGCCTCACTGTGCCCATTGCAACCTCACTGTGCCCATTGCAACCTCACTGTGCCCATTGAAACCTCACTGTGCCCATTGCAACCTCACTGTGCACAACCTCTCTGTGCCCATTGCAGCCTCACTGTGCCCGAGTTAGTGTACCTGAAATTCTTGACAGGCTACGAGCGTCCATTGTTTAAAAGTCACAGTCTCCTCCTGTTCCCGTTCCGTGACAGGCGTTTCCCAGCAGACACTGTGTTCAGTGTTCCGCCTATCACGGACGTTCTCTCATCCTCGGACAAGAGGACGTCCGTGATTGGAGGAACACTGAACACAGTGTCTGTTAGGAAACGCATATCACGGAAGGTCAGCCAAATTTTTTTGACCTGTGTACCGTTGTACAGTGTGTATTTTGGATTCCTTATTTTAAAATAAAGGCTTTTATCTTTGAGTGCTGCAGTCCAGAAGACTTTTTCGTTCTTGTTTGCTGTCAATAGCATTGCTTGCACCTTTGTCTGCTGGGAGGAGGTGATTTGAAGGATTCCCACACCTGAGCGCCTCCCTTTTTTCTTGCTTATCACGGAAGGTACCAGGAGGAGACCACGACTTTTAAACAATGGACGCCCGCAGCCTATCAAGAATTTCAGGTACACTGACTCGAGTATAAGCCGAGGGGGGTATTCTTAGCCTTAAAAAAAAAAGGGCTGAAAACTCGGCTTATACTCGAGTATATACAGTATATAATAAATATCATTATAAGAGAAACACTCTATTTATCCTTTATCCATCCTAGGAAAATATCATACTGTAGATACTTACCCAGTGTTCCTATAGGTTTAAGATTTGCTAGATTTATTTTCAACCTCTTGCCACCCACATAACAGATTTGTGTGGCAGCAAAGAGCGTGGGACATAATGTACACAGTTTGCATATGTGCATCCATGGGCAGCAGAGCTTTCTGCACACTGATCCAGCTATTAAAGAAGCTCTTGGTCTTTGCTAATGATCAGTAGCTGGCGGGACTGGTTTCCAGTCATATGACCACTGCGGCAGCCAATTGCAGTGGTCACATGATCCTTTGTATCCCCCAGCGTAAAGATCCTTTTAAAAGGATGCCAGGGCTGGGTGGGAAAGGGTTGTTTATTGTTTCATCCTGTAGCCCTTTTCTCCTTGGGGGTTTAAACTGATGTCTGCCTGCTGTTGAGGCAGACATCTTGGGCATGCTCAGTAGAATATCATAGGGCTTACCACTGTACTGAATGTTCAATTGATGTTCATTTTCATTTCTATTCCTTGTATTATTCAGTTTTTTGCATGATAGAAAGGGTTAATTACATGTAAGTAAGGGAAAAATGTACAGAAAATGTTTCACAGTTAGAAATTATGGAAATAGGTGAAGTTTTGCTTTGGATTGCGGATTTCAGTTGTCAGTGCTATATGGTAGTAGCAAAGGTTCCATGAGTAAAGAAAAACACCCGAAAAATAAGAGGGGTTTCATCTCACTCATCTCAACTCCCGCTTTATAAACAAATTGTTGTTTGATCTGTACAGATTCTCACATACACACATTTTCTCATGTTTGCAGAATGGACTGTGAGAAGGTTCCAACGTAATGGTTAATTAAAGGAATCCGAAATTCTAACTGGATAACATGTTGTTTATGTCACTGTGTATTTTTTCATGAAATATTGTGTTTAGCATTTTTTGCATCTCAGTCCTGGTGACCTCCTTCACACTCCAGCCACTTCCTGTCTAGATGCGATAATTCCAACATCAGCTACATATCATTGCTCTGGATCGGCCTTCTGATGGTGACAGCGGTGAAGCATGACTGTACAATGTGTCAGCATGGCCTCCTATAGTCTTCCCTAGGTGTGCGTATGACAGGGCGCACAATGTTGGAGCACAGTTGGGGGAGATGAGGACAGTGTGTTGTCATCCCATAGCAAAAAGTGTCTGAACAAGGACCTTCATGGACATGGTATGATCACCCAATATTCTTTAATGAAAGCTGAAGAATTAAAGATTGAAAACCACTTATGAAACTACATTCCCATGTTAAGCCCTGGTTCACACTGGTGCGATTTGACATGTCATATCGGCAGCAATTGCCGGCAATGGCACCGTCCTAATCGGGTGACGCCGCAACTGCAGCGCTGCACCGATTTCAAAAAGTCCTTTCTGTACTACTTTTTGCGATTTCGGCCCGCGATTTACATTGACATCTGTGCAGAAACCTGCACAGATGTCTCTGTAAACGGGGTCCGAAATCGGGACTGACAAGCGGGAGTGAAATTGTGCGAGTTCAGCTGAACTCGCACGGCTTCACTCCCACAGCCCAGTGTGAGCCTGGACTTAAGCTTATATAAGTGCTGACATAATGGCATGAGTATCTGCAACAATTAAGGCTTGTGTTCTGTGGTTGGACGAACTGTGTTTTCTTGCAGCAAATATTTAATTGGCGCTTATTTCTAAAAGAGTGACCTCTTGGCAACTGGTTGACTGCCCTCTGCTGGCCTAAAGGTGGTATTGCAGAACGATTTTCCAATCATTTGAATGCTGTATTAAACCATCCCAAAATAATATTTTACCATGACATAGAGCTAATCAGAATTCACAGGACACATAGTCAGGGCACAGTATGGTAAATGCAGTAAACTGTCCTGAACTCAGATGCTGTTGGTGCAGTGTGTAACTTCTTGTTGTATGTTTATCATTGTGTCCAAAGGCGAGCACAGCCTATTGCATTAGGGCGTGCACCCCAAAGCTCAAACACGTGTGTGTGTGTCTATATATATATATATATATATATATATATATATATATATATATACACTGCTCAAAAAAATTAAAGGAACACTTTGAAAACACATCAGATCTCAACGGGGCAAAATCTCATGCTGGATATCTATACTGATATGGACTGGGTAATGTGTTGGCAATGAAAGGATGGCACATCATTTGATGGAAATGAAAATTATCCACCTACAGAGGGCTGAATTCAAAGACACCCCGAAAATCAAAGTGGAAAAATTATGCAGCAAGCTAGTCCATTTTGCTGAAATTTCATTGCAACAACTCAAAATGGTCCTTAGTAGTTTGTATGGCCCCCATGTGCTTGTATGCATGCCTGACAACATCAGGGCATGCTCCTAATGAGAAGACGGAAGGTGTCCTGGGGTATTTTTCCTCCCAGATCTGGACCAGAGCATCACTGAGCTCCTGAACAGACTGAGGTGCAACCTGGCGGCACCGGATGGACCGAAACATAATGTCCTAAAGGTGTTCTTTTGGATTTAGGTGAGGTGAGTGTGGGGGCCATTCAATGGTATCAATTTCTTCATCCTCCGGGAACTGGCTCCATGCTCTCGCCACATGAGGCCGGGCATTGTCGTGCTCCAGGAGGAACCCAGCGTACCAGCAAATCAGGTAAGATTTCATCATGGCTTATTGCCTGTCTGTGCTCAGAACTCCGTGGAATTGTTTGTGTGCATGGCACATGTGCAGTGACAATATAGCTAATATAAGGCGCATGGACCTGCATATGCTACTTGTTCAGCACCTCCAGCATCTGAAAACACAGTTTTCAGGCCACAGTGCTGGACACGGTTAGTGTAGGCCATGAAAACCGTTCCTTTTCCTGGCACTTGTGTCTCAAAGGCTTTGATTGCTTGAAACAACACCACATGAAATAAAACAAGCTAGAAGTCGAGCCAGAGTCAAAGAGCTGGTTTTAGAGCATCTCTGCAAATTAACAAAAGCTTTGTGCAGCTGGGTATAACTATCTCTGGCTACCCAAAGCCCCTCTAGCTCTTGGGAAGCAAGTGTAAAAGTCCCGTCAAGCCATGATGGTCAGTGGATGGTGAAAGCTGATGGGAGTTCTAACCTACCACAAGCTGCCAGATCGTGGAGTGCAATAATATAATGTCCTTTTAGAAGGTGTATATATGAGTGGAGGTATTGTCCCTGACAACTAATTAGAATTCAGTCTCCATTTTTCTTGTGCATGACAAAAAATAAAAGCAAATGGGCAGCACCTGCTCTTGTTGGTAAATGCAGCCTTTATACTTCCCATTGGGAATATTTGGATTTCTTCCCTTGATAGAAGTATTATAGGATGCTATAATAATTTTATTACAAACCTGCCACCCTCAGATCAGTTTTAGAAAACATTAATTTAGCCACGTGGGATACTTCTGTGCATTGTCTAGACGCATTACAGTGTTGAGAGGTCCAAACCTGGGCAATGTTTTGGCTGCATTCACACCTGAGCGTATCGTTTTCAGGCTTTTTTTTTTTTTTGCAGCTTTTTCACAAGCTTTTTGAAGTGTATTACACAGCTTCAGGCATTTTTGTTTAACACTAGGGGGAGGAGAGGAAGAGCATATCAGGGGTGGAGAGATGCTATTTGGGTGTTTTACAAGCGGTTTTCTGCTCAAGTCAGATGTTTTTATTGAAGTCTATGGGCCCAAAAACGCTTGTAATCTGCCAAAAAATAAGCTCACGTACTTTTTTGAGCTTCAGGTGTTTTGCTTCAGGCGACAAAACGCTCATGTGAACAGGTGCCATTGAAATGAATGGGATTTTGCTTCTTGGGCGTTTTTGAACTTTTGAGATGAGCGTTTTACGAGCTGAAAACGCTCAGGTGTGAATGCAGCCTTAAGGAGTTTATAAGCTACTGTCTGCAGAGGTGTTGGACATGAAAATACAAGACTGACTTTCACCACTGGTTATCCCGCAATGGTTGCTTGAATTTAAATGTTAATGTGATTTCTTCAACGTCTCAGCCTGCTCCACAAAACGGTTTTACTGGTGATAATTATGCTTTAAAGTAAGCTTGTCACAATTTTGGGGAGTTCATAAACTGAGCATAGGATGAAAATATGTATAAGTAGAGATCATTAGATCTGGACAGTTGAAACTATATACAAACCTCAACTTACCCCAGAGATTGGCAAGATCCAGTTAAGTGATCTGATAAAACATCTAATGAATTTAAAAAAAAAGACAATCTTGTAGATCTTGGTAGATCATAAGCTTAACCACTTAACGACCGCTCACTGTATATATACGTCGGCACAATGGCACCGACAGGCACAATCACGTAGAGCATACGTGATTGCCTTTGTACAGTTGGGGGGTCCAATCGGACCCCCCTTCTGTACAGTGAGCGGTCGGAATTCGTCTGGGAGCGTTCCGAGATGGGGGGGGGCGGCCGTTCGATTCCGACCACCCCCCGCGATCGCTCCCGGCGAATAGAAATGCCCCCTCTGTCTGTGTACTGTTTACACAGATAGAGAAAGCAGGAGGAAGTGATGTCATCTCCTGTGCGGCGCTCACATATACCGAGCGTCGTACAAGAGAAGACACACAGGTCAGTGCACTAACACTACACTAACACCAGCACACATAGGCACATAAATCGCCCCCCCAGGCCCCCCCAGATCACCCCCCAGCCCCCCCAGATCACCCCCCAGCCCCCAGTCACAGTGTCACTGATTGCAGTGACCATTTATTTACTGATCACTGCAATCGGTGACATTTGTGACTGTAAAAGTGTCACTACATTTAGTTTTAGGTCCAGTGTAGCCCCCTAACCCCCCCTAATAAAGGTTTAACCCCTTGATCACCCCCCAGATAACCCTTTCACCCCCTAGCACCGCCGTCGCTTGGCGATCATTTTTCTGATCGCTGTCTTGGCGTCGGTGATGCAGATCGGTACCCAGTAATTTTTTTTAGGTTCGCCGCAGGTTTTTATAACGTCGGGTACCCCCATAAATTATCTAATAAAGGTTTAACCCCCTTGATCGCCCCCCAGGTAACCCTTTTACCCCCTATCACCACTGTCACTAAGCGATCGTTTTTCTGATCGATGTCTTAGCGTCGGTGATGCTGATCGGTAGCCAGTATTTTTTTTTTAGGTTCGCCGCAGGTTTTTATAGCGTCGGGTACCCCCATAAATGATCTAATAAAGGTTTAACCCCCTTGATCGCCCCCCAGGTAACCCTTTCACCCCCTATCACCACTGTCACTAAGCGATCATTTTTCTGATCGCTGTCTTGGCGTCGGTGATGCAGATCGGTACCCAGTAATTTTTTTTAAGTTCGCCGCAGGTTTTTATAGCGTCGGGTACCACCCAGAAATTATCTAATAAAGGTTTAACCCCCTTGATGGCCCCCCAGGTAACCCTTTCACCCCCTATCACCACTGTCGCTAAGCGATCATTTTTCTGATCGATGTCTTAGCGTCGGTGATGCAGATCGGTAGCCAGTAATTTTTTTTAGGTTCGCCGCAGGTTTTTATAGCGTCAGGTACCCCCATATATTATCTAATAAAGGTTTTAACCCCCTAATTGCCCCTAGTTAACCCTTTCACCAGTAATCATCATATAAGTGTTACGGGTGACGCTGGTTAGTTAGTTTGCTTTTTATAGTGTCAGGGCACCCGCCGTATATAACCCAATAAAGGTTTAACCCCCTGATCGCCCGGCGGGTGATATCAATTAGGTTTTAGCGTCAGAGAGGGTCTGCGTCACACCCCAGGCAGCGTCAGGTTAGTGCCAGTAACGCTAACACCCACGCGTGAAGCATACACCTCCCTTAGTGGTATAGTATCTGAACAGATCAATATCTGATCTGATCAGATCTATACTAGCGTCCCCAGCAGTTTAGGGTTCCCAAAAACGCAGTGTTAGCGGGATCAGCCCAGATACCTGCTAGCACCTGCGTTTTGCCCCTCCGTCCAGCCCAGGCCACCCAAGTGCAGTATCGATCGATCACTGTCACTTACAAAACAAAAACACACATAACTGCAGCGTTCGCAGAGACAGGCCTGATCCCTGCGACTCCAGTGCTGTAGGAGGTGATTTCACCACCACAGTTAAAAAAAAAAAGAAGCAAATATGCCGAAGCATTGGGGCAGCAGGGGCGGAGGAGCGATTTTGCTCCTAATGCCGCGTACATACGGTCGAAATTCCGACGGAGGCTTGCCCGTGGAAAAGTCCGACCATGTGTGTGCGGCATAACTTTTTTGCGGGAGGATGCCCCCATGCTTCGGCATATATAAATGGTGCATGTATGTCCATCATTAGAAGTGGGTGGATGAAGGGCGGTATTCTAATGGTGGGCATACCCACCGATCAATCTCTTTTTTCGTTCAGCCACCTGGCTGCATGAAAAAAAAAGATTACAATACATGTCCAACAAGGACCAGCAACGTACTGGTATGTTGCTGGACTTTGAATGGTTATACCAGATTGATGCCTGCGGGTTTAGGTATCATCTTGGTATCATTCTTTTCAGCCAGCGGCCGGCTTTAATGTAAAAGCAACCCTAGTGGCTAATTAGCCTCTGGACTGCTTTTACAAGCAGTGGGAGGGAATGTCCCCCCCCCCCCGGATATAAAAAGCGCCATTGGGAAATTGGGAAAGCATTTTATCACACCGATCTTGGTGTGGTCAGATGCTTTGAGGGCAGAGGAAAGATCTAGGGTCTAGACCCCAGTTTTTTCAAAAAAAGAGTACCTGTTACTATCATAGGGGATATTTACATTCCCTGAGATAACAATAAAAATGATAAAAACAAAAAAAAAAACATGGAAGGAACAATTTAAAAATAAAATAAAAAAGCAAAATTAATAATAAAAAAAAAAAAAAAAAAAAGCACCCCTGTCCTGCCCTGCTCTTGCCCAATGGCGAACGCAAGCGTCGGTCTGGCGTCATATGTAAACAGCAATTGCACCATGCATGTGAGGTATCACCGCGAAGGTCAGATCGAGGGCAGTAATTTTAGCAGTAGACCTCCTCTGTAAATCTAACGGGGTAACCTGTAAAGGCTTTTAAAGGCTTTTAAAAATGTATGTAGTTTGTCGCCAATGCGCGTTTGTGCGAAATTTTAAAGCATGTCGTGTTTGGTATCTATGTACTTGGCCTAAGATTATCTTTTTTATTTCATCAAACATTTGGGCAATATAGTGTGTTTTAGCGCATTAAAATAAAAAAAAGTGTATTTTTTCCCCAAAAAATGCGTTTTAAAAATCGCTGCGCAAATACTGTGTAGAAAAAAAAATGCAACACCCACCATTTTATTCTGTAGGGCCTTTGCTTTAAAAATATATATAATGTTTGGGGGTTCAACATAATTTTCCTGCAAAAAAAAATATGTTTTCATGTAAACAAAAAGTGTCAGAAAGGGCTTTGTCTTCAAGTGGTTAGAAGAGTGGATGTAAGCTTCCTAATGTTGTGTATAAAATGCCAGAACAGTTCAAAACCCCCCCAAATGACCCCATTTTGGAAAGTAGACACCCCAAGCTATATACTGAGAGGCATGTCGAGTCCATGGAATATTTTATATGTTGACACAAGTTGCGGAAAAAAGACAATTTTTTTTTTTTGCACAAAGTTGTCACTAAATGATATACTGCTCAAACATGCCATGGGCATATGTGGAATTACACCCCAAAATACATTCTGTTGCTTCTCCTGAGTACGGGGATACCACATGTGTGAGACTTTTTGGGAGCCTAGCCGCGTACGGGACCCCAAAAACCAATCACCGCCTTCAGGCTTTCTAAGGGTGTAAATTTTTGATTTCACTTCTCACTGCCTATCACAGTTTCGGAGGCCATGGAATGCCCAGATGGCACAAAACCCCCCCAAATGACCCCATTTTGGAAAGTAGACACCCCAAGCTATTTGCTGAGAGGTATTGTGAGTATTTTGCAGATCTCGCTTTTTGTCACAAAGTTTTGAAAATTGAAAAAAAAAAAGAAAAAAAAAATGTTCTTTCTTCATTTTCAAAAACAAATGAGAGCTGTAAAATACTCACCATGCCTCTCAGCAAACAGCTTGGGGTGTCTACTTTCCAAAATGGGGTCATTTGGGGGGGTTTTGTGCTATTTTGGCATTTTATGGCCTTCAAAACTGTGATAGGTAGTGAGGAGTGAAATCAAAAATTTGCGCCCTTAGAAATCCTGAAGGCGGTGCTTGGTTTCCGGGGTCCCGTACGTGGCTAGGCTCCTAAAAAGTCCCACACATGTGGTATCCCCGTACTCAGGAGAAGCAGCAGAATGTATTTTGGGGTGCAATTCCACATATAACCATGGCATGTGTGAGCAATATATCATTTAGTGACAACTTTTTGTAATTTTTTATTTTTTTTTGTCATTATTCAATCACTTGGGACAAAAAAAAAAATATTCAATGGGCTCAACATGCCTCTCAGCAATTTCCTTGGGGTGCCTACTTTCCAAAATGGGGTCATTTGGGGGGGTTTTGTACTGCCCTGCCATTTTAGCACCTCAAGAAATGAGATAGGCAGTCATAAATTTAAAGCTGTGTAAATTCCAGAAAATGTACCCTAGTTTGTAAACGCTATAACTTTTGCGCAAACCGATTAAATATACACTTATTGACGTTTTTTTTACTAAAGACATGTGGCTGAATACATTTTGGCCTAAATGTATGACTAAAATTGAGTTTATTCGATTTTTCTTATAACAAAAAGTAGAAAATATCATTTTTTTTCAAAATTTTCGGTCTTTTTCCGTTTATATCGCAAAAAATAAAAATCGCAGAGGCAATCAAATACCATTAAAAGAAAGCTCTATTTGTGGGAAGAAAAGGACGCAAATTTTGTTTGGGTACAACATTGCATGTCCGCACAATTTACAGTTAAAGCAGCGCAGTGCAAAATTCTGAATTCACCTCTGGTCCTTTAGCTACCAAATGGTCCGGGGCTTAAGTGGTTAATAGCATGTAATGCCAAGCTGCGGTTTCCAATGCGAGCAAAGTCTTGTATTAAAAGAGGTATACCAGAGAGAGAGAGGGATATAATTTTGCCCCGGTACAAATCATTAGTAGGATCTCAAATGGAATATGCAGTTCAGTTTTGGTCACCAGTTCTCAAAAAGGATATCGGGGGGGAACTGGAGAAAGTGCAGAGAAGGGCAACCAAACTGATAAACCAAAATCTCTGGGTCTCTCATTATAGCACTGGTGTAAATGAGAGCTTTGCAGTGTTTGATCTGACATAAACACAAGCAGGCAGAGCATTCACAGACACACACAGAGCTCACTCATGCAATGTTTCATCACATTAGCACTCCCACATTTGTAATGAAACACAGAGGGGATAGCAAGACATGCACTGGATACTGTATGACCTGGAACAGGAAGATGTTCTGTCCCCTTGGCACATTGGGGCAAGCTAGCTTAAGCAATACATGGACGTAGAAAAATTGAGCAGCCATGACACTACAAACTGTAGGCACAAAATGTGAGGCCATCAATACAAGGTAGGGCAAACAAACACAGGGAATATAGAACTACAACAAGACCTAGTTTAAAGCAATGAAAACATTTTAAAGCGTGCATTGCCTTTAAAAAAGAAAAACCTTTCCAAATAAGTTTCCCCATGGCTTTTATGTAATCTGACCTAGGTCATAACTTCATTCAGCCTGACATTAAAAGAGAGTTATATATGAATCAGGCTGACAGTATAATGTTGAGGGAAGTTGAGTTGTGGATTATGGGAAAACGACTAAACAATGGTGTCTATGCAAGAAAATCTTGGCAAGTACATATATAGTGTATGAAAGAGGCACTGGATAAATTCCAGTTAAGCTAAGAAATGCTTATGTTCAGAGAAATGCACTAGGCCTTGATCTGAATTGGCTTTGTGTCCAGCTGTTCCCATCTTTAGCCACATGGTCCATTTGATTTTCACTAATGCAAACGAGAGAGGCAGAATTATTTATGCTGTTTAGTACGAATTTGAGGGACCAACAGCTATTTAGTTTCTATACAGTGATCAGCACGTAGAAGAGATGGGACTTGTGAACTGGTCATGATCACCCTCCTTCCTCTGCTCAGAAAAGTAAGTGCAATCCTGACGGGTAGGAACCGCTAGGAAGGATTATATTTTTCATTACCGTTTTATATTTGCAGTACTTAGTCTCTGATTCTGTTTTGCTAAAATAGTTTTGAAGTATAATTATGTAGAGAAAAAAAAAAATCTTGCCATGTCAAGTATATATTGTATATGCCAGGGACTTTGTCAGACTTCATAGCAGTCTTACCTGCTTCTTTTCATTTTACAGCTGACACATGGATGGCATTCATTTCCTACTTCCTGCAGGCACTTCCTTCTTTCTGAGTGCAGAGCTGCCTGCCTGCCTGCTAACAAACGGCCCCAGTGTTGTAATAAGAGAAAAACTGCTGGGAAAGGCATGATTCAATCACATGAAACCTGTACATAGTATACAGAACACCTCCAATGGCATCAACCAAGCCTTATTCCTATAATGTTACCAGCTTTAGAAATACATAGCTGCAGATTAAAAGGTGTTTTTTTTTTTAACTTTGAATTACAACTAGGGTTAGTTGCTACACCAACTATGTGTAGCAATTTTATTTCATCTATGATTTTTTTTTTTTATTGGGATTCGAATGATACCCTAAGTCCCCTTTCACACTTATACGACTTGTCCCACGATTTTGGACGGCAAAATCGTATGACAAGTCATTTCCCATGATTTCCAATGACATCCATTCATTCTAGCACGACTTCAAGTCGTTCCGACTTCATAGTAGTTCCTGCACTACTTTTTTTTTCTGAAGTCGGATCAAAGTCGGATTCAGTATTAACAGATCCGACTTTGGCGTGCGACTTGTACACGACTTGTGCCTGAAGGGGAACTCCACGGCAGTTTAAAAAAAAAGAAAAAATGTCACGGGTTCCCCTTCATGAGCATACCAGGCCCATAGGTCTGGTATGGATTTTAAGGGGAACCCCCACGCTGGAAAAACGGCGTGGGGTCCCCCTAAAATCCATACCAGACCCTTATCCGAGCACCAGCCCGGTCGGTCAGGAAAGGGGGTGGGGATGAGCGAGCGCCCCCCCTCCTGAACCGTACCAGGCCTGATGCCCTCAACATAGGGGGTGGGTGCTTTGGGGCAGGGGGGCCCTGCGCCCCCCCCCCACCCCAAAGCATCTTGCCCCCATGTTGATGAGGACAAGGGCCCCTTCCCGGCAACCCTGGCCGTTGGTTGTCGGGGTCTACGGGCGGGGGGCTTATCGGAATCTGGGAGCCCCCCCACCCTATGTGTATGAGTATGGGGTACATCGTACCCCTACCCATTTACCTGGAATAAAAAGTGTAAAAAAAACACACTAGACAGGTTTTTAAAGTAATTTATTAGGCAGCTCCGGGGGTCTTCTTCCGACTTCAGGGGTCTCTTCCGACTCTCCGGCCTCTTCTCCTGCTCTCCGGTGCCTTCTCCACGCTCTCCGGTTCTTCTCCCGCTCTCCGGTGCTTTCTGCCGGGCACCTCCGCTATCAAAGCACCCACCCCCCCATGTTGAGGGCATGCGGCCTGGTACGGTTCAGGAGGGGGGGCGCTCCCTCGTCCCCACCCCCTTTCCTGACCGGCCGGGCTGGTGCTCGGATAACGGTCTGGTATGGATTTTGGGGGGGGACCCCCACAACGTTTTTTTTCGGCTAGGGGGATTCCCCTTAAAACCCTTACCAGAACGATGGGCCCGGTATGCCAAGGAAGGGGGAACCCATGCCGTTTTTCTTTCAAAAAATATTGGCGTGGAGTTCCCCCCAATTATTGGGGGATCAAAGTCGCGTCCCTGCTCATTGAAGTCGTACTTCAAGTCGTGGGGCAAAGTCGGATCCACAGTCGTATGACTGTCTTGTCAAATTCGCGGCCGCGAATCGCGGCAAAATCGCGGTAAAATCGCACGACTTTGAAGTCTCATAAGTGTGAAAGGGGCCTAAAAATAGCAGTTTGGTGCTATTTATTATATAGATATATGGTTTCAGCAAAATTGAGAATTTGCACAATTCTTTCACTGCAAAAAGAGTGCATGATGGACTTGAACAGTTTGGCTTAGAGATATTTGAGCGATAGGCTTGTGAACAGTTGTCCAATGACTTTAGGATATACTGTACATTTACAGAAAGTAATGTTCAATTATACAGAGGACAATTGTAGAAATTTGTGTGATGCATTTGCTTTGTGCACTGATACCAGTTTATATTTACAGTTACACACTCTGTGTACTAGGCAGACTGCCCTAGAGAAATCTAAGTGGAGGATTTTCAAGCGTGTTTGACTGCTTTTGATTAAGTAGTCCACTCAGTGTGAACCTTTCCTTCTTGGTGACGGATTCTTCCCAGCACTTTGCTTTGTATGGACCTACACCTATTGGACTGTTTTTATTGAGATGGCATATTTCCTCAAACATTGAGACTTTGTATTAATTTTTAGCGTTGCACTTTGTGATTTATGTTGTTTTGTCTTTTTTTTAGCCAGGAGATTGTGTCAGCAGCTGTGTTGCTATTATTAACGCTATCATTCAATAGTGCGGATATTTTTGTTTTTTATTTCTTGAAATTAAGATATGCCTAGTCCGCAGCACCACCCTGGTCCAAAACATTGGTAATATAGTCAAAAAATTTAATCAGATTAGTCTTACATGATCTGCCCCCTCAGTAAACCCATGCTGCTTTGGGTCCAGCAAGGTGTGTATTTTTAGGTGATCAATGATCCTTCTTTTCAGGAGTGATTCCATTAACTTGACTACAACTGATGTTAAACTCTCTGGCCTGTATTTGCCAGCTTCTACCTTGCTTCTTGTGGATAGGTAAAATATTAGCTGTCTGACAGTCATGGGGAACTTCTCCTGTCAGAAGAGATTGGTTGATTAAAAAGATCCCGTAACATATACCAAGTTCTCTTAGAACTCTGGGGTGAATACCATTGGGGCCCAGTGCTTCATTAAGCCAGTTCCTCCGCTACCTCTGTCTCTAGAGATCCTAAAAACGAACCGTCATTACTAGAACCAATATGATCCCCCAACTTGTTAGAGCAATGTATTTCTGAGAAGACTTAAAGCGGAGGTCCGGCGTTAAAAAAATTAAATTAAAAGTCAGCAGCTACAAACACTGTAGCTGCTGACTTTTAATAAGCACACTTACCTGTCCAGGTTGCCCGCGATGTCGACCGCCAGAGGCAGATCCGTCCCTCGGACCGGGTCCCGGCGCCGCCATCCTCACTAAGGGAAACAGGCAGTGAAGCTTCGTGGCTTCACTGCCCATTTTCTACTGCGCATGCGCGAGTCGCAAGGCTATTTGTGAATGGGCACACCGTCCTGTGTGTCCCAGAAGGCAGCACGCCTCCATTTCCCAGGAGGCAACGCGAGGAGGAGAACACAGAACCTCACAGCGGAAGAGGAAGAGGCAGATTAGGACGATCTGCCCATGTTGCCCTTTCTGGTAAGTATAATTATTTTTTTTAGCCTTTTTGGCAATTTTTTTTTTTTTTTTTAGGGGGGACCTCCACTTTAACAGAAGAGCAATGTATTTCTGAGAAGACTTAAAATAAGTAATTGTTTAAGTGAGTTGCTACATCCAGGTCTCCCTCAACATAAGTGTTGTACCCAGTTTTTATTTTAGTGATCCCTTTACATTTTTTCCTTCTATCACTAATGTACCCAAAAAAGTCCCCCCTCCCTCCTTTCTTAATAGATTTAGCGATTTCCTCCTCTTTCTGTGCTTTGGCAGCACTGATAATGTGTTTGGCCTCCTTTTGTCTATTTTTTATACTCTTCTTTGTAAGCTACACCTTCTGTTTCCTTTAATCTTTTATATACTGAATTTTTTACCTTCACTATCTTACTTACCTCTTTAGTGAACCACATTGATTTTTTTTCTTCTGTTTATTCCTACTAACTTGTCTGACACGTAATCTAGTTGCCTCCAGGGTGGTAGACTTTAACAGTGCCGACTAATTACTTACTCCTGTTGTTTTACTCTAATCTTTCAATTCATTTTTTAGAAATCTCCAAATTTCAGCAAAATTTGTCCTTTTGAAACCTAAATCTTTTTTTTTTTTTGTATATGATTTTTCAGTTCTTGTTTAAATATCAAACCAAAGACATTGGTGATCACTAAAATTCTCATTTTTTGCCACCTTAACATCAGACATTCGATCCCCATTTGTCAGTACTATGTCTAGAATATGGTCACCTTGGGTTGGGCTTTTTACTAACTGTTTTAGAGAAACCCCATTCAGTGCTTCAATTCCATCCCTGCTCCTGCTTGTAATAGCAGTTTGAGGATTCAAGCTAATGTCAGGCATTTTGAAGCCACCCATAATCCAAACCTCTCCCTTCATTGTCATTTGAATTATCTTGTCAGTCAACAGGTTATTATCTTCAGTCTGTCCTGGGGGTCTATAAACTACACCAAATATAAGGGAAGATCCATCTCTAGTTGCAAGGCAGACCCAGAGAGTTTTGAGTATTTAATTCGTTTTTTGAATTAATGTTAGTGTTATGCTATTTTTGACATATATGACAACTCTTCCCCACTCTGTCATACCTGATAGTGTGTACACTGGTATAGTTATTTCCCAGTCATTTGAATCCTTGAATCGTGTCTCTTTAATTGCAACAAGGTCCAAGTTGTCCTTTAGTAGACATGTGCAGAACGGAAAAATTTGTTCCGTATCGTTTCGGGTGTATTCGTTATGTTACTAATTTCGTTTGGTTTCGGAATTCGTTTAGTGTCGTTTCAGAATCCGTTAAAGAGCTGCTGCAGATGTGCACAGTGCTGGACTGAGATCAGGCTCAGGCGAGTATTTAGAGTAGAGTGGGGGGGGGGGCTACTATTAAAATGTTCTTTACTTTAATGCAGAGAATGCTTTGAGGTAGAAAACCGTTTTACCTTTACAACCACTTTAATGTGATTTAAAGTTAGAATTTTTGGGAGCATGTAGAGTAATTTCATTAAAAAAATTGATGCATTTTATATTACAGTAAACTTACAGAATCGTACTACAAGTCATTGACGTAATTTTCCTGGAAATAAAATAGGAAGCTAATGGTTTAGAAATTACAAATCTTTCCAGGAGGAACCTTCAGCCATATACGATACTTGGCAATTTTACCTAATGCAGGATTTTGTTATTTTTTTGAGGAAATTAAAATGTCATCTTAGGCCTGTCAGTTAATGAATAAGACACCGGAGACCATCTGTGTTTGATCGGGACTGGGAATAGCAGTCCCAGCGTAATGTTGGGATGCTCCTGCGATCGTCACGCTGTTGATTTTGTAGCTGATATGAAATGCTGTTTTGGTTTCAACAGCTCCAGTTATTGTTGCTCCAGCATAAGTGTCTGGATTGGGGATAAGTGCGCTCCAATCTTTTGCCTGCAGCCAAGGGATTACTGCTCCCTGTTGGAGATTTCCTCCTTCCAAACAGATCATTGGCAGACAGTAGAACAGGCAGGCTTGGAGAGATGCTAAACTATTCCTACCGCTGTATTTGGCCTGGGGCAGCAAACAGGTCAAATAGAAGTGCAAGGGTTAATGAGGCAGAAGAATCTTGTGTAAAGTCCAGTAATCCTTTTAATTGCACCACAAGCTTTGAAGTAATTTATTAGGGGACAGTCATAAGAACTGCAAATGTTTTCATTATTTTTACTCCTCTTGTGTGTTCTATATATTTGTTTTTTATTAACATTGATCCAGCTGCACCCACCCATCCCACCCACCAAGCTGCAAGCAGCTAAAAAAGGTGATTTTTCTTGAATCAGAATAACAGGTCATAAGGACTCTTTCACATGGATGGCAGTATAGCAGCGGCTGCCATGCATTTAGTAGGTGACCCTGCCACCTCCTGAATGTCTGTCTGTTTGTACTACATTGCAAAACCGCAAACCAATCGCTTGGCTCGCTGTTTCAGTGCACTCCTATTGACTTTAACAGGCGCATTTGACAGGCAAATCCTGCTGGTTAAGATAAAATTGCAGCGGTTGTGGTATGTTTATAGGTTTGTCTGGCTGTAGTCATCCTCCCACATAAAAGATATGTACATCAGGGTATATATTGGGTATCACTTTGCATAGAACCAAATGCCCTTCCCATGCCTCCCCAGTCCCACCAGCCTAGTACCAGCAAGGTTCCGATTATGCAGTGAAAAGTCCAAAGTGACTCAGTACTGCAAGGTTGAATTCTCTGTACTGCTCCAGTAGGATAGTTCCAAACAAGTTGAACCATTGAGTGCAACGGCACTCTAAACTCAGTGTGTGTAATCCGTTGGTTTGATGCATGAGTGAGAACCCAAGGCATATATTGCAAGGCCCCGATCTCTGCAGAGACCCATATGCCGTTCTGGATGTAACTTGCTAATAAGCATTGAACATTAGGATTGTAAATAGGACAACAGCTCCCACCATCCACTGGCCACACAACTACCAGCAGAAGAACCACGTCTGTCAGAACATGGTACATTTAACACTGTGTAGAAAGGCGCTTCGCACATGCTCTTAGTAGCGAGGAATAGCACATCAGATCAACTTTTGTTCCTAACTCGGCTTTGAGCAGTGGTGTAGATGGAATAATAAATAGCAAAATATAAGAAGCCAACAGGGTATTTCCAAGGCACATAGAGGTAAGTAGCTTTCTGGAACCTGGATTATGTCAATCCTCTTCAGCTGCCCATCTCCTGGCCTGACGAAAGGCGTATTCATTGGTATTTAGCCAGCCAGAGGCATCTGCAGCACTTTCAAAAAATGGGCCTGACCTCTTGCGATGATCCGAATCCTGGCAGGGTAGAGCATCGCATAAGGTCCCTGCAATTTCTGCAGCCTTTTCTTCATCTTAGTGAAGCAGGCCCTGCGTTTCTGAAAATCAGAGGAAAAGTCAGGGTAGAAGGAGACACGTGCTACATTGAACCGTATGTTTTGCCTCTCCCGGGCCAGGCGCAGGATTATCTCTCTATCTCTGTAATGCAGCATGCGTGCCAAAATGGGGCGAGGAGGGTGCCCTGGTGGCAAGGGCCTCATGGGGACTCTGTGGGCTCTCTCTGCCATGTACAGAGCAGTAAATGACTCCTTCCCAAAGACCTCCAGTAGCCAGCTTTCCACAAAATCAGTGGGGTCTCTACTCTGTTTTCTCAGGGAGACCCACTATGTGCACATTGTTGAGTCTTAGCCTGTTTTCAAGATCATCTGCACGTCGATCGACTGCTGTAGCCAGCCTGGCATTAGATTGTGAGTCTCTGATCAATGGAGGAAGTTTGTCTTCTATGTCACTTATCCTGCTTTCAGCAGCAGTGGTTCTCTCTCTGATTTTTTGCAGATCCTGTCTTATCAGAGACTCAGCCTCCTTCAGACCACCAAAGCATTCCTGTAATGTATTAACTGAGGCATCTGCTCCTCTTATCATGTCTGTCTCCTGCTCTGCAGCTTCCCCCTCAGGTCCTACCCCCACCTCTGCCGGGTCTGTGATCACCAGTGTGCCTGCCAGCTTCTGTGCATAGTACCGCATGTCTTTAAGGGGATCTCCGCCAGTGTTCTTAGGGGTTTTTTGGAGGTTTACGCACAGATTCCTTAGGCTTCTCTCTGCCACGCAGTCCGCGCTGCTGGAGGCCCGCGGCGGCGCCATTTTGGATCTCTGGACGCTGGATGTCCTCTTTTTCCCCTTTTCCTGGGTAACCATCGTGGATCCGAGCATACTGGGGGGTACAGTGGGGTCGCAAGAGGTTCTGGAGCTGCCTGGTGTCCGTGTGCCTGTGTATCCAAACTGGGAACAGGATAAAATCAGGGTAACCTGCGGGAGCTCTGTGAGATGCAGCTGCTCACATGCCGGTCCTGGCCACGCCCCTTGTCTGGCTGTAATAGTAGATTTTTATTGGGAGGTTGGGGGTGGGGGCTCTAAAACAGCAGCACAACCGCCTGTATTTCCAACCCCCCCCCCCCCGGTTTAAAATTTGTGACATCTGGGACACCGATATGGACGCCCAATATTTGTGAACAGATCCTCTGCTGAATCAGAGCAGAATGGAAAGGATATAAAAAGTGACATCTTTGCCAATTCATATTTTTGTTGAGTGTAAATAATGGAGATTTCTGAACCCACACATCTGTGGTCGGCCAGATGTAAACGGACATGTGACCTTTTAGGCCCCTTTTACATGGACGTCATCCATTCAGTCACATTCCGTTTAGTCAGCTGTGCAATCCTATGACCATCGTGTCCAGTAGACACAGCGGATCACAGTGCTCGGTGCCCAGCTGTTTACAGGGTATCATATGATCGCTATGGTTGGTCATAGCGATCACATGATTACAATATGAACAAACCATCATGAATGGTTTCCATTCATGACTGCTTGCTTGGTATTGTGAAGCTGCGATTGGCCCACAGCTATCACATGGTACTTTACACCCTGTACCATGTGATTTAGCTGTAGCCAATCAAAGCATGAAAGCAAGCTGCAATAAATGGAAAGCCATTCATGAAAGTTAATTGTTGCTTATAACAGTGAACATCACTGTTATAAGCAATATCCGTGTAAAAAAATTGGTAAAAGAAAGGAAAAACATTTTAAAAAGATTGAACAAAAAAATAATTTATCTATTTATTTTTACAAACAGTCATTAGTCAGTATCCCTAATCACTGCCACCCCAGTCATATGATGAGGCTGAACTGCACTGGTTTCCAAAAAGGGTTACTTTGGGTGGTAATTGTACTGTTCTGGCATTCTAGGGTCAGGACAGAAATGAGGTAGGCTGTCAGGACATCAGGATTGATCAGTTCTCAAATGTTACATAGTTGGTCAGGTTGAAAAAAGTCCATCTAGTTCAACCAAGGGAAAAAAAAAAAACATATCCCATATACACAATTTTATTACCCACTAATTGATCCAGAGGAAGGCAAAAAAAAAAAATCCCAGCAAAGCATCATCCAATTTGCTCCAGCAGGGGAAAAAATTCCTTCCGGATCCCCCGAGATGCAATTGGATGTTCCCTGGATCTACTTTACCTATAAATGTCCATACCCAGTTATATTATGTACATTTAGGAAAGAATCTGGGCCTTTTTTAAAGCAAACTACTGAGTTGGCCAGAACCACCTCTGGAGGGAGTCTATTCCACATTTCTACAGCTCTTACTGAGAAGAAACCTTTCTGTATTTGGAGATAAAATCTCTTTTCCTCTGTGATGACCTTAAAGTGAATAACTCAACACCAAGTTCACTATATGGACCCCTTATGTATTTGTACATGTTGATCATTTCCCCCCTACTCTCCTCTTCTCAAGAGAGAATGAATTCAGTTCCTCTATTATTTCCTCATAACTGAGCTCCACCATGCCTCCTATCAGTTTAGTTGCCCTTCTCTGCACTTTCGCCAGTTCCTCGATATCCTTTTTGTAAACTGGCGCCCAAAACTGAACTACATATTCCAGATGAGGTCTTACTAATGATTTGTACAGGGGCAACATTATATACAGTCAGGGCCGCTGATAGAAATCATGGGGCCCCGTACAGCCTACCTGACGGGGGCGCCCTTCAGCCCCACCCCTGGCCCCACCCCTGGCCCCTCCCCAGACCCCGCTTTGAAACAAAGTGCAGGTTTGTCTACAAGTGTCCATATCCAATAAAAAAATCGAATTTCTTCAATAGTTTAGGCCAATATATTTTTGGTAAAAAAAATCCCCAAAAGTGTATATTGTTTGGTTTGCGCTAAAGCTATCGCGTCTACAAACTATTTTATTTATTTTTACTAGTAATGGTGGCGATCAGCGACTTGACAGAGGGACATGCCAATGCCATAATGTACTCCAGACAGTGGCACCCATGCTGCCAATGCCATAATGTGCTGCAGACAGTGCCGCCAATGCCATAATGTACTGCAGACAGTGGCACCCATGCCGCCAATGCCATAATGTGCTGGAACTGTCTCTGCAGGCAGCACATGCGTTATTGCATTGGCAGCAAGGGTGGCACTGTCTGCAGTACATTATGGCATTGGCAGCATGGCATGGGCGGCATGGGATGCACTATCTGCAGCACATTATGGCATTGGCGGCATGGGTGGCACTGTCTGCAGGCAGAAAATGCGTTATGCCTCCAGAGACAGTGCCACCCATGCTGCCATTGCCATAATGTGCTGCAGACAGTGCCACCACCCATGCCATGCCGCCAACGCCATAATGTATAGATGCTGCTGTGGACAGATACAGTGATATAGTAGATCATCACCCCCAACCCCCCCCCCAAGAAAGCACACACCTGTGTTAGCCGGGCCCCACGAGTCACTTCCTCTCTGATCCTGCTGCTGCCTGGAGTGTCAGTCAGTATCACAAACAATTGCAGTCAGATGTCAGCTGTTTCCTTCTTCTGCCGCCGCCGCCGTTCGCCTCACTGCTTCTTCTCTCAGCCCGGGTGGAGAACATAGCAGATCGCCATGAGCGGAGGGAGAGGAATCACTCCGCGGCGCCAGGGAAGGAAACATACAGGCCGCTGGCCGGGACTTGAGACAGCCGGAGGGGTTTTTAAAAAGAAATAAAAATTGGCGCGGTTTACTTCCGCTTTAAAAAGTAAGGTCAAATACCACCAAAAGAAGGCTCTATTTGTGTGAAAAATATAAATTTAATTTGCGTAAAGTGTTGCATGAGCATGCATTTGCCAGTTAAATTAGCGCAGTGCCCAACAGCAAAAAACAACTTGGTCATACCTTTAATGCAGGGAAAGCATTATGGTAAAAAATGTCTTGGCTTTGGAACCCTTTAATATTACTAAAATTCTTTAGCAGCCTTTCAGGTCATTATTCCTTTGTTTCTGTGGGTCTACTATTTGTGTACCGTTTTTCATAAATATCTTCCATTATATACTGTATGCCAGCTACATAATTTAGATTGAAATGGATGTCAGCCTCTTTTGGTTACATGTTATGTCCTGCATAAAGGAGAAGCCTAAGTGGTGGTGACAGATTGCAGCGAGTCTTTAATTCCTTGGTATCCGCTCACTGTTTTCTGAAGACCCAGTTCCCCTGTCAAAGTGCTTGGGCTCCCCCTGCCCTTTCAAGTCCACATCTCCTGTGTGTCTTGTCGTCAGTTCACATTCATCAGTCTGAGTCTCAAACAATCTGCAGGTATTAGGAAGTGAAGCACCTGTGGTTAGGATGTCATTCCTCAGGTGTTATTTAAGGTTGTATGTAGATCACAGCGTTCCAGCATTACTTCTCAAGTAGCTGAATTATAGGGCTGTCTACATATAGCTACAGGTGGATCTATTAAAGGATCAGTCCCTGTGACAGATTCACCGAATCCACTTATGGCCAAGCAGAAAACTTGTGAAGTGGTATTTAAATCTGACAATGAAGCATAATAACATTGCCATTTAGCTGGTTCTTTGATGTGTATTGTAAATGCTCTTTTTTTTGCTGTAATTAATGTTGGTGTTACTGTAGATAAAGTATATATTTTATTCTGTGTTATCACATTTGTAATGACACTAAAATGATTCTGTGGTCACCTTTCTCTGTAGATGAATGGAACAAAACAGCTGTATACAACAGCCCTCAAATTTTTCACTTGCTTACTCGCGAGTGGAAAATGAGGGGTGACGAGCGTGGGCTGCCTGGGAGCGGGGGGGGGGGGGAGCACCACCAGCAGGCGGGGTTGAATAGGAGCTGTTCTCCCAGTGATCCCCCCAGGGAAGACAGAAGAGAGCCAGCCGGATCATCAGAGCGCGAAACATCGCTGTAGCAGCTTTCATTTCAATTTATTTTTCATTTAATTTTCAATTAGCGTGTGTTCCTGCCGCTCGCCATCACATACAGCACCACCTCCTGGCCCAGGTACTTTGATTGACAGAACACCCGTCCAATCCCTGGACGTGTGACACGTATCAAAGTCCCCAGGCCAGGAGGCGGGGCTGTATGTGACAGCGAGGCTGCATTGATGGGCACAGGTAGGCTGCATTGATGGGCACAGGAAGACTGCATTGATGGGCACAGGTAGGCTGCATTGATGGACACGTGAAGCTGCATTGATGGGCACAGGTGAAGCGGCATTGATGGATACAGGTAGGCTGCATTGTTGGGCACAGGTGAGGCTGCACTGATAAAGTTGTTATTAAAGGGGTTGTAAACCCGCATGTTTTTTCACCTTGCATCCTATGCATCAAGGTGAAAAAACTTCTGACACTGACCAGACCCCCAGTCCCCCCCCCCCCCCGTTTTACTCACCTAAGCCTGTTCGTTCCCATGGCGGAGACACGCTCTAACTCTCTAATCGTTGTCTCGGCTCTGCATTGGTTAGATTGATAGCAGCGCAGCCATTGGCTCCCGCTGCTGTCAATCCAATTCAATAACGCGGGCGCTGGAGGGCGGGGCCGAGTCTGGCATTCTCTGTCTTTGGACGCAAAAGCCGGACTCGGGAGCACACCCGCATGGTAACCCCCAGGAAGAGCGCTAGTCTTAGGGTGTTTACCGATGCTGGGAGGAGCTGATGGCTCTGCCGGGGGACCCCAGAACAGGTAGATCAGGGTCACTCTGTGCAAAACTAACTGTACAGTGGAGGTAAGTATGACATGTTTGTTATTAAAAAAAACAACCCCTTAAATGTTTTATGAAGAATTAATTTATAAAAATATTAAAGTGTCATTTTATGAGATTATTTGAGGGTGTGTTTAGGGGTGGGGCAGGGTAGGGGTTGGGTGGGGCAACTGGTTGTGAGTAGCCCCTGAGGCCTGGCTAGTAGCTCAGGACTTGATATTTTGAGGCCTGGTATACAATGTAACAATAAGGGTACATTGTATCTCTGAATCACACTGAATAGTGTTTACAAAGAGCAGCGGCTCCAATGCACAGCTATTCGCAGCTGTCATTTGGACAGCTGACAAACTCTGGGGTGGGTATTGGAGTGCCCAGTAAAGTTCATATCAGTTTTACACTGGTCACTCCTTAATACCCACCCCAGAGTTTGTCATCTGCTGTGCGTTTTTTTTGTCACGGTCAGAGAGGTAGTGGCCTGGGACCAGAACAAGGACCCTCTACACCAGTGGTTCTCAACCTGGCGGTCGGGACCCTCTCGGGGGTCGAATGATGATTTGCCAGGGGTCACCAAATCCTGGTCTGTTCCTGAAGCCCACACCGCTCTCCCAGCCTTTTCACGGCTGCCCAGCAGGGCTGTTCCTGGAGCTCGCGGCCGCCCACTCAGCCTTTTCGGAGCCGCCCATTCAGTTCACGGCATGGCTAGGGGGCAGAGACTAGAGGTCAGCTGACTGGTGAGAAATGTGAAGTGGGAGGGGCTGGAGGAGACCCTATCTCCTGATTTCGGCATAGGTGTCATTGCTGTGAGATATCACAGAGCTGGAGACACAGTGAAGCCAGAGACACAGTGAGTAACACTACCTGTGATTAGAGTTGCCATTAATACTGTACGAGTGGAAGGGACTCGGCGCTAAATGTCAGTGGGTTAGGGGTGAAAGTTACTTGCCTTGGGTGCCGACAACCCACGCTACGAAAATGTTACTGTTAGGGGCCCCCACAACTTGGTAAATTTTATCAAGGGGTCACGGCACTAGAGAGGTTGAGAACCACTGCTCTACACTGTACCTTCATTGCACATTAGCTCCTTTTGAAGGATGACTCACTATCCACCCGAACCAAGCCTTGCCTCTGTTGCTCCAGCGCTATCACACACACATGTTTGGACAGCTGGGAATAGTCGGCAAATGCAGTGTGGGTAGTGGAAATGGCCATATAGGGACATGACTTGCTAGTCCCAATGTACTTGGTGCCTAACCCATGGCCCTTTGGCACTTACTGTGCAGCCCTTGGAGCCTCTACAGACAGTTGTCTGATTTGGTGCTTACACAAGCCAGTGAAAAAGATATTCTTCTTTATGATTTGATAGTTTGGTTTATTTCTTGTGCACTACATTTGCACTCAGTGGCAGCCGCCCCCCTAAAATCCATGTGCCCGGCCCCTAATCTCCATGCAGGGCGCCGGACGCATGGATTTCAAACGTTTTTTTTTTTTTTTTTAGAAGCACATGATTAGAGCCTGAGGCTCTAATTGGCTTCAAAAAGGATGGGCTTGGGGTGCAGAGGCCCCTAATCTGCTTCTGACTGTCCGGTCTCCAGAATATCCTCTGCTCTGGTGTCGGGTTCCGTGTCCCATCCCGTCTGTCCTCCCCATCACCCAAGCCGACTTCTTCTGTCTGGGCACTTCCTACCCGTCCCTTCCTCCGGGGAACCAAGCCCAGCAACATCCTCAGCAACCGGGCGGACACTAAGCTGTAGGAAGCCCAAACGAGGAAGTATTGATTTGTAAGCAGTAGTAGCAGTCTTGAAGAATCTCCCCATTTTCAACAACTTTTATAGCATGGTCACAGCCTATGACCATCTCCTGTTACAAAGACTGACAGTTTCCAGTAGTATTTCATTTACTGAATAATATGTGTGGCTCTGTGGTGAGGTCAGGGATACATTTGAGACCCCCTCTTACAAGTAAGTTGACCACCACTGTCTCAGGTGATTTTTTATTAAATGTCTCATGGTATAGTTTTTCTAATTCAACAATTTTTGTGAATATGTTGCAAAGTTTCTGATCTAGAGAACCTGGCTTCCTGTTGCAGGCTGAAAACACTAAAGCCTCGTACACACGACCGGTTTTCTCGGCAAGAAAACTGCTGGGAGAGCTTTTTGCCGAGAAAATCCTTATGTATGGTTTCTCATCGGGAAAAATGCCTGGAATCTCGACAAGAAAAATAGAGAACCTGCTCTCTATTTTTCTCATCGGGATTCTCTGCAGAGATTTCCTGCCGAGAAAACCGGTCGTCTGTATGCTTACCTGTTCCACGGTAAACCCGCGCATGCTCGAAAAGACTTTGACGCATGCGCGGTAGCATACAAGGTTAGTGTGGGGTGTAGCAAGATGGCGGCGACGGCATCGAATGTGACGACCACCGGCTCGTCGTAGTCGATGACGTCATAGCGTTCTTGCCATTCAAAAGAACGGCGGTTCTTTTGAATGGCCGTCAGTACACAGGGCTTGGCAAGACAAGCTTGCCAGGAATCCCGTTGAGAAAACCGACGTTTTTTTTCCCGACTGGATTCCTGCCCGTGTGTACAGGGCTTGAGCTTCTACCTTAAAATTAACAGCAATGTTGTCAGCCTGCAGTATGCACTCTCTCAATTGGTTGCTGGACTGCCTACCATGTCTTGTAGATAGGCAGCCAACTGAATGAGCACTCAAAGCAGGGTGACAGCACTGCTGTTATTCGCAAGGTAACGGCTTAGCACAGTTACTGGTAGGATCCTCAGGTAGGAAACTTTGAAATACATGTCTTCCTTAACGACTTGAACTTGAGTAAGGTTGCTAATGTAATTTTCCCAAAATGCAGATCTCTTTTCACTTCTTGCCACAAAGACACAACACAAAGAAAGTAAATCTCCCCAAAGTGTGGGGAATTTGACAACTGTCACTAGAGAAGTAACATTTTCTGTCAGTGGTCACAAGAACAGATCCTGGGATTAAATCTCTCCAATGTAGATACAACAATCCAAACTTTACAGGTGTTCTAGCTCTGCTATGTTCTACTAAAAACTAGAAAAGTTTTTGGTGGAGGTCTACTTTAATTCTCTAATTCGGGAGTATGTCAATGTATTTATTAAGCAGTTGCCTATATTTTACGTACATTTATTTGTCGTAGTATTACCTTTTCATAATTGCCTGCACTGGGCAAATGAGTAGGAGCTTTATGATTTTGTTAAGCTGTATTGCATGTACAGTCATTCTAAAATCATGATTCTAGCTATGACATTAGTTATTATAGGTAGTTCTTGATTTAAAATTTTACATGTAGACTAAAAAATGTAACTTTGGACAAAGTTTGTGTTAGTTGCATGTGGAATGAGGTCTTTATTGCCATGTATGACCCCAGTAGAAATGGTATGCTTATCTCACAACTAGGGTTTTACTGTCAGCTGAGCTTCTTCTTTTTCCACTCTCCAGTGTATCCTTATGGAGAAATCTTTAGGGACCAGTGATGATACTGTTGGTGCTTGTTACTTACAGAAATTTTCATTTGCAATACTGTTTATAAAAAAATACTCTTGGTAGATAGTACCCAGCTCACAGTACAGCTCTGGCTTTGACCGTAGGATAGGAGGTGGGGAGGAGATCTCTATACAGGGGTCACACAGGACTTTGTGTATCGAAAGCAAACCCTCTTAGTTGGTTTACCCATTGTGAAACTTGCCCTCTTTTGTCCTTAAGATAGCTCAAAAATTTCAGATTTGCCAACACTTTTTGCCTTGGCAATAATGGTTATCAAGAATCGTAGGGGTGAAAGTTCCCACGAGGACACAATATATACTAGACATGTTTAACCCTTCCCCACTCTATGCAAAACCTAAAGGTTTTGGCTTTGCATAAAATTTAAGACCTATCTGGTGATTACACTGCGGGACATCCTCTGTATAACCCCTTCCACTCCCAGCTAGCCTTATTTTATTTTTTAAGTTAGTGTACTTAGGTGATGAACAAGCTCTCTCCCTTCTGGGAGGAATTTCCTCTTTTTTGTTGACATTCTTTCTAAAATCTGTAAGATTCTGCAAAGTTTTAACTGCTCCACTTCAGCTTCTCCCACAGATTTTGGGATTGGTTGACACCATGGCTGAGTTTTTGGGGACCGTGGAAGGGTCGCTGCCTGGAAGAAGATGCAGTGCCAACCTGTAATGCCGCTTTGGGCACTGGATCCTGTGTGGGCGCTCTAGTATGATGTGCATGGTGTTGAGCTAGCTACTGGGTGCTGTACAGGTCCAGAGCCAAGGTCCATCGGCTCGTGGAGCCCAGGCTCTGAAAAAACACCTTAGAGGTATGCTCATTCAGGAGGGTGAAGTCGGAATGGGTCTTGTCTCTTTATTCCTGCATTACTTGGATACAGACATCTGCTGCGGCAAGTCCAACCTAGTGCCCCGAGTGGGCTGCAACACTTTTAAAATAGTGTGCCACAGCCAAGGAGTTGGAGCATCGGTGGTTTTTGTCGTAGCACCCCTGCTGTATTGTTCAATGCCAAGCTGCGGTTTCCAAAGCGAGCAAAGTCCTTTCTTGTATTAAGAGAGGTATGGACTCCAGAGAGAGAGATATGATTTTTCCCCTGTTCAAATCATTAGTAAGACCTCATCTGGAATATGCAGTTCAGTTTTGGGCACCAGTTCTCAAAAAGGATATCGGGGAACTGGAGAAAGTGCAGAGAAGGGCAACCAAACTGATAAGAGGCATGGAGGAGCTCAGCTATGAGGAAAGATTAGAGGAACTGAATTTATTCAATCTTAAGAAGAAGAGAATAAGGGGGATATGATCAACATGTACAAATATATAAGGGGTCCATATAGTGAACTTGGTGTTTTGTTATTCACTTTACGGTCAACACAAAAGACAAGGGGGCACTCTTTACGTCTAGAGGAAAAAAGATTTCATCTCCAAATATGGAAAGGTTTCTTCACAGTAAGAGCTGTGAAAATGTGGAACAGACTCCCTCCAGAGGTGGTTCTGGCCAGCTCAGTAGATTGCTTTAAGAAAGGCCTGGATACTTTCCTAAATGTACATAATATAACTGGGTACTGACATTTATAGGTAAAGTTGATCCAGGGTAAATCCGATTGCCTCTCAGGGGATCAGGAAGGTATTTTTTTCCTTGCTGTAGCAAATTGGATCAGCAGGAGACTCCTGATGAAGTCACGTGACAGTGACGAACACGCGTCGAGACACCAGAGGCATCGGAGGTGACACTTGCGAGCTCGCTGCTCGTTTTTATATGCCTTCTTTTATGCAACTTTTGTGAGTACCCTTTTTTTGTGATGTTTTTATTGCCAATAAATGTGAGGGTTATTATCACACCAATTGGAAGTTCAGTGTACCACCCCAGTAAAGATAGAGACCACACAGCGCTAGGAGACGCCACACCAGGGATTGGCCGGAATACATGCCGGATCCACCTATCTACATCTTTATATGCTGTTACCTTACAGCAGTAAGGTAAGGGGACATCTACACTAATTACAAGGGAAATGGGAAAGTTCCCTCTCAACTACGTCACTTCACGTTAGAGTATCTGGCACCAGCACCGTCACCAATTGTTTTCATTAACCAGTCACAGTTTTTTGCACAAGAACACAGATTATCATTCTGTTTTATTTCTGATATTTTGGAATGACTTTTATTCAGTTACCATAGTTTGTGTTACTCCAGCATCAGCTTGAGGACTTGGATTGATGCACTTTCACAGCTGGACTCAGCATTACTTATCACTTTGGATATATTCACTTTTGTGTTTCACATATTCTTTGATGCTTCACATATTCTTTGATATGATGTTTTGATATCAATTATTATTTGTATGTTCATTTAGGTGCACTTATTATCTACCTTTCTCCCACCCCCTATTCAGCGCAGCATTACATTTCTTTTATATTTTTAAATGTTTGCCGTTTGCATTTCCGCAACAACCCTGGGACCTTTAGCACTTCGTCTGCCAAAGTGACTTTTGTAATTTCCTTGTTAAAGGGGAAGGCCCTGGCCTGGGTCTCTCCTTATCTGGAACGCAATGATCATGTGCTGCAAGACGCTGACAAATTTCTGGCTTCTCTCCAGACTGTATTTGACAAGCCAGATAGAGCTTCTGCAGCTGAGTACTCACTCTTGGACCTGCAACAAGGCACCAGGTCTGTGGCACAATATGCTATTGAGTTTCGTACCCTTGCTGCTGAGACTAATTGGGACTCTAAGGGCATTACGTGCAGCCTTCCGAAAAGGTCTTGCAGATCGCATCAAAGACGAATTAGTCTATAAGGATTCCCCAGAAGACCTAGAGAAATTCATAGAGCTCTGTGTTCGTCTGGATGTCCGGTATCATAAAAGGTGCCAAGAGAGACTTAGAACTCGCAAGTTTCCTAGGCCAGTTTACAGTTTGGCCCCTAACTTCCAAGCACCACCTCAGCCAGAACCTGAAATCTCAGTTAAACCCCAGGCACCTGTGGGAACCCATGGATGTAAGCCGTCTCCACCTAACTGAGTCGGAGAAACAAAGGAGGCGTGCATTGGGCCTATGCCTATACTGTGGACTTAAAGGACATTTATTATCTGTCTGCCCTTCCCGTACAGTAAAAGGCAGGGTATAACCAGTGTTGGAGGAGCTGGCTTAGACCTTACAGGTATATCCTCCAAGACCAAGATTACCGTTCCTGCAATTATCCATTTACCCTCTAAACTTGTCTCCTGTGAGTCTTTTGTGGATTCTGGAGCTGCTGGCATATTCTTGGACTACACTTTTGCTAAAGAAAATAATATCCCATTTGTTCCAAAATCTAAACCCCTGAACATTACCACCGTGAATAGACAACCCTTAGGAGATAGCATTGTAAAATTTGAGACTATGACAATCACCCTTCAGGTAGGCGTACTCCACAAAGAGGAAGTTGTCTTGTCTCTTATTGATTCTCCACTTCTGCCCGTTATCCTTGGCTACCCATGATTACAACAACATAACCCTTCTTTTGATTGGGAAAATGGAGAACTAACCTCTTGGGGGTCGTTCTATCATTCGTTCTATCATTCAAACTGTTTGTCTCAGCCCAAAAGACTTTCTGCTTGTATGTTGGCTTCCGTGGCCATCCCACCTACCTTGCCTCATGAATACCATGCGTTTGCAGACGTATTTTGCAAGCAAAAGGCAGAGGTTTTACCTCCACATCGTTCTTTTGACTGTGCAATTAAATTGATTCCTGGAGCACCTCTTCCCAAAGGGAGGACCTATCCCCTGTCTTTGCCTGAACAAAAATCCATGGAGGAATACGTAAAAGACAACTTGGAAAGAGGTTTTATCTGACCCTCTTCTTCTCCAGTAGGGGCAGGTTTTTTCTTTGTTGAAAAAAAAGATGGGGGTCTTCGACCATGCATAGACTATCGAGGGTTAAATCAAATCACCGTAAAAGACTCCTACCCTTTGCCTCTCATTCTTGAACTGTTTGATGTACTTAAGGGGGCTGTTATCTTCTCCAAGCTAGACCTACGAGGGGCTTATAATGGTATTCGAATTAAAGACGGGGACGAGTGGAAGACAGCATTCAACACTCGTAATGGACATTTTGAATATCTGGTTATGCCATTTGGGTTGTGTAACGCCCCTGCTGTCTTCCAACGTTTCATGAATAAAAATGTTCATGATTTCAGCAACAGTTTTGTGATCATCTACTTGGACGACATTTTAATCTTTTCCAAGACTCATCTAGAGCACATCTCGCATGTAAAGCAGGTATTGCAATAACTGAGAGAAAACCATCTTTACGTGCAGATTGAGAAATGCAGTTTCCATCAAAGCCGTATTCCTTTCCTTGGATACATTATAAGTGCTGTCGGTTTCCAAATGGACCCTCCAAAACTTTCCGCTGTCTTGCAATGGCCCCAACCGACCACTTTAAGTGGGCTCCAAAGCTTTCTAGGGTTCGCAAATTACTACAGACGCTTCATCAAAGGTTTTGCCTCCATTGCGGCCCCCCTTACTGCTATGACTAAGAAAGGTACAAATTGCAAGGTAGGGTCCTCAGAAGCAGAATCGGCTTTCCAGCAATTAAAAGACATGTTCAGCAAAGCTCCAATTCTTCAGCATCCAAATCCTGATCTCCAGTACATAGTTGAGGTTGATGCCTCTGAGGTAGGAGCAGGTGCCGTGCTCTCCCAGAGACAGCCTAAGTACGGTAGAATCCATCCAGTAGCATTTTCTAGAAAGTTTTCTCCAGTGGAGATGAATTACGATGTTGGGAATCGAGAACTACTGGCCATCAAATTGGCATTGTCTGAATGGCGACATCTTCTGGAAGGGGCTCCCAAACTTTTTTCTATCCTCACTGACCATAAAAACCTACTGTATCTTCAGACTGCAAGACGTGTGAACTCACGTCAGGCTCGATGGGCTCTGTTTTTCTCCCATTTTTATTTTGTTCTTTCTTATGTTCCTGGGCATAAAAACAAGAAAGCCGATGCTCTTTCCAGACAGGTCACTACCTCTGAAGAAGACCAACCTATCGAGCAGTATATAATCCCACCTCACAAAATTGTCGCACAGATCTCTACGGCTCTTTCCCAACAGTTACAAGAAACCCAGAATCGTGTTCCCCAAGGCTTGAAGATACCACCAGGTCGCCTGTTCGTAGCCCCTAGCCTCAGAAAACCTGTACTCCTCTGGGCACATGATGGTGTGTTATCTGGTCATCCTGGTCATCACTCTTGATCTTGCAGCGTCATGTCTGGTGGCCTCATATGAAAAGGGATGTTACTGACTATGTGGCTGCCTGTCCAACTTGTGCTGCTAATAAAGTACCCCGTACATTGCCTACTGGACTGTTACAACTACTTTCGGCACCTCGTCAGCCTTGGACCCATTTGACTATGGACTTCATTACAGACTTGCCCAAGTCCAAGGGCATGACTGCTATATGGGTAATAGTGGATCACTTTTCCAAAATGTCTCATTTTGTGCTGCTCCCGGGATTATCTACAGCGGAAGCACTGTCTACTCTCTCCCTTTCCCATATTGTGAGATACCTACCAATGTCGTCTCAGACCGCGGATCCCAGTTTGTTTCCCGATTCTGGAGAGCGTTCTGCAAGAAACTGGGAGTAACGCTTTCACTCTCTACCTCACATCATCCTCAAACAGATGGTCAAACCGAACGCATGAACCAGACCCTAGAAACCTATCTTCGACATTATGCCAATGCCTTACACTCCAACTGGTCTGAGTATTTGCCTTTAGCTGAGTTCGCCATTAATTCCCGTTGGAACAGTGCTCTTCATACCACACCATTCTACGCAGCCCTAGGCTATCACCCTCAGACTTTTCCCCTACTTCAGCCTTCTTCTGGTGTACCAGCAGCAGATCAGCGGGTGAAAAATATTCTGCTAAATTGGAAAAAGATTTGCTTATTACTACGGAAATCAGCAGGCAAGTATGCACTTTTTTCCAACAAACGAAGACGCCCTATACCTCCCATATGTGGTGGGGGACAGAGTTTGGCTATCAACCAAATATGTGAGACTGAAACAACCTTCTACCAATTTGGGCCCTCGATTCATTGGTCCTTACAGAATTATTGCTCGAGTCGGGCCAGTCTCCTATCGGTTGAAATTACCCTCCTCTCTCCGGATTCATCCTGTGTTCCACGTTTCCCTCCTCAAAAAAGCAATTTTCAATCACTACTCCAGAACGCAACCGCTACCTCCTCCTGTTCTTGTTGATGGAGAAAATTAGTTTGAAGTCTCCAAGATTCTTAAAGTGGTTGTAAACCCACTTTTTCAACTTGCACCTACCGGTAAGCCTAGATTAAGGCTTACCTGTAGGTGCAAGAAATATCTCCTAAACCTACACGGTTTAGGAGATATTTACTAAAAATGACAGGCGCCGCTGTCTACGGCGCATGCGCGCCGTAGACAACGGCGCATTCATGGGGTTGATCCCATTCACAAAATCGGCTACTTCCCAGCAATAGCTGGGCGTAGCCGATTGTGACGGCTCTCGCGCGGATGCGCAGAGTGACGTCTCCGCCGCTCCGGCCAACCACAGCGCCGGAGCGGCGCTGTGATTGACTGGTGCGGCGATACCCGGAAGTAACCTTCCGGCTATCGCCGCAGCGATGGATGCGGCTGAAGAGGGAGACGAGGATGGCTTCGGGGGCCCCGACCTAAGGTAAGTGATGCATAATGAGCATTATGCTAGTCATATTAGCTCATTATGCCTTTCTCTTCCAGGTTGTTATAAAAAAATATATATTTTACCGGGTTTACAACCACTTTAATTCTAGAAGACAGGGTTGTGGCCTTCGGTATATGGTTCATTGGAAGGGATATCCCGTCACAGACCGTTCCTGGGTTCCAGCCAAAGATCTGCATGCCCCTTCTCTTATTCGAGACTTCCATGCCTCCTTTCCCACTAAGTCCCGCTAGGCCCCCGGAGGGGGCCCTGTCATGTACCTGGGTGTATTTGAACCGGGATCTTCCTGGTCCCACAGCTGCAGCCTTACCTGTTGTGCTATGGAGGAGATCTGGACTTTTGGAAATGTCCTCTCAGTATTAAGCATTACCTTGGACTCACTAGCCCCACCTGCTGCCAGCTGTGGACAATTTTCAATCAAAGCAGCCCATAAAAAGGAAGTGATGCTATCTCTCAGCGCTTGTTTGTGTGGAATAGCTCCCTGGGTGTTGTGACTGCTTTTTGATCTTGATTTTCGTGTTGAACTTCTGCCTGAATTCCTGACTACTCTCGAGCCTACTGATTTTGTACTTCACCGCCAGCTCGTGTATGACCTTTGCCTGCCTGACCACTCTCTGGATTTCGATCGTGTACCATTTTGCTTGATCTGTTGCCAACCTAATCTGCCTGACTACGTTTTCGCCTGAATCCTCAGCACACAAGTTCCAAGTTCGGACACTACCTATCACAGGTACCTTACAGGATCAAAGGGTCTCGCTGGCTTAGACCCAGCTGATGGCTCGGGTTGGGGTGTTAGTCTCCCCTCACAGGATCCATGTCTTCCCCATTATGTTTTTCTACCCTCCTCTGGGGTTCATCTGTCCCTTCAGGCACACATACTCCTAATTTTTGCCTAGAGAGGAATTCTCTGCTGCCATGTTTGACTTTATGGGTGAGATCTCAGCCCTCTTGAAGACTGTTCTTCACAGGGGTCAAAACCAGGCCCCTTCAGCCTCCCTTCCAGTGTCGGTCCCTGGCTTTTCCTCTGCAACCACCGCACTGCCTTAGGAAGGGAGCAAGGAGGAGGAGGAAGGTGAGGAGGTATCTTCTTTTGTAGAATGGGACTCAGATGTTCTCTACTGAGATATATCCTAAACTAAAAGATGCTGTTATGGTCCTTATTGATGTGGGTCAGCCACCCTCCTAAAGTCTATAGCTTGGGCTCTGTATACTGCCCATACCTCCTAAAACCTTTCCTGCCATCTTGCTCTTAGAGCCAGGACTGAAAGGTATCTGGCCTCATCCTGAATAGATTTTTACACCCCTCCTGAAGCTTTGATCAGCAATACCCTATTGAAGGGGTTCCTGGAAAAAATGGTCTGTCCTTGTCGTGGACCCAGCCACAACTTACCTTAACGAAACCTTGATGTTCCAGTTTTTAAGGACATGGTGAAAAAGAGAAGGCCTTGCACCGAAGTGACCAAAGAAAATGTCCAGCAAAAATTTACTAAGACCACAGTGCTTCTCACCAGTGTAATCCCTTCAGTGCTCCACCACCAATGCACACTATCACTCTTTACCAGACAATAAGACACATCTAAATATTGTGTTACTCCATCATTCTCCATTTAGCAGAATAAAGTAGGTAGGTAAGCAAGCTGCATTGTTTTCCTGTGCTAGAGTCCCCAACCTAGCTATGCAGCGTGTCAGGGATATGGGAATTCCAGATCTGCAAATATTTTAGCCACTATAGATCTATATGTACTTAAATTAGAACTATAGGCAACTTTTTTTTTTAACTTTGGATAGAGTAAGGCAGGGTTATAACCCCTGTCAGATTTTTTTTTTCATTATCTGTGTCCCATTATGGAGACTTCCCTTCACTTCCTGTTCCATAGCCAAACAGGAAGTGAGAGGAAATCCCTGTAAATGAAGTGAATTCCTTGGGGACCCACAGGTCACCAGAACTAGTGTCCCCATGGGGAGATTTCCCCTCTTACTTTTCTGGGGACAACCCAAAATTTGGGATTTTCTTTTACTTTCACTTTCAATGATAATGGTAAACAGGACAAATAGAGAGGGGTTCTCTTTCTAACGGGGGCACAGACAGCAATGAAAACTGAGAAGTGTTCTAATCCTTCCCCACTTTGTCCAAAACTAAAAAAAAAAAAAAGTTTTGCCTTTAGTTATACTTTAAACTGTATTTCACTGTTGGGCTGAAGTTAGAATTGTACACATTGTGTTAGCTTAAATTTAGCATTCCCTCTACTACTGACCAAAGTTTGTGAATCATTGCCCTCATGGAAGCAGGGTGTTGTACTCCATATGCTTTTGCAAGAGCGCCATCAAGAGGTCCTCATTCAATACACAGAAATTTATTTTAACCAAAAAATATAATCTCTTGCATTCATGCCGTTGGTCCTTTTACATAGGAAAACAAGTATAATTTTTCAGAAAATTTCTAAATGCTCATTGTGAGCCATAAACCTACAGTAACCAAAAATTATTGTTTCATCGAAATACCTTGTATAGAAAAAATAATAGTAGATTTTCCAGCAGCTGCCAGGAAGAGAAACCTCCCTCTTCCAGAAATTGGGAATGTACAGTATGCTTTAAAGAGAAGGAATTCTGTGCGCCTTTTTCCACTGCTGCTCTTGACAAAGGCAATCTTGTGTGGAATGGCAGAGTTTCTTGCATTTCCTTGGTCCTGATAGGAGATGTTTCCACCAGGAAAAGCTTCTACACCGTGTTTGTTTTTGCTGGGTCTTGAAAGATTACTTTTTAGTGTGCATACAGCGCCGGTGATGAATGGGTGTGAGGCTGGGCACAGCGGACAGGCTCCAAACACCGAGCTTCTTGTCTCACCTTCTCATCAGCCTCTTCCTGCAACTGCTTTGCACCCTCCATGGCTGAAGAATTCTTCCTTTGTTTGGACAGCCTCGTTCATATACAGCGGCGACTGTGCCGAAAGTCTAATTGCGGTACCTTTAAACGTCCAGGTTTTACAAGGCTGCTTCCTGGCCAGAGTGCCATATCTCTTAAAGCTGATATCCAGGCAGCTGTTAAAGACACAAATAATTAAGCCCTATATTCATTCTTAAATTATTTTGTTTTTTAATGCAAGCAGTGTAAGTATTTACATTTGACCTGGTATCGGCCCCAGTAGTCCCTGTACAGCAAAGTTCAAATTAGGGAAAGGAACACCACAAGAAGTCAATCAGTTGTGCTATAGTGCAAAGATCAGGCCGATTGGAAGAGGAGAGCTCAGAATGGCGAAGTATTACCTCTTTAGTCTACAGCTTTTTTTTACTGTCCAGGCAGGAGGAGGAACACAAGACCTGCAAGTGTTACTGAACTGCAACAGAGAAAAAAACAGTTGTCCTGCCTTACCAGACAGGACTGTTCTGTGTGACAGAGCTGTGTAAAACTCAAGACTGGTTAGACGGAAATGCAAATACTTTGACAGGTAATTTATATCTGTATTAAGTTGTTTATCTTAAATTCAGCTTTGAAGCTTCATACAGCTTGAGAGGAAGTGCAGCAGACTATGAACAAGCAGAAAGGCTATATATAAAGGAAACTTTCCGATGTAATGTGCTATCTTTTTCTCCCAATAAAATCTTGTGAAACCAAAAATAAAGGAAACTTGTCCTGGAGAAATATGAAGTCTGCCATTGCTCACCTTGTAAAAATGCTAGCTGCCTTTCTCTGGCTTTAACACTTTGTCTTTGACCAGAAGCAAGCGTGCATCAAGCGAAAACTAGAGTGAAGCTGGCACTCCTGATCTGCATACTTACTGTGGGTCAGGGACAAAAAAATATTGAAGACAATAAACCTGCTTTGCAGCCTGGCAACTAGTATTTTTTTGTAAGGTAAGGTTGGCCATACACTGTTCCTGCTGAACCGGGCAAGATTTGAACCGTTAATGGGAAGGCTGAATGTGCCAAGTTCATCAATCATTCTGCTGGATTCTCTTGTGATTATCGCTAGCGGCTGCTATAGCAGCCGCTAACGATAATCACTGTCTTCTGGCTGGGACGGCTAAGTAATTGTAGGTAAAATCTTTCTGTCAGTACAGAACACACATACTCGCCGCCTAGATGGCTGCAGCATCGATTCGATGCTGCAGCTGTCTTCTGCTGGCTCTACACCAAGAACTGAGCAATCAAAGACCACTGATCTCGCAGGTCTTCTCATTCACTGCTTTGTGCTCTGCTTCTCCAGTCCTTACTGGAGCACCAGACAGTGAAAGGGGGCAGGAGCGGCTGGCTCAGCCTCTCAGCCGTGCGCTGAGAGGCTGAGCCAGCTGCAAGTCAGCCTGGACCAGCTCTGTTATGTCAGACTCTGGTCACAGGATTGCAGAACAAAGTGCACTCCTGTGACCCAAAGGAGAAGTATGGTCAAAAAACGCTTTGGCCATAGATTTCCTTTAAGTTTTGTTGAGAAATATGGTTTCCTATGTTTATATAGTAAAATAGAATATAAGCATCATAAATCATAAGTAAGTTTCTTCTGTGTGTAGAATGTTCTCTGTTCATGTATTCGGGAACTCCATGCTCCATAATTCTCTGGCATCCATACTCTTTCTGCCATGTTGAATGACCCATTGAAGTTAGGTCATAGCTGCTTTGGCAGTCACGGCATAGGAAAAGATGAGTTTTTCCTAAGTAAGTCTCACTTGGCTCCCATTAGATTTGCAGCCATCAGCTGAAATGAAATTGCGTAAACTCTACTACCTAAGAATGAATCCATAAGCTTCACGCAAGTGTAAATCCTCATTCCTTATAGATGCTGGCAACTCATGCTTTCCAAGATGTATACACAGACCGATTTCGTAAAGAAGGAACCACAACTCTTGTGGATTAATGTCCATGTCTCTCTTCTTGTCACTATCTGCTGATATATTTACTGTTCCAACTATAATCAATAACAATTTTGAGACTGAAAGTTTGAAGAAGAATAAGACTTACTTACCTGTACCTTAAAAACTGTGCTGAAATATGCCATGTAGAAGTATTTTTGGATGGAATTTCTATACACGTACATCAGAATAGTAAATACAGTAGATGTAAACCCTAAATAAATGACATTGAGCTTGGTAAAGCACTAGGTATTCTAGTAACAGTTTCCTTGTGTTACAGATGTAGCACACGGTGCGTCCTTCTGACCTACCTTAGGGTCACTTGCAGGAAAGGCACACCGTACTACGTGCCCGTACCCTCTTGTGTGAAGAGGTTGAGCGGTGTCACAAACTAGGGTCCTGCAGCAAGGTTCTCCCTTTAGTTGGTTCCTGTCTCTTAGAATGTAAGTCTTTATATCCCCAAGGTCCACACCAGTAGTAAACTCCAACGTAGAGTTTATTTCTTTATATGCAAAGTCAATGGATAGAAAAGGGTGGATAGAAGACAGGACAGCAAGAGTTTGGATATGAGTCCAGGCACAAGACAAATTATGAATTCACTACTAGTTCCTCAAGTAGGCTTAGCTCACCCGGCTATAGTTCCCTATGAAAGCGGATCCTAGCAGCCGAAGTGATGCTCGGACGTTTCTTTAGTTTTCCCCTTTTAGATGCGACTAGGAGATTCTCTGCCACAGAACCGTTAATCCCAATCCTCTAGTGTTGGATGGATCTAATCCCCCAGAGAGTTACCAGGCCCTTCTTTCTCCATAAACTTTTCACTGGTCCTTCAGAAGGGTCCTCCCCCGGCCTCCTCATCTCAGAACGGGTCCCCGTGCCAAAGGCACCCTGGGATTTCTTCTTCCAGGTCATGGGCCCCAGCTAAAGGTGCTGGGCCCAAGGCTGTTGCTGCAGCCCCAGGGCTAAATGTGCCTGGGACTGATGCGTACGTGGGCCCCTGGCCAGGAGGGCCAGGTACCACACTCCACGGTGGCCCCCTGGGCTCGTACCAGAACCGACCACCAAAGACGAACGAACCAACCAGGCAGCGTCTGCCCCTTTTTATATTCTCTCCCGACGTGCACAGCAGGCCGACCACGCCCACTGTACAACCGCCAAGAGAGGACACCCAAGGCACAGCACTATACCAGCGGTTCAACCCTGGCCCATTATGGCAGCGCCACCTACAGGCCACAGGGAACTACACACCAGTATACTACCTGCAGTGTAAAATAGAATGCCCTAACAATTAAGGTGGTCTGAGCCCAACTACAGCTCAAACCTTCCCCTAAATTTGGGTTTAGTGGGGTTAAATCTGGGGACCCCGCTACACAGAATAAAATGCAGTGCCTTGAATTACATATGGTGGGAATGACCTGTTCTAGAGAAAAATGCACAAAACATTGTTAGAGCCAACATATGCACCACAGCTCATGACGTGGACTTCTAGGCAGAATTTGCATATAATATACTATTGGCTTTGGGGGATCCCAGGGCATGCAGGACCAGCTCTGGAATAATGAAAGGAAATAGGCAGACGTGTTAGATATGCTATGTGGTAAATATGGCTTCAATAGCTATAGTTTTCACTTTAAGGTCTCCATAGGCAATTAAAAGATCTGACAATGGAACGTATATAAAAATAAATAATATTGCGATTCGCAAACAAGCATGTTTTGTATTGGCTGGCTCAGCATGTAGGTACCATCCTAATCTCAGGAAATCTGTAAAGATCAGTGCGCAGAAAGCAATACTACTTCTTTTGCACCGGTCATGGATTGTCTCTACTGTAGACATATGATGATCTCCCAGTTCAACCCTAAAAGGCTTGTCATGGATGGAATTGTAGGTGATGGTCACCTCAATTGTTTGGCCACATTTGAAGTCTAACTCTATATATATATATATATATATATATATATATATATATATATTTTTTTTGGGGGCTAAAGTGAGGAAGAGTTGTTTTTTAGTTGCTGTCTGTATTTCATTTGGGAAGATTTCTCCTTCTTCCAGTCCCTTTGACTCCTGTATTACTAGGACATCAATAAGTTATATTTTTACATCTCATCAACCAAGGCGGCAGTGACCATTATACATTTATGTAAAGCAAGGAGAACTATTCATATTGTGTTTCCTGTGTGCAGTTATATAAGATATGTCCTAGGCATTGATAAGAAAAATAAACTTGGTGTTCCTCAAGTGTCAGCTTATTAGGTTCCATCTGTAACTTTTCTACTGAAGGTTAGAATATAATGCTAAACAACCTGAAAATAACAGGCAAAGCTTCTGCTTCCTGAACTCATAGGGCAGGGGCATACATGTCACCCAAGGGCCCTTGTGAAAAACACTTGCTTGCCCCTCTATTCATGATTTGCCTAAATACAGTAGATAAACATTTTCATGTGTAGCGGCCTAACTCTCTTTTTATCGGTTATGCGGCTGTTGTCTAGGGGTACCTGGGAGAGAGAGTGCAGGAACACTACGCCAAGCTCTCACCTCGTATGTGTATGAGGGTTGAGCAAAGTCGCTTGATTTACCTTCGGGTCTGTTCATTGCATACGGAGCCTCTGCTTCCTTCGTGGAGATGTGTCTACCATTAAAAGTCCAACACTCTTTTATTTCTCCATTTGCCAGGATGAACATAATCAGTTGAACTCTTGTAACAGACAGACAGGAGTGTGGATACGAGTAGGCCCAGGCACAAATTAACTCTCCTATTCCTTTTTCGCGCGAATAGGCTTGGCGCACGGTCTCTGCCACCGACCGTGAGGTTGGTAGCTGCCACCCACCGAGTGAACTGTTGAGGCCCCTGCCACAGGCCTGAATGTAACGGTCTCTGCCACCGACCTTAGAACATGGTCCACCTTCCGTGTGAATACAGCCCCTGTTTGGAAAGGACACCCATCCCGACGGTCTCCGGAGGCCCTGTCCCGGCACTGGCAATATGCTGCACCAGATCTACGGGAAGGTCACCTGCACGGTCCGTTACGCCTGGATTCAGGTACCCGATACTGTGGGCACCTTAGGACGATTCCTCCCAGGCGGGACCCAGTGGAAGAAGCTAGGCCTCAGGCCTGAATGATGTACCTCACCCCAGACTGAGGGTGTCTGGGGTGACTCCCGAACTCCTCGTGTCCAGGCCTAGGCCGCCTGGACACCGACCGCGAACAGCAGCCCCCAGGCTGAAGGTGTCTGGGGCTCGGACCTCGTGGCGAAGATGTCCGCCCCCTTTATACCCTCTCCCAGCCAGCACGGCGGGTTCCCCGCCCTGCCGTACAACCGCTGCGAGAGGTCACAAAGGTACGGCACTGCAGTGGTGATTCAACCCCGGCCCAAAGTGACAGCGCCACCTGCTGGGTCGCAGGGAACAAGACATCACTGATGTCTTCACTCAAATTAAACATTCACAACAGTACATACCCGCTACACATGGTTTGTAAGCTACAGTGGAGAAAATAAATATTTGATCTGCAGATTTTGTAAGTTTCCCACTTACAAAGAAATGAAGGGTCTATAATTTTTATCATAGGTGTATTTTAAATGATAAAGACTGAATATGAACCAAAAATCCAGAAAAATTACATGATACATATGTTATAAATTGAGTTGCAGTTCAGTGAGTAAATTAAGTATTTCAATCCCCAAGCAAAATATGACTTGGTACTTGGTGGAGAAACCCTTGTTGGCAAGCACAGAGGTAAGACGTTGGTGACCAGGTTTGCACACATCTCATGATTTTGGTCCACTCTTCTTTACAGATCTTCTCTAAATCCTTAAAGTGGATGTAAACCCCATTTGTGAAATCTGACCTGGGCACATATATCTGTAGTGTTTACATATCTCTCTCCAAAGTCCTGTCTTTCTGCTGCTTCATTCTTCTGTTATCAGCATGATAACTTCTGACAAGTTCTCCATCACAGGAGGTAAAGACAGCTAGAAATTTATGTCAAGGAGGTAACTTAGAGACAGATTAGCAGAGCGCTTGTCTATTCACAGCTCTGCAAGTTTCTTAATTCCTCTGCTTATGAGGAGGGGGGGGTGCTTTTCCTCCAATCAGAGTCTGGGAAGCTGAAGACAGCAGATATACATGTAAACCTTATGTAGGGAGATTTGTTTAATCTCTGTGTATCATCTGAGGCTGTTCACTTCACTGGGTATATGTGAGGGTTTACATCCACTTTAAGATTTCTTGGCTGTCGCTTGGTACCTCAAATTTTCAGCTCCCTCCGTAAATTTTCTATAGGATTAAAGTCTGGAGAATGGCTAGGCCGCTCCATGACCTTAATGTACTTCTTCTTGAGCCACTCCCTTGTTGCTGTGGTGGTAAGTTTTGGGTCATTGTCGTGCTGGAAGACCCATCCACAACCAATCTTTAGTTTTCTGGCTGAGGGAAGACGGTTCTCATCCCAGATTTTACAATACTTGGCCCCTCAATGCGGCAAAGTCTGTCTGTACCTTCAGCAGAGAAACAGACCCAAAGCATAATGTTTTCACCTCCCCCTGCTTGACTATAGGGATGTGTTCTTGGGGTCATAGTCAGCATTTTTCTTCCTCCAAACAGTTGTTGAGTTAATGCCAGAGAGCTCAATTTTGGTCTCATCTGACCACAGCACTTTCTCCAAATCCTTCTCTGAATCATTTAAATGTTCATTGGCAAACTTCAGACGGCCCTGTACATGTGCCTTCTTGAGGGGGGGGGACCTTGCGGGTGCTGCAGGATTTCAATCCATGGCGGCGTATTGTGTTACCAATGGTTTGTTTGGTGACTGTGGTCCCATCTGCTTTGAGATCATTCACAAGCTCCTCCCGTGTAGTTCTGGGTGGATTTCTGACTTTTCTCATGATCATCCTTACCACATGAGGCAAAATCTTTAATGGAGCTCGAGACCGAGGGCGATTGGTTATTTTCTATTTTTTCCATTTGCGAATAACTGCTCCACTAGTTGCCTTCTCACCAAGCTGCTTGGCGATGGTCTTGTAGCCCATTCCAGCCTTGTGCAGGTTTACAATCTTGTCCCTGACATCCTTTGACAGCTCTTTGGTCTTCCCCATGATGGTGAGGTTTGAATGGTAGAAATAGACTCTGTGGACAGGTGTCTTTTATACACATAATGAGTTGTCATCAGGAGCACCTTCTTAAATTGACAGGACTAACCTGTGTACCACATGAGCACATACTGTAGCCAGTCTGTGGGAGCCAGAATTACTGTTGGTTGTTAGGGAATCAAATACTTATTTTACTCACTGAGCTGCAACTCAATTTATAACATTTGTATCATGTGTTTTTTCAGGATTTTTGGTTGATATTCTGTCTCTATCATTTAAAATACACCTATGATAACAATTATAGACCCTTCTTTTGTTTGTAAGTGGGCAAACTTACAAAATCTGCAGGGGATCAAATAATTATTTTTGCAACTCTGAGGTAACACAATTCAAAAGAGAAGTCCAGTCTGAGCTTTTTAGGCTGGGCTTCTCCTCTGGGTCACAGGAGTGCAATTCGTTTTGCACTCCTGTGACCCCTTTTCAGCGGAGAGCGGTCTGAAGTCCGCTCTCTGCTGACGTCACTGCCATCAGTCGGGGCAGCGCGTCATCACGACTTCGAAGTCAGGATCCGCCAGCTGCCCTGATTGATGGCAGTCTCAGCGAGCCGCTGAGACAGCCTCTCCCCGCCCCTCCACTGCTCGGCGCTCCAATGAGTGCTGAGAAGTAGAGCAGAAGCCATGCTGACTGACAGTCAGCATGGCTCTGCTTGGGGAGGAGTGAGAGAGAATCGAGCCAACGGCGGTGTTCGGAGGCTCGGTTCTCAGTGCACAGACGCCGGGGGACAGCCGCAGCATCAGCCTGATGCTCCATCCACGAAGTAAGTATAAATAGCAATAAAAAATAAAAAAAACATACTCCTCTTTTAAAAGCCTCAAGTTTAAATGGCATCAAAGGGAAGTGGGAGTAGTTTTCGGCATGTTTCAGTGTTCTTTGAGAAAGCACTGTGCCTAGCATAAAACATGTCTGAATAGAACTTGTTCCTGTTGGCTATTTTAAAGCCTAACTGCAGTTTTTTTTGATGACTTTGAAGAATAACAATGGGCATTGTTGAAAAAAATGCAGAAGTGGCAGCAAGTATCAACAGAAAAGGGTGCCCAGAAAAAATATGCCAATAATAATAGAGGAGGAGGGGGGGGGGGTGGTGACAGTTGAGTGGAACTTTCACTTAAGCGGAAGCAAAGTTTCACTTTAATTAATTTGTTTGGACCCAGCTGGTCTCAATGAACTATTTGCATCACAGATGCATATGTTGTTAGAGCTGTATAAACTGTATGTAGCACCAGCTACATACAGTATACAGTGCTGTGTTCTGGCAGCAGAATGGAAACTTCCCGTCCCGCTCCTGGAAAAAAAAATCAAGTTGCTGCTCAGTAATTCAAAAGAAGCATCGTATTTCATCAATTAATACAAGGCTTCCTGTGGTTGGTGGTGAAGGACATGACATCATCCACAGGCCTCTTCATCTCAGCTAATCAGAGGAAGCCCAATAATTATTGATGAAATACAATGCTTCCTGTGAATGGCTGAGCAGCGCTCAGCCCTACTTGATTTTGTTTCAGGAGGGGGACAGGAAGTCCCCGTCCTGCTGCCCAAACACAGCAGTGTATACTGTATGTTGCTGATGCTACATACAGTTTTTATACAGTACAGCGCTCCCAGCGGGTGCATCAATTAGTGAAGACAATCTTGGTCCAAACAAACTAAAGTTGTAAGAAGCCTAGATATAGGCTTTAAAAAAATAATTTTATTTTATATCTTGGTGTGTCCTGGTACAATGGCCTGCACATAGTGTGATTTTTCTGCCCCGTAATGGCAAATGTAAAGGAAGGTTTCTTTTACACTGAGCGATCTCAGGAGCTAGGATGATCTCCCTCCCGACAAGCACTCCCAGCGGTGGACATCAAGGGCTAATACCCCCTTCAGTGAGCCTGAGTGGCACACGATACAAGTCTTTAGGGTCACTGTAATGACAACTGCCTATATTGGTAAGAGGTGCTCATTGCTGAAAGCTGGAAAAACTTTCTGTGGGCAGACACATTGCTTCTCTGTCCTCTATGTAGAAAAACCAAGGAAGAAAGTATGGCATTTATACTGCAGTCACTGTCAAATGGTAATAAAGGCAATTCTCTGCACGGAGAGATTGCTAGCTCCCATTGTTTGGTTCACGGAGAGATATCTTACTATATGTTGCTGGGGACCTATTTCCCAATTTATAGATGAGCCTTACTGTGTGGCCAGAATTAGATTTATTGGGAAAATAATATATATTATAGTGCTTGCATGTCTCCACACTCTGTTTGCGTTGTCTAGTAAAATTCTAGAGACAAACCTGCAACCTATTATAATAGATTCCCCCCAGGCAGTGTAGAGCTGTTACATTTCCGCCTGTGTCATTAATTACTTTGAGGAGCTTTTTGTGCTCAAGATTTTCATCTTCATAATAAATGACTTTAACTACTCCAATAGGAATACAATCAAATCTACAATCATTGTCTGCAGTGTTTACATGTACCTACCACCTACAAAGCCAGTTATATGATGAGGCATCAGTGACATCATAGAGGGGTGGTACATAGTGACTGAAGGATTAGAAGTTTGTTCAAATTTGGAATGAATTGCCAGGAAATTTTCATTATTTTTTATTTTTATTTCAACCTTTTTATTCAATGGGAGGGAAAGTATCAACTTACAGGCAACTTTGATAGACAGAAATTGTATTAAGTAGAGATATACAAAATAAAGATTGTTATGAACTTAATTATGAAGACCATAGGGTTACAACAAACAGGTGCCCAGTTATATTGTAAAGGCTTCACAGATAATGTGTCCATCAGTCAATTACAGTAAACCCCCGTTATATCGCGGTTCAGTTTTTGCGGTCCCGGTATATTGCGTTTTTTTTCTGTAAGACCTATTAACATTATTTTATTGATTAAATCATTGTTAATTAAATATTTTTGTGGTTTCCATTGCTCTTGCTATGTCTCTCAGTATCTTTTATGTGTTTAAATGTGTTTCTATTGTTTTAAAAGTGTGTTTAAAGACCTTAAAATGCTTTTAAAGTACAGTGAAAGTTCTAAAAACATGCCTAGTGTGTATTTAAATAGAGTATTTCTATTTCGCGGATTTTCACTTATTGCGGGTGGGTCTGGAACGTAACCCCCGCGATGGAGGGGGGTTTACTGTATAAGTAGTTGGGCCTCATTTGTCATTGCTGCACAAAAAAAAACTAAAAAAAATACAGATAAAGAAAGGAGTAATAGGGGAAGGAAGAGAGAGAAAGAAAAATGAAGTGTAGTTAAGAAGAGAGATTTGCCAGAACCAATGGAGTGATTGTTCCCGAAGCCTCACTAATCAACCGATATGCATCAAATCCAAGGAGCCAGGAAAATATTAAGAGTGCCCCCCATGGACCTAGATTTCATTTTCAGACACATTCACAGCAAAATAATTATTCTGCAGCGCCACCAGATTTGTAAAATATTACAGTTCACCATAACCAGAAATATAATAACTCTCAATGGGAATTTTTTTTTTATCGATCACATTTTAATTCACAAAGTTCTCTTAGAGCAGTGGTTCTAAACCTTGAGACCAGTGACCAAAAATTAATTCCCAGCTTTGGTGTCAGTCGATGCAATAATGATCTATCCCCAGCATTGGAATCAGTGGCTGCAGTAATGACCCCCAGCATTGGTATCAATGGCTGCCATAATAACCCCCAGCACTGATGCCAGTCATAACAAAACTAACCCCAGCATATCAGTATTAGCAGTGCCGGTGGCAGTAATGATCCAGCATTGAATTCAGTGACTGTACTACTAAACTCCCTCTCTCCAACATTGGTGGCCATCTGCAGTCCTGTTAAACATCCTTGCACTAATGGCCAGTGACCGTTCTATTTACTCCCCCCACATTTGTGGTCAGTGGCGGTATTATGTACCACCCTCATTGATAGTCAATGGCTGTATTATGTACCCCCCTCACTAGTGGTCAGTGACAGTATTATGTAAACCTACTTGACCTAAACAAGGATGTAACCCTTGCAGTGCAGGGGCAGTCCCATGGCAAAGAACCAAGTTTACTTTCCCTGGATTTGGGCTTTTAATTTCTTAGCGGTAATCCCGAGTCAGGCTCGGGGTGAGTTTTTCATGCTAAGAGCTATAACCCCGAGCCAGACTCAGGATTGCATTGCAGGATACAGGGAAGTTACTTACCTTGTTCCCTGGATCCTGTGATGTGTCCCTGCAGTGTAGGCGAGCTGTCTCCTCGCTCGATCCACACTGCCGAGTGCTGAGCTCCATTCCCTGCGACGTTGCGGCGCACAGGGACGGAGTTCGGCACCAAATTCAAAAAGTGAAACACACAGTATACATACAGGACACTGTAATCTTACAGATTACAGTACTGTATCATATAATTACACACCCCCTTTGTCCCTAGTGGTCTGTCCAGTGTCCTGCATGCAGTTTTATATAATAAAAACTGTTCTTTCTGCCTGGAAACTGGAGATTGTCCATAGCAACCAAAAAGTGTCCCTTTTATGTCAAAAGTGGTTTTAGACCAGCTAGAAAACAGTCATCAAACACTAAATCTAATGACAGCGACAATTCTGCAACTGAGCAAATTTCAGTGTTTTTGATTTTGATTACATTAGTGAATAATTTTTATTATAACTACATTACTATTTGTTATAATTATTTATAGTTATTTATTATATTATAATTTATGATTTTGTGTTTCAAACTTTATCATACCCAGGATGTCTACTAGACTCTTGTTTGGTCAGGTTTAAGTAATTACTAAGAATTGCAGGCCTACAATACATAACACCAAATTTCCATGCAAAATAATTGTACCGCTTTTGGTACATCATTCAAGACAGAATCATACCGCCAGGGAGGTTAAGAAAGAAAAGAATGTTTCAGCATCACTGTAGTAATTTTATATCCCAGCACTCCTTTTCTAATCAGAACCTCTGGAATCCTGTTGCTATGGGCACTGAAGCCACTTTCCTTGCACAGCTGTAGCTTTTTTATCAGTCCTACTTATACTGGTCACCTGCTCATAAAGAGATTCATCAGAAGCCAGTGGTGCCTTCACCTTAGCTAACTCAGGGACCCCTCTGCCAATAAATCATAGACATTTCTGACTCAGTTCAGCTCCGAGATGTGATGCTGATCAGGGAGAAATGTGAAGCACAAGCCTCGGTTAGTGGGAATGCAGTGATCAGGGGCCGGCTTCAGGATGAGAGTAAAAGGACACAGCTGTTTGTTTTCCTGAAAGCTTTTTTTTTTTTTCACCCCTCTCCAAGCAGGCTGAGGGGAAAGGAAGGGGGGGGGGGGGGAGAGTTAAGCGACGGGGCTACAAGTGGGAGGATAGCAGGACAAGGGGGCTTTTGACTTGGGCCCTCTGCAAGAGCAGCATTGAACAGCACACGGGAGACACCTGCTGCTTGTTTTTCATATTGCAACTAACCTCTCCTCTTTTTCAGGGTGCCAGAGGCCCTGATGGACCAACAGGAGGACCTGGGCACCCAGGTACCAAGGTAAGTGCCCTTTAAGGTGTTAGCTGCTTTCTTCTAAATTTACACTGCAGGCAGCTGATTTAAGATCCCAGTATCTGACTTCACAAGTTTCTGTTGTTAACCCTTTCATCACCTGTATTAGCAGCCTCTAATGTGTTACTGGTACTGTGCTTATCCCCCCTTTTTTTTCTTTTTATAAACCACTCTTCATCTCAGTCATGATATTGGTGTAGGTGAATTAGAACTCCCAGCATGCACTGTTACCTGTCTGTATGCATAGCCTTCCAGTAATTGTACCACATGCTGGTTAAACTTAAATTGAGCGTTCCTGTCATGGGCACAGATGCCTCTCATGATGAATAATAAGTCTTGCAGCACCCTTTTCCCTTTAGAACAAGGACCTGTTCACACAGATCTAGCTGCCTGCCAGCAAAAATAAGACTGCATGTTTATTTCAGTGGCCTTAAAAAAAAAAAAAGTAGTTTAAAAAAGGTGTTTCCGTTTATGGGACCGAGCTGACATCCCAGTATTGCACCACGATGAACACAACTTTGGCAGCTACATTTGTGCATGTGTTTGTGTTGATGCTGATATTGGAATTTAAAGGGATGTGACAATAATACCTTAGACTGTTCAACATCCTCCTCTGTAGTCCTTTAACCATAGATTCAAAATTATCAGTAAAGCAACAGCTATACTACAGTATAAGAGAATAGCTGTGTGTGTGTATATATAAGTGGAGCGGGTATTTGAATTTAGGGGAGGCATCTGGGTGGTAGTGTAACCCAGATGCACTGATTGTTAGGGAATTTGGGACCATTCATTGTTCATGGAGGACTCTATGGTGTGAGGTTCGCTTTAGCCTGTAGGTGGCGCTGTCGCACTGGGCCGGGGTTGAACCCTCACTGCAGTGCCGTACCCTTTTTGTTCTCTTCCAGTGGCTGTACCGCAGGGCGGGGAACCTGTGGTGACGCTGAGGGAGAGGAGATAAGAGGGGCGGACGCCCTGAACACGGGGTTCAGAGTCGGAGGTCAGAGTCGCGCCCAGGCACCTTCACCCTGGGTGCCGGCGTTCCGGAGTTCCGGGCCCAGGTGCCCTTGACCTGGCCGGAGCGGGAGATGGAGTCCATCCCAGGAACCTTTAGCCTGGGGTGAGGTACTATTAAGAAGGCCTGGGGCCCGGTACCTTCGACTGAGTCCCGCAAGGGTGGAGGAATCCGAGGGGGCCCTAAAGCCTTGGGTGCCCGAGTCTGAGGTGAGAAGGCCAGGGAGCGTAACCCCTCCGAACAGTCCGGTGCAGCATTGCTGGTGACGGCGGGGCCTCTGGTAACTCTCTTGGACGGATGTCTTCCCTCTGATAGGGGCTGAATTTAGCGAAGGTAATTCACTCTCTGTTCTACACAGTCGGTGGCAGTGACTGTGCACCATAACCGTTGGTGACATCACAATGGTTAGTTCTACCTAAGGATTGTGCCTCGACCTACTCCCCACCTATACTGAACTGTTCTTTGGTCACAACCTGTCTGTGCTAAGTGACGATTTATTGCTGTTGAAGAATAAATACGAGTTGGACCTTTTCAGTGGTGTGGAACTCCAGTTACTGGGAGCAAAGGGGGTCATTCGCAGAAGAGACTTGGCTCTGGGTTATACACACGACCCGATGGTAAAATAGGTTCTGGCCTTCACCTCTATCCAAAAGAGGACATGGGCCGTGGTGTATCTCATCCCTCCTCCCATACTCCCCCCTAGACAAGACAACAAGCCGAGAAGAAGGGGTGAGAGGGGTCAGGTCGCTATATATATATATATATATATATATAACCACGGTATAAGAATAAAACAGTTCAGTCTCTGTGATATTAAAATACACAAAACAGCGCTTAAAAATCAATAATGATAGACTCGTGGAAAAATCACTGAATAAAGAAAGTCTTATGCCAGGTAAACACGATCCTTTTTAATGTCATTTTCAAAAACAACGTTTTTCTCGACGTGATTTTTCTTGTTTCCTCTCAAGCCTGTCTTGCATACACACATTCATAAAAAAAAAAAACGCTTGAGCAAAGCGCAGTGACGTACAACACGTACGACGGCACTATAAAGGGGAAGTCCCGTTCGAATGGCGCCACCCTTCATGTTAGTAAAGTTTGTTGAGCGACGATTCACGCTTTTCAGCCTCGTGCTTTTCAGTCCGTTACAGCGCGACGAATGTGCTATCTCCATTACGAACGCTAGTTTTACCAGAACGAGCGCTCCCGTCTCATACTTGATTCTGAGCATGCGCGTTTTTTTTCCCCTGGTAAAAGCATACACACTACCATTTTTCACGTCGTTAAAAAAAAACGACGTGAAAAACGACGTGAAAAAATAGAGCAGGTTCTCCTTTTTTTTAGGCCATTTTTCACGTCGTTAAAAATGCTCTGGAGCCTACACGCAATCGTTTTTAATGCCCAATTTAAAAAATGGAATTTTTAATGACGTGAAAAACGATCGCGTGTACGCGGCATTAGATGTAGTTAAGGTGATGTAAACAATCCAAAGTGCTAAATGTTGTCTTAGTAGTAATCCTAGCGTGCACCTTCCACCAGGGAGAAACAATAATCTCAATCCACCGCGTGATGCACTCTCCCCAAGGGGGTCAAACTCACCAGAAGATTACATTTGGGCATAGCGACCCCCTAAATTTAAGGGTCCGCTACATATACCCCCCCTTAAAGAGCCACTGTCCCCAGTGGCTGGAAGAGATCAGAAGACCCCACTCAATCCTGAGTGGGTTGTGGTCTTTTCCAAACTATGTACAATAAATTGGTTCGGTGCCTGAATCAAATTTTGGAAATAGAGTAAAGAGGAGAAGGAAAAGAAAGAAGCATGTAGCAATACACATTACACATTTTTTTTCAATAGACAATCCCTATCATATCTTCCCCACCCATTCTCCGGTAGAGTTGATGGACGATTGCCTCCAGAGGGAGAAAAAAACAAACACAAAATAAACACATCCTAACTCCTAGAAAACAGAAGCGAACCATTCCTCCAAGAAGGAATGGCTGGCTTCTGCAGGATACATTTCTGCAGAACACCACCACCTAGTGGCAGCACACATCACTACACTGTAACTGATGTGCATAGGCATGTTTTAACACACAGGAAACTTCCTTCTTGATCACGGCGGCTTTCTTTTGTTTTTTTTAAGAGCAAAAGCAAAAAAAAGTTGTTACTCTTTCGTTCATGGACCGACACAGCTTCCAATTGACAAGTGGGTATTATCCGTTAATTAGGAGTGACTAGGCAGAAAAAAACGTGTAAAAAGTGTTGCATCACACCCAGGGCCGTCGGAACAGGAGAGGCAAACCAAGCAACTGCTTGGGGCCCCCAGCTGGCCTGGGGCCCCAGCAGAGCGCCCCCCCTCCCGCGATTGGCGGCCCCCCCACCCACGATTGGCGGCCCCCCCTCCGCGATCGTCAGCCCCCCCACCCACGAACGGTGGCCCCCCCCTCCCACGATCGGCGGCCCCCCCACCCACGATCGGCGGCCCCCCTCCCGCGATCGGCGGTCCCCCCACCCGCGATTGGCGCCCCCCCTCCTGCGATCGGCGGCCCCCCCCACCCGCGATCGGCGCCCCCCCTCCCGCGATCGGCGGCCCCCCTCCCGCGATCGGCGGGCCCCCCACCCGCGATCGGCGGCCCCCTCCCGCGATCGGCAGCCCCCCACCCGCGATTGGCGGCCCCCCCCTCATGTGATCCGCGGCCCCCCCTGCCACGATCGGCAGGCCCCCCTCCCGCGATTGGCGGCCCCCCTCCCGCGATTGGCGCCCCCCCTCCTGCGATCGGCGGCCCCCCCACCCGCGATCGGCGCCCCCCCTCCCGCGATCGGCGCCCCCCCTCCCGCGATCGGCGGCCCCCCTCCCGCGATCGGCGGCCCCCCCACCCGCGATCGGCGGCCCCCCTCCCGCGATCGGCAGCACCCCACCCGCGATTGGCGGCCCCCCCCCTCATGTGATCCGCGGCCCCCCCTGCCACGATCGGCAGGCCCCCCTCCCGCGATTGGCGGCCCCCCTCCCGCGATCGGCGGCCCCCCTCCCGCGATTGGCGCCCCCCCCTCCCGCGATCGGCAGCCCCCCCTCCCGTGATCAGCAGCCCCCCACCCGCGATTGGCGGCCCCCCCTCATGTGATCCGCGGCCCCCCGCGATCCGCGCCCCCCCCTGCCACGATCGGCAGGCCCCCCTCCCGCGATCGGCAGCCCCCCACCCGCGATCGGCGGCCCCCCTCCCGCGATTGGCGGCCCCCCTCCCGCGATTGGCGGCCCCCCTCCCGCGATTGGCGGCCCCCCACCCGCGATCGGCAGCCCCCCCTCCCGTGATCGGCAGCCCCCCACCCGCGATTGGCGGGCCCCCCCCCTCATGTGATCCGCGGCCCCCCGCGATCCGCGCCCCCCCTGCCATGATCGGCAGGCCCCCCTCCCGCGATTGGCGGCCCCCCCCCCTCATGTGATCCGCGGCCCCCCCACGATCCGCAGGCCCCCCTCCCGCGATCGGTGCCCCCCCCGATCGGTGGTCCCCCTCCCGCGAACGGCGGCCCCTCCTCCCGCGATCGATGTCCCGCGTTAGCACCCCCCCTTCTAAATTAAAACCAAAAATCTGTAGAAATCTCAGTAGCACCCCTCCTCCGCTTCTGAATTAAAAACAAAATCTAAAAAAATTGTGTAGCAGCCCAAACCCCCCCCCCCCCCCCCGCTTCTCAAAAAAAAATCAGCAGCCCCCCCCCCCGCTTGGGGGCCCCAAATTCTCAATCTGCTTGGGGCCCCCAAATTCCTTCAAACGGCCCTGATCACACCTTCTACAGTACCCAACAGGGGGCGGACCCTCTGGGTATATCCCCTCACTCTGCATCTTGCAGATCAGTTTTCTGTCTAGCAAGGAGTAGGACATGGCTCCCTTCAGGCCCATTGGTCCGGGGAAATTATTTTTTTCTAGATTTTGTTTTTTGTTTCCTGCGATCTTCGATCAACAGCCGACTGGGCAACAGGCTGGGTCCTCGATCCTTGTAGTCCCCCCAGTTCGGCCATCGAGCGTGTGCCGACCCTAGCTATGCGTTGGGTTTTCCACGACATGCCGGTCGCTCTACGGGTGGCCGGTGAGACGGCGCTCCAAGGCTTGCATCGGACCGCTCAGCTTCGGCTGACCTTACGGCCGAGTCGCAGCAGCCTGTCCGGTGAGCTTACGCTCCAAGGCTTGCATCGGACAGCTCAGCTTTGGCTGACCTTACGGCCGAGTCGCAGCAGCCTGTCCGGTGAGCTTACGCTCCAAGGCTTGCATCGGACTCCTCAGCTTCGGCTGACCTTACAGCCGAGTCGCAGTAGCCTGTCCAGTGAGCTAGCACTCCACGGCATGCATATGATCGCTCCCGAGGGTTCAATCACAGCATGCCTGGCCGACAGTCACCTCCGTGCGCGGATGATGATCTGTCCGGAATGTCTTCCAGCAGGATTCAGCAGGAAGGGTAAGTGGCTCCCCTGCTTCGGCAGGGTGACTTGGCTGGACATTCCTGGAGAGATCAAGTAAGTGGTTGTGACCCCTTTCTTTCCTCTCTCCCTGCCCTCCCTCCTCCCTGGGCTCTAGCTAAGGTTGCTGAGTGCTGGGGGTCACCTGGGGGGCTCCATCTGGAGCGGGACTGTGCTGTGTATCATTTTTAAAAAATTTCATTTTGTTTACCTGTGTGTGTGTGTGTGTTTCTCCCTCCATGCTGTCGGCGGCCATTTTGCGGTGGTCCATGCTGGTTTCGGCCTCTAGTGACTGTCCTGCAGCCATTTTCTTGTGGTTTCGTGCCAATAGCTATAGATCGCCACTCAGCGGCCATTTTCTTGTGGTTTGCACCTGTTTTTGGCCTCTACCGACTGTTCGGCGGCCATGTTTCCTAGGATTCATGCCTGTATGTATGTATGTATGTATGTATGTATATATATATATATATCGCCGCTCGGCGGCCATCTTTTTGTGGTCCGCGGCCGCTTTGGCCTCTATATTCGGCCCGGCGGCCATTTTCTTAGAGCCCACATTGTTTCTATACAGACGCTTGGTGGCCATTTTGCGGTAGTCTTCGGCCTCTAGGGTGCATTTTCTCTGGCGCGAATTTACACAGAAGAAGCTGATAAGAATCAGACTGACACAGGCAGTGGTGGGACAACATCACAGGTGGAGCGCACGGCAGCATAGCAGTACCATTCCAAGGGTGGTGAGTCCTCTGGGAGACCCTGCATCTCTGTATCAGCTAGAAGGGTGGCCTATTGATACCTTGCCTGGAGTCCCTGTGGGTGTCAGCGTGTGGGTCAGCATGGCATCTGAAGCAGACGGTTTTTCCCCTGAAACACCTGACTTGGTAGCTGGTGCCACTGATGCACCTATGGACGCTATGTCGGCAATCCTAGAGGCTTTGATTGCCCGGGTGGAAGCAGCACACTGGAACACGGGGGGTAGAAAACGCCCCCGTCCCCTGCAATCTTCCAGGGATAATTCTGATGCAGAACCAGGCCCAGCTATGGCTCATGGCCCGGATTCTGATGCATCAGAGACTGCAGACCATGACCGGTCGGACAGTGAGAATGCTCCAAGTCCAGGTCGGCACGCGAAAAGGCTTTGGTATCTGACCTGTTTACTGCAGTGCGGAATACGCTAAACCCCTTTGGGTTCCCTAAAGCCAGCCCGCACTGCTAAGGTGTTTCCTTGTGTGTCTTATATTGATAAGCTCTTGTACAATGAGTGGGAAAACCCACTGAGGTTTTTCTTTTTTCAGCCCCAAAATGTTTTTGTTTTTTTGGGCGGTCCGGTACCCCTTGAGGAGAGTCCCGGAAACGATGGACCTCTCCCCTGATAGTGGACCCCCCTGTGTCCAGACTTAACAAGTTACCATGATTCCAGTGGAAGGGGCTCCTGTCTTCAGGGACACTCGCTACCTATACACAGTGGGGGGCTCAGAGGTACGTCCAGCATTGGCTGGGGTTTTTTCTGATGCCTCAGACACTTACTGAGTAGGCAAAGATGCTACTCCAGGGGTTAAAAGCACAAGAGACTCCTCCGTACGAGGTAGCTCTGGCCGACCAGTTGGTACAGGGCCTTGAGTCTGTCTGCGAGTCAGACTTGGATACTGTCCCCTTGCTGTCTTGGACCTTGGGTTATGCGGTGGCGCTACGCCACCTGATCTGGCTAAACGTGCTGGTCTGCGGACCAATCTTCCAAGAAGGCCCCTTTGAATCTGCCCTTTTAGGGCGACAGACTTTTTGGGGCCTCGCTGGATGACATCATTTAAAGATGCCACAGGAGGTAGGAGCCCATTGCTTCTGCAATCCAAAGAGGGTAAGGAGCCACGCCATAGGCTAGGGCCCTCCTTCACCGCACACAAGCGGTCCCTTCATCCGCCTAGTGCGGCAAGTAAACAACCCCAGGCCGATAAAGCCAGACGCGTCCCTGGGTTTGCAAGCCCAACCTTGCTTGCCTACCGAACAGATATTTTCCCTCTTAACCGCCATCTTCTGCCGACTTGTCGGGAAGCCCTATAGGGGGCGGTACAAGACCTGCTGATACGCAGGGTTAAGCCTTCCTGTCTTAGTACAGGAACGGGTTCAGGGGTTCTACTCAAATCTGTTCGTAGTACTGGAGGGGGTTCGTCCAATCTTGGATTTCAGGACCCTCAACTGCTTTGTGAAAGTACAAAGATTCTGGAAAGGAGTTGGCTCGCTCTGTTGTCGCTGCCCTCCATCCAGGGGATTTTCCGGCATCCTTGATCATCAAGGACACATGCTGCAGGTCCCCAGATGCACCAGGCATCAGAGATGTCTGCGTTGGTGGCCGGGGAAGACCATTACCAAGGGTGGCTCTCCCCTTTGGCCTGGCATTGGCACCAAGGGTGTTCACAAGGGTGATTGCCCCGATTCTGGCCCTACTAAGACCGCGTGGCTTCGCTATCATGGGCAACTTGGACGATCTTCTTCTGAGGGTCACTTCAAACTTAAGTTTAGAAGTGAGCGTGTCTATAACCTGTCAGACCCTCCGATACTTGGTGGGGTGCTGAACACTCAGAAGTCAATAGTGGTACTGCCCCAACTCCTAGTGTTTCTAGGGTTGATTCTGGACTCCTCAGAGGCAAACGTTTTTTCTCCCTATGGGAAAGTTGCAGACCCTTCGGGCTGCGGTGCGGCAGTTGACATCCCAAGTTGGTTGTCACGCCACTTTTGCAGGCGAGTCCTGGGCCTCATGGTAGCCTCCTTCGAGGCGGTACCATAGGCACTATTTCACACGCGAGTGTTACAGAAGGTAACTCTGCCCTGAAGGGTCAAGTGCCCTTCATCCCTGGATTATCAAATCCGGGTGAGCCACCTAAGCAGAGCCTCCCTAGTTGGTGGCCGACAGCACCGGCAGTTCTGTCGGGGAAACTGTTCCTTCCTGTTTACTGGATGGTGGTCACGGCAGACACCTGTCTTCCCGGTTACAGAGGAGTCTGAAGAACTCAGTCAACCTGGGTCGCTGGACTCCGGAGGAATCCCATGCATATCATGGCCTGAAATCTGGGCGATCTGGCTTTGCCCCTCCACATGGTCTCAGAGGCTACAAGGGCGTCCAGTCAGAATCCAGTCGGACAAACACCACAGTGGTGGTGTATGTCAATCATCAAGTAGGAACAAGCAGCTCTGCTGCAGCATCGGAGGTCACTCCCCTCCTAAGGGGCTCCCTTACCAGAGGGGAAGCACGCCAGTCGCATATCTCCTGACTTCTTGACTCAATCGGAAGGCATTGAGGTTTGTGGCCAGGTCAAGAGACCCATGGGCAAACACGACAGATGCGTTGATGGCACTGTGGAGTCAGTACCGACTAATCTATGGCTTCCTCCTCGGAAGCTCCTTCCTCATCTTCTTCACAGACTGGAGGCAGAGAGGATTTCAATGGTCCCAATTGCTCTGAATTGGCTTTGGTGTTCTTGGTACGCCGATCTAGTGCATCTGGTAGCAGACGCCTTTTGGCATCTACCGTTTAGAAGGCCCTGCTGTCACTAGATCCCAGATGCTATCCTGTTTTTACAGTCACTGGCTTGAGGGCATGGCTTGAGAGCCATGTGCTATGAGACCGGGACCTGTCGGACTCGGTGATCTCTACCATGAGGAGTGCTCGGAAATTATCCCCTAGGAAGATTACCATCGCACTTGGAACACCTGCATATCCAATTGTAGGAAATGAGATGGCATCCGCGTACTTATTTGGTTCCAGAGTCCTGCTGTTCTTCAGCAGGGAACGGGCCAAAAATTTTACTTAAGTACAATTAAGGGGCAGGTATCTGCCCTGGCTGTCTTTTCAACGACCCCTGGTGGCTCACTCTCTAGTGAGAAAGTTTGTACAGCGGGTTCGGCAGGCGGTCCCTCCGGCCCACCCTCCACTACCTCCGTGGGGCTTGTGTAGCAGATGCCCTTTTGGCGTCTACCGCTACGAGAGGACCTGCTGGCGCAGGGTCCCATATGCCATCCTGCTTGCAAGCTATGGCTTCAACGGCACGGCCTCTAAGTGTCTCAGAAACCATTGTTTGAGGACATTAGGAAGATTCCCTTGTTGACATTTTCTCAGAAAGTGGTCCTTTTGGTGGCTGTTACGCCAGCTAAGACGGGTTTCTGAGCGGGCAGCCTTGTCATGCAAGCCTCCCTATCTGATCTTCCACAAGGATAAGGTGGTGCTGCGTCCGCAGCCTTCTTTTCTTCCTAGAAGTCGTGTTCGACTTTCCATCTCAAGGAAGACATTGTACTGCCATCCTTGTGTCCTCATCCGTCGACTGGTAAGGAGACAACGCTGCATTCCTTGGACGTTGTCCGAACTCTGAGAGAATGCTTGTCTGGCACTGCTCCGTTCTGGAGTCCAGGCTCACTTTTTGTTTTCAGTGGCTGGTCCCTAGTAGGGCCCAGCGGTCTTGTCGGCCATCATCTCTAGGTGGATCCGACAGATTGTGATTAGGCTTACGCCATGAAGGGTCAGGCGCCTCCCTTTCCCGGGGCATTCGACCAGGGCAAGAGATGCCTCTTGATTTACGTCAGTTAAGACGGTTTTCTGAGCAGGCAGCCTTTTCATGCAAGGCTCCTTATTTGATCTTCCACTAGGATAGGTGGTATCACGTACCTGGTACTAGAGGCCAATGGAGAGAGAGGGCTTCCCTTGCGGCTAAGTTCCAGACCCCCCTGAGGGTGAAAACAGGAAAGGTCAGGCCCAAAGCAGCACGGGTTGCCTGCTGGACTGTATGCAGGAGGTTCTCGAGTACAGCTGGTGTGCTGGGGTAGAATCGGCAGACAGGTGACAACCGTGAGGTGTTGCAGGATTCAGATAATGCTGCGACTGGAGCGTGGTCACAAGGAAGCCTAGGTCGTGAGCCGGGTTGGGATCAGAGCAGACGTGGTCAGGTGGATAGCTGGAGTCGAACACAGGAAGCAAACAGGAGACAGGTCAAGGACAAGCCGGATCGGTAACAGGAGACACAGGAACAGGAATATCACGAAGATAACACACTGGAGGAGCCGAAGATCAACCAGCAAATGCAGACACTTGCAGACTTCCTTATATAGGCCCATGTGACCTGCTGGTAGAGATTCTGGGTCCTAAAGTCCTTCTGCCAGAGATTCTGGGTCCTAAAGCCCTTCTCCTGCTGTTGGTTCCCTGACAGGTGGTGCTGCGTCCACAGCCTTCTCTTCTTTCTAGGGTCTTTCGACCTTCCATCAAGGAAGACATTGTACTGCCATCCTTGTGTCCTCATCCGTCGAATCCTAAGGAAACGACGTTGTATTTTTTAGACGCTGTCCGAGCTCTGAGAGCATCAAGCGTCTGTTTTCACCAGGTGTGTAAGGCGGCGTCATGCTCGTCTGTTTACACTTTCACTAAACTTTACAAGTTGATGTGTGTGCATCTTCGGATGCTTCTTTCGGCCGCGAGATATTGCAGGCGGCCGTTCAGAGTTGCAACTCCTCCAGGGAGGAGCTCTGTTTTGTTTGGGGTGAAGTTTTAATGCTGTTACCATCCCTTGTTTTTTTTACACTGCTTTGGGACGTCCCACTTGTCAATTGGAAGCTGTGTCGGTCCATGAACGAAAGAGTACATAGGATTTTTTACTCACCGTAAAATCCTTTTCTCTGAGTTCATGGACCGACACAGCACCCACCCCTCCTTTTAAGTTTGTACTGCTTTTTTGACCAACTGATCTGCGAGATGCAGAGTGAGGGGATATACCCAGAGGGTCCGCCCCCTGGGCGGTACTATAGAAGGTGTTTATGCAACACTTTTTACAAGTTTTTGTCTGCCTAGTCACTCCTAATTAACGGATAATACCCACTTGTCAATTGGAAGCTGTGTTGGTCCATGAACTCGGAGAAAAGGATTTTACGGTGAGTAAAAAATCCAATTTTTCCGCGGGACTGAAAAGGAGAGAAAAAGAAACAAACAGTTCTCCGATTCCTCAACAGAGTAAGTCCCCCTTGAGCGGAGGGCCAAGTTAATAGTTCAAGGCAGTTTTCCTGAAGTGGAATAATGTAAAAAAACAAGTTCCCACTTCAGATGTAATACTTGGGATCAGGGGTGGACAAGAGTTTTCCACTGTCTGTCCAAAGTTTCTATGAAGTAAACAGCATCTTCTCTGTCCTTGCTGCAGATTACCACACGGTCCGCATGGATGTGCCGACCATAAGTCCAGTCCTTACGGCACCCCTTGAAACGATCAGCCATAACAGCAGAGCACTTTAAGTACCGGTGGCCTTTGTGCACTCCCAAGTGATCCCAAACAAAGTCCGCGTGCCACCGTTCCCTGTAGGCCTCAACTTCAAAGAGCAGTTCTTTGGGAACATAGGGGTACTCCCAACCATACTCGGTGGCAACCTTTTTGTTGAAGAGCCGATGCAACCGGGCTAAGGATGGCATGGTCGCCCGATCTCCTGCTCCTGGGAACACAATAGCGTCCGGAGACCTTTTTACTGGAACTTGCTCCAACTGTGGCAGAGGTTGCCGCAATGGCGGACGTTCCTCCGTAGTGGTAGGCATAGGGGATGTCGGAGCAGGCAAGGCGGGTGTAGGTACAACCTTCTCCATCAAAGCAGGGGCTTCCGCTCTAGGCGTAGTTTCCCTAGAGTCCATTGGTGACATCCCCTTTGAGCTGCGGGGTGAAATCACGGGAATTTTATCCCAGCCTTTGCGGATGAAGATCTCATCGATTTCGTGATCATCCCCCACATCAGACGATGAGTCTAAGTCAGAGGTGTCATATGCCTCTGCCGGCAGGTAGTTTGCATTGGACACAGACACATTGTCCCGGAAAATGGAAGGGCTTTGCGGGCTGGCGGTCCGCACATCCCCTGTAAGGTGGGGTGTGGGCTTACCTCCCTCTCCTGACAAATCCAGTGTCACAGTTCTCCCAGCCTCCTTACCTTCCCCCGACGTGGATCTCCTGGAGGTCCCTCTGGGTTGATGATCCGGCTCAGGTAAAGGCTGGGGCAGGCTTCGGCCGCGGGAGGCCTTAACATATCCCACCTTCCGTTTGGTGGGTGGAATGGAGGTTTCCGTTGTAACGGAGGCAGCATCTGCAATGACATCAGTTGCAAGCTCCGTAATGGCCGGAACTCCATCCTCCACATCTGTGGTAGCCAGAGTGGTGTGCGTGGGCCTGGCTGTGGGAGTATAGGTTTCCTCTTCATGAGTGACGATGCCTGTAAGGCAGTGGATCCGGTAGAATATGAAAAAGTGTAGCGCTTATTTTTGTGAAAGAGTCAGTTACCAACACATAACAAATGTTGCAAACATGCATATATATTAATTTCGGTGACACCAAGTGACTGAGTGTGATCCGTGAAAAAAATATTATATGTAAATAAATCAGAACGAAACAGTCCTCTATTGTGACCACACACAAATAACAGTCCAAAAGTGTAGAAAAAACTACAAGGTTGAAAAAAAGAGTCCCACATGGATATGACCCTCTCTGTGAAAGGATAGAGACACCACCACCGATATAAGGAGGAGGCTTACCAGATGGTATTGACTTGGTAAGGTGTATACCACCCAAGTCAAAACAGGCTTAAATAATCAGTCAGCAAGGTGTATCCAGCTGGTCCTGAATCCGCATATCAGTCGGCACCGCAAATTCCCGTAAACACCAGGAAGTGTGAATACATATAGTCTTGTTGGAGCCAGAGATACGGTAACCACATAACATGCGTAATGGGGAAAAAAACTCACATAGTGTGATACCGTACAAGGAAGTATTTATTTAAAAAATGTACACTCACAGATGATGACTTTTTAGTTGAAACACGTCAGGTGGACCCATTTACACACATCGCTCTTGCATTTTGTGATATGCCTATGATGTTCTTCCAAATGTGAGTGTACATTTTTTAATCTTTTTTTAAATAAATACTTCCTTGTACGGTATCATATATCGGTGGTGGTGTCTCTATCCTTTCACAGAGAGGGTCATATCCATGTGGGACTCTTTTTTCAACCTTGTAGTTTTTTCTACACTTTTGGACTGTTATTTGTGTGTGGTCACAATAGAGGACTGTTTCGTTCTGATTTATTTACATATAATATTTTTTTCACGGATCACACTCAGTCACTTGGTGTCACCGAAATTAATATATATGCATGTTTGCAACATTTGTTATGTGTTGGTAACTGACTCTTTCACAAAAATAAGCGCTACACTTTTTCATATTCACCAGTTTTTGCTTTGTCTCAGCTGTGTTGGCAGCTAATTTTTGTGTTCACTCATTGCACAGCGCAGTATATCCCATATCTAATTTTTTGCACAGTGGATCCAGTAGACCCGGGGTTTCTCAGTGGGCTGGTCCACTTCGAAAATAAACTCTCCACACGACGTACATCTTCCAAACGGGCAAAGTTGTACCGCCAGTCCTTGGCATCCAGGACAGAGCATGCCCAGGGCCTCCGCATCCCTGCACGTGTAGAGCGCGAAGCGGCCCCTAGGCTTGAGCCGGATCCCTGTATTCGTCAGGGGGGCAGTGAGGGGAGCAACGTCCATGGTTGGGGTAGGTGAGAACATCCGTGGTCCCGGTGCAACAGAAATCCATGGGGCGGCAGACATGTTGCCTCTCCTTCACTAGTTCCGCTCTTACTGTCCCTTGGCACCAAGGCACCACGTGCAACACACAAGTTGGTGGGGGCTCCTCCCCCCTTTTCTCTCCCTGCACGTAGCTCGCGGGCTTTTCTATGTTTTAGGCACGCCCACGAACTACGCAGTTAGAAAATCCAGTATAGGTTTAGGCCTGTACCTCCATTTCTCTCACAAGTGACGCAGTTCAAATTTTCCCAAATTGTCCAATTTCACAGAACCACAAACAGGGGAAAAGATGGTCCAACTTCCAGGAGGCAGCTGCAAAATTCCGGACTCGAGCCCCCATGTGTAGCAATACCTCTAAGTCCTCCCAAGACTTTATGGGCCGCAAATTAATTATTTTGGGTTCTGCAGCGAGTTACCTCCTTCCGTTGGTTCCCGTCCCTAGGATATAGGGTCAAGTCTATTTCCTTCCCCTCCCCAGTAAAGCCAATGTCCAGACTGTGTCACTCCAACAGAGTTTATTTTACCTTCTGCTCAGGTAACAAGGGAAAAGTTGACGAGAGAAAAAGGTAGCAAGGTTAGGAGGTAGATTCAGGCACACAACACTTGACTCACTCGTCGCCACTCGATCCCGAGTGGGTTTAGCTCACCCGGATAGATCCCTCTCACAGTCTAGCAGCCGGAGTGGAGCTCGAACAATACTGTCACTTTGTCCCCTCCAGGGACGGGTTCAGGAGATCCTCTAATAGCAGCAGAATCCTGTTATTCCTGAATCCAGAACTTTCCTTAACCCTCTGTAGAATTTAGAGAACAGATAATGCCAGTGGGCACTCTACAGGGTTAGCTTTGTTGAGCAAGGAATCCTTCCCTCTGACAGGTCACCAGGCCTTTCCCGAGACGGCGAACTACTATCACTCGTCTCCTCTGTGGGACCGATCTTCCCCTGGCTTCCTCTCAGTCAGAGCGGGTACCCTCAACTGGGCACCTTGGGACTCCAAGGTGCTGATTGTAGGCCCAGTACCTTTAACTGCCTTACTACATCAAGGATAAACTTAAATTCAAACTTATGCTAAAGTGGAACTCCAGCCCAAAAAATTATTTTTTAATTTTAGTCTCTGGAGTGTTTAGAACCCGTGTTAGGTTTTGAAAGTTCTTTGTGTCTCCAGTTTTCATGTATCCACTCAAGTCTTCTCCCCATGTCAGGGTGACAGAGAAACAGGAAGTGATGGGAAATCTCTGCATAGAAGACACAGACACAAATAGCAAATTGACAGAGGCTGTAACTCTTCTACATTCTGTCCAAAACAGAAATGTTTTGGCTGGAGTCCAGCTTTCATGTGGCTATGTGAATTTTACAGAATGAAAAAAATCTAAGCTTGAACTCATCTATTCTAACTGTGGAGGAGAAAGCTGACGTGATCACTAAGCATCCAGCTTATGTTTGCTGTGTTGTTTCAGCTGGGATTCGTTCCTATGTATTAGTTATGTAGACCATATCCAGAGTTGACCGAGCATGTGACTTGTTTTATGAACACAACATGCTGCGCAATTTTTGTGTCGTCATTATTAACAAGTTACACTTGTGGTGGGTAGGCATTAAGAGAAAGCCTTAGGCTGGGTTCACACTGATACTACACGACAGTCATACGACTTTCATCCTACTTTGCTCTGCGACATCAGTCCTACATCGGTCCTACATTGGTCCTACATCCATCCGACTTGAATGAACAGGATACTACTTTGATCCAACTTTGTGATCGTCTGACTTGTCCTTTGACCAATCAAAACAATCCCAGTGTGAGATAAATTCCTTTTACTGCTGCTGTAATCACCATGTCGGATGTCAAAAGTCGGATGGTTAGGACAAGGATCCTACTTTGATCAGACTTCAATGATATTCAATGGGCTGAAGTAGGATCAAAGTCGGACCAAAGTAGTACAGGGAGCATTTTCAAAGTCGGACCGGCTTGTGTCCGACCAGTTAGGGCGGCTCTCATAGGGAAACATTGATTTTCACACGTCATGCGTCATGAGCTCCCAATGTCGGAGTGTTTGTCGGACCAGTGTGAACCCAGCCTGAGGCCGGGTTCACACTGGTGCGACACGACAGCCGTCCTTCTTTCGATCCAACTTTGCCCTGCGACTTGAAGCCGACATACGTCCGACTTTTAATGAATGGGGATCCGACTTGGATCCCCGCCAATACCAGGCACTGTGAATCTTGAGAGGGATCTCTACGCCAAATTTTAAATAAAAAATCGGCATGGGTTCGCCCTTCAGGAGCATACCAGGCCCTTCGGTCTGGTATGGATATAAAAGGGAACCCCCTACGCCGAAAAAAACGGCGTGGGGTCCCCCCAAAATCTATACCAGACCCTTATCTGACCACACAGCCTGGCCGGTCAGGAAAGGGGGTGGGTACGAGCGAGCGCCCCCCCTCCTGAACCGTGCTGACCGCATGCCCTCAACATGGGGGGGGGGGGGGTGGGTGCTTTGCGGCACCCCCACCCCAAAGCACCCTGTCCCCATGTTGATGAGGACAAGGGCCTCTTCCCGACAGTCCTAGCCGTTGGTTGTCGGGGTCTGGGGCTTATCGGAATCCGGGAGCCCCCTTTAATAAGGGGGCCCCCAGATCCTGGCCCCCCCAACCTATGTGGGTGAGTATGGGGTACCCCTACCCATTCACCTGGGGGAAAAGTGTCAATAAAAAAACACACTAGACAGCTTTTTAAAGTCATTTATTAGGCGACTTCGGGGGTCTTCTTCCGACTTCGGGGGTCTCTTCCGACTCTCCGGCCTCTTCTCCCGCTCTCCGGTGCCTTCTCCGCGTTTTCCAGTTCTTCTCCCGCTCTCCGGTGCTTTCTGCCTTCTGCCGGGCTCCTCCGCTATCTTCTGCCAGCTCTTTTGCTAGCGGTGGCCCTGTCTTCTTCGACGTCTTCTTCCCTCTTCTTCCCTCTTCTTGAGATGTTGACACAATGAGGTCTCCCACTGTAATGCCGTGTGCGCGGTGCGCAATGATTTATATAGGCATGGGGCGTGGTCACCAGGTGATGTAACCCGGTGACCCCACCCCCTATGACGTCACAGCCCTGGGGCATTATGGGACTGTGACATCATAAAGGGGCGGGGTCACATCACCCGGTGACCACACCCCATCCCTATATAAGTCGTTGCACGCCGGGCACACGGCATTACAGTGGGAGAGAGCGGCGTGTCAACATCGGGACAAGAGAAGAGGGAAGAAGGCGACAGGGAAGACTGGGCCACCGCTAGCAAAAGAGCTGGCAGAAGATAGCGGAGATGCCCGGCAGAAGGCAGAAAGCATCGGAGAGCGGGAGAAGAGGCTGGAGAGTCAGAAGAAGACCCCTGAAGTCGGAAAGAAGACCCCCGAAGTCGGTAGAAGACCCCCGGAGCTGCCTAATAAATTACTTTAAAAAGCTGTCTAGTGTGTTTTTTTTATTGACACTTTTCCCCCCACGTGAATGGGTAGGGGTACGATGTACCCCATACTCATTCACATAGGGTGGGGGGCCGGGATCTAGGGGCCCCCCTATTAAAGGGGGCTCGCGGATTTCCGATAAGCCCCCCGCCCGCAGACCCCGACATCCAACGGTCAGGGTTTTCGGGAAGAGGCCCTTGTCCTCATCAACATGGGGACAGGGTGCTTTGGGGTGGGGGCCCCCCCTGCCCCAAAGCACCCACCCCCATGTTGAGGGCATGCGGCCTGGTACGGTTCAGGAGGGGGGCCGCTCACCCGTCCCCACTCCCCTTTCCTGACCGGCCGGGCTGCGTGCTCGTATAAGAGCCTGGTATGGATTTTGGGGAAACCCCCACGCCGTTTTTTTCGGCATAGGGGTTCCCCTTAAAATCTATACCAGACCCAAGGGCCTGGTATGCTCTTGGAAGGGGAACCCATGGCGGTTTTTTATTAAAAATTTGGCGTAGAGTTCCCCCTCAAGATCCGCAGAGCACAAGTCGCATGCCAAAGTCGGATCATGCAATGCGGCATTCCGACTTTGATCCGACTTCAATGATAGTCAATGGGCTGATGTAGGATCAAAGTCGAACCAAAGTAGTACAGGGAGCATTTTCAAAGTCGGACCGACATGTGTCGGACCAGTTAAGACGGCTCCCATAGGGAAACATTGATTTTCACACGTCATGCGACATGAGCTCCCAATGTCGGAGCGTTTGTCGCACCAGTGTGAACCCGGCCTTAGAGTATAGTTTCTGATATTGTCCTTATGAACCTTGTAGATTTATATTAAATCCCTGACTTTGGAACAACCCAGTTATAATACCTGGGATCCATGCTCATGCATAGCAGCGATCTGTTTGCAGCTGCTGATAATATACCATTGAGATAGGCTTGTGTTATCTGATGTTAGGGGCCCCCCACCTCCATCAAAAGGGACAGGGGATCGTCTAATTTAGAACCAAATTATTATTATTTTTTGTTCTGTTATCGGTAGATTGGAGAAGAGATTGGTCAATGCTTGGCTTTTACACCTGGCAAGCAGAACCATGCGGTTACTCCTTTAGCTAGAAGCATTGTTTATATATATGTAAACAATTCACCAACTAAAAAGTGAGTGAGTCAGCGCTCACTGACATAAGCTGGTATCTGTATGTAATATATACTGAAATGGCAATAAAATTTATAAAAATAATGCAGACTATTTAAAACAAGAAATGAAAAGTAATAGACAATGATTCAAGTCCAACTAGTCCATGAATAGGTAAGAACCTGAATGTGACTCAGATCAATGGAAAAAAAAAGGCAGCAGGTGGTGACTGGACAGGATACATACAAGCCAACAGCTCCTTGTTGAGGTTTGGGATTCCCTCAGCAACAGAGATAAAAAGGAGAAAAACAGGGTGCCAGTCAGTTTAAGTAAAACCAACAATACGTTATTCCAATATCCACTTACATCTAAGAAGCTTGCAAACGGCATGTAGCGGTGTTGTGGTATCATGTGTGATGGTCCAGGACGGTAGACAGGGTGGACTGGAGGGCTGCTGTAAGTGTCCGGACTCACTGATAAAGACCGTGTCGGCAAAGACTCCTACCGCCGAAAAGCTGAAGGTGGACACACCTGATGAAGAAACCACCTCTCACACTAGCTGGGACCTGCTGCATAGGAGAGCAGAGGCTCCTCCAGGAGCTGCAGCAAACACAGGACACTCAAGGTATTGGGTAGGGCGGGTCGCAATGCGTTTCCAAGGCCTTCAGCCTGAAGGAGCCAGGGCCTTGGAAACACGTTGCGACCTGCCCCCTCCACACCTTGAGTGTCCTGTGTTTGCTGCAGCTCCTGGAGGTGTGTGAGAGCCTCTGCTCTCCTATGCAGCAGGTCCCAGCTAGTGTGGGTGGTGGTTCCTTGATTGGGTGCGTCCACCTTCGGCTTTTCGGCAGTGGGAGTCTTTTTGGATTTTGCTAATGCTGTCCACCTCAACCGTCTTTACCAGTGAGTCTGGACACTCACAGCAGCCCTCCAGTCCATTCTGTCTACCATCTTGGATCATCACACATGATACCACAGCAACTCTACATGTAGTTTGCAAGCTTCTTAGATGTAAGTGGATATTGGAATAAAGTATTATTGGTTTTACTTACACGGACTTGGCGCCCTGTTTTTCTCCTTTTTATCTTTGTTTGTATATACCTATGAAGAATCCACTAGGGGACAGGTGACAACACTGGATGTCAGTAATCAGGACACATGTAATTCTAAAAAGAGCAGGTTAAGTGACAGGGGGAGGAAGTAGCCTAAAGCAGTGTTTCTCAACTCCGATCCTCAAGGCGCCCCAACAGGTCGTGTTTTTAGGCTTTACATTATTTTCCACAGGTGATTTGATCAGTTTCACTGCCTGGGTAAATACCACAGCCGTTTCATCTGAGTGAAAACCTGAGCCTTGAGAACTGGAGTTGAGAAACACTGGTCTAAAGAGAGTGCACAGTTTTATCAAGAGTAGATTTGAAACAGTTTGCTCCTATCTGCTGCCACTAAAAACCAAACAAATCATTTGCGTTTGAGGATCTTCTCCAATTGAAGGTCTGCTTTCCTACCAGTAAACTGCCACACAGACCAAATAAGTTGCAAAAAAACAACAAATGTACTCCTAAAAAGTTTAGGCACTGTTTGGAGAACCAATATATGGCAGTCTGTGTAATAAATGTTATCCCTCTGCAGCTAAAGGGGAACCAAAACACCAGGGATGGTGTTGTGCAAAGGAAAAAACAACAAAAGATTCCTCTTAATCCAGCGCTGGGGGTCATGGCTACAAACCACTTGAGGCGTACCTCGGAAAAGTCATAAAAATGTCTATGCTACGGTTTGCGATTAAAAGATTTATTGTGAAATCAAAGTCAAAGGATTCCAAGAATAGAATGGGTTAAAATATGTCTGACAGACAATCTATGTTAACATCATGCTCATCATAAACATCAACTCATCTGATTTGATAAAGGGCCATGCCTGAATGCATGTTCATGACCACAGCCTGCTGACAGTTTTCCATTTGCTTTACTACCGCATCTGCATGCCATCCCAAGCCTTGTTGTGATGAGTCAGTCCGACCTCGCTCTGTGGTGACAACACATCCAGTGCGTCGCCCGACTACACCAGCTGCACCATCCGATGCTTTGGAGTTCTCTGCCCAGTCCACTCCATATCACTGACCCTTACGGGTTCAACCAGTGTTCTGTCAACCCTTAAATCGGGTGGATACCCATGCAATATCTGGTGCCTACACACCTTTTGGTTGCCCCCAGCACTGGCCCTGATATGCCTAAGTCAGCCTTCTGAGGTTTGGGTGAGATGGAGGTTTAGAAGCAAGCAATGATGTTTAGCATTGATTGTCTGTCAGACATTTTTTAACCCTTTCTGTTCTTGTAATCTTTTGACTTTGATTTCACAGTAAATCTTTTAATCACAAACCGAGGCATAGACCTTTTTATGACTTTTCCAAGGTATGCCTCAAATGGTTTGTAGCCATCACCCCCCCCCCCCCCCCAAAGCTGGATTAAGAGGAAAGAGGAATCTTTTATTTGTTCTTTTGCAAAAAAACTAAGATTTTACAAAAAAAAAAAGATTTAAAAAGCGAACATGGCTTCATAATGGGAGCTGCAGAGTGAAATCACTGTGCCTTACTGGGGCCTCCTGGGTACTTGAAATTCTGTAAGAATGCAATCCTGCAATTGACTGGCGCACCTTCTATTGGGATTTATTTTGCCTAGCTATCTTTGCAGAAGGCAACATTTGGGAATAGTGAAGTCACTGTGCCTCCCAGAAGTGTCAGAAGCCAGGACCAAGAGGAGTATGTTCTGTATTTATAAGCTAGTTTTTATAAGTTAAGCAGACCTTCCATTTTTCATGGCAGGTCCACTTTAACAAAAAAACAGTTTTGTATATAGTAAGGAAGGGCTAGAACGTCTGTCAGATTTTTATTGCTTACAGTCCACACTAATAGAGTGTGAATCTCCCCAGCAGGGACACAGACCGCAATAAAAACCTAAACGGAAGAACAAACTGGGTGCTGGATTTGAGGGTCTCTGAAATTATCAAAGGACTCATTAGCTCAGGTTCAGCAGCACTTTACAAAACAGAGACACTTTTTAGAAACCGAGAAAGAACACAAAGTTGAGAAGTCATATGCATATGGTCCAATGAGAGTGCCAAACAAATGTCCAAGAGTCCAGGGTTTTTAATGATAAAATTGATTCATAGCAGAAACAATCCAACATGTTTTGGGGGGCAAACATATTCCCCCTTCATCGGGGGTAAAAAAACAAGTACAAATATAAAGCTCATATGTAAAAAATTATGAATAAATATCATAAATCAAATGTAATGATTCATTCATTCATTTTTATATTTATTACCTTTCCTGTTTTGGATACAGAGAGGAAATTTTACATGCCCTGTCTGTTTTTTTTTTTTTGGGTTGCCTGATTTCCTCTGATGAGATTTTGCATCACTTGGAGGTCTATTTAAAAAATAAAAAAATGGATTGGAAGAATGTCTCAATCATTTATTTACACAGCTATCACAAATTGTGACCATATTTTGCCTAACATGTTGATTTTCTTACAATCATCAGCTCCATCTAGTAGCCATAATACGTTTTTTTTCTCTGAAACACATAATACCATATTATAGCCACTAGATGAATTATATTATTATAATTATTATTATAGGAATTCAACATATAGTATTAAAGTAGTTGTAAACCCCTGAAATTAAAAATGAACAATGCATATCCCTCTGTAATATATACTAGCCTCAAATCCTATGAGTGACTGTAGTCCATTATGTCCACTCCCTCCACTCAGGTCTCAGATTATACTGAGTTCTGCCTTCTGGAGCTGGGAAAAAAAAATATTTGATCTGTGTGTTTGTTTTAGAAGGCTGTAGAGAATAGAAGGCTGCAGAGAAACAGGTACAACTTATGTAGGAGGATTTTTTTTTATCTCTGTATAACACCAGAGGCTAGTTGCTTCACTTGGGTATATGTAAAGGTTTACAGCCACTTTAGGAAAGGTACATTCAGACTTCATGAAGTAAATGTGTGTGAAATTTGACCAATTACTTTTTTATAAATAGACTCTTCGATGTTTAAGAGACATGTAGCAAAAAAACCTGAGGAGGGTCTAACCTTCCCCCACTCAAAACCCAAGTTTTGGCTTGAGTCCTACTTAAAAGAGACACTGTGACATTGGCCATTTAGTGCAAAGTGACCGGTTTTCTGAAAGCCCACCTCCCCAGTAACTTATGGACCAATCTGCTCTCCCTTGCCACCTTCCCACTTTGTTGGTACAATTCCACTTTAAACAGTTTTTGTTTTTGAAGCAGGTCTGCTTGACCCAGTTTCTTCAGTTACAACTCGTAGATGGAGAAAGGTGGATATTCTGTTTATCTGCCGCATGTCATTTAATTGAAGATATTTTTATTTTTATCTGAACTATGGCTCCTCTGCTACAAAAGCAGTGTTTCATGATTCTACAGTGTCACCGAGATATACCCCCCCCCCCCCCCCAGTCTCAGGGCTTCTTTTAAGAAGAATTATACAAGTTTGAGGTTGAAGCATTTTCGCATTCCTCCTTCAGCGCTGTGAAAAAATTGGGCATTGTGGAGCAACTCTTGTGACCTGTGTAAGGATACAACCAATCAGAATTGCAAGGGTCAGCTGTTAAAAGAAAGTTCTGTTGGTTATTCTGAGTTAATTGGTCACTTTCCACAGGCTGAATTAAAATGCAGTAGCTAGAGCCTACATAGCACAAAACATTTTCTATGTGCAATGGTAAAGTTTGACATTCTGATGAGGATATGATGCTGGGGAATCGCATTATCCGTGACAGAGCAGATCATCCGGACCCTGATTTCAGGAGGGGGCTGTCTATAAAGGGTTGGGGGGGACGTTACCCATCTTCCTGTTCCCACAGAGGTGTTGTTCTTTGTCATTGACTTGTTAAGCCACCCGCAGACAGTCTGTGTATGCAGTGATGCTTTCAGGCAGACAAAGCAATGCTGGGGGCATGCAGTGTGTCCACTGTAACTATCACCCCTGACCTGCAGAACACAAACTGACTGCTTTATTTTAACTGCATCAGTGATTTATGTGTCACTGGTCAACCTAACATTCATCCCTCCCTGATTACAGAGACTGCTCACGTTTTGTACTATATGAGCTGGCCAGAAGGTGCTAAATTCAGTGATGATAATTCACTTATAGCAGACAATTCTAGTTAGTTCAGATTTTAGTAATTTAGAAGCCAAACACAGGCCCATAGTTGCAAAGTTGCAAGCGATACAACCAATTTGTTAATTGCACATAATAATTGGGCATATGTAGGATTTTCCTTGTGAGCAGCAATGACTATTTGTGAGCTTCAATGTTGTCCATTACCACACACAGGTTTTTCTAAGGTGTTCTTTGTGAGCATATTTGCATGCAGGACACCAGATTGGCACCACTTGTATTGTATCTAATAGCTGTCCCCTCTTCATCACAGGGGGCCATATTGTCCTCTTCCCGCAGACCATATTGTCATTCTCCAATGGGGCCGTATTGCCCTCATCCCACGGGGGAGTATTGCCTTCCTCCCACAGAACCATTGTGAAGGTCATCTATTATTATCCAAATATTTGGGTATACTGGGAGCTTACCCACTTTATTCTTTGAGCAGTAAATACCGGTACATACCATTCCATAAAAGTGTGTGCCTGTTTGTGTTTGTAGCATATAAGAGGCTTAGAGACTACTCAATAATAATCTTGTGGAATGAATAGCCAGTGGGACATTGACAGAATATGTATCTACAGGCATACCCCGCTTTATGTACACTCACTTTACATACACTCGTGAGTAAGGACATACCCGCGAGTGTATGTAAAGTGCCTCACAAGTACTGTACAGACATTTTGCAGCTGCAGTAGAAGGAGCTGAAGCTCCGAGAGCATAGCCCGCCCTGTTCCAGTGTGCCCCTGAGACCCCCCACTACAGCCCCTGAGACCCCCCACTACAGCCCCTGAGACCCCCCACTACAGCCCCTGACACCCCCACTACAGCCCCTGACCCCCCCACTACAGCCCCTGCCCCCCCTACACCCTAGATGTGAAAAAAGGTATTGTTTAACTTTAAGTACATTTTCGATTTACATACATGCTCTGGTCCCATTGTGTACTTAAAAGTGGGGTATGCCTATATATATATATTCTTTTGAAAATAGTGTATTTAAAAAGACATTTTTAAGACCAAAGTCCAAAATGAAAGTGATACATGCATTTCATTCAAAACCTGGGGAAAAGCATAGAAACTGTTATTGCTGTCCTCTGCTTCTCAAAATGCGACCCTGCCTGGTTGTCAGTCAGACTAGTATTGCCTGCTCCCTGCAGCTATTCTTTACCCATTATTAAAATATCATGCCTTGTTCTGTGTCGAGGCGGCCATCTTGGTAGAGGAGCAGGACTTTACATCCTCATGTCAAAGCCTGATGATTGATGGGAGGTGGAGGAAGCACAGGTCCACAGAATGGATTAGGCAGAAATAGGGGGATCCTTGCACTTGCAGTGCAGGTTCTCAGATACAGTTTCCTCTGTAGCAGGGAGAACAGTGAGCAGCACAGTCATGATATCACCAAATTCCATATGTTCTGACACTTGCAGTGAGAGGCAACAGTGCCGTAGATCCTAGACTGACAATATACAGCTATGAGGCTGTTGGCACGGGAGTAACCAGGCACAGGAAGTGCACTGATATTTTTTTTCGAAGGCATTCAAGATAAAATGTAGATTTTTCAGGTTACTGCTTAGAATTGGCATTTTTAGATTTTCCCCAAAAAGATAGCAATTCTTCACAGTTCACGTCCACTTTAACAATTTTCCTGTAGTTCCACAGTCATTGCATGGGCTCCGTGCAAATGACCTTCTGTTTTCATCACACTTTCTATGAAACAGAAGGATGTTCTAATGCCTTGTACAAACGACCGGATTTTCCGATAGAAAAAGTCAGACGGGATCTTTTCATCGGATATTCCGACCGTGTGTATGCCCCATTGGACTTTTTCCTTCGGAAATTCCGACGGACTTGGATAGAGAACATGTTCTCAATTTTTCCGACGGACAAAATTTCTATCAGAAAATCCGTTCGTCTGTATGCAATTCCGACGGACTAAAAACCACGCATGCTGGGAAACAATTCGACGCATGCTCGGAAGCATAGAACTTAATTTTCTCGGCTCGTTGACGGTAGGATTTTAGTGTGACCGTGTGTATGCAAGACAGCTTGAGCGGAATTCCGTCCTACTCCATCGGACAAACCGTCTGACTTTATTCTGATGGACAATCCGGTCGTGTGTACAAGTCATTAGATGCACAAGGCTCTGAAACTGTACTGTCCAGTAATTTGGGATATTTTGGTATAGTCGCAGTTGTGTCAGAAACCGTGCCATTGTACAAAATTAGGCTGTATTACCCAGAGTAGAAGTTGATTTTGTAGTTGGTGAATTTTTCTCTTTTTTGCGTTAATGAAATGATGTGTTTACAGGGACCTCATGGAGTGCAGGGCAAGGAAGGACTGGTTGGTCAACAGGTACGTAGACACATTAGACATCTGAAATGATCATGGACAGATGGTAGATTGGCTATGTCATTTACATACTTTTTGTACACAGGGCAAGTTGGGAGAAAGAGGACCTGTTGGCCCACGTGGTTTTCTAGTAAGTAAAGTTGCATCACTTTCTGTTTGGAACTTTTCTTTTGGTGTAGTTGATCTACAATTATATTATTTTACAGGGAATTCCAGGACCATCCGGCTCAACTGGGGATAAAGGAATTCCAGGGAATCCTGTAAGTATCATTAATAACAATACTTAAAGTGGTTGTAAACCCACTAATCGTTTTTTTTTTTTTTTTTTTAGCCAACCTGCAAGAGAAAGGCATAATGAGCTAGTATGACTAGCATACTAGCTCATTATGTACCACTTACCTTAGATCGGGGCCCCCGAAGCAGTCCGCGTCCCTCACTGCAGATGCAGCCATCACTGCGGCGATAGCCGGAATGTTACTTCCGGGTATCGCCGCACCAGCCAATCACAGCGCCGCTCCGGCGCTGTGATTGGCCGGAGCGGCGAAGACGTGACTCCGCGCATGCGCGCAGGAGCCGTCACATTCGGCTACGCCCAGCGATTGCTGGGAAGTAGCTGATTTTGGGAATGGGATTAACCCCATGAATGCGCCGTTGTCTACGGCGCGCATGTGCCGTAGACAGCGGCGCCTGTCATTTTTAGTAAATATCTCCTAAACCGTGTAGGTTTAGGAGATATTTCTTGCACCTACAGGTAAGCCTTAATCTAGGCTTACCTGTAGGTGCAAGTTGAAAAAGTGGGTTTACAACCACTTTAACCACTTAAGCCCCGGACCATTTGGTAGCTAGAGGACCAGAGGTGAATTCAGAATTTTGCACTGCACTGCTTTAACTGTAAATTGTGCGGACATGCAATGTTGTACCCAAACGAAATTTGCGTCCTTTTCTTCCCACAAATAGAGCTTTCTTTTAATGGTATTAGATTGCCTCTGCGATTTTTTTTTTTGCGATATAAACGGAAAAAGACTGAAAATTTTGAAAAAAAAAGATATTTTTCTACTTTTTGTTATAAGACAAATCGAATAAACAAAATTTTAGTCATACATTTAGGCCAAAATGTATTCAGCCACATGTCTTTAGTAAAAAAAATGTCAATAAGCGTATATTTATCGGTTTGCGCAAAAGTTATAGCGTTTACAAACTAGGGTACATTTTCTGGAATTTACACAGCTTTTAATTTATGACTGCCTATCTCATTTCTTGAGGTGCTAAAATGACAGGGCAGTACAAAACCCCCCAAATGACCCCATTTTAGAAAGTAGACACCCCAAGGAAATTGCTGAGAGGCATGTTGAGCCCATTGAATATTTTTTTTTTGTCCCAAGTGATTGAATAATGACAAAAAAATAAAAAATTACAAAAAGTTGTCACTAAATGATATATTGCTCACACATGCCATGGTTATATGTGGAATTGCACCCCAAAATACATTCTGCTGCTTCTCCTGAGTACGGGGATACCACATGTGTGGGACTTTTTAGGAGCCTAGCCACGTACGGGACCCCGGAAACCAAGCACCGCCTTCAGGATTTCTAACAGCGCAAATTTTTGATTTCACTCCTCACTACCTATCACAGTTTTGAAGGCCATAAAATGCCAAAATAGCACAAAACCCCCCCAAATGACCCCATTTTGGAAAGTAGACACCCCAAGCTGTTTGCTGAGAGGCATGTTGAGTATTTTACAGCTCTCATTTGTTTTTGAAAATGAAGAAAGAACATTTTTTTTTTTTTCTTTTTTTTTTCAATTTTCAAAACTTTGTGACAAAAAGTGAGATCTGCAAAATACTCACAATACCTCTCAGCAAATAGCTTGGGGTGTCTACTTTCCAAAATGGGGTCATTTGGGGGGGTTTTGTGCCATCTGGGCATTCCATGGCCTCCGAAACTGTGATAGGCAGTGAGAAGTGAAATCAAAAATTGACACCCTTAGAAAGCCTGAAGGCGGTGCTTGGTTTTTGGGGTCCCGTACGCGGCTAGGCTCCCAAAAAGTCTCACACATGTGGTATCCCCGTACTCAGGAGAAGCAACAGAATGTATTTTGGGGTGTAATTCCACATATGCCCATGGCATGTTTGAGCAATATATCATTTAGTGACAACTTTGTGCAAAAAAAAAAAAAATAAAAAAAATTTCCGCAACTTGTGTCAACATATAAAATATTCCATGGACTCGACATGCCTCTCAGTATATAGCTTGGGGTGTCTACTTTCCAAAATGGGGTCATTTGGGGGGGTTTTGAACTGTTCTGGCATTTTATACACAACATTAGGAAGCTTACATCCACTCTTCTAACCACTTGAAGACAAAGCCCTTTTTGACACTTTTTGTTTACATGAAAACATATTTTTTTTTGCAAGAAAATTATGTTGAACCCCCAAACATTATATATATTTTTAAAGCAAAGGCCCTACAGAATAAAATGGTGGGTGTTGCATTTTTTTTTTCTACACAGTATTTGCGCAGCGATTTTTCAAACGCATTTTTTGGTGAAAAAATACACTTTTTTTAATTTTAATGCACTAAAACACACTATATTGCCCAAATGTTTGATGAAATAAAAAAGATGATCTTAGGCCGAGTACATAGATACCAAACACAACATGCTTTAAAATTTCGCACAAACGCGCATTGGCGACAAACTACATACATTTTTAAAAGCCTTTAAAAGCATTTACAGGTTACCCCGTTAGATTTACAGAGGAGGTCTACTGCTAAAATTACTGCCCTCGATCTGACCTTCGCGGTGATACCTCACATGCATGGTGCAATTGCTGTTTACATATGACGCCAGACCGACGCTTGCGTTCGCCATTGGGCAAGAGCAGGGCAAGACAGGGGTGCTTTTTTTTTTTTTTTTTTTTTTATTATTAATTTTGCTTTTTTATTTTACTTTTAAACTGTTGCTTCCATATTTATTTATTTTTATCACTTTTATTGTTATCTCAGGGAATGTAAATATCCCCTATGATAGCAATAGGTAATGACAGGTACTCTTTTTTGAAAAAACTGGGGTCTATTGGACCCTAGATCTTTCCTCTGCCCTCAAAGCATCTGACCACACCAAGATCGGTATGATAAAATGCTTTCCCAATTTCCCAATGGCGCTTTTTATATCCGGGGGGGGGGACATTCCCTCCCACTGCTTGTAAAAGCAGTCCAGAGGCTAATTAGCCACTAGGATTGCTTTTACATGAAAGCCGGCCGCTGGCTGAAAAGAATGATACCAAGATGATACCTAAACCCGCAGGCATCATTCTAGTATAAACATTCAAAGTCCAGCAACATACCAGTACGTTGCTGGTCCTTGATGGACATGTATTGTAATCTTTTTTTTCATGCAGCCTGTTGGCTGAACGAAAAAAAAAGATTGATCGGTGGGTATGCCCACCATTAGAATACCACCCTTCATCCACCCACTTCTAATGATGGGCATACATGCACCATTTATACATGCCGAAGCATGGGGGCATCTTCTCGCAAAAGTTATGCCGCGTACACATGGTCAGACTTTTCCACGGGCAAGCCTCCGTCGGAATTTCGACCGTATGTACGCGGCATTAGGAGCAAAATCGCTCCTCCGCTCCTGCTGCCCCAATGCTTCGGCATATATGCTTTTTTTTTTTTACTGTGGTGGTGAAATTACCTTCTACAGCACTGGAGTCGCAGGGATCAGGCCTGTCTCTGCGAACGCTGCAGTTATGTGTGTTGTGTTTTGCAAGTGACAGTGATCGATCGATACTGCACTTCGGTGGCCTGGGCTGGACGGAGAGGCAAAACGCAGGTGCTAGCAGGTATCTGGGCTGATCCCGCTAACGCTGCGTTTTTGGGAACCCTAAACTGCTGGGGACGCTAGTATAGATCTGATCAGATCAGATATTGAGCTGTTCAGATACTATACCACTAAGGGAGGTGTATGCTTCACGCGTGGGTGTTAGCGTTACTGGCACTAACCTGACGCTGCCTGGGGTGTGACGCAGACCCTCTCTGACGCTAAAACCTAATTGATATCACCCGCCGGGCGATCAGGGGGTTAAACCTTTACTGGGTTATATACGGCGGGTGCCCTGACACTATAAAAAGCAAACTAACTAACCAGCGTCACCCGTAACACTTATATGATGATCACTGGTGAAAGGGTTAACTAGGGGCAATTAGGGGGTTAAAACCTTTATTAGGGTAATATATGGGGGTACCTGACGCTATATAAAAACCTGCGGCGAACCTAAAAAAAAATTACTGGCTACCTATCGGCATCACCGACACTAAGACAACGATCATAAAAACGATTGCTTAGCGACAGTGGTGATAGGGGGTGAAAGGGTTACCTGGGGGGCGATCAGGGGGTTAAACCTTTATTAGATAATATATGGGGGTACCTGACGCTATAAAAACCTGCGGCGAACCTAAAAAAAATTACTGGCTACCGATCAGCATCACCGACGCTAAGACATCGATCAGAAAAATGATCGCATAGTGACGGCGGTGCTAGGGGGTGAAAGGGTTACCCTGGGGGGTGATCAAGGGGGTTACACCTTTATTAGGTAATATATTGGGGTACCCGACGCTATAAAAACCTGCGGCGAACCTAAAAAAAATTACTGGCTACCGATCAGCATCGCCGACGCTAAGACATCGATCAGAAAAATTATCGCTTAGTGACAGTGGTGATAGGGGGTGAAAAGGTTACCTGGGGGGGCGATCAAGGGGGTTAAACCTTTATTAGGTAATATATGGGGGTACCCGACGCTATAAAAACCTGCGGCGAACCTAAAAAAAGTTACTGGCTACCGATCAGCATCACCGACGCTAAGACATTGATTAGAAAAATGATCGCATAGCCACGGCGGTGCTAGGGGGTGAAAGGGTTACCTGGGGGGTGATCAAGGGGGTTAAACCTTTATTAGGTAATATATGGGGGTACCCGACGCTATAAAAACCTGCGGCGAACCTAAAAAAAATTACTGGCTACCGATCAGCATCGCCGACGCTAAGACATCGATCAGAAAAATTATAACTTAGTGACAGTGGTGATAGGGGGTGAAAGGGTTACCTGGGGGGCGATCAAGGGGGTTAAACCTTTATTAGGTAATATATGGGGGTACCCGACGCTATAAAAACCAGCTGCGAACCTAAAAAATATTACTGGCTACCGATCAGCATCACCGACGCTAAGACATCGATCAGAAAAATGATTGCTTAGTGACAGTGGTGATAGGGGGTGAAAGGGTTATCTGGGGGGTGATCAGGGGGTTAAACCTTTATTAGGGGGGGGTTAGGGGGCTACACTGGACCTAAGACTAAACTTTGGTGACACTTTTACAGTCACAAATGTCACTGATTGCAGTGATCACTAAATAAATGGTCACTGCAATCAGTGACACTGTGACTGGGGGCTGGGGGGGGGCCTGGGGGGGCGATTTATGTGCCTATGTGTCCTGGTGTCAGTGTAGTGTTGTGTGTACTAACCTGGCATCTTCTCCTGTACGGCGCTCGGTATATGTGAGTGCCCCAGGAGAGATGACATCACTTCCTCCTTCCTGGCAGGCAGGGGAAGCTCTCTCATTCGCCGGGAGCGATCGAGAGGGGGTGGCTGGAATCGAACGGCCGTCCCCTCATGCCGGATCGCTCCCGAAGGTAAAACGACCGCTCACTGTAAAGAAGGGGGGTCCGATCGGACCCCCCAACTATACAAAGGCAATCACGTATATATACGTGATTGTGCCTGTCGGTGCCATTCTGCTGACGTATATTTACAGTGGGCGGTCGTTAAGTGGTTAAAGGGGTTGTAAAGGTTCGTTTTTTACTTTCTAAATAGGTTCCTTTAAGCTAGATCATTGTTGGTTCACTTACTTTTTCCTTTGATTTCCCTTCTAAATGTTTTTTTTCTTTGTCTGAATTTCTCACTTCCTGTTTCTCCTCACTAAACTTCACACCATCATCCGAGTGGTGTTTAGTCACCCAGAACAGCTTACTGAACAGCTTACTGAGGAGGAACAGGAAGTGAGAAATTCAGGCAAAGAAAACAAAGAAAAAAAATATTTAGAAGGGAAATCAAAGGAAAAGGTAAGTGAACCAACAATGCACTAGCTTAGAGGAAAATGGTGAGAGATAAGGGCGCTAAGTGACAGTCTATCAAAATAATTCTAATGGATAAATAAATTAATAAATTACACCTGCCTAAACTAAATAATGCTATATAGTGTATGGACACTATTACTAGGCCAATGAAATCAGAATTTTAAATAGTGAACAGAATATTAACGAAAAAACTGCAACAACAAAACACAAATACATATACGCACTCTATGAATAAGTGAATGTGCAATTAAATCCAAAGGTTGAACACAATAAAGTCCCACAACAATAGTGAACAAAACAATTCCTCTACATGTGTCATAAAATTTCTGATTTCATTGGCCTAGTGTCCATACACTATATAGCATTATTTAGTTTAGGCAGGTGTAATTTATTAATTTATTTATCCATTAGAATTATTTTGATAGACTGTCACTTAGCGCCCTTATCTCTCACCATTTTCACATTGTTTTCAGCCATCACTGAATTTTGAGGTGCAGCTTTTTTTCTTTTTCACTTTATATTAATTGGCGCAGGTTTTTCTTCACTAGCTTAACCACTTAACGACCGCCCACTGTAAATATATGTCAGCAGAATGGCACCGACAGGCAGAATCACGTATATGTACGTGATTGCCTTTGTATAGTTGGGGGGTCCGATCGGACCCCCCTTCTTTACAGTGAGCGGTCGTTTTACCTTCGGGAGCGATCCGGCATGAGGGGACGGCCGTTAGATTCCGGCCACCCCCTCTCGATCGCTCCCGGCGAATGAGAGAGCTTCCCCTGCCTGCCAGGAAGGAGGAAGTGATGTCATCTCTCCTGGGGCGCTCACTAGAGTTGCCACCTCATCCCTTTAAAACCGAACACATATTAATAACACAGGTTCTGTGGCTGATTAAGATGGTAATTAAACTCACTTGGTGCCTTATCTGCATTAAATGAGCCTCAGAACCTGTGTAATTCATATGTGTTCGGGTTTAAAGGGATGAGGTGGCAACCCTAGCGCTCACATATACCGAGCGCCGTACAGGAGAAGATGCAGGTTAGTACACAAAACAGCACACTGACACCAGGACACATAGGCACATAAATCGCCCCCCCAGGCCCCCCCAGATCACCCCCCAGCCCCCCCCCCAGCCCCCAGTCACAGTGTCACTGATTGCAGTGACCATTTATTTAGTGATCACTGCAATCAGTGACATTTGTGACTGTAAAAGTGTCAGTACATTTAGTTTTAGGTCCAGTGTAGCCCCCTAACCCCCCCTAATAAAGGTTTAACCCCCTGATCACCCCCCAGATAACCCTTTCACCCCCTATCACCACTGTCACTAAGCAATCATTTTTCTGATCGATGTCTTAGCGTCGGTGATGCTGATCGGTAGCCAGTAATTTTTTTTAGGTTCGCCGCAGGTTTTTATAGCGTCGGGTACCCCCATATATTACCTAATGAAGGTTTAACCCCCTTGATCGCCCCCCAGGTAACCCTTTCACCCCCTATCACCACTGTCACTAAGTTATAATTTTTCTGATCGATGTCTTAGCGTCGGCGATGCTGATCGGTAGCCAGTAATTTTTTTTAGGTGCGCCGCAGGTTTTTATAGCGTCGGGTACCCCCATATATTACCTGATAAAGGTTTAACCCCCTTGATCCCCCCCCCAGGTAACCCTTTCACCCCCTAGCACCGCCGTGGCTATGCGATCATTTTTCTGATCGATGTCTTAGCGTCGGTGATGCTGATCGGTAGCCAGTATTTTTTTTTTAGGTTCGCCGCAGGTTTTTATAGCGTCGGGTACCCCCATATATTACCTAATAAAGGTTTAACCCCCTTGATCGCCCCCCCAGGTAACCCTTTCACCCCTATCACCACTGTCACTAAGCGATAATTTTTCTGATCGATGTCTTAGCGTCGGCGATGCTGATCGGTAGCCAGTATTTTTTTTTAGGTTCGCCGCAGGTTTTTATAGCGTCGGGTACCCCCATATATTACCTAATAAAGGTGTAACCCCCTTGATCACCCCCCAGGTAACCCTTTCACCCCCTAGCACCGCCGTCACTATGCGATAATTTTTCTGATCGATGTCTTAACGTCGGCGATGCTGATCGGTAGCCAGTAATTTTTTTTAGGTTCGCCGCAGGTTTTTATAGCGTCAGGTACCCCCATATATTATCTAATAAAGGTTTAACCCCCTGATCGCCCCCCAGGTAACCCTTTCACCCCCTATCACCACTGTCGCTAAGCAATCGTTTTTATGATCGTTGTCTTAGTGTCGGTGATGCCGATAGGTAGCCAGTAATTTTTTTTTAGGTTCGCCGTCAGGTTTTTATATAGCGTCAGGTACCCCCATATATTACCTAATAAAGGTTTTAACCCCCTAATTGCCCCTAGTTAACCCTTTCACCAGTGATCATCATATAAGTGTTACGGGTGACGCTGGTTAGTTAGTTTGCTTTTTATAGTGTCGGGGCACCCGCCGTATATAACCCAATAAAGGTTTAACCCCCTGATCGCCCGGCGGGTGATATCAGTTAGGTTTTAGCGTCAGAGAGGGTCTGCGTCACACCCCAGGCAGCGTCAGGTTAGTGCCAGTAGCGCTAACACCCACACGTGAAGCATACACCCCCCTTAGTGGTATAGTATCTGATCAGCTCAATATCTGATCTGATTAGATCTATACTAGCGTCCCCAGCAGTTTAGGGTTCCCAAAAACGCACTGTTAGTGGGATCAGCCCAGATACCTGCTAGCACCTGCGTTTTGCCCCTCCGTCCAGCCCAGGCCACCCAAGTGCAGTATCGATCGATCACTGTCACTTGCAAAACACAACACACATAACTGCAGCGTTCGCAGAGACAGGCCTGATCCCTGCGACTCCAGTGCTGTAGGAGGTAATTTCACCACCACAGTTAAAAAAAAAAAGCATATATGCCGAAGCATTGGGGCAGCAGGAGCGGAGGAGCGATTTTGCTCCTAATGCCGCGTATATACGGTCGAAATTCCGACGGAGGCTTGCCCGTGGAAAAGTCTGACCATGTGTACGCGGCATAACTTTTGCGAGAAGATGCCCCCATGCTTCGGCATATATAAATGGTGCATGTATGCCCATCATTAGAAGTGGGTGGATGAAGGGCGGTATTCTAATGGTGGGCATACCCACCGATCAATCTTTTTTTTTCGTTCAGCCAACAGGCTGCATGAAAAAAAAGATTACAATACATGTCCAACAAGGACCAGCAACGTACTGGTATGTTGCTGGACTTTGAATGTTTATACCAGAATGATGCCTGCGGGTTTAGGTATCATCTTGGTATCATTCTTTTCAGCCAGCGGCCGGCTTTCATGTAAAAGCAATCCTAGTGGCTAATTAGCCTCTGGACTGCTTTTACAAGCAGTGGGAGGGAATGTCCCCCCCCCCCCCCCGGATATAAAAAGCACCATTGGGAAATTGGGAAAGCATTTTATCACACCGATCTTGGTGTGGTCAGATGCTTTGAGGGCAGAGGAAAGATCTAGGGTCCAATAGACCCCAGTTTTTTCAAAAAAGAGTACCTGTCATTACCTATTGCTATCATAGGGGATATTTACATTCCCTGAGATAACAATAAAAGTGATAAAAATAAATAAATATGGAAGCAACAGTTTAAAAATAAAATAAAAAAGCAAAATTAATAATAAAAAAAAAAAAAAAGCACCCCTGTCCTGCCCTGCTCTTGCCCAATGGCGAACGCAAGCGTCGGTCTGGCGTCATATGTAAACAGCAATTGCACCATGCATGTGAGGTATCACCGCGAAGGTCAGATCGAGGGCAGTAATTTTAGCAGTAGACCTCCTCTGTAAATCTAACAGGGTAACCTGTAAATGCTTTTAAAGGCTTTTAAAAATGTATGTAGTTTGTCGCCAATGCGCGTTTGTGCGAAATTTTAAAGCATGTCGTGTTTGGTATCTATGTACTCGGCCTAAGATCATCTTTTTTATTTCATCAAACATTTGGGCAATATAGTGTGTTTTAGTGCATTAAAATGAAAAAAAGTGTATTTTTCCCCAAAAAACGCGTTTGAAAAATCGCTGCGCAAATACTGTGTAGAAAAAAAAATGCAACACCCACCATTTTATTCTGTAGGGCCTTTGCTTTAAAAATATATATAATGTTTGGGGGTTCAACATAATTTTCTTGCAAAAAAAAATATGTTTTCATGTAAACAAAAAGTGTCAAAAAGGGCTTTGTCTTCAAGTGGTTAGAAGAGTGGATGTAAGCTTCCTAATGTTGTGTATAAAATGCCAGAACAGTTCAAAACACCCCCAAATGACCCCATTTTGGAAAGTAGACACCCCAAGCTATATACTGAGAGGCATGTCGAGTCCATGGAATATTTTATATGTTGACACAAGTTGCGGAAAAAATAATTTTTTTTTTTTTTTTTTTGCACAAAGTTGTCACTAAATGATATATTGCTCAAACATGCCATGGGCATATGTGGAATTACACCCCAAAATACATTCTGTTGCTTCTCCTGAGTACGGGGATACCACATGTGTGAGACTTTTTGGGAGCCTAGCCGCGTACGGGACCCCAAAAACCAAGCACTGCCTTCAGGCTTTCTAAGGGTGTCAATTTTTGATTTCACTTCTCACTGCCTATCACAGTTTCGGAGGCCATGGAATGCCCAGATGGCACAAACCCCCCCAAATGACCCCATTTTGGAAAGTAGACACCCCAAGCTATTTGCTGAGAGGTATTGTGAGTATTTTGCAGATCTCGCTTTTTGTCACAAAGTTTTGAAAATTGAAAAAAAAAAGAAAAAAAAAATGTTCTTTCTTCATTTTCAAAAACAAATGAGAGCTGTAAAATACTCACCATGCCTCTCAGCAAACAGCTTGGGGTGTCTACTTTCCAAAATGGGGTCATTTGGGGGGGTTTTGTGCTATTTTGGCATTTTATGGCCTTCAAAACTGTGATAGGTAGTGAGGAGTGAAATCAAAAATTTGCACCCTTAGAAATCCTGGAGGCGGTGCTTGGTTTCCGGGGTCCCGTACGTAGCTAGGCTCCTAAAAAGTCCCACACATGTGGTATCCCCGTACTCAGGAGAAGCAGCAGAATGTATTTTGGGGTGCAATTCCACATATAACCATGGCATGTGTGAGCAATATATCATTTAGTGACAACTTTTTGTATTTTTTTTTTTTTTTTGTCATTATTCAATCACTTGGGACAAAAAAAAAATATTCAATGGGCTCAACAGGCCTCTCAGCAATTTCCTTGGGGTGTCTACTTTCTAAAATGGGGTCATTTGGGGGGGTTTTGTGCTATTTTGGCATTTTATGGCCTTCAAAACTGTGATAGGTAGTGAGGAGTGAAATCAAAAATTTGCGCCCTTAGAAATCCTGAAGGCGGTGCTTGGTTTCCGGGGTCCCGTACGTGGCTAGGCTCCTAAAAAGTCCCACACATGTGGTATCCCCGTACTCAGGAGAAGCAGCAGAATGTATTTTGGGGTGCAATTCCACATATAACCATGGCATGTGTGAGCAATATATAATTTAGTGACAACTTTTAGTAATTTTTTTTTTTTTTTTGTCATTATTCAATCAATTGGGACAAAAAAAAAATATTCAATGGGCTCAACAGGCCTCTCAGCAATTTCCTTGGGGTGTCTACTTTCTAAAATGGGGCCATTTGGGGGGGTTTTGTGCTATTTTGGCATTTTATGGCCTTCAAAACTGTGATAGGTAGTGAGTAGTGAAATCAAAAATTTGCGCCCTTAGAAATCCTGAAGGCGGTGCTTGGTTTCCGGGGTCCCGTACGTGGCTAGGCTCCTAAAAAGTCCCACACATGTGGTATCCCCGTACTCAGGAGAAGCAGCAGAATGTATTTTGGGGTGCAATTCCACATATAACCATGGCATGTGTGAGCAATATATCATTTAGTGACAACTTTTTGTATTTTTTATTTTTTTTTGTCATTATTCAATCACTTGGGACAAAAAAAAATAATATTCAATGGGCTCAACAGGCCTCTCAGCAATTTCCTTGGGGTGTCTACTTTCTAAAATGGGGTCATTTGGGGGGGTTTTGTACTGCCCTGTCATTTTAGCACCTCAAGAAATGAGATAGGCAGTCATAAATTAAAAGCTGTGTAAATTCCAGAAAATGTACCCTAGTTTGTAAACGCTATAACTTTTGCGCAAACCGATAAATATACGCTTATTGACATTTTTTTTACTAAAGACATGTGGCTGAATACATTTTGGCCTAAATATATGACTAAAATTGAGTTTATTCGATTTTTCTTATAACAAAAAGTAGAAAATATCATTTTTTTTCAAACTTTTCGGTCTTTTTCCGTTTATATCGCAAAAAATAAAAATCGCAGAGACAATCAAATACCATTAAAAGAAAGCTCTATTTGTGGGAAGAAAAGGACGCAAATTTCGTTTGGGTACAACATTGCATGTCCGCACAATTTACAGTTAAAGCAGCGCAGTGCAAAATTCTGAATTCACCTCTGGTCCTTTAGCTACCAAATGGTCCGGGGCTTAAGTGGTTAAAGGAACCTATTTAGAAAATAAAAAACGAACCTTTACAACCCCTTTAAGGTAGTTCTGAATTCTAAACCGCATTTTAGGTACAAAACACCCTGTACATTAGTAAGCCTCACCCCAATTTCCAAACACTTGAAGCACTGTTGCAGAGTAAAGAACGGTGGTACAAAGAGTATGGGGAATAAATATCAGTTTTACAACTGAATGTTATACTTTCAGCATTATAAATAGCATTGGAAATTTGTAAATGCACATAATCCATCCTATACTTGTCCTTCTGCTTCTCTGTTGAATATGATTCTCAATCCTTTAAAATTCCATGTGCATAGTATTTTTCCTAGAATACACAAAGCTTGCCTATCATTACTCGCATCCTATCCAAGTAACCAAATATTTAAATTATGCATGGTGTCCTAGTACCTTTGCCATATCTCTACTGAGAGAAGACTATAAACTGCCATTGCTGATATCTTTTTGAAAATGTTAGTTGCTTGGCTGTTTTTGGCTTCACTCCCCTTTTGGAATAAATATTTAGAAAGCGCCAGAAATCCTGATACTTGTTTTGTATCAGTCAGCCCTCGTACACACGGCCGAGATTCTCGTTGAAAAAAACATGTTGTTTTTTTCGACGAGATTCTTGGACAAGAAACTTGTCCCGGCCGAGTGTACACACGCTCGTTTCAAAGAACCCGCGGTTCTTTGAATGGAGCGTACGCGGTGACGTCATCGACTACGACGAGCATGCGCTCGTCACATTCGATGCCGTCGCCGCCATCTTGGTATACCCTACGTATGCCTAGGAAGCTACCGCGCATGCGTCGAATTCATTTCGAACATGCGCGGGCTTCCCGGCGGACAGGTAAGTGTACACACACTCACTTTTCTCGTCGAGAAACATGCCGAGGAGAATCTCGACGAGAAAATAGAGAGCAGGTTCTCTATTTTCTCGTCGAGGTTTCTTGTCGGTTTTCTCGACGAGAAACCCGATAGCCGCGTACACACGACCGATTTACTCGGCAAGACCTCTCTGCCAGCAAGTTTCTTGCTGGTTCTTGCCGAGAAAATCGGCCGTGTGTACGAGGCCTCAGACAGCATAGATGACAAAGGATCCACATAAAAGCTAGAGAACTGGCATTTTCAAAACTAAAGATCAGCAGCGGCAGGAAATATTTTTCTGTCAATATGAGTCACCTCTACTAGAAATCTTCAATTACTGATACAGCGAGTAAAATAAGTATTGAACACATCACCATTTTTCTAGGTCAATATATTTCCGAAGGTGCTATTGACATGAGATTTTCACCTCATGTCGGTAACAATCCAAAGATACAAAGAAACCACAACAAACAAGTTCAGAAATGAAGTGTAATAAAATGGAATGACACTGGGAAAAAGTATTGAACACGCTAACTGAAATGTATTTAATGCTTCGTACAAAATCCTTTGTTGGTAATGACAGCTTCAAGACGTCTCCTGTATGGAGAAACTAGTCGCATGCATTGCTCAGGTGTGATTTTTGGCCCATTCTTACACACAAACACTCTTCAAATCTTGAAGGTTCTGTGGCCCTCTTCTTTGAACTATGATCTTTAGTTCTTTCCATAGATTTTCTATTTGATCCAAGTCAGAGGATTGGCTGGGCCATTCTAGCAGCTTTATTTTCTTAATTTGAAACCAAGTGAGAGATTTCTTGGCCTTGGGTTTGGGATAATTTTCTTGCTGAAATGTCCACCCTCATTGCATCTTCATCATCCTGGTAGATGACAGCAGATTTTTATCAAGAATGTCTTGATACATTTTTCCATTCATCCTTCCTTCAATGATATGAAGTTTGCCAGTACCTTACGCTGAAAAACAGATTCACACCATGATGTTCCCACCTCCAAACTTCACTGTTGATATGGGGGTGTTTTTGGGGTGATGTGCAGTACATGGTATGTATTATGGCATCCAAAGAGTTCAATTTTGGTCAAATCTGACCAGAATATATTCTCCCAGTATTTCACAGGCTTGAGTGCGTTACTTATTGTTTTCTTTGAAACAATTGTACCTGCTAATTCCAGGTCTTTCTGAAGGTCTCCACAAGTGGTCCTTGGCTCGTGGACAACTCTTCTGATAACTCTTTTCACTCCTTTGTCGGGAATCTTCTGAGGCGCACCTGTTTGTGGCCAGTTTATGGTGAAATTATATTCTTTCCACTTCCGGATTATGACCTCAACAGTGCTCACTTGAACATTCAGAAGTTTATAAATCCTTCTGTAACCAATGCCATCAGTATGCTTTGCAACAATAAGGTTGCGAAGGTCTTGAGAGAACTCATTGCGTTTACCCATCATGAGATGTTTCTTGTGTGACACCTTGGTGATGAGACACCTTTTTATAGGCCATCAGTTGAGACTGAACCAGCTGATATTAATTTGCACTGACAAGGGGCAGGATTGATTTCTAATTACTGATTTCATCTGGTGTCTTGACTTTCCATGCCTTTTTGTACCTCCCTTTCTTCATGTGTCCCTGTGTCATTCCATTTTATTACACTTAACTTAATTTCTGTACTTTTTATGTATGGATTGCATGGGCTGTCACTGACATGTGGTTAAAATCATGTCAATAGCACCTTTAGAAATATATTTACCTAGACAAATTGTGGCGTGTTCAATAATTATTTTACCCGCTGTATAATCAAATAAAATTAAAGTGGCGCTAAAGGCAGGAATACTTATTTTTGCTTCAGCAGTCCTTCACCCACAAGGTCCCTCACCTACATCTTCTCCCTGGCTTCGTTCAGGCCTTTGGCCATCCTGATTGACCAGCGACAAATAACTTTTAAAAACAAAATGGCTGTTTCCTTAAATAGACAGGAGACTGTTCAAAAATATTTAAATTTATTGTTTTAAATTTTAGAAATATAATGACTGAACAATAAAAACTCAACTAAACCCTAGCTATGTATTAGTGTACAATATGCAACAATAAATCTTGTTCTCCTTTTACTTTTTTTAACTGCCAAGTGCAGCAACAAGTACCCTGTGCTGACAGGCCACTGTTCAGATGAGTGGGTTGGATCACTTGAGAGCCTGGCTGTTGCTTTGTGTGAGAGATCCACAGTCTGACTCTGTTATGTATTATATAGGGTTAATAATGTGCTACTATCAATCTTCTAATATTGCACAGTGCTCCAATAAATTACTAATATATGATGTAAAAATATTAAGGAAATAAAATAAAACATATAGATAAGTGTCCAATAAAACATCCACCACCAATAAAGTGATTCCAACTACTTCCAAAGTTAATGAATGGATGCCGTGATAAGACAAAAAATCCAGACACCTCTCCTGATTGATTCAAATCAAAAGTATGAAACCCAGGTGGTCACATCAGAGTCTCTGCTGGTATTCACACGCGCTGTACTGTTTTCAAGCCTCAAACAATTGTGCAGCAATTCTCAAAAGAAATAGGACAAAAATCATTGCGCAGATAATATAACCAAAGACATGTATGGGGTTTAAAGCCGCGTACACACGATCGGTTTTACAGATGAAAACGCTCCGATGGATTTTTTTCATCAGACCGATCGTGTATGGGCCCCATCGGTCTTTTTTCCATCGGTGTCAAAAATAGAACATGTTTTAAATTTTTCCGATAGATAAAAAACCGATAGCAAATTCCGATAGTCTATGGGCAAGTCCATTGGTTAAAAAACCCACGCATGCTCAGAATCAAGTCGACACATGCTCAGAAGCATTGAACTTCATTTTTCTCGGCTCATCGGAGTGTTTTACGTCACCGCGTTTGGAACGGTCGGTTTTTTGACTGATGGTGTGTAGGCAAGGCTGATGGAAGTCAGCTTCATCGGTTTTCCGTTGGAAAAATCCATTGGTTTAAAAACCATAGGAAATCCGATCGTGTGTACAGGGCTTCAGTGATTGCACTCACACATATCCCGCAGTTAGATCGCATATAAATAGGTCAGGTGCATATAGACTAGATTCTCCTCGCTCTCCAATTATTGACTCTGTTATGTGCTGTCAGCAAAGTAAAATTGCCTCATATTTATTACTGTATAAGCAGAATGACTACATTACATTAATACATAGCAAGGGTTTTATTTTGGCTTGAAGGTTTAAGGGAAATTAAGAAATTATATCCCTTTTAACATAAATTAATGTTAATATTTTACCATTTTAGGGGCCACCTGGACCTGCAGGACCTGTTGGGGCTATGGGAGAAATTGGACATAAGGTATTTATACAATAAACTCAGAGGCAGCATTCGGAAGCAAACTCTTTTTGTAATCGGCCCCTATTGTTTGTTGGATTAATCACCAATGTATGAGTTAGGAGTCACACAACAAATGAACATTTATGTTGCTGTTTTATGTGTATTCACTGTAGGGTAACAGCTGAACTAGGGAATGACCTCTTACTATTCCCTTGGGACTAGTTGGATTAGCATCAGTTCTAAATGAGCACAATGTTTACAACTGTATATAATATGATATTGGGCCAAGTAGTATCTTCTTTGTACACACACAAAACACTGACCTGCTTCGCTTCTGAGTATTTTTTCAGCCCTCATATCTAAACATCTGAACATTAAAAACAAATGTTAAAATCATTATAAACTCGTTACAGTTTGTATACCCAGCCCAAAAAGTAATTTGGGGTTTAGAAATTACATTTTTGGCTTCATGATTTGGCTACAAAGTAACTTTTAGTGAACTTTATCCTTAGCTTTTAAAAACGATAGGATGGAAGCCAGGTATGATGAACTGGGCCTAAGCGTGGGGTCAGAATATATGATCCTCCTTTTTTTTTTTATAGTTTTCTTCTTTCACTCTTTAGCAAAACACATAGTACATTACAACAGAAAATGGCCTGCAAAACAGGCGGTAAAATAACAGTCATATAGTACATAACAATGAGAACAATAAAACAATTCAATGCACATCAGTAACAGTCATCTTATCCATCTCTTGGAACATTAGAGCTCTGATCACATGGAAAACATCAGTGCAAAACAAAGCCCCTGGAAAGCATTTTTCTTAACCACATAGCACTCGTATGTAAGCGGGGGTCTGACCAGGTCAGGCTTAAGCCAAGAGAATGTTTTTAACCTGAGTATTGACATATATGAGAATCAGGAGAAGAATGCAAGAGAAAAGGGAAGGGAGGAAAAAGAAAAAAAAAAGGGGGATGGAGGTGGGGGGTACTGGGGGACAGAGACTTGTGCCCATCAAGAAAGCAAAAGGTGCAGAGTAGCTGATCTTGACTGGAATGAAGCCAGTGCGACCTGAGAGGATGGGTACGAGGCATAGTCCCGCATATTTTGAAAGTCATACAAGTAATACCACATTGTACGGAATTGTTTCTCTTTACATTTTCATACATTTCACATTTCCCTCGTCAGGCATGTGATGTCATCACTAGCCAGACGAAGGGGTCTTGCGTGACTCTTTTGGACTCAACTTGAAGATCCATGGTGTAATGGCAAATATCTACACTGTGCCATGTAAAATCCAGTCTCCAGCTGGTGGTTGCTGCAGCATCCAGTATCTTAGAGCCTTTTTCAGGAATGTATGCGATGGGCTTATATGGACAGTTATCTCTGATTTGAAGTAATATGCAAAACTTTAAAAAAAAATAGACTTAAGTGTTGTTTTTAAATTTGCAATTCACACGACTCAATAGTTTCCATATCCACACTGCCAGATAACATTAAAATCTTTACAAAGAAGTCGCTTATTTTTATAATGAAAACAAATGTCTTAAAAAAGTTAACTGGTTTAAATGTATTCCAGGGACCTCCAGGGGCAAAGGGAGAACCGGGACCACCAGGAGAACCAGGAATGAAGGTGAGACATAATTCTGACTAGCTGGAAGTTGGCACTTGTACAAGAAGAGATTTTAAGGAAAATTCATAAAGCAATTGATAGTGGGTGCCTGTTTTCTGCGCCTTTTAAAATTCTGAAAGTCATCACTGTTGTTTGATATACAGCATCTAAAAGCCCACAATTGTATGAAGTCATGTGGCTTGGAATGGAAATGGGCACAGGGAGCGTCGAGTGCCAAGCCCAGTGCAGAATAGCTCTCTGCTTACAACAATGATTAAGATTCAGGCTTCGGGTTAACGGTCTGTTTTAATGATTAGAAGTATTAGGATTGAGGATTAGAGTTAGCATGAGGTTAAATATTAGAATCAAATTAAGGGTTTAGGATAAAGTTGCAAGAGTAGTTTAATGGTTACCCATTTTAGGGAATTTAAGGTTCATATGTGGCTTAGGGAAAATTTTTGGGTTTTGGGGAGGATAAGAGTGTGGATGACGTTAAGTTTTGGATTGCCCAAGGGCACTTTACAATTGTTTCTGGCACCAACCAGGCTTTGGAAACCATTGTACCATGAAATAATGCCCTATAGGTGACAGTCTACTAACATTAGCATATTTACAGTAAACCCCCGCTCTATCGCGGTTCAGTTTTTGCGGTCCCGGTATATCGCGCTATTTTAATTAGGACCTATAAATTCTGATATTGCGGTAATATTTCGCCATTTTGCGGTTATGTAGCGGTGAATCAGTACTGTACAGTATACTGTTAGCACAATATTTTTTGTGTTTTACAATGCTCTTGCTCTCTCTCTATCTTTTATGTGTTTCTATTGCTTAAAAGTGTGTTTAAAGACCTTTAAATGCTCTTAAAAAGTTAACAAAACATGCCTAGGGTGTATTTAAATAGGGTCTTTCTTTTTCGCGGATTTTCACTTTTCGCAGGTGGGTCCGGAGGGGGGAGGGGGGTTTACTGTATTCACACAGACTGGATGTTAAACAGGTCTCCTAAAATCTATAGACTGGCCCCTTCCTTATATACCTGTACATCAATGCCATTTCCATGCATAGTTGGCCACCACCAGCAGTTTGAATGTTGGATCCTTCACGCTTTTGCGTTGGCCATAAATTGGACAGTTTTCCAATATACCAAAGATCTTACAACCTTTTCCAGCAGTGTGTTTGGTATACAACACGATAGAAAATCATTCTTTGCAGGCCACCACTAATGAGTGATGTTATCAGTGTGAAACAGAGCAGTTACTTACGTGTAGCGGCCTCACCCTCTCTCTCTTCTTTAACGGTTACTTTGGCTTCGATCTAGGGGTACCTTGAAGGGGAGAGCGAGGTGCGCCATGGCCCATGTCCTCTAGATTACAGCATGTAGAGGTGAAGGCCAGAATTAGATTACACCCGGGCTGTGTATACGCTCAGAGCCAGGTCTGTTCTGCTGATAACCCCCCCTTTGCTCCCAGTAATTGGAGTACCACACACTGAAAAGGTCCAACACTTATTTATTCCATAACGGCAAACAAATAGTCCTTTGCGAGCAGACAGTTTGAGACCCATAGAACAGTTCAGTATTGGTGGTGAGTAGGTCAAGGCACAATCCTCAAAGAAACTAAACCGTTGAGGTTTCACCAACGGTTGCTAAGCACAGTGGCTGTTAAATGGACTTTTGCTACAGAGTCTCTTCCAGCGACTCTAGTGAACAGGAACTGGAGTTACCTTCGCTACGTTGCAGCCCCTGTCAGGGGGAAGACATCCCTCCAAGGGAGTTATCAGAGGCCCCGCCGTCACCGGATTAATGCTGTACCGGGCTATTCGGAAGGGTTACACTCCCCGGCCGCCTCACCTCAGATACGGGTCCCTACACCTTAGGGCCCCTCGGACTCCTCCACCCTCGCGGAACCCAGTCAAAGTTACTGGGTCCCAGGCCTTGGCCGTAGTACCTCACCCCAGGCTTAAGGTGCCTGGGATGGACTCCATCCCTCGCTCCGGCCAGGTCAAGGGCACCTGGGCCCGGAAATCCGGAACGCCAGCACCCAGGCTGAAGGTGCCTGGGCGCGGCCGCGTCCTCCAACTCTGAACCCCAAGGTCAGGGCGTCTGCCCCTCTTATCTCCTCTTGCTTTGCGTCACAGCGGGTTCCCCGCCCCGCTGTACCGTCGACAGGAAAGGACAAAAAGGTACAGTCTTGCGGTGCAGGTTCAACTCCGACCCAGGACGACAACGCCACCTGCAGGCCACAGGGAACCTTGCACCACCAGAGTCCTCCAAGAACCACAAAAGGGATTCTCAGATTCCCTAACAATTAGTACATCTAGGTTAAATAACCCAGATGCTCCCCCCCAAATTTAAATACCCGCTACACTCTCCCCCCTGTAATTTGACACTGGTCCCCAGTGTCTGGTCCAAACTCACACCCCACAAAGGTGGTGCCTAAGCTTCGCCCAGAGACTAAACCATACAAATTAGCCCTAAATTGTGCTAAGACCTAGAATGGGAAAGGGAAAATATAAAACAGTAGAACCATAAAACTTTCAATAAAACACTTCTGACATTTACACATGCACCATCCTCCCTCTGACTATCTAAGGACCACCCATTCTCAGCAGCCTTGACAGATGAATCTCTTGCAGAAGGGAAAAAAAACAAACATCCTACCACAATGTGTGTTTTCTTGGAATGAACGGGCCTCTCCTTGAAAGGCCCATTCGCTCCAATGAGTATGGTGGTGCAAGTGTAAAAAAAAAAAATTCGTTGCGCAGCACTGCCACCTGGTGACAATGCCACGGTAATGACACTTGGCCAAATCCTCCAGACAACTTTCCTTCTTCTTTCACTGTGTCTACACTAACTACACCCCAAAGTCATTATCTTATTTGCAGTGCAGGGAGAAAAAGGGAGAACAAACAGTAACTGCTCCCATTTCTCCAAAGGAGTAAAACGCCCAAATCAAAAAAAAACCTAGGGCACAGTCCTTATGTTCCGGCAAGTTCAGCAATGAACAATAATAGAGCACACAGGAGTCTTTTCCTCCTAAAGGTAGAACTTTGGGTGCGGCAGGAACAGGGGCTTCAGGTGCTTATCGAAAGTCTCCACATTATATTCAATGTTCTCTCCGTCTTTGCGACAAATAAGCACCTTGTCCGCATGGATGTGCCGACCCAACATCCACTCCGCTTTACAGTCCTTGAACTTCTTGGACACGGGGGATGAGCATGAAAGATATCGGCGAGCATGGGGCACTTTGAGCTTTTCCCAGACAAACTCATCATACCATCGCAGGACCTCCACTTCAAAAAGCAAATCCCGGGGTAGGTATGGGTACTCCCACCCATATTCACGGGCAACTCTCTGACAGAACAGCCGCTGTAGCCAGGCCAGAGGTGGTATGGTGGCACGGTCTCCTTCTCCAGGCTGGACTATGGACTCCGGATGCCGAGGTACTTTAACTACCTCTGTTGGCTTGGACCTAGGAGCTCGCAGCAATGAACGTCGCGTTCCCGTCACCGGAACGGATGAAACAGTAGGCGATTCACAGGATGGAAGGGTAGGCAAGAGACCAGGGGAAAATTAGTGGGAGAAGCTTCTAGTCACATGTTAATAAAAAAAAAAAAAAGGGCTTTGAGATACAAAAGAAAAATACATCTCTAATATCAAATAAATGTTTTATATTGTCATACAAGTATGTATTTGAACTCAAATCTGGTGTGGGCTATCTAGAGGGAGGTTCTGCCAAACACAGCCTGTTTCACATCCCTCCATCCTGTGTCTATTGTTTGTATGCGCTTGGAATTACAGTGAGGCGATACGTCCATCAATCAACATGTAATATTCCACCCCCATTGAGTTTAGCTGTTAAGTGGGCCTGTATGAGGAGCGAGGGACTGTATATGGCTACATGTGTGACTCTATAACCACTTTGGCAGCACAGATTGAAAAAAAGGGAGGAAATTAGCAGTTTAAAAGGGAACAGAAACTGGAGCATGCTCAGTATATGTGGGAAAGGCTGGTTTACACAATCTCTGTCTGCAGCGGGGGGCACAGACAAAGAGGGAGGAACAGTAAACCGCAGGAATAACCAGATTTCTTTGTAGAATATAGAAAACAAATTCCATAGTGACTGAGTATAAACAGAATGTAATCCAGCATGTGCTGACGGTTTTTAACCACTTCAATACTGATTCAGTCTGTTTTGTTTTGATTAGCTGTGAGTGGCCAGAGCTAATCACGTGGTACAGATGGGCTCTGATTGGCCCTGTCTGTACCATGTGATCACACTGTCCATTCACAGCTAGCAAAACAAGTATAATTAATGGATGGCATGAAAGGAAGCCATCTATTGTTTACCACTGTCATGTGACCTGCTGTGATACGGCACGGCGATCACATGGTACTGGCAGCGAGCCGATACTGCGATCGGTCATCGGCCGTGTTCTGTGGATGCAGCTGGTGGCAGATCGCACAGGTGCGTGATCGGCGCATCCTGACAGGACGTCATATGACGCCCAGTCAGGATAACTGAACAACCGCTCAGCCGTCGATTTGCTATTGGCCTGGCTGGAAGGTGTTAATGATGTGTGTTTACTGATGCTTTAAAGTGAAACTAGCGATTTTCCCGGGTATGAATAAAGTACAGATTTGCTTTAAGCCCCGTGCAATTTGTAATGTGATTTGACAGTTCCAAATCGCATGACAAGTCACACCCCAATGTCGACAATGTAACCGATCAAATTGCCACGATTTCGAAAAAAGTACCTGCACTACTTTTTGGTGATTTCATTGCGACTAGCATAGGCTTCTGTTAAACGAAGTTGCAAGCCGCAATGAAATCAGTGGTGCAAATCGCACTGATCTGCAGCTTTAAAGTAGGGTGGTTTCAAAGTTACACCAATGTGAACCAGGACAAAATCTCCTAAAGGTCTCCAGTTCTAAACTACAGTGCCTTGAAAAAGTATTCACACCCCTTGCAATTTTCCACATTTTGGCATGTTAGAACTAAAATCATAAATGTATTTTATTTGGATTTTATGAGATAGACCAACACAAAGTGGCACATGAATGTGAAGTGGAAGGAAAATTATAAATGGTTTTCAGATACCGTATATACTCGAGTATAAGCCGAGATTTTCAGCCCTTTTTTTGGGGCTGAATGTCCCCCCCCCTCGGCTTATACTCAAGTCAGGGAAATTTTTCCATTGTAAATAGTACCTGTAAAGAAGTTGCGGCGGCTGCAGCGTCCATCGTTCGAATTCCGCGGTCTCTTCCTGTTCCTTCCGTGATAGGCGAATCTCATCAGACACTCTCCGCCTATCACGAACGTTCTCTCATCCTCAGTTTTCCAGCAGACGTCTGTGATTGGCGGAACACACAACACAGTGTCTGCTGGGAAAACTGAGGATGAGAGAATGATCGTGATAGGCAGAGTGTGTCTGCTGAGAATCGCCTATCAAGGAAGGAACAGGAAGAGACCGCGGAATTTGAACGATTGACGCCGCGGAATTTGAACGATGGACGCCGCAGCTTCTTTACAGGTACTATTTACAATGTAAAATAGGGAACAGCGAGCTAGGGAACAGTGGACAGTGAGGCATTGGCTTATACTCGAGTCAGTAAGGTTTCCCAGTTTTTTTGGCAACATTAGGTACCTCGGCTTATACTCGAGTCGGCTTATACTCGAGTATATACAGTATTTATTTGTAAAATATTTTGAAAAAAGTGTGGCATGCATTTGTTTTCAGCCCCCTTTACTCTAATACCCCTAACTAAAATCTAGTGGAACCAATTGCCTTCACAAGTCACCTAATTAGTAAATAAAGTCCACTTATGTGTCATTTAATCTCGGTATAAATACAGCTGTTCTGTGAAGCCCTCAGAGGTTTGTTGGAACAAACAGCATCATGAAGGCCAAGGAACACGCCAGACAGGTCAGGGATAAAGTATTGAAGAAGTTTAAAACCGGGTTGGGTTAAAAAAAAAATATCCCAAGCTTTGAACATCTCATGGAGCACTGTTCAATCCATCATCCAAAAATGGAAAGCGTATGGCACAGCTGCAAACCTACCAAGACCCACGGCCGTCCACCTAAACTGACAGGCCGGGCAAGGAGAGCATTAATCAGAGAAGCAGCCAAGAGGCCCATGGTAACTCTGGAGGAGCTGCAGAGATCCACAGCTAAAGTGGGAGAATCTTTCCACAGGACAACTATTAGTCGTGCACTTCACAAATCTGGCCTTTATGGAAGAGTGGCAAGAAGAAAGCCATTGTTAAAAGAATGCCATAAGAAGTCCAGTTGGTCAAATAAGACCATAATTTAACTTTTTGGCCTAAAAGTAAAATGCTATGTGTGGCGGAAAACTAACACTGCACATCACCCTGAACACACCATCCCCACCGTGAAACATGGTGGTGGCAGCATCATGTTGTGGGGATGCTTTTCTTTAGCAGGACAGGAAAGCTGGTCAGAGTTGATGGGATGATGTATGGAGCCAAATACAGGGCAATCTTAGAAGAAAACCTGTTCGAGTCTGCAAAAGACTTGAGACTGGGGCGGAGGTTCACCTTTCAGCAGGACAACGACCCTAAACATACAGCCAAAGCTACAATGGAATGGTTTAGACCTAAATCCAATAGAGAATTTGTGGCAAGATTTGAAAATTGATATTCATAGACACTCTCCATTCAATCTGACAGAGCTTGAGCTATTTTGCAAAGAAGAATGGGCAAAAATGTCATGCCGCGTACACAAGATCATTTTTCCCGTTGGACGAGAAAAACGACCGTGTGGGCTTTTTGTCATTTTTTCCCCGACGGGAAAAACGGCATTAATCACGACGAGAAAAATTAGAACATGCTCTAATTTTTCTCGTCGTGATTCCCGTCATTTTTTTCCGCTGCAGTTTTCCCATAGGGAAACACTGCCGGGGAGCCTACACACAGTCATTTTTTTCGACCAAGAAAAAAAATGTCATTTAAAACGGCCGTGTGTAGGGGAACAATCTGTTCCTCGTTTTTCACGTCGATTTTCTCGACGGTGTTTTCACTGTCGAAAAAATCGATCGTGTGTACACGGCATCACTCTCTAGATGTGCAAAGCTGGTGGAGACATCCCCAAAAAGACTTGCAGCTGTAATTGCAGAGAAAGGTGGTTCTATAAAGTATTGACTCGGGGGGGCTGAATTCAAATGCACACCACACTTTTCACATATTAACTTGTAACAAATTTTGAAAACCATTTATCATTTTCCTTCCACTTCACAATTATGTGCCACTTTGTGTTGGTCTATCACATACAATCCCAATAAAATACATTTGGGTTTTTGGTTGTAATATGACAAAATGTTAAAAATTTCAAGGGGTATGAATACTTTTTCAAGGCACTGTATCTTTGCCTAACAAAGCTAGGTCAGCACACCTGCAGCAGCCAAGACAAGTGGATCCCACTCTCCTTATTGTTTTTGTAACATATTTTACATTGTGGAGATGCAACAGAAGGTGTGCAAACACCCCAAGATGAACAGGAAGAAAATTGAACAAAACTTCAACATGGGCAGGTGCTGAATTAGGAGTAATGGCAGATTAATTCCAGCACTGGTTCTTTCTGGTAAAAATGGCTTTGATAACCAATAAACCATCTCACATATTTGTATGATGGGAACCATTTCTAGATTGACCATTAAGATACTCTGACATGATGTTATAGGTCAGAAGCACACGATAGAGAGGACTTTGCCATGCCTCATTTTAGGTGGAAGATCAGTAAAATCTATTTCTGCGTGTCCGGTCTCTGCAGTAACAGGTGTCCCCATCAGATTTGTTCTTGGTACTCTCTCAAAGACATTTTTGCTTTAATGTCATCCTGTTTATTTTGGAGGTTGCCATTTGCAGCTTTTCTTCTTTTTACTGCGCCTCTGCATTTTTCAGAACCCCCCTGTATCATTGTTTTTGGCAAATCATTCTTGGCGTATGACAGAAGCTACTGTTCCCCTTTTGTGACAGAGGTGAAACTTGAACCATCATCCCCTCCTGTCCATTTTTTCCGCGAACAAAACCCCATTGATGCGCGCGGTGCGGCCATTCAGAAACACGAGGCTCACAGTAGCTGACGGCTTTCTGTGCCTGCCAGCGTGAGACTCTTATCTCAGCTGGAGACTAGACAGCTATGGATAGATTGCACAAGCTACCTCCATGTCCTGTTCTGAAGGTTTACATGTCCTGCTTAGCTGGAGAGCTGAAGCCTGTGCACACAACACAGCTGCCTTTCCCAAGACTCTTCCCTGTGCCTAACAGCAGTAGTTTGTTTTCTGAACAAAGGGTCAGAGCATCACAGGCAGCAAACTAAGAAATATTTATAGTATAAAAACAGGAAGAAAGAAAGGTCTGGAATTAAAGCCGTGCGTTAAAATAGAAAATTGCAAGTAATGTCAACTAATTCCCGGAGTGAGCTATCTTTGCTGTGCCAGCTGTTGCTGAATTAAACATTCTCAACATGCTGATGGACTTAAAGTGGACCTGTCACCTGTTCACAACAAAAGCAATAAAGAAAACCACTGTGAGTGAAATTCGGTGTGTGCTATTGATGACTTCTCCCATTAAAGAAATTTGTTTCCTGGCTGTTTAAGTGAACCTGTGCATTTTGGGCAAAAAAACAGGTTCAGTTTAAATTTGAACTTAGGGCAAAAAAAAATGCATGCAGATATTTTGTGCAATAAAATTATGTGAGTGTATTTTTTAAAAATTATTTGTGTAAGTTCCTGAATTTGACCTGGCATTAGGCACTTGCTATGCTTTTTACAGCAGAGCTCAGACTGGGAGAGGGAGATGCAATCAGGGGCCAATCAGGTGTGCTGCATTGCTCATGGTCTAACAAAGAGCATGTTGGTAGGATTAGAGAGTGGAGAGAAGAGCTAATTAGTTTGTTGCTTCTCCTTCACTGACCAATCAGAGCCTGCGTTCTGGCACCAGACATAACATTATTTCACTACAAAAGTGAAATGTCAGGTTTTCAAGATGACTGTACTTTCTGGCAGGGCTGACAATCTGAGCAATTAATGGACAGAAATACAAATCCCTTGGTAGGTAAATTAGTTCTCAAATCTGTACTTCCATATGTATTTAAGCTGGTTGTCTGGTGTTCAGCTTTAATATTGCATCCCTCCCAGCAACTTGTACCGATCTTTTCATATACTTGCCACTCTGTTTGCCAGAAAAAAATAAAAACTGTATAAGCTCCGTGTCAATGTATTTGAAGCTTACACAGGGCTAAGGATTTTCTCCCCGCACCACATGACAGAGCTCAGGTCTAGAAATGGGCTACTCAGGAACCAAGTCCTGCATTATAAGAGGAAGGTCAGAGAGTCACATTTACTAGCAAAGTCCTTCCTATCCTACCACTAACAACTTCTTATAACATTTATCAGGCTGGGGAGGACTTTTCCAATCCTTGACAGTTCAAGGAATATGGTCAAAACAGAAAACAGAGCTCCCCATCAACATCCTGGAGCTGAGGCAGTCACGTTGTCCCTGCAGCACTGGACCCTCCTTCTGAAGGGACAACTAATCCAGGTGCAGTCAGATAATGCCACCATGGTGGCATATATCAACCACCTAGGGGGCATGAGGAGCCTGGCTGCCTTGATGGAAGCAAACAAGATACTTCCATCGACAGAAACGCATTGTCCAGCTATTTCTGCAGTCCACAAGAGTGGACGATTGCCAGGCAGATTATCTCAGCCGCTACCACTTGGACCAAGAGGAATGGTCTCTTCGTCCAGATGTGTTTAATCTGATATGCCAAATATGGGGCATTCTGGATGTGGAAAACCTAACCTCCAGATTCTAGGAAAGGCTACCTCTGTTTGTTGGCAGAACCAGGAATCCTCTAGCCCTGGCCTTGGATGCCCTAATAACCCCCTGGTCTCAGTTCGGGCTACTTTATGCCTTACCTCCAGTGTAAATTCTGCCTTACCTGCTCAACAAAATAGAGCAACATAATCCAACTTGTAGCGGACAACATCTGGACCCCTTCCCAACAGGCCAGATGTGCTAGCTCAGGGTCCAGGAACATGTTGAATCCCAGGTCTTAAAGGATAGAGGGATTTCTCAATCTGTGACTATTACTTTGCTAAAAGCAAGAAAAGCCAATTCCAAGAAGATCTATTATTGTACCATGTTTCTACCGTGGAAAAGGAGGGGTATAATAAACAGCATTGTAGTGTTGGCAACACAGCAAGGAAGGTACCCTTGAGGCTAACAGAAGCTGATGTTTTTAAAAGACTTGAAAAACTTAATATAAACAAATCACCATGACCAGGTGGCTTACCCCCGAGAGTTCTCAAAGAACTTAGGTCATTGGTAGATCGTTATTCTACATCTTTAAAGACCGGAATGGTCCCAGCAGACTGGCGGAAAGCTAACGTGGTACCAATATTCAAAAAAGAGCTGATATATACCTGGTAACTACTGGCCAGTCAGCCTAACATCAATAGTTTGTAAATTATTGGAGGAGATGATAAGGGGCCATATCCAAGAATTTGCGGATGAAAAAATGTATAGTATTAGTAGTACCCAGCATGGATTTATGAAAGATCGTTCTTGCCAGACCAGCCTATTAACATTCTTCGAGGAAGTGAGCTGTAATCTGTATAGAGGAAGGCCTGTGGATGTAGTGTATCTAGTTTTTACCAAAGCATTTGACACGGTGCACCATAAACGCTTAAATTACAAATTGAGGCATTGATGACAGTGTATGTACCTGGAGAGAAAACTGGTTACAGGGGTGCGTCCAAAAGTGGTGATAAATAGTGTATCTTCTCTGTATTAAGGTACAAAACCTTCTCTGACCAGGATTCCAAACCGCACCCTAAGCCTGCACCTGAGAGCACTGGCTCTCTCTGACCTTACTGGACATGGAGGCAGCAGCAGAAGCCAGTGGATTGCTATGAGGGCACTGGGCAGGGAGGAGGAGTCAGAAGCACCGGCAGGGGACCCCAGAAGATGATTGGGCCTGCTCTGTGCAAAACCATTACACAGAGCTGGTAAGTATGACTTGTTTGTTTTTTTACACATCCAATCACTTAAAGTGAACTTGTATTTTGCTCCAATCAGTCCAGATTTATTTTAAGAAGCTGCTCCAAGTATACAATATAAAAGAGTTATACATTATGAATCTCATCTTATATTGTTCTCCTCAGGGAGATATCGGACCGTTGGGGATTCCAGGAGAACAAGGACTGATAGGCCAAAGAGTGAGTATACCACTCTACTTATACACCTTCTAACAAAACTAGAATACAGATTCATTCTGAAAATATATAACTGATAAAATAATATATTTGACGTGCTCTGGTGCTACTTTTTTGTACTACACTTACTACTAATTATGTATGTGTATGTATATATATATATATATATATATATATATTGTGTGTGTATATATGTATATACAGTGGGGAAAATAATTATTTGATCCCCTGCAGATTTTTCAAGTTTGCCCACTTACAAAGAAATGAAGGGTCTATCATTTTTATCATAGGTATATTTTAAATGATAGAGACAGAATGTCAACCAAAAATCCAGAAAAAACAAATGATGCAAATGTTCTAAATTGAGTTACAGTTTAGTGAGTAAAATAAGTATTTGATCGACAAGAAAAACATGACTTAGTACTTGGTGGAGTTGTTAGCAAGCACATAGGTGAGAAGTTTTTTGTAGTTAGTGACCAGATTTGCACACCTCTCAGGAGGGATTTTGGTCCACTCTTCTTTACAGATCTTCTCGAAATCCTTAAAGAGGAACTGCAGTCTGCTCACATAATTTGTAATACAATATCTTTGCCATTCTGAAGCTTCCAACCACTTTGTATATTATTTTATATACACTGTGATTCTGTATTTGCCAAATCTGCTCCAGAAATCTCCCTCCACTAAGTCTGGCTGCATTCATTTTAACTTTGGGCAGCTGAAGCCTGTTCACTTCCTGGATTTACACAGACACACATAGGCACACCTCCAGCTCTGCAGCCCTTCAGCTCTCATTGACCCTCTTATAACTCATCCCCCCTCCCTTCCTGGCAAACTCTCACAAGAGTGAGAGAAAGCTGTGCATGATGTCATAAGCCTAGGCTTTTTACCAGACAAGAAACAAAAGTGGGCTGTATAAGGTATTTACTGGCAGAAAAAAAAAATGTTTTACTATCCAACGTTAAAACAACAAGGGCAGAAGATTTAATAGATGGAAAGTTGAAAAAATTACTGAAAGTCCACTTTAAGGTTTCTTGGCTGTCGCTTGGCAACTTGAAGTTTCAGCTCCCTCCATAAATTTTCTAAAGGGTTAAAGTGTTTGTTACCCTAAAAAAATAAATTAAAAAAAATAACAGATCCTGTTTTCTTAAAGCATGGATAACACCACAGTGCTTGGACTGTGTCATTTGGCCCCCTGTATCTCCCAAAAAATCTGACTGACCCTGCCTGGTTCTGCCATCCCCCCCTGTAAACTGACCGCGGTTTATCATGGCTGCTGAGCCCTGACGCTGTCGTCAGTTTAGAAGAGAAGATTACCGCTCCAGGTGAGTGAGTTCTGTTGATCTTTCAACAATCAGGAAGCCGTGGGTGCTGGCAATGCACAAGGCAAATGGAAAACAGCAGATAAAGGAATGGACAGCCGCACTCCAAAAAAGCTTTTTGGTTGCTTTTATTGTAAAAGTTGATAAACAAATGCACCACAGGTCACAGCAAGGCAGGGATCAGCTGACGCGTTTCACACTACAGGTATTAGTGCTTACTCATAGCGTACTCATGAGTAAGCTTACTCATGAGTAAGCACTAATACCTGTAGTGTGAAACGCGTCAGCTGATCCCTGCCTTGCTGTGACCTGTGGTGCATTTGTTCATCAACTCTTACAATAAAAGCAACCGAAAAGGTTTTTTGGAGTGCGGCTGTCCATTCCTTTATCTGCTGTTTTCCAGCTGTCGTCAGTTTACGTGCCTCCATCATCCGCAGCCCTGCTCTCTGTTCTCCCCCATCCTTTCCCCCCTCCCCTGTCTACCTGCCAGTTCTGTCCACTCCCCAGTCCTCCCCTTCTGCTGCTATTCTAACTACACTATAAGCATACAATCCCCTCTGTAAAATAACATTATGTGTCCCAGTGTCTGTGTTATATAAAAAAGATTCTGATCTCTACCTTATATCAGAGCGTCTCCAGATGCTCACGTGACTCCTCAGCTCTCTCTCCTCCCCGGCTGACATCAGCGGGAGTTCTTGGCCCCTCCCGCTATAGCTGTCAGATGGGGAGAGGAGAGAGCCGAGGAGTAGGGATGAGCCGAACACCCCGCGGTTCGGTTTGCAGCAGAACATGCGAACACGCAAAAAATGTGTGCGAACACCGTTAAAGTCTATGAGACACGAACATGAAAAATCAAAAGTGCTAATTTTAAAGGTTAATATGCAAGTTATTGTCATAAAAAGTGTTATTGTCATAAAAAGTGTTTGGGGACCCGGGTTCTGCCCCAGGGGACATGTATCAATGCAAAAAAAAGTTTTAAAAACTGCGGTGATTTTAATAATGCTTAAAGTGAAACAAGAAATGTGAAATATTCCTTTAAATTTTGTACCTGGGGGGTGTCTATAGTATGCCTGTAAAATAGCGCATGTTTCCCGTGTTTATAACAGTCTCTGCACAAAATTACATTTCTAAAGGAAAAAAAGTAATTTAAAACTACTTGTGGCTATAATGAATTGTCGGGTCCCGGCAATACAGATAAGTCATTGAAAGTCATTGTGAAAAAAAAAAAAAAAAAGCGTGGGGGTCTCCCCAAATTCCATCACCAGGCCCTTCAGGTCTGGTGTGGAGATTAAGGGGAACCCTGCACCAAATAAAAAAAAAAAGGCGTGGGGTTCCCCCCAAAAATCCATACCAGACCCTTATCCGAGCACGCAACCTGGCAGGCCACAGGAAAAGAGGGGGGAATGAGTGAGCGCCCCCCCCCTCCTGAACCATACTAGGCCACATGCCCTCAACATGGGGAGGAAGTCCCCATGTTGATGGGGACAAGGACCTCATCCCCACAACCCTTGCCCGGTGGTTGTGGGGGTCTGCGGGCGGGGGGCTTATTGAAATCTGGAAGCCCCCTTTAATAAAGGGGACCCCCAGATCCCGGCCCCCCCTATCTGAATTGGTAAGGGATACCCCTACCATTTCACAAAAAAAGTGTCAAAATTTTAAAAACTACAGGAGACGGCTTGGGACAAGTCCTTTATTAAAAATAAAAAATAAAATAAAAATTCCAGCGATGTAATCCACTCTCAATCTCCAGCAAAGTAATCCATTCTCGGTATCCAGCGATGATCTCCTGCGAGGATACGACGCACACGATCCGGTCTCCACCGGAGGCACCCCACGATTGACGCGCCGCTAGCCTGACCGCTCTTATATAGCTGAGGGCGGGGCCAAAGACACAAGGGGAATCGCTGGGGTCACCCAGTGACCTGTACGGGTGACCCCGCCCCCTCTGGCGCAACGCAGGTTTCCCGTTGCATCAGAGGGGGCGGAGTCACCCACAATTTCTCGGAAAAGTAGCCACACGGATGCATAGTGCTGTCAGAGCTAGGACGTTGAGACAGAAGGGCGCCAACTCCAGTCTCAGAAGCATCAACTTCAAGGATAAAAGGCAACGTAGGATCAGGATGTGCCAAAACAGGAGCAGAGACAAAGGCAGCCTTAAGACTCAAAAGCTTTAATGGACTCTGGAGACCAACTCTGTAGGTTACCGTCCTTTCTGGTCATATCATTCAGGGGCTTGACCAGAGACGAGAAGTTACGAATAAACTTTCGATAATAGTTGGAAAAGCCAGGAAATCGCTGCAGAGGACGTAAGCCCATGGGTCGAGGCCACTGTAGGACAGCAGAAAGTTTCTCTGGGTTCATCAAAAAACCAGCCGTGGAAATTACATAACCCAGGAATTTGACCTGTTCCCAATGGAATTCAAACTTCTCCAGCTTACAATAGCGATTGTTCTCTCTTAGTTTCTGAAGCACTCGACAGACATCTGTGTGGTGGCTCTCCAGGGACTTGGAAAATATGAGGATATCATTAAGAGAGACCACCACACATAACTGCAACAAATCTCGGAGGACATCGTTAATAAACTCCTGGAAAACTGTCGGAGCATTACAGAGGCCAAAAGGCATTACGAGATACTCATAATGACCTGTTCTGGTATTAAAGGCAGTTTTCCACTCGTCGCCCTCCTTAATCCTCACAAGATTGTATGCCCCTCTCAAATCAAGCTTTGTGAAAACCATTGCTACCTTGAGGCGGTCAAATAATTCCGTAATCAACGGAATCGGATAGGCATTCTTAATGGTGAGACGATTGAGACCCCTATAGTCAATGCAAGGTCTCAGTTCACCACTCTCCTTCTTCAAAAAAAAGAAACCAGCAGGAGACGAGGATTTGCGGATGAAACCTTGAGAGAGTGCGTCTGCAACATACTCCTCCATGGCCTTATCCGCCAAGACCGACAAAGGGTAAACCCGGCCACGAGGGGGTATGGCACCAGGTTGAAGGTCAATTGCGCAATCATATGACCGGTGTGGAGGCAAAGTACCGGCTTGACCTTTGTCAAAGACATCGCTAAAATCGTTGTACTCCTCCGGCAGGGAGGAGAGTGAAGAGGTGCACAGGACCTTGGCTACCTTCTGGAAGCATCTCTTACTGCATTGTGGAGACCAGGACAGAACCTCAGCACGGAGCCAATCAAAAGAGGGGTTGTGCCTCTGTAACCAAGGATAACCAATAACCAGCGGAAACTTAGGTGAGGAAATAACTTGGAATTGGATTATCTCATGGTGAAGAGCCCCTTCGGCCATGGACAACGGAACAGTCTCATGAGTCACATGGGCAGGCTGTAGAGGTCTCCCGTCAAGAGCCTCAATGGCAAGTGGAGTGTCACGCAGCTGCAGCGGAATCGAGTGCTTTGATACAAAGGCAGCATCAATGAACAGGCCTGCAGCCCCGGAGTCGATTAGAGCCTGTATCTCGATAGACAACTCAGCCCACGACAGGGTAACTGAAACCAGGGGCTTATCCTTCTGGGAAACTGGAGACGAAACAACGCCACCTAAGGTCTGTTCATGACAGGACCTCAAGGTTCGGGAGTTCCCAGGACGGGTAGGACAAGACTTCAAAAAGTGACCAGCCTGGCCACAATAAAGGCACAATCATTCCCTCCTCCTAAGGGCTCTCTTGTCCGCAGAGAGACACGTGAAGCCCAAGTGCATAGGTTCATCTTCACAGACCGGCCCGGTACCAGGAGTCATGGGAGGTGAGGGAAGCAAGGGTGGGGCTGCAAAGCTCAGAGACAAATGTACAGGAGGCTTCCGCAAGTGCTCCTCAAGAGAGTCTCTCTCTGAGTCTGGAGTCAATGAGGATGGTAAATGTGATCAACTTCTCCAGCTCAGTGGGTATATCTCGGGCTGCTATCTCATCCTTTTTTTTTTTAAAGATATGTTTTATTACGTTTTCCAAACAAACTTACAGACAGACAAAAAATAAAGCACATACAGAAGAAAAAAAAAAACACACAATAAAGCACCAGACAATCTTGCTACCTCAGGTCACACAGATACATACAGAGTACTTTTCTGGCAAAGTGCATAGATGTACATAAACAATGGGTTTCAGTGCAAGACAGGGAAAATGAGTATAAAGGCACAATCTGGTAACAAGCCTACACATCAAAGTAACAGGCAATCAACCTATAGTAAAAAATAATAAATTCCTCTGGGGGTACGGTCTATCAACGTTCAAGTACTAATAACAATAAGGAGGGGTCAATCATTGCTGGGATAAGGTTAGTGGGCTGGCCAGCCATCTACCCCAGATTTTGTTGAAGGTTTTGCTCCGTTTCTGGATTTCAAAGGTGAGCTTATATAGCGGGATAACATCATTAATGAGTTTCAACCAGAGGGACTTTAGTGAGGTCTGTGCACCCTTCCAGGACAGTAAAATAGTCTTCGTAACAAAATAAAGTATACAGAGCAGTCTCTTGGCATGAGATGATAAGTGTAGCTCCCCATAGACGCCAAGAAGGCAATTCTTGGGGTGAACAATGTTCGGGAGACCCAACGCAGATGAAATAAAGGCACCCACCTCCTCCCAGAGCTCCCGAACCACCGGGCATGACCAGAAGCAGTGCATGAAGTCCGCCCACTGGCCACAGCCGCGGAAGCAGGCAGCTAAAGGGCAGGAGACCTAGCTTGTGTAACCTAGCCAGAGTAAAGTGTGTCTGATGGAAAATTTTAATCTGTATGATACGGTCACGGGAGGCAATGACAGAGGACTTATACATTTCGCTAAATTCTGACCAGTCATCGTCAGCAAGGGAGATGTCCAGGGCGGTCCATTTTGCCTGAGTTTTGTGGAACCTAGGATTATAATCAGACAGTAGGGCCGCATAATAGGTGGAGACTAGTTTAGTGGGATCTGGCTGTCTAAGCAACTCTTCCAAGGGAGGTATGGCAGTGGGGTCCTCCAGGGAGCCAAACTGGGCACGGATAGCATGCCGGAGCTGGTAATAATAAAATAAATAGGATCTCGGCAGGTCAAAATCTAACATAATTGGGGGAAGGTTTTGAAACCTTGAGCATTGTACAGGTGACACAAATATTTAACCCCTTTTAGAGTACCAGCGGTTGGGGTCCGGGAGGTTATATAGTTCATGCAAATTCGGGTTGTACCACAGGGGGTTATTGGGTGACTTTAACCAAGTATGCTTAGAAATTTTCTGGACAATGTACCTAAACGAGGAAAGGGTTTTCTGCAAGTATAGAGGTACCGGGACAGTCAGGGACTCTGCTCCTATATATGATATTATGCAGTGTTTCCAGGGAAGAAGCAATGGCCCCTTCCGTGGAGGTGCAGACATTGGCCGATACTGGGCACAACCAATCATGGATGTGTACCAGCTGCGATGCCAAATAGTATAAATGAAAGTTGGGAAACGCCAGACCTGCCAAATGTGCTGGCAAGCGTAGCGTTTCAAGGACCATTCTAGGGGAGCCACCTTTCCATAATAAAGTAGTGCATATCGCATCAATGCGTTTAAAAATGGATTTAGGTATTTTACAGGGAGAATTAGCTAGGATATAGAGAAAACGTGGTAGGTAAATCATTTTGAGAACAATGACCCTCCCCATGAGGTCAAGAGGAAGATCCAGCCATAACTTGGTCTGCTCCTGAAGGCAGGTCAATAGGGGTTCTAAGTTGTTGGCAACATAGGAAGACAAAGGAGCCTGTACCAAGACTCCCAAATATCTGAACGAGGACACCACCTGAAGTTTGGAGTCTGAGTGTATGTGGGGAAAAGTAGACCCATCCAATAGGAAGAGACTGGACTTCTCCCAATTCACCCGGAAGCCAGAAAAATCACCAAAAATCACCAAAGGTGGTAATCTCTTCTAATAGGGCTCGGAGTGATTAATTAGTGTCAGCTAGATACACCAACGTGTCATCAGCATATAGGGAGATAAGTTCTTCAATGTTGGCAATTGGAAGACCTTTAATAGAGGGGGAGGAGCAAATGCGAACCGCAAGCGGCTCCATGGCCAAGGCAAACAAGAGGGGTGACAGCGGGCACCCCTGTCGCGTGCCTCTAGTGATTAGAATAGAAAGGAGTCAGTGACAAAGGAATTAACCCGTATCTTAGCTACCGGGGATGTATACAGGAGTTTAATCCACGCTATCATGCGGGGACCAAATCCATACATCTGCAGTACCCTGAAGACATACGGCCATTCCACACTGTCAAACGCTTTGCACGTATCTAAAGACACAATGGCCCATGTGGGAGGACAGTCATGCGGATATTGCATATTATGAAACAGCCTACGTATGTTCATTCGGGTAGACCTTCCGGGAATGAAACCCCCCTGGTCACTATTAAGCAGGGACGTGACTACACCATTCAGGCGATTCGCCAGCACCTTGGCCAGAATCTTAACGTCCACATTTATAAGTGAAATGGGACGGTAAGATTCACAATGTATTGGGTCCTTACGGGGCTTCAATAGAAGTACAATTAGGGCTTCACGCATTGTTGGGGGGGGAGGACCCCTGCTTCTAAGGCTTTGTTATAAGTCTGTAAAAGGTAGGAGCATAAAAGGTCTTTATATTGCACGTACCACTCAGTTGAAAATCCGTCAAGGCCAGGAGTCTTATGTTTAGGCATTTGGGAGATAGCTGCGGCAATCTCCTCAACTGAAATAGGCGCCTCCAACATATCCCGTCCCTCAGTCGACAACGGGGGGAGAGATATGTCAGATAGTCAGTCAACTGAGAGTCATCGTAATCCACTCTAGAGGTGTGTATAGGTCCTTATAGAAACAAAAAATGGAGTCCAGAATGTCTGCAGGAACACCACTGACAAGGCCTTGAGCAGTAAGTATGCAAGGTATAGATATGGGAGTGTGGTCAGGTTTAGTCAGGTATGCCAAGAGACGTCCTGCCTTATTACCGTGCTCAAATGATTTCTGAGTAGCATGCAACATACGTTTTTGCGTGAGGTCCAGCAGACGGAGTTTAAACTCCCTGCAACTTTGCAACCAAGCCTCCCTAGTATCAGTGGCAGGGTTGGAGGTATAAGCAGACTCTGCACGCATCATGGCAGAATCAAGCTCCCCAGTAAGCATCTGATTGTTTTTACGCAGAACCCCTGTGATTGACATGAAGGTGCACCTTAAAGTGGTCTTGAATGCTTCCCATTCGGTGGAGGGGTCAACCTTTCCCAGGTTTTCCCTCCAGTAGGTAGCAATGCCTCTCCCGCATTCTTTCTGCACTATTTCGTCTTCCAGCCAGTATGAGTTCAGGCGCCAGATAGCCGGCCCCGAACCTGGGAGGAGAAGGAGATCCACAGAGAGGGGAGCATGATCTGAAACCCCTCTAGGTAGATATGAAGCTGCAGAGACTACGGGGCTGCTATCTCATCCTTGATGTTATCCGAGAGACCATGAGAAAAAGCAGCCACGAGGGCCTCATTGTTCCAAGCAACCTCTGCTGCCAGAGTACGGAATTCAATGGCGTAATCGGCAACCATCCTCGTACTCTGTTTGATGGACATGAGGCACTTGGCAGCAGAAGCGGAGTGTGCGGGAATGTCAAATACCCTTTTGAAGGAAGCCACAAATTCTGGGTAACTCGGGACCACGGGTTTTTGCATCTCCCATAAAGGGTTTGCCCAGGCCAAGGCTCTGTCAGAAAGCAAAGATATCACGAAACCCACTTTGCTTTTGTCCGTAGTAAACGCCTGGGGCAGCGAAACCCTCTGCACTGAACTGGATCGCCCCCAAATCGCTGGGCAAGCGGAGCGGAACCAGACATACCTCTTAAAGAGGTAATACTCGAGGCGGGTGCCTGCACAGAGAGCACTAAACCAGTGCCGAGTGTAACAGTGTGTATGAAACAACAGATGCAGTCTGTCGTGTTCAAATCAGCTAGTCGACCCCTCACCACTCATCACCTGTCATTTCTCCTCCAGGTCAGTCAAGTAGGTCCACCCTGCACCAGGTTGGACGTCATTTCCCCGAAAAACAAAACAAGAAAAAAACACTCACTTTACCTAACTGACCCCATACACCTCCAAAAAAAATATATATATATATATTTATAAAAAATATATATATATATATATATATGTGTGTGTGTGTGTGTGTGTGTGTGTGTGTGTATACCAAGCACTTACCAACAGCCGATCTGAATCTAGTCGCAACGTCGGCCCTATGATTCGGATCCTCAGCAATCACAAACCCCTTCAACCACTAACACCATGAGCCGATCTGAGTCTAGTCATATCATCAGTGCAACGACTCGGATCTGGAACATGAGCTCCCTCGTCACCTTACATCTACAGCCGATCCAAATCTAGTCGCATCATCGGCGCCACGGTTCGGATCCTCGGCAATACAAACTTCACCGAACGATCCGAGTCCAGTCGCAGCGCCGGCTCAACATTTAAGATCCTTTACAAACCAAACCCCACCGGTGCTCACACCTCAGCCCGATTCGAACTATTCGCATCAGTGATACGAATAAAGTGGTACTTACGATTCAGATCCCTGGCCTTACGTCCGTTATCAAGCATAAACATTTACATCTCACTCCATCTGCATGTACAATGTTGCGCACGGTCATTCCTAAATACTAAAAATTTCCGCTAACTTTGTTTTCATCCTTCCAATAAAGCTGCTTAATTGCAATCGCTGCAAGCATTTCTGCAAGCGGCTCAAACCGGTCACTCATCTCCAGTAGCAACTCGGCTGCTCACCAATTCTCTGTCATGCTAAACACGCAAACTAGCTTTCACTACGTTTGTTGTTCCTTAAAGCCGACCCGCATCAGGTCAGTTCTCCAAGACTTCACCCGTACACGGGGGTGTACTAAGGAGCAGCTTCAGTCTCTCCCGGAAATGCTCAATATGCAGCAAGGATCATTCCCCAGGGTCGATCTTTTGTATCGAGCCTCCTGGTCTTCCTCTCCCAGACACAGGACCCGATCAGATCCTTAACTTAGACACCGCGGCAGTAGCGGACCTGTCAATATGGGAGGAATTCCTTACTATGTGAAACAGTATCAACGTTATACCATCAATATCGCCCCTATCACCGCAGGTGGTGACAGATGCCGCAGCCTTCACAGGCTTCACTGCAATTTTTGGCCACTATTGGTTTGCAGGACCATGGACTCCAGAGACACTCTTAATCCCAGTGTTTACCCGGACTTCCTCCCTGTTCGAACAATACCAGACCGTGGCAGCCGCTCAGCTCTGGGGTCATATCTGGACAGGACAAACCGTGGCCTTCACCACCGACAACCAGGCCACGGCCGATTATTATTAGTAAAGGCAAGTCCAAGTATGTCCTTCCTACGCAGGCCCGTACAACTATCCCCACAGCACCAGTTAATGTCCACTACTCTAGCTAGTTCCCCATTTGGCCTTCTCCCCAGCCTGGTCATGCAAGCAGCCTTCGACTCGGCCTACCACAGGTTCTTGCGGCCTAGCAAGTTCACCCGCAGCTACCCCGCCGGCCAAGTTCTACGTAGACCTCACTTGGCTCGCTACCAAGATCGTTTGAACCTCCACCTGGCACTATCCAAAACCCAGCGATCAGCCACCGGGTTAGACATTTACCTCTAAAACAATGTCTGATGTGCAGTAACCATACTCGATTGCCTTCTGTCACTCCCACCAGAACAGTCAAACTCTTGTCCCCTACTACCTTTCCCGATCAAACCCTTGAGTGCCTGCCAGTTCATCAAACACATGAGAATTCATCGGGGCACAACCAACCATAGGAAGTTGATCCAGGGTTCACCTAGTCGCCTCTCGGGGGATCAGGAAGGAATTTTCTCCCCTGCTGTAGCAATTGGCCTAGGCTCGGCTGGGGTTTTCGCCTTCCTCTGGATCAACGGTGGGGCGGTTAGGTCAATTTGGGTCCTGTCACCTTTACACTCACTCACTCACTCTTCCACGCTACCTACACCTCAACCCCAGTCAGTGTCCCAGTCGCTCTTATCATATTGGAGCGGCCTCGGCCACATCTCGGTGTGGGGTCCCAGATCACGACAATTAAGAGACTTGACAGGTGGAAGTCTGCCTGCTTCGCCCAGCACATCCCCAATCAGGTGGAAATGGCACAAGCATTCACCAAACTTGCTCAATGAATAAAGCTAAAACCAATAAAACTACACCCCTACCTGAATGTTTTTGCCCCCTTATTTTGGCATACCGTCCATCAGATCAGGGCACACTTCAGGTCCATTTCATGTTGTAAGTCTTATGTTAAGTCAGTCTATCTTGTTCATATCCGTATCGGATATAGGGCTTCAACCATAAGTAAGAAGGCCAGTATGCTGGCCTGAATTTATGGAAGGAGCCCGGGGGGCTATTTAACCAGCCCACTCACCTGCAGTCTTCGTCGGTTTCCTGTGAGCGATACCCACCCTCCCATCCCCTTTTTTAGGGCATTTCTAAAAATTAATTTCTCTCCACAAAATATTCATTCTAATCTTGGGTATACCCCCTTATTTTGGCATACCGTCCATTAGATCGGGGCACACTTCAGGTCCATTTCATGTTGTAAGTCTATCTATCTTGTTCATATCCGTATCGGATATAGGGCTTCAACCATAAATATATATATGTGTAATCTTTTTAAAACGAGCATTCTTATTTTTACAGGGGGAAACAGGCCTGGAGGGGGACAACGGTTTGATGGGCCCTGATGGAATGAAGGTATGTAGCAGGATATAGGATCCAGGTCACTTAAGAAAGGGGTTTTTACTCCAAAATGTTGTGATTTCCACCCCTGCCTGACCCTGAGTGTCTGCATGTCAGCTATAGGTTTTTTGGTATCTATACATGTGTATTGATGTTTACTGTACTATTAGCCTGGATCTCCTCCCTCTTCTAATGAAAATGTAGCTTGTAGCTGAGAGATTATGTTTGTCTAGATAGTGTGAGGGGGTTAACTCGGTAGCGGGTGTGTGTGACCCCCTGGTTGGGCTCCCCACACAAAAACAGGCCCAGCAGACGGAGGTTGTGGTTTTCAAGATCAAAAGGTGCGGTTTATTTCTCTATTTACAGTGACAAAAACACAGCAAAGCAAAAAGAAACATAAACAAAATAAATCCTGGTCAGCTTGACCTCTGACTAAACATGCAGGTTTCCCTAACTAACAACTGGGATCAGCCTGGTGCTGTCCTAGTCCCTAAGTCCCTGGTTTAGTAAGTGTCCAAACAAATAGCCACACAGGCTTTGTCTCACCGCACAGGGGTTCACTCTCCCTAGACAGTCCACACAGGTCTGGTTCCAGGCATGAGCAAACACCTAATGAAGCTGGGAGTTTTTATAGAGGCCTTAAACGAGCTGACAAGCTTCAGCTGGTCTCATCAACTCCCTGCCTGCACGACGCCCAGCACTCTCCCTAGAGGTATGAATCATCCATGAGCCCACTAGCCTCAGCTGGGCTTCATCAACTCCCTCCCTAGTTGTATAAGTCGGCATAAAGCCTGAATCTGGGAGAAATATATCTACCCCCCTGGATGCAACCAGGTGACTTTACCTTCCTGCTGTCACAATAGGAACTGTGGGAGATCCTGTGCATGTACTAGTGTACTCTTTTGTCTGTATATGTTGCTTTCTTTCATAAACATTTGAAAATCATAAATATTTGAAAATCAAAACATACTAATTTTTTGCACCTAATTAATTCCAGAAAAATATTATGGCACTTTGGGGCTTAACATTTTAGAGGTCTGTTTATCAATGCTTTCACCCAAGATTCACACATTGTTTACATTAGATTTATATAGTGTGATTCGTGGGTGAAACATTGTTACATAGACCCCATAGTAGAAACTGCAATTTACAATATTTTATTGTAAAACATGGGTTATAGAATTTTTTTTAAGTATTTAGCTGGAAAAGTAAGGAAGTTTACACTAGAATATAGTAAGTGTGTATACTGAAATGTATAGCAATCCTCTCAATGGTTACTTATTAAAGGGGGAAAAGGGGGAACCGGGACCAGATGGGGAGAATGGAGAAAAGGGTGCGGTTGGATTGGTCGGAAAAGATGGGCCCCCAGGTCTCAGTGGTCTTCCGGGCGTTAGAGTGAGTATGCATTTTCTTTTATCCTCTTTGACATTACCTGCTGTGTTCCTCATCTATTAAGGGACACCAATATATACAAAGTGGTTGGATAAAATTTATCATTTCAAACTTTCAGAAAAGTGAGATTACGCCATCAGCCAAGGATTAATGTACATCTTTTTTTCCACATTGGCAGTAATTGTCATCTTTTTTTCCCATTGTTGTCTTTTTCCAGCATAGATAAGATCATTTAATTCCCTGACTGGCGATAGATTAATGGTCTTATTTATCTATTGTGGACTGTGCTGTAACTACAAGAGTATAGGTCCAGGGGCAGCACTGATCTTTGCAGGAAATCCTCTTCCCTAAGAAGCCCCTTTATATATTACTGACATCCATGTTGTTATTGTATGTATCTTATATTGTGTTGTTAAATCATATCAAAGTGTACAATTTTCCGCCTTCAAATTTGATGTATGGCATGAATAAATAAGCTGGTAGAGGCCCAGTGGAAAGGACAGTTCTTGGAAATCTCTAAACATACAGGGCATATGCACAGTTATCAAGGCTAATGTTTACTTTATATTTCATTATGGTAATCTTTTTTATTCTAACTCTTTGTTATAAAGTGTTGAGGGTATTTTCTACATGTCCTACTTGTTTTCATATATTTTTACTAGTGGTGGTATTGTGCAGTACAATCCCATTCATGTATATGATCCTGCTTTCTCTCAGTATTATCTTATTTAATTTAAATAGTGAAATCATCCAGTAATAGTTTAATTTTGCAAATACTGCAGATTTGAGTAAATCAGGAATTCCACTTAGTTTACTGTAATCTGAGTTCACAGAGTACGCAATTAGATTTCACACATCTCCTCATATGTTCATTGGGAATGTCCGTTTCCTGATGTCGGTGCCCTGCAATCTACTCACTTTCTATTTGCTCCATCATCAGTCACGTTCAGACTTCAAGGCAAATCTTAGTTTACCGGTACATAGTTAGTCAGGTTGAAAAAAGACACAAGTCCATCTAGTTAATCTGATTTGATTGGTGACGATTAGAAACTTCTTAGAACTGACACATTTATTATACTATTGTTGACCAATATCAACACTGCATTTGTATATATTGACGTACAGCCTCAGCTCATCCACCCAATCCTGGGTTACCAGATAACAATATAAGTACTCCCAGCAACCACAGTTTTAATTACACACCGTTACCCTTTAGATTCAGCACTCATCAGAAACATCAGACACGCATTTCTGAAGGACTTGTGTTTTTGCCTCCCGATGATCAGTTCTCCAGGAAATCATCTGTAGAACAGCAATTGCTCCATTGTGTCCTCCTTCCTAGCTCTTTGGTCACTCTCAAGCTCCACAACAACACAGTTAAACGGGATTGCAGCTTTAAGTCACCTGGGACTTTCCACCTCTCCTCCAGTATATCTGGCAGGGACATGATACACAGCATAGTGTAAACATAACCATAATAAAAAAACAACATAAACATAATTTAAAACCTCATAAAACATTACATTTTAGATAATCCTACATATATTGAAAACTTGGTATTGAACATTCAGATACATTATCCCATAATTTATTGCACTATATGTTACACCTAGTATTTACTGGTTAAAAATTGGGCGGTTCACACATGCAATTTAATTAGCTGGTCTGTGAAATACAGTTTCAAGAATCATCAGATTCTTGCAGCTAGAATCACCATTTTTACATTTAGCTGTGATCACTCTGCTCATTTGAATGAATGACATGCTGACAGCAACCGAAAATGTCCATGGCTGTCTGTGGGTAAATTATTATTATTATTTAGGTACTTATATAGCGCCGTCAATTTACGCAGCACTTTACATATACATTGTACATTCACATCGATCCCTACCCTCAAGGAATTTACAATCTAAGGTCCCTAACTCACATTCATATACTAGGGTCAATTTAGACAGAAGCCAATTAACCTGAGTACCTGGAGGAAACCCACGCAGGCACAGGGAGAACATGCAAACTCCAGGCAGGTAGTGTCATGGTTGGGATTCGAACCAGCAAACCTTTTTACTGCTACTGCTACACCACTGTGCCGCCCTATATGCACATGCAGTAGGAAGGTACCTTTTTGGTTAGGAATAGATGATCGCCCCTGGATGCTCAAAGGCTTTTAACAGCAGGTAACCCATGGTTGTGCAGATACATTTGAACAGTGATGGCTCAGCTCAGCCTGACCTTGCTTTGTACAGGCTGAGCAGTCACTGTTTACATAGTTGGTAAGGGTAAATAAAGACATCAGTCCATCCAGTTCAACCTGTGTGAGTGTATATGTATTTATGTCTCTACCATTTCCCATATACCTGTATATTGCACTCTCTAAGATGCCCATCTAAGAGTTTTCTTAAATTCTTGAACAGTAAAGAAACCCCTATGTAGTTTAAGGTTAAACCACTTCTTGTCCAACTTCATAAAGTGGCCGCGTGTCTTCCTGAGTGACCAGAAACTGAATAGTTTTCTCCTTTTCCTTTGTGAAAACCGAGGAGAAGAATGTATTTAGGACAGTTGCCTTCTCTCTGTCACTTGTAACCAAATTTCCCTGACTATCCCTTATGGGGCCCAGTATGGTCCATCTTTGCCTTTTTACTATTAATATGTTTAAAAAAATTGGGGGGATTTTTTTTTCTCTCCTCCAGCTTTGTGTCTTAAATGGTCTATTTTCGCTGCCCTAATCAAGTTCTTACATTTCTTATTGCATTCCTTGTAGTGTTGGAATACTGACAGTGACCCCTCAGCCTTATTTTTTAAAGGGATTATTTTTCCTCTTGCCTATTAACCACTTGCCTACCAGGCCAATTCTGACATTTCTCTCCTACATGTAAAAATCATAATTTTTTTGCTAGAAAATTACATAGAACCCCCAAACATTATATTTTTTACCAGAGACCCTAGAGAATAAAATGGCGGTCATTGCAAATTTTTATCTCACGCGGTATCTGCGCAGTAATTTTTCAATTCAATGTTTCATGCATTAAAAAAAAAACAGTAAAGTTAGCCACTTGTTTTGCATAATGTGAAAGATGATGTTACGCCGAGCAAATAGATACCCAACATGTCACGCTTCAAAAGTGCACACGCTAGTGGAATGGCACCAAACTTCGATACTTAAAAATACCCTTAGGCGACACTTAAATTTTTTTTACTGGTTACATCTTTTGAGTTACAGAGGAGGTCTAGGGCTAGAGTTATTGCCTTCGTTCTAACGTTCGCAGGGATACCTCACATGTGTGGTTTGAACACCGTTTTCATATGAGGGAGCGACTTGCATATGCGTTCGCTTCTGCATGCGAGCACACAGGGACAGGGGCGCTTTAAGAAAAAAAAAAAATTTATTGTTAATTTTACTTTTCTTTTTCTAGTTTCACACTTTTTATTTTTATTTTATTTTTTATTTATTTTTTGTGATCACTTTTATTCCTATTACAAGGAATGTAAACATCCCTTGTAATAGGAATAAGCATGACAGGTCCTCTTTACAGTGAGATATGGGGTCAATAAGTCACCACATCTCACCCCTAGGCTGGGAAGCCTGAAATTAAAAAAATAAAAAAAAAAAGATCTCGGCTTCCCAGCTGAGCCGGCACCATTTTTTTTTAATGCAGAGGCCGGGCGTGACGTCATAACATCGCGCTGGCCTCCGAATAATCATAGAGACTCTGGGGACCATCTGGTCCACCGGAAATCTATATCGTCAGCATCCAGCGCCAGCAGTTCCCTTCTCCGGCTCACCGATGGCAGGGGTGAGTCGGTAGAAGCACCAGAGGGCAGCGGGACGGGGGGGATACCCCCTCACACCGCCTGTAAGAAAGATCAGCCGCTATGATCACTGTTATGGTGTAGAGAATTTCCGGCTGAAAAAAGAGATCTGAATGATGTCTGTAGCTGCAGGCATCATTCAGATATCACCACTCAAGACGCGCGGCGGGCAGGAAGCGGTTAATAAGCCTTTTACGCTGGAATTTAGCCACCCAGGTTTGGCTTTATTTCTTTTATGTTTGTTGCCAATAGAATACACTGGCTAATGCTCCTAATTAATATATTCTTTGAGCGTTCCTACTTTTATACTATGGTTTTTGTGTCCAGAATATTCTCCCATCTGATATCATGAAGTATGGATCGCAGTTTGGTAAAATTGGCTTTTTTGTCCTAGCCTTGTGTCTCCTTTTCCTATGCTTTACAGTGAAGATAACTACCCTGAGATCACTATTACTCAAGTTATCCCTGTGCTGTTTGTTATTATTATTATTTCTAGTTGGGGCATCCACCAACTGACACATGAAATTGTCCTGCAAGACATTCAGGAAATGACGAGCCATAGATGACTAAGCAGTTCCATCTGCCCAAACAGTATCTGGATAATTCCCTCATAAATAAGTCCCTCATGATAATAACATTGCACTGCCTTACCTCCATTTCTAACTGTGAAAGGAGATTGGTCTCCTCTTCATCCTTCAGGTTAGGGGGCCCTTTAGCATAAACCCACTAATCGTTTTCCATTTGTTTTCTCTCTTGAAGCTCCAGCCACAAGGATTCTTCCTCTTCCATTGCAATGCCATAACATCGCTCTTGACATACATGCACACCCCTCCCCCTGTTCTACCTACCCTGTTTCTCTGATACAGGGAATACAGCTGAAACGTTGCAATGTAAGCTGCTAAACCAGGTTTCTGTTAGACCCCTTTCACACTGAAGGCGCTTTACAGGAATTTTAGCGCTAAAAATAGTGCCTGTAAAGCACCTGTGAGCTGCCACCCCTGTGTGAAAGGCTGAGTGCTTTCACCCTGGGGCGGTGCGCTTGCAGGACGGCCAAAAAAAGTCCTGCAAGTAGCATCTAAGCTAAAATGAGCAGTGCTTTACCGCTAGACGCTAGCTAGCACGGGGCGGTCTTCAGTGTGAAAGGGGTCTTGCTCCCACAAAGTCAAAATCCTCCTTGTGTATCAGTAGTTCCAGTTCTGTCATTTTATTTACCGAATTCCTGGCATTTGTGAACATCCCTTTTTATTCAGTACCAGTGCATATTATTTTCTCCTTGTGTATTCTGAGGCTGCAATAGGATTCTATCAGCCTATGCACATTGGTCCTAGGCATCATGGATGCTCTACCAACACTGAGCATAGTACCACCCTCTGATCTTCACTCACTGTGTGGAATATTTTCCTCTTGTCCCTCCCCTCCACTGCCTAGTTTAAAGGTTCCTCTACCTTTTTTGCCATCTTCTCCCCCAACAGAGCGGCACCCTGCCCGTTTTGGTGCAGTCTGTACCTGCTATAGAGCTGGTAACTGACTAAAAAGGTCAGTTCAGTTCTCCAGAAACCCAAAACCCTCCTTCCTCCACTGGTTTCTCAGCCACTTGCCACTTGTCATACCAGCAGTATTTCTGAGAATACTGCCTTGGAGGTCCTTCTATTCATTATAGTTCCTAAATCCCTGAAATTATTTTTTAGGACTCTCCATCATCCTCTAACTTTGCCATTGGTGCCAATTTGTACCAAGACAGCTGGGTCCTCCCCAGCCCCACCCAACGATCTGTCCATCCCATCCGCGATGTGCCGAATCTGAGTGCCTGGTAAACAACATACTGTTCGGCGATCACTATCTGTCCTTCTAATAATTTAATCCCCTTCCACCAGTATCTGGCTCTGGCCTTGCCTGTAACCTTGGCCCCATCTTCCCTGGAGGAATTGTTCCCCTGGCAGCTAGGGGAGTCACTATGCTCCAGTAATGCCACTCCTTGACTGATATCCCTAACATCACGCAACCAGGCATATTTGTTTGGATGTGTCAGCTTAGGACTAGTCGCTCTAATGCCGTGTACACACGGCCGTTTTTAATGTCATTGAAAAAAACAAAGTTTTTCTCAACGTGATTCTTCTCAAGCCTGCCTTGCCTACACACTATCAAGAAATTTTTTTTTGAGCAAAGCACGGTAACGTACAACACGTACGATGGCACTATAAAGGGGAAGTTCCATTTGGATGGCGCCACCCTTTGGGCTGCTTTTGCTGATCCTCGTGTTAGTAAAGTTTAGTGAGAGACGATTTGCGCTTTTCAGCCTCGTGCTCTTCAGTCTGTTACAGCGTGACGAATGTGCTATCTCCATTATGAACCCTAGTTTTTTACCAGAACGAGCGCTTCCGTCTCATAACTTCTGAGCATGCGCATTTTTTTCACTTCGTTAAAGCCTACACATGGCCGTTTTTCACGACGAGAAAAACGACAAGGAAAAATAGAGCATGTTCAAAAAGTTTAATGCCCATTTTTCACGTCGCCAAAAATGCTCTGGAGCCTACGCACGATCGTTTTTAATGACCATTTTAAAAAATGGCATTTTTCTTGTCATGAAAAACGGTCGAGTGTACGCGGCATTACACTTTTCCCTATACCCCTGTCTATCTGTCACCCATCTACCCTGTTCCATATCTCCACCCACCTCTGTACTGGCTTCTGCCAGCACCTGACAGGTAAGGTCCAAAGTCTCTTTCAGCTTGACGATGCTTCACAGTGTTGCCAGTTGCTGCCTTTGATTTAGGATCTGGGCTTCCAAGGAAACCACTTGTTCATACTTTGCGCAGCAATATTCACCCATGAACGGTTGTTCACCCACTGTTCACATACATCTGTTGTCCCAGCTGCAAGAATCCACAAATTCTTGCCGCTAGAATCCAGTGTATACAAATATCACCCGTGTGGAGACCTTTTTGTTAATTTATTACTCCAGACTTTCTGTTGTCAAATGGCCAAAAAAATCCACACTTGGAAGAAGAAAGGGCAAAGACAGTACTGGCAAGGAAAAGAAGGAGATCACAGCCCTTTCATCGCTGGGGAGAGGCACTTTTCAAGGCTGCCATAATGTGCGGATATGTTTAGTCTACTTGCACAATATAGCTAAAGTTCCTTTTGTCAGCTTAGTTCCACTTTAAAGCTAAAGCTTCCAGACACAAATTAATGAATCTCTGTACTCATCATGGAATATTCTGTTTTAATTACAAGCAGTTTAAGTATTTGATTTTGACTTTGTATCAGCCTCCTGCAGTGCACTCTATAGCTAAGCTTAGACTTTCAAAAAGAGCAGCACAAGCAGCCAATCGCTTGTCCTACAGTGCTCATGTGATAATAAAAATATGCTGATAGGAGAAGAGAGCAATGTGAGAGAGAGAGAGAGATGAGCTCATCCATGTACTCATTCTTCTTTCAATGTCCAGTCACTGGCTGGGGGAAGGACATGGCCTGTAAGTGTTACTGAACTGCATCTGATTAAAATTTGGATTCCTGTCATGCCAGACAGGACTGTAATACAGATCGTTTATCAGGTAAACCATGTATTTCTTCTGTTTAAGTAGCTGTTTACCTGGAGTGGAGCTTTTTTTGCCTCTAAAAGCAAAATTTGTTTTTAGTTTTGGATAACCGTGACTTAAAGGCTAAATTCAACTTTTTTTTTTCTCTAAAATCCAGCTCCCCTATGTACCAATATACCATTAATGTACCTCGGTTGCAGAAAAATACAACTTTTATTTTATTTTGAGAGCAAGGCCTTACATTAACCCTTGCTATATTTCCTAGAAGGTTTCAGAGACTCACTGCTATACAGAGACAGAGGAACCAGTAAGACACAGGAAGGAGTTTACAGCTGACCTCATTAGCACACACCCCTCACCCATTAACTAAGAATCACAGCACTTCTGGCATTTCTCCACGCATGCATTTGCCTGGCTTCCCCAGTGTCCCTTCAGACGGGCTCGGGCTGCACGCTAAACTCCCTGGGGTCACATGCAGCCCACGGGACACCCCTGATGTAGTGCAAGGGCCTGCCTGATTGGATAGATGGTGTGTCATTAACTGAAAATGAAACGGCTGTGTAGGAGGCTTAAAACTGGGTGAGGAACAGCCAAACTCTGCTACAATGGTGAGGTTGTGGAAGACTGTTTTATGTCACAAGCCATACACCATCTCTCCCAGACAAAGATTTCTATCATGTCATATTATCAGGAAAGCGTATGATTGGCCCCAAACGTATTCTAATGCTGGATAATGACCCCAAACATACATGCCAAGTTATTAAAGCGGTTGTAAAGTCATTATTTTTACTTTTACCTACAGGTAAGCCTATACTAAGGCTTACCTGTAGGTAAAAGAAATATCTCCTAAACCTTTACGGTTTAGGAGATATTCCCCTCGCAATGCGCCGCTGACGGCAGCGGCGCATGCGCACAGGGGATTCTCGGGCTGAAGGCTCGGCAGACGCCTCGCCGGAACGAAGTCTCCCGTGCGCATGCGCGGGAGTGAGACATCGCGGCTCCAGCCACTCACAGCGCTGGAGCCGCGATACCCAGATGACACGCCGAGGCAACATGTCATCTCCCTCGGCGTGGACCAGGTGAGTTACCGATGCCTCGTTCTAAGGTAAGTATTTCATAATAAGCTTGTATGCTGTGCATACAAGCATATTATGCCTTTTCCTTTACAGGTGTAAAAAAAAAAAAAAAAAAAGTCAGCGGCTTTATAACCGCTTTAAAATCTATCTTCAATGTAAAAAAGAACAAGGAGTCCTGGAAGTGATTAAACATTGAAATTTTCTGGAATTACATGAAGAGACAGAAGGATTTGAGGTAGCCTACATCCACAGAAGATGCACTATATTGTTAAAAGTATTAGCACGCCTGCGTTTACACGCACATGAACTTTAATTGCACCGCAGTCATGTTGGAACAGGAAGGGGTCATCCCCAAAAAAGTTGGGAGCATGAAATTGTCCATAATGTCATGCTGACGTCTTAAGTGTTGCCTTCACTGGAACTAAGGGGCCAAGCCCAGCCCAGCCCAACCCAACACCATATATTCCCCCAGGTGTCCGAATACTTTTTACAATATAGTGTATATCGCTGCTCTTTTTTGAATATCGGCAATGCATTTGCATTTTACCAATATGTTGGTACCATTCCAGTCAGTAAGGTTGACTTTAAAAATTGGCAACAACGGTCTGGCAATAACATCGCTAAGCTCCTTGAGGACTGTATACAGTTGCGGCACAAATCATACTGTAATTGAATGTTATTAAAAATGACCTTTCCTTTTCAATCTGCAGCTTTGTCATTTTCTGAAAATGCAATGCAATATGGCTACCTGGAAGTGTTCTATACACGGAATGTGTACTGACCACCCCCCAAAAACATAATTTCTTGCTTCTGTGATTTGCTCACCTTTATTCCCAGAAGTCTGCCCTAAGATACAAGTCAGATTTCAGGCATCCCCTGCAACGAAAATGTCATTTTTGGTGAGATACTTTCAATAGGAAATCACGTCTAAAGGGTTGCAAACCCAGCAGGTTTCTTCATTAGAGCCCTGCAGCTGCACAGCTGATTGATAATTATGAAACCACTCCCATTAGGCTCACTTTCCCACATGGATACAGACAAACGCTTACGGATTTCTTCAGAATAAAAAAAGGTAGGAATCTTCAACAAAGTTTGTTAAAACTCTTGTATCGTACATGGATCACCCAGAGGGGAATGTTTTTTTCTCAACAAAAGTGGAGTTATGCTTTAAAACATCCCCACATTTCTTTAGTGTTCTTTGGACAATAATTTAAACCCATTTAGTAGCATGCAGTATGGATTGCAGCTTAGTAAAGTTAGCGATTTTAAAATGTAATATTCTTTTCCTACCCACCTGTCTTTCATTCCTATCATTTACGGCAAACATGATTACTCTGTTACCCAAGTTACCCGTAACTTCCACCAACGCATTTAGCTTTGTGGTGTTTGAAAATTAGTAAATACAATGGAGCATTATTTCTAGTTGGGGCTTCCATTTTTAAACTCAGTTGTCCTGCAATAGGTTTAATAAATGGCCAGCCTTACTTAACCACTTGGCGCCCAGATGACGTCATATGACGTCCTGGGGTTGTGGAGCTATATCTGAATGATGCCTGCAGCTACAGGCATCATTCAGATATCGGCATTTTCAACCGGCGATTCTCGACACCATAAGAACGATTATAGTGGCTGTTCCACCACTTAATCATTCTTAGGGGCGGCAAAAGGGAACGACCCCCCCCTCCCGCCGCCCTCCGGTGCTTCTACCGACTCACCTGTGCGATCGGTGAGTCGGAGAACGGATACGCCGGCCCCAGGTGCTGAACATAGAGATTTCCGATGGACCAGATGGTCGCCAGAGTCTCTATGAACGTCGGAGGCCGGGCGCGTTGTTATGACGTCAAGCTTGGCCCCTGCATTCAACAAAACGGCGCCGCCTAGGCTGGGAAGCGGTGATCTTCTTCTTTTTTTTGGGGGCTTCCCAGCCTAGTGGTGAGATGTGGGGCCTTATTGACCCCATATCTCACTGTAAAGAGGTCATGTCATATTCCTATTACAAGGGATGTTTACATTCCTTGTAATAGGAATAAAAGTGATCAAAATTGTTATTTTATTTTTAAAAGTGTCAAATTAAAAAATGTAAGTAAAATGAACAATAAAATATATATATATATTTTTTTAAAGTGCCCCTGTCCCCGTGTGCTCGCACGCAGAAGCGAACGCATACGTAAGTCCCGCCCACATATGAAAACGGTGTTTAAACCACACATGTGAAGTGTCCCCGCGAACGCTAGAGTGAGAGGAATAATTCTAGCCCTAGACCCTTCTCTGTAACTCAAAACATGTAACCAGTAAAAAAAATTAAAGCGTCGCCTATGGGGATTTTTAAGTACCGAAGTTTGGCGCCATTCCACGAGCGTGTGCAATTTTGAAGTGTGACATGTTGGGTATCTATTTACTTGGCGTAAATTCATCTTTCACATTATGCAAAAAATTTGGGCTAACTTTACTGTTTTTTTTTTTAAAGCATAGAACGTTTTTTTTTCCCCAAAAAAACCAGTTTGAAAAATGTCTGCGCAAATATCGTGCGAGATAAAAAGTTGCAATGACCGCCATTGTATTCTCTAGGGTCTCTGCCAAAAAACATATATAGTGTGTAGCGCTACCACCAGTTAGGAGAGCCGCTGGATTGGTTTTCGGGCCCTGTGTACAGCACCACCAACCCCCAGCAATCTGCTCGACCCACTCTGGCACAGCTAGTCTAGGGGTTATATTTATATCACATTCAAATATAAATGCAAGGAATAATCTCTTAGCAGTAAGACAACACACTGAGGGAAGAGATTAAATATAACAGTTTACTCTCATATTAAAGGGTAGCATGAGCAGTACACAACAGATGCAATTTTCTAGCAGAGCCCTGCAGGAATCAATACAGCATACAATAATTGCACTGCTCGGTACTACACCACGTGTAGCTATTATGATATGCGCGCCATATGGCGCACTAAACAATATCTTAACTTCCCACCCCGGTCAGGCCTGACATGGAATAAATCTCAGTCACCTTCTATAGGGATCTCTTCGCATTCCAGCTTTCGGTGGTGCACTTGATGAATAGCAATTTGTAATCCACAACCAGGCAATAACTTGAAACACTATACTGGGGGGGGGGGGGGGCACTTCAACTCTGTCCTGCTACCGGTCCCCCCGGGGAACAGCAAATAAACGAAACTGTGAGCCTATGCAGTCTATAGGCCTGAACACGGTACAGTCTATTGGTCTGGGCAGGTGCCCGCTCACCACTCCGGACACGATCCCAGTCCGGAACGTTCACCCTGCTGTGTATCCGCACACAGCGTCTGCAACGATCGGGTCCCCGATCCAACTGATGTCCTCACTTGACAAGTCAGATGCCACCCAGGCTCCGCAGTGGGGTGGAAGGCTCTTTGGAAGTTGCGCAAGGCCCAGGCTTCAGGCCTTGCACTGCAGCAGATCCGCACAGGAAGAAACTCTTGCTGCAGCGCGGTGTCCCAAAAGAGGCCGAGCTCCGCCTCGCCTCCTCCTTAAATAACCTCTCCCATGAGTCTCTGCGGTGGCTAACTGCACTCTGGGTGCCGAACAGGGTTCTGGGTAACGTAGTCCCGGGGCCTTAAAGGAGACCCCGCTACAAGTGTTTGTCCTATGTAATTTCCTAGCAAAAAAATTATGAAAAATTATGATTTTTACATGTAGGAGCGAAGTGTCAGAATTGGCCTGGGCCTGAAGTGGTTAATTGTGTAGTTCCATATGTCCAATCTGTCAGGATAGTGATCGTCCCTCCATGATTATAACATTGGCCTGCCTCCCTGCCATTTCTAACTTTGAAAGTAGATGTGTTCTGACATTCCTGATCTGCATGCTTGGTTTAGCTTAGTGTATCAGAAGGCTTTGCAGCCAGAGATGGGCAACTAGCATTTTCATAAGGAGGTAAGCAATGTAAGCCTCCATATTCCTTTCATAACAGGTTTCTTTTAAATGAGCGAGTGGGTTTTTGCCTCATGTCACCCAGAAGCATTGAGTGGTGTGGTCCCAGCCATATACAGAAATCCTTCAGTTTTTTATGCATTTCCTCCCTGGAACTATAAATGTCACTGAACAGGAGAATCTGCTCTCTAGCAACTCTAAGTGGAAATCTGGAACACCATTAATGATTTTAGGAAGAATAGACAGTCCAATAACCGTACTATGGGGTTTCATCAAGAGTCATATTGCTGAAAGACAAGTACCATCTGAATGAGACATCAGAAGTTCATCACAGCTGTACTGATATTGCATAAGATATGAGAACAGCTGGTTTCCCCCCACACTCCCCTTCTTCCTCCAGCATCTGCATGTCTCTAGCCCAGCCCTCTGTGTCCAGTTCACTGTCCATTGCACGCAGCCATTCACACGCCTAAGCTCTGTAAACTAGCAAATTAAAAAGTAGTTTAACTTGGCAGGCATTCATGATGATCTAAATCAGCTTAACCCATAATAGATTGCTGTAAAACTGCAGAGAAGCTGGTTGTAGCTTAGTGCTGTTTTCTAAAAGACGTTTATGGTCAACTAATGAAGGTTTAGAATTTGTGTTGTCAAAACTAGAGACAAATTAAAATTTTCCATACTGTACTACATGCATACAGCATTTACTGCGTTGTACTGAGGCGAAGCTCTCAATCAGGAGTACAGATGCTGCAACTGTCTTAAGGCCCATGTAGTTAGGGGGCCCAGCCTTAACCACTGTCCTCTTTTTTACCAGGCTCATGTCATCACAATCTATGCCAAAGTCTTTGAAAATGTAGTAAATGCAGCTCTGTAATCATTGTTATATCATTAAGTACTAACTCCAGGAATTAGAAATAAATGTACCCTTGCAGTTTTCCCTCCTGCTGTTAAGCAATATAGCTTGATCATCTCTCTGCCAAAAGTAGATGATTGGGCTATAAAGGAGTAGCAGACCAATATTTTATGTTTAATATGTATTTATTAAAAGTTATTGCACATACAAACAGTACAAAATAGAACATATTCATTTAAAAGATGGATTACATGAGATATGGAATGAAATATCTAGACAATATTATGTATCCAAATTAAGGAAAATGAACACAGGGTATGTGTAAACGAAGTGCGACATTTGAAATGGATGATAAATACAATGCCTCAAAATTAAAAACATAGTAATCCAAACCGTAAAGGTGAGATGGGACATATCCTAAACATCAAGGATTAATAGACCCTAACTCATAAGGGAGAATAATGAAGAACCAAACTTAAGATAATGAAATTGATATTGAAAGGCCTCCAAAAGAGTTATGGCATATAATCGGCTGCAACTGCAATATAAGGCCAATTACATCCTCATGCGACTAGACAATGGTAAGCAAGCAAACAATGGTTTGCGAAGAAAAGAAGAGAAAGGAGGAAAGAGGAAAGGATAGGATATAAACAGTTGGGTCATAGTAGAATAGAGAAGGGCTCTTAAGAAAAGTAAGTGGCGATTTCTGAGGAATATCTAAAATAATTCCACACAGTCCACGTAATACTGTAATTTGGCATTTTCCCAGAAGATCATCCGTCCAATGTGACTTTGGGAGTTTATCTCACAGGCCCATTCAACCAGAGGGGGGAAGGGGGGGGTGCCCGGTTTACGCCAGTTTCTGGATATAACCGTACATGCTGCGGTTAAAAAGTGGCTGAGTAAGCAATTTTTCTTCTGCTTATAGGACCCAGGCATCATGAATAACAGCGTAATCAGAGGGTCATTAGGAATCCGATCTCCGATCAGTGTATGATAGAGTTGAAAGGTTAATTTCCCAACTTTAATATAGAGACATCAATGTTATGCAGGACCGAAGGGTGTCAACGCCATCTGAAGAAAATCTTATAATTGCGCTCCTGATCTCTGGTAGATATGGAAGCTTTGTGAGTAAACACTAGTATCTTTTTTTTTCAAAATTTTTTATTTTTCATCAGGGAAGCCGGCCCACATGGACCCCGGTAGTACATATCTTACATACACATACAGTAAATTATACAGCTGGCAATTCTCGTGGGAAGCATAGGGTGGAATCCTCCTCCCACCCATGCCCCTTTGGTATGTGTACACTCCTCAGGGGGGGGGGTGAGGTCCCCCGGGGCTCCAATATAGCTACTCATCTACCTTCGGGATATATCTGTCAGGGATTTGCAGATGCCAGAGTGCCCGGGTCCCGTGGACACAGCTCCCCCTTTATCTTCCCGTTTATCTAAAAGGAAACAGAACTTGGAGGCATAGTGCCTCCTGTGAAGTGAGTTGGGTAAAGCCCAAAAGAAAGAAGAAAGATATAGAAAAGAGAGGAAAGCTAAAAGCAGGGAACGAGCGAGAGAAAAGGTCAAGGGGGGGCAAAGAAGGAAAAAAGGGGAGGAAAAAAGGGGGGGGGTGTTAGGGGGGTCAGGTATACCTGTCTCCCTCCCCGGGTGACATTACTATACAATTTCCAAGTCCCCTGTGGAACACTAGTATCTTATCCAAGTCTGTCATCCTCAGTAAGAGCAAGGTCCCCTTGCCACTTGTTTCATTCAGGAGAAGTTGCAGACTAATATTTTGATAAATGAAAGTGCCCATTCACACAGGGGCAACTTTGGATCCGACTTCAAATCGCCCCAGGTCGCCCCTAGTTGCCTCAAGTCGCGCTGGCTGGGGAAATCAATGTAAGTTAATGGAGCCGTCTTAATGCACACTACTGCAGTCGCTCCGACTTCAAAAAAGGTCCCTGTACTACTTCAATTTGACTTCTAGGCGACCTGTACCCATTGATTTCAATGGGAGTTGCCTCTGAAGTCGGATCACTGTCTTAATAGGAGCAACTCTCCAGGAAGAAAACATACATTTCTCAGGCAAACCTCTCCCTCCCCCTCCCTCCCACAGAGCTGATTCTTGTTTGATTGGCCACTGGAATGTCTCCTGTCCTGCAGGCAACTTGAAGTTGCCTTGTAAGTAGCTCCAGGTCGCACTGTGATTCATACTCAAGTCGTGTCTGAGATGCCTCATAAAATCGCGCTGGAAGTCGTGTTGCCCCTGTGTGAATGGGCTCTTACGGAGAATGTTACACATGAATTCTGGGACAAACAATAATATTTGGAGAGTTGTGCTCTAGCCTAGAGGTCCTGCAGCAGCTTTCATTGCCTCTGCCATGCCCAAATGATGGGCTGTGCCAATCTTCAAGCAAAGCTCCAGAACTCCAGATGATGCCAAGGCTTGCCCACTTTTTCCCACCTCCCACAAATTCCTATTGGCCATTGAGGCCTATCACAGTGATGAGACAATAGGAATGTGCGGCGGACAAGCTCAGGCACTACCTAGAGGTAGGTGCCTTTTAGTTCTATTATCAGCTTTTTTTTTTCCGACAGAATCGTAATAACAACGTTTTTCATTTCTATGACTAAGCGTGTAGTTGGGTTGTTTGTGGAATAAAGCTATGAATGTTGTGACGTAATCAGAGTGCAGCTGCTCATTCTTTCGACAACACACATAATGATCTGTTTTCAGGAGATCCCTTTAATAGGCAAATGTAACAAATATAATAATTGAAAGTACCATGCCTCCCTATTGAGGGGATGCACTGATACAGCAAGATTATGCTATCTGTGCTTGTCCAGCTTTTGAAGATCCACAAGCTCCCCTGTAATCTGACATTGATTGTTCCATTGCATTTCAAAGGTTTGCACCCAGTAATTTCTCCAGTATCCCTGTATTCTTTGTCTGTGGTACTCACAGTGCTGATGAAACGTCTACCTAGAAGTCCTCTTAACACAAGAATCTGCAGTTTAAAGCCTTGCATGATGTCATCTGACCTCTCCTCCTATCCACAAGAATAGTTTCTAATCTCATACCGTTTATTAAGAGATGTTACAGGCTGCTCTGATTTAACACAGACACCAAGAATGTACAAGAAAAACTTCACACAGTCCCCAGTCGATGTGCAGCTGTAATTACTGTGGTTTGTTTATATGTAAGTGACCATGTGTTACCCCAGCACCCTTTACACACAAAAAGATATTATTGCTGGGTTGTGGATGTCATTAGGGCTTTAGGTCTACAGTTAATTTGCACACCTTCCAATCTGTTAGCGGCAAGGTGTGTTTTGATTGGAGTTTTCAACAGAAGCTCTGTGTGCTTCACTTTAGAGTCAAGTGTTGGTAATGAGTAGACGATAAGGAGAAGTATTCAATGGTACTTGCTCGGCAAAACTGCTGGACTTGGCACATCTGCTTGGTGCCTTTTAACTCATATTAGGAAAATTAGGCATTTATATGGTAAATCGGGTATTTAAGAGGCTAGGTTTAGTCCCCTTCCTCCTTCCCTGTTTCTCTGCTTGCCACTTGGTGCCTTCCTGTGTTTTTTGTTGCCTACCGTATACCCTTCATAGGTAACCTTGTCTTTTACGTTTCGATTGCATTTTGGTTATTAATCCCTATTGTAAACCTACAAGTTGTTTATTTTATATATCTTTGATATGTTGTACCGAGCACCCCTGTGCTCTGTACTTATGGACATTGCTTAACTGTTCCTCCTATTTATTTTTTATTTTTTCCTTTCTCTGATATCATTATGTTTTCGATATCTGTGTATTGTGCATTATGGAACAATATCATGTTTGTTCTTTAAAACCCAATAAAAATTACAATTATAAAAAAAAAGAGGCTAGGTTTGGGTTGAGGTTAGGGTGATATTTTTGTACGCCTGGGCAAAATGAAAAAGAAAAACCACATTAAGTACTGCATATATCTGCATAATATGCACATTTTTTTGAGTCTTATATAAGCCTTCAGGTAATTGTATACTGGCGAACTAAGCTGTAAGGAAAACCCTTATGTAACCCCTTCCACTCTCAGCAAGCCTCAGTTTTTGCTAGTGTCCTTTGTTGAACAGATGTCTTCGCTCTGCTTTGTGAGAAACTCGACTTAAAGTGGTTGTAAGCCGAAATGAAAAAACTGAAAAAAAAAAAAACCTGCAAGACAAAGGCATAATGAGCTAGTATGCATAGCATACTAGCTCATTATGTATTACTTATCTCATATCGAAGCCCCGCAGCGGCGCTCGTCTCCCCCTCCGGCCGCCGACATGTCGCCCGGGGCTTACTTCCGAGTATCGCGGCTCCGGCGCTGTGATTTGCCAAAGCCGCGATGACGTCACCCCTGCGCATGCACGCGGGAGCCGCCGGTAACGGCACATGGACTAAAGCAACGGCACATAGGTGCCATTGCTTCAGTTTGCCCCAGTGCGCATGTGCCGAATACATCAGCACATGTAGGGGACACGGGATATCTCCTAAACCGTTCATGGTTTAGGAGATATCCTGGGTAGCTACAGGTAAGCCTTAATATAGGCTTACCTGTAGCATAAAGTTGTTGTAATGGGTTTACAACCACTTTAATGTTCTCTTTTTATGCATTTTGTCTTTCTGCTCAAGATATTCTTCTAGCAAGATTTCTTTGCTACATAGCCACATCAGCTTCTCCTGCAGCTTCAAGACTGTCTGACTCTTTGGCACAGCCTGGAGAGGGACATAGTAATTTCAAAGGTCAGGTTTTGGTCCTACCAATTGTATTCCAAAAACCCGCTTGCCTCTTATTCTATGGTAAAATAATTCCTACAGGGTGTTGCTTACATCGCTTCCCCTGTGCGTTTCCCAGTGACACTGTTGGATCTCAGCCTGGTTTTGTCCATTTTGCAAAGACCATCCTTTGAACCTATCAGGGATATCCCTTTTATCTACCCTCAGTTATAAGTTTGCCTTTTTCATTGCTACCTCAGTGGGGTCTCAACCTGGTTCTTTCGACTTTCCAAAGACCACCGTTTCAACCTATCAACTTTACCCCTTGTCTCCTTGTTATCCCCTTGCTCATAAAATTGCCTTGCTCACTGCCACAACCTCTGCTATTTGATGTCTGAATTAGCAGCCTTATCCTGTAAAAAGTCCTCTTTTGTGTTACACAGAAATAAGGTTGTAATTACGGCCTAAGGCCCCCTTTCTTCCTATGGTGGTTTCTTCCTTCCACCTAACCAGCACATTGTACTTCCCTCTCTATGTCCTGCTTCCAAACATCATAGGGAGATTCTCTGCACTGTATTGATGTGCTGCATGCTGTTTAAGTATATCTCACAGCTTCTTTTAGGTGATCAGCTTCAATCTTTGTCACCCCTAAAGATCCCACACAGGAGACACCTTGCCAGTATTTCCAGGTGGCTTCTCATCTTTCGAGCCTTATGTGTAAGAACTAAAGTTCTACCCTTACCTGTCAATGCTCATTCCTCAAGATATGTGATTGCTTCATGTGCTTTTCAGCATTGGATATCTATTTTCCAGTTTAGCAAGGTGGTCACCTGGTCTTCTGTTCACATAGTTAAGGTTGCAAAGTGGTCCCTGAGTTTCTTTGTGCCCTTCCTTGACCCATTTAACATGTGGGCCTGTTGATGTTAGTTTTACATGTTGCCCACCCTTCAGTTGGACTACCTTTGGACATCCCAATGGTCTAATGCCGCCTACACACGATCGATTTTCTCGACAGTGAAAATACCGTCGAGAAAATCAACGGGAAAAACGAGGAACGGCTTGTTCCCCTACACACGGCCGTTTTTCCCGACATTTTTTCTCTTGGTCGAGAAAAACGACCGTGTGTAGGCTCCCCGGCAGTGTTTCCCTATGGGAAAACTGCCGTGGAAAAAAATGCAGTGAATCACGACGAGAAAAATTAGAGCACGTTCTAATTTTTCTCGTCGTGATTAATGCCGTTTTTCTCGTCGGGAAAAATGACCAAAAGCCCACACACGGTCGTTTTTTCTCGTCAAAGAGAAAAAAATTAATTTTTCCCGACGAGAAAAATGGTTGTGTGTACGCGGCATAAGACTTGTTGAAAACTGTGTCCCATAATAAAAAATTGGATATTTGTCTGCAAAATCCTTTCATTGGAGTACATTACAGCACATGGTTCCCCACCCCTCGGTTTCTTAGAATCTACTCCTATTGTTCCTTGCAAAAAAACTGAGACACGCATGATGTTGGAGGGGTTATATAGGGCTTTTCTTGCAACTGCATTTGCCAGTGTCAAATCACCTGAAAGGAACTACATAATAAAAGGTCTAAGACTCAGAGAGCCTGTTTTTTGTAATGTACTCCAAGAAAAGGATTTTCCAGGTGAGGACAAAATCATATTTACTAATGTACCCCTTACAAAGGCTGTAATTACCAATGAGAACTGTTGATCTTCCAGAAACCCATTGTGCGCCCAACTTCCTGTTTGAGCTCCTGAAGAGAACAGGGCAGAGCTGCCAACACTGCATGGGATGTCAGTGCAGCAATGGCAGAGTTTTCAGCTCAAACAGAAATCACTATATTTCTGGCAGATCAACAGGTACGATTCTGTGCTTGAAGTGTGTGTTTGTTTGTTTTTTTTTGTTTTGTTTTTTTACAGGCAAAATATGGGGAAATATACATGTTACAAAGATGTACTGAATATTATTTTTTATGCCCAGGCATACACTTTAAGGGGTCTGTTTATAATTTATATACAGTATCTCACAAAAGTGAGTACACCCCTCAAATTTTTGTAAATATTTTATTATATCTTTTCATTTGACAACACAAAAGAAATTGCAATTTGCTACAACGTAAAGTAGTGAGTTTACAGCTTGTATAACAGTGTAAATTTGCTGTCCCCTCAAAATGACTCACACAGCCATTAAAGTGGTTGTATACCCACAAATATGAAATGCACCTACAGGTAAGCCTACATTAAGGCTTACCTGTAGGTGCTTGCAATATCTCTGAGACCTACACGGTTTCGGAGATATTTGCAAAAAAACAGTGCACCGCTATCTACGGCGCATGCGCGCCGTAGATAACGGCGCAGGCGCACTGAGCGCGGCGGCTCTTTGAATGGCAGCCTGCCGGACACTGCCGGAATTTGCGCATGCGCGGGGATCGTGCCGTTCCCCGCGCATGCGCGGGAGTGACGTCATCGCCGCTCCGGCCAATCACAGCGCCGGAGCGGCGATACCCGGAAGTCACTCCGGGTATCATGGATGCGACGGAGGACGTGTCCGAGGACCGCTGCTGGGGCTTCGATCTAAGGTAAGTGATTGATAATGAGCTATTATGCTAATCATATCAGCACATTATGACTTTGCCTTGCAGGTTGTGAAAAAAAAAAAAAAAGTTTTGCGGTATACAACCGCTTTAATGTCTAAACCGCTGGCAACAGGGCCGCTGTTAGAAATTATGGGGCCCTGTACAGCCTACCTGACGGGGCCCCCTTCAACCACGCCCTTGACCCCACCCCTGGCGCCGGCTTGAAGCGATTTACATATGTGTGCGGAGCCACCGCATGCATTTGCATTTAATAAGCATGAAGGAGTGGGGGCAGTTTAAATTTCTTTTAAATTGTATTTTTTTTATTTTATTACACAGAAAAAAAAAAACCTTACACTGTATCTTTACATTTTTTTTTTTCATTTTTGCTTTCACAAGAGATGAACAACATCCCTTGTGATAGCATGGGCCATGACATGTCCTCTCTATGGAGGGATCTGGGGTCTTTTAGACCCCATATCTGTCCTTTGGCCTCCAAAGCATAAGATCAAACCGAGATCAGTTTGATCAGATACTTGTTCAAGCCGGTAATGGTTTCATTAAATGAGCCCGAAACCGAAAGTGATAAAATCCTCATCACTTCTAGTTTCTGACATCACACGGTGGGCGGAATGACATCCACCCCTCTCACTGTTTCCCAGTAACCAGATGCTACTGGTCACATCTTAAAAGCAGTAAAGGTGGTGGTGGAACCCCCTTCCACTGCCTGTAAAAGTAATACAGGGGCTTCTTAGCCACTAGGATTACTTTTACTTCGTGCAGAATTGCTGGTGTTAAAAAATGATATCTTGATCATTGCTGTAGTGATGACCAAGATATCACCCTTCCAATCCAGCGACGTACTGATACATCGCTGGACAGGAAGCAGGTAAAATTAAGTGTAAATTAGCATTACACCGTTTCTTATTATCATCAGCATTACAATTATCACACAGGCAGCACTGTAAGCAGGTGCTCTATCATGTCTCTATGTCACATTGCCTTTGGGTGCTGACTTTGTTATGGCTGTTACATACAGTAAGTACAGCAATAAGTTAACAGCCATAACAAAGTCAGCACCCAAAAGCAATGTGACATAGAGACATGATAGAGCACCTGCTTACAGTGCTACTGCTACCTGTGTGATAATTGAGATGCTGATAACCTGCTGTGCTGTGAAATACATAATAGGACACAGTGAGTACTTTATCCTCTAATCCCCACTCACTGTGTCCAGTGCAGCCACGCTGTCCTCCTGCTCTTCTGTCAGCCGCTCAACTTCTTCACATCTTGCTAGGATTGCAGCCGAGAGGCGAACGTAGAATTGCAATATCACTCCGCCAGCCGGGACTAATAGAATAGTGGGGCGGCATGATGTACATGTGCCCGAAAATAAGAAAATAGTCCCTCCACTGCGCTCCCCTCCTGGGTTTTTGAAATCATCTGATGGGAACCAGGAAAATTATATACCCTCCCTGAAAGCGAGTAGAAGTGGGGGAAAAGTTTAGAAAACTATTTTTTTTTAAATGCAGTAACGAATTGTAATGATGCCAGGGCCCCACTGTGTAGCTGATGAGAGCGGGCCCAGTACAACAGGGCTGGTTGTACTGGCCTATCAGCGGCCCTGGCTGGCAACATAAGTGAGTACACCCCTAAGTGAAAATGTCCAAATTAGGCCCAAAGTGGCAATATTTTGTGTAGCCACCATTATTTTCCAGCACTGCCTTAACCCTCTTGGGCATGGAGTTCTCCAGAGCTTCACAGGTTTCAACTGGAGTCCTCTTCCACTCCTCCATGACAACATCACGGAGCTGGTGAATATTAGAGACCTTGCGCTCCTCCACCTTCCGTTTTGAGGATGCCCCACAGATGCTCAATAGGGTTTAGGTTTGGAGACATGCTTGGCCAGTCTATCACTTTTAACCTCAGCTTCTTTAGCAAAGCAGTGGTCATCTTGGAGGTGTGTTTGGAATCGTTATCATGTTGGAATACTGCCCTGCGTCCCAGTCTCCCCTGGTTGCTGCCTCACAGGCTTGACACCATCTGAACCAAATAAGTTGATCTTGGTCTCATCAGGCCACGGGACATGGTTCCAATAATTCAGGTCCTTAGTCTGTTAGTCTTGAGCAAATTGTTTGCGGGCTTTCTTGTGCATCATCTTTAGAAGAGGCTTCCTTCTGGGACGACAGCCATGCAGACCAATTGGATGCAGTGTGCGGCATATGGTATGAGCACTGACAGGCTGACCCCCCCACCCCCCCACTCCTTCATCCTCTAAAGCAATGCTGGCAGCACTCATGCGTATATTTCCCAATATTCCCAAAGACAACATCTGGATATGACGCTGAGCACGTGCACTCAACTTCTTTGGTCGACCATGGCGAGACCTGTTTTGATTGGAACCAGGGAGGGAAAATGTCTTATTGGGCCCAATTTAGACATTTTCACTTAGGGGTGTACTCACTTTTGTTGCCAGAGGTTTAGACATGAATGGCTGGGTTTTGAGTTATTTTGAGGGGACAGCAAATTTACACTGTTAGACAAGCTGTACACTCGCTACTTTACATTGTAGCAAAGTGTCATTTCTTCAGTGTTGTCACATGAAAAGATAGAATAAAATATTTACAAAAATGTGAGGGGTGTACCCATTTTTGTGAGATACTGTATATCTCTATATAGAATAGAGGTATTTGGTCAGGCTTAGAAGTGGAAAGAACACAGGTATCTGGGTGAGCTTACAGAAGTGAAAGAACTCAAGGTGGACATCACCAGTGTGGGGTCTCCAGGTGTGAGGCAAGGCAGTGGCCCTTTATTTTGCACACTTAGAAATCATTACTCCCAGTCATTCATCTATCCTAGCAGGAGTGTATCACATTCGATCAGATATCTTTTGCCAAGTGAAAAAGATGTTGGCAAGAGTTGACCTTTGGTACCACTTTTAAAATCCCTTAGGACTCTTTCACACGGGGCGGATCCGTGCAGATCCGCCCCGTGAAGCTCCGCTTGCTCAGCGGGGATCGCTCCGTTGATCCCCGCTGAGCCGACGGATGACTGGGCGGTCCCCGCACACTGTCAGAGCGCCGCTCTCCCCTATGGGGAATCGGATGACGACGGACCGTAGAGTCCGTTGTCATCCGATCCGCTCCGCCGACGGAAGGAAAAATAGGGTTTTCCTCCGTCACACTTTGGCGGAGCGGAGCGGAGCGGATGTCAGCGGACATGTCTCCGCTGACATCCGTGCCTCCATAGGGGTGCATGGAGGATCCGTTTCAGGTCCGCCTAAAAAACTGACAGGCGGACCTGAACGGACCTCCGTGTGAAAGGGGCCTAATACTACTGCGTTTGAGCAAATTGTTTTGAATCTACCTATATTTATGAGTTCTGTTTTTACATACAGTTAATGAAAGGCAGCAAAAATTGGTCACTGCCCCCATTCCAAGCCTATCAAGACTAATGCCCCGTACACACGATCGTTTTTAATGTCATTTTTTAAACCAACGTTTTTCTCCTCGTTTTTTTTCATGTTTCCTCTCAAGCCTGCCTTGCGTACACACCATCATTAAAAAAAACGATCAAGCAAAGCGCAGTGACGTTCAACACGTACGACGGCACTATAAAGGGGAAGTTCCGTTCGAATGGCGCCACCCTTCATGTTAGCAAAGTTTGTTGAGAGACGATTCGCTCTTTTCAGTCTAGTGCTTTTTAGTCCGTTACAGCATGACGAATGTGCTATCTCCATTACGAACGCTAGTTTTACCAGAACGAGCGCTCCCGTCTCATACTTGATTCTGAGCATGCACATTTTTTTTCACGTCGTTAAAGCATACACACTATCGTTTTTCACGTCGTTAAAAAAAAGACATGAAAAACGACGTGAAAAAAGAGAGCATGTTCGAAATTTTTAATGCCCGTTTTTCACGTCGTTAAAAATGCTCTGGAGCATACACACGATCATTTTTAATGGCCATTTTTTTTAATGGCATTTTTAACGGCACGAAAAATGATCGTGTGTATGGGGCATAAGGGTTCATGCACACTGCAGCTCAAAAAAGAGCTGCTTTTTACAGGCGTTTAAGCTTTTATTACTGCCTATGAAAGCTTGAAGAAGCTTGTTCTTTTTTGTGATCTGTCCGTTTTTATTGAGCTTTTTCAAGCTTTTTTGAGCATTAGGCTCCATGTATACTGGGCTTAAAAAAACATCTGTTCTCTTGGGAGTAAACGCTCATATAGAGCATTTTTTGTACAAAGTTTAGAAGAGCTTAGGAGAATTTTAATTTTTTTCTGCCTCCAAGCTTCAATCAGAAATGCGAACCACAAGAAAAAATCATGCTGTACGCGGACGACATGCTGCTGTTCCTGGAGGACCCCACGCACTCCATCCCCGGGGCTATGTCAATAATAGAGCAATTCGGCCACTACTCGGGATTGACCATTAATTGGTCGAAATCCGCCCTGATGCTGTTGGATGAGGATGGTGGGGTAGCCCTGCCGGACTCTTGTCCCATCCCAGTTGTATCTAGCTTTAAATATTTGGGGGTACAGGTGTCGCCCAGGCTGGGGGACTACTGCTCCCTTAATGTGCACCCATTGCTGTCCCGGTTTAGGGACAAAATTAATACCTGGAACACCCTAAAAATGTCACTTGCAGGTAAAGCCAATCTGATCAAAATGATTTTAATGCCACAACTACTCTACTTTCTTCATAACTCGCCTGTAGTGATACACCTGAAAATCTTCCGAATAGTGAACACTCTCTTCCGACGGTTGTTATGGCATACTAGGCCCCCTCGGATTAGACTGGAACACTTGCAGCGGGCCAAGGACAGTGGGGGGCTGGCGGTTCCCAATCCTTGGCTGTACTACATAGCGGCCCAGTTACAGCATTTGATCGGCTCTATGTCCCAGGACCCGGGGAGCTCGGCGGCACGACTGATGCTATCGGCCACTGGCGCTGAGACTATCCCGATGGGGCTGGAGGCGCAAATGTTCCTAAAATCCAACAAGCGGACCCCGACGCTCGCACTTATCCAAAAAGTCTGGAATAAGGGCCGACAACTCCAGGGAGTGCAGGGATTCACAGAAGACAGCCCAATATGGGGCAATAGGTCTTATGTGGAGTTGGTGAAGCTGCAGCAGGGGCCCAGATGGCGTGCCCATGGTGTGGCTCTGCTGTCCCACATTTTCGTTAACGGCAGGCTTCTCACTTTCCCCGAACTGCAGGCCAGATTTGACCTCCCAGCTCATATGCATTATTACTACATGCAGCTTCAACATGCGGTTGCGGCACACGGGAATGCGGTGGAATGGGTTCAGTCGCCCACCCCGGTGTTCCGTGTGCTGCACACTAGCACTGAAACAAAAGGATTTATCTCACAATGCTACCAGATGTTACTGGCAAGTCACCTACAGGCATTCCCGAGCAGGGCGGAATCCATGTGGGAGAAGGACATAGGTACACTGTCAGGGGACCAATGGGAGGAGGCGTGGCAGTCAGTCACTACTTGTTCTTTAAACGTTGCGCAGAAAGTGTCACAGCTATATATATTATTGAGGGTACACTACACCCCGCTGAAATTAATATAAGATGGGTAAGCTCGGGGACCCTGTGTGTGGTAGATGTCAGAGGCACAATGGAGATCTCATTCATCTCCTGTGGAGATGCCCTAAGCTTCACAGGTATTGGACTGAGGTGGTGGGTACAATAAACAGAGTGTTTCAAACTACGATCCCTTTGGACCCTAAGTGCTGCCTGCTGGGGATCTTGGAGGAAGCGATCCCTGGGGAGTTGACCAGGGTCGCGGTCTCTAGGGCCCTGTTTCAGGCCAGGAAGCTTATTTTGATGGGTTGGAAGTCAGTCTCACCGCCTACCACCACCTCTTGGGTAGCACACATGGGGAATACTCTTATAATGGAAAAGTACATATACCAGCACAGGGGAAGCCCGAGCAGGTTTGAGAGAATTTGGTCCCAATGGCTTGATACCCCTGGCCTGAGCCCCAGGGAGCTGGTGATGTCCCGACTTTTGCAGTAAATTTGAAACCAAGCGGCCAAGGATTAATATGCTTATATATGCAAGATTGTGGTGCTGTTTTTTATGTGATCTTATATGTTGTTTTACAGTTCGCCAGCAGAGGGAAACCTTTGCTATTTTTTGTACAATGGAAACTGTTGTGATCTATCTGGTGTTCAATAAAAACCTTTTTGATTTAAAAAAGAAATGCGAACCAGAAAGTTTTTTTTTTTTCTGCCTCTAAACGTTAAACTCAAAATATGCCTCTTAACGTCCTAATGTACATGGACACATAGGATAACTTTGAGCTGCTTCTACAGGCAGAACACAAACCTCCTGTAGAACTTTTTTTCGCATATTTTCACACGTTTTTGAGCTCTTTGGGGCACTAGCTACTCTCAAAAACACGAGTTTGGGGGCTTTTTTCTGCCGGTAGGAGCATATGCCTGAAAACACCTGAAAAAGCCCTAGTGTGCATGGACACATTGACTAACGTGGAGGGGAGTTTCCAGGCAGAAAAAATAAGAGCTCAAAAGCCTGTAGGAGACGCTTCTTTGAGCTCCTTTTGAGCTGCATTGTGCATGAGCGTAAATGCAATACAAGTAAAAACTCTTGGGGTTTAAATCCATTAATATACCGTAGGTGTTGCATAAAACGTCATCAGAGTTCAATATCATTTATTGCAATTGTGACTATGTACATCTGATAATTCTGCAATACGTGCATTTGAGCAATTTTATTGAAGGTCCGAGATTTATGACAAAGTTTAAACGTTTTTTGCTTGTAATTTCAGCCAATTTTTTATATTACTCATGGAGAACTAAAACAGGTTTTTACACATGTGTCCAACTAAACATTGCTCTCATAAGTTGGAGGACAATGGCTATTACAGAGTTAAGCAGCCGTCTGGATTTTCTGCAGCAGAGCCAGTTGGCGTTGAGTCCTGAGCTCAGATCCAGCATCTCTACAGAGTAAATTTTTGGTCTCACGACAAGCCAGAGATTGGGTATCCGCTCCAGGAAAGTCATCCTAGAGTGTGTGAGAAACCCGAGCCTGCATTATGGAATCCCTCTTGTTACAAGCAGACCATGGCCAACATCTCATATTAGAGGTACCTAGAGAGGGAAGGCTTGCACCTTGTGCTTTGTGCCTGTGATTGTTACCCATATTGTACATTATTTCCTCTTCAATTGAAGATCGACATGTTTGCTGCCAGAAAACGTCAATTACTTGGCACAACCATGAGTGACTATTCTAGCTTTCTAAGAAATTAATTGTTTACTCCAGATGACTTTCAATCTTCAATTACTGCAGAGAGAAAACAAACAATGTTACAGGCAGGACTGATGAGCTTAGGTCATTATTGGAACTTTGAAAGCATTATTACTGATTGTAGGCAGTGTGAGATAATCACTTAGGGATATTTAGTGACAGTAGACTGCTATTATATAAAGCAATGGAAAAGCTGTTGCTGTTTTTTTTTTTAGAGTAGGTTTAATAAAAAAATGAGCGAGGCTGTCTGTTGCATGTAGATGGTTTTTACCTAAAGGGTATGTTCCGGTATTACCCAAATTTACTTCCTGACCTCCCTCATACCCTCTAGAAAACAGCATTGAATTTTTTTTCTTTTAACCTTGTTCCTTGTGTTATTAGTCCAAAGAGACAGTTGGGAGCTCACTGGATTTTTTTTGCCAGGCCAAATAAGTCAAGTTTTTTTTCTTTGTACTTGATTTTTAAACCTGAGAAGCTATGCATGTATTGCAGAGCTGTACTGAATATATTTTTTATTATTTTTCAAAAACATACACTTTAATAATCATTCTTGTTTTATGGTTAGCACAGGATGGTTAGCCATCTTGATTCTATGATCAATTCCCAACAGCGATGCTGTCTTCATGGGGTGATCCTGTTAGTTTATGCCTGTGTTAGCCCTGGTTCACACTGGTGCGATTTCAGGTGCGACATGCGATTTCAAAATCATACCTGAAGTCGCACCCCATGGATTTCAATGGAAATGTGCTAATTGGTGCGACACAAGACACTAGCGATTTCCAAAAGGTTTTTGTATTACTTTTTTGCGATTTCAGGTCGATTTAACATCCATAGAGTGCTATGTAAATCGACCTGAAATCGCAGTACTGTTTATATCAGTGCGATTTGGAGCAGTCTTTTTTTTTGGTGATGTCATTGCAGCTTCAGCTGATCTTTCCCCCCCCCCCAGCAGGTGTTTTCGTGAGGAGTTTGGAGCAGGACTTTTTTTTTAACCCTGCCAGCGCTGCTATGTGTATGAAAACAGCTGACCTGTCCCCTCCCCTAGAAGGTGTTACAGTGAGGAGTTTGGAGCAAGATGTTTTTTTTTTTTTCACAGCCAGCGCTGCTTTCTTTATTAAGTCACAAATCAGTAAAATCAGGTGTATAATAAAGGCCTTCAATACACCGCTCAGCGCCTCGGACTCGCACAATTGCAAAAAAATGTCGTAGTAAGTAACCGACACTGGAAATAGGTAACACACAGAAAATCAGAGTGATACCATAAACGAATTTCTCTGATAAACTCAAAGAATTTCTAAGAGGAACAGCCGTTTAAAAATATAAAATATAAAAAAAAAAATAGTATAAACATAAACGGTGGATCTGTGTCAGAAATATACTAGAAACAGCGCTGGTGTTGGTAAGATTCAGGTGGCCAACTCCACCTCCAAAATGATTAACAGTTTATGGCAGATGAGACAGATATGCAGAGTGTCCAATAGTGTTCATTGGTGGTCCTAGATACAAACAGCATGCACCTTCACCGTAAAATCCTGATCCACCCAGTGGGAACACACTCCCCCTCAGGGGTTTAAACTCACCAGAGCAAAGCTAAAAAAAAACGCCTTGAACAGGGGAGTAAATCGGAACCTTTTCAGCATTTAGCATCAGCCAAGGAGATGTCTGATCAGTGGGGACTCCCAAAAGGAATGCACAAACAGAAGAAGGCAAAAATAGCGTAACTCAGTTTATTTGGTCAAATTCCCCACACATCACATAGCCCCTTATTGCATTAAACGTACATTGGTTAAAACATAACAGAGCAAAAAATCATATCACCACAGAGACGCCCTCTGTTGAAGTCAGGATATGACGAAACGCGTCAGTGCGTGACCTACACGACGCTACCGGAAGTGATGTATGCGCTCCACGCCAGCTAAACCCGGAAGTAAGAACAGTTCCTGGATATTCGTTCGGGAATCGATCTTCTCACGGACGGCGATGTGGTGATATGACTTTTTGCTCTGTTATGTTTTAACCAATGTACGTTTAATGCAATAAGGGGCTATGTGATGTGTAGGGAATTCGACCAAATAAACGGAGTTACGCTATCTTTGCCTTCATCTGTTTGTGCATTCCTTTTGGGAGTCCCCACTGATCAGACATCTCCTTGGCTGATGCTGAATGCTGAACAGGTTCCGATTTACTCCCCTGTTCAAGGCGTTTTTTGAGCTTTGCTTTGGTGAGTTTAAACCCCTGAGGGGGAGTGTGTTCCCACTGGGTGGATCAGGATTTTACGGTGAAGGTGCATGCTGTTTGTATCTAGGACCACCAATGAACACTATTGGACACTCTGTATATCTGTCTCATCTGCCATAAACTGTTAATCATTTTAGAGGTGGAGTTGGCCACCTGAATCTTACCAACACCAGCGCTGTTTCTAGTATATTTCTGACACAGATCCACTGTTTATGTTTATACTATTTTTTTTTAAGTCACAAATCAGCTTGCTTTTCATTGGAATAAGTACAAATCATACTATCTGCAAATCGCAAGTAGGCTCCAGAAATCGCAAACAAATACAAAAGAAATCGGAACAAAATCAGAAGTGACTGGGAAAGAAATCGGAGTGCCAAATCGCACTCAAAACGTGAGATTTGTAAATCGCACCAGTGTGAACCAGGGCTTAGGGATAGTAAATGATGCATGTATTGAGAAAAATACAGGGACTGTCATTGCTGACCTTCTAAAAATTCTAGAAGTCTTCTATTCATGTTGATCCTCTGGGTGATTATCTAATGCAAAAGTTCTGTTATGAGTACATGCATAGACCAGTGTCTCATTGGGGTTGATTTACTTAATCTGGAACATGCAAAATCTGGTACAGCTCTGCATAGAAACCAATCGGCTTACATGTTTTATTGTCAAAGCTTAATTGAACAAGCTGAAGTTAGAAGCTGATTGGCTACAATGGACAACTGCACCAGATTTTGCACTCCCCAGTTTTAGTAAATCAACCCCATAGTATTGAAGTCAGAGACTGCAGCCAGCTAGTATTTTCAGATAGTGGCCTGCTTTTTCTCTCATTACAGGTCTCCTTTAAAAACAGCATGGTAAAGATCGAGCTTGCCAAGTACAGTAATGGGAACTGTGCAGTTTGTTTGTTTTTTGCCAGCATTTGGCTAGCTAACTTTTTTTTTAGATTAGTTGCGCATCATTGGATTATGTTTTGTCAGAAAATTAGCACAGCTACAATTATATACTATTGATATTACGACTCTGCTAAGATTATAAAAGACATAACAATGTCTGCATTTATTGAGGCCTATGAGTAGAAGGCTGAGGCTACATTTACTCCAATTGTGCATGTCTTAAGACATGTTTTACACACATGACATGTTAAGGACCGATCCTTCGCTTTGACTTACCCTCTATCCAACTTACCCACCCCCTTGTACAATTCTAATAAATAACGACTGACAAGGTTGTGGAGTAAAATTGGCCTTCCGGCCTATTTATTTTAACAACTTTTATATGAAATAAATAACCACTTAAATAACCGTTTAAATAACATTTTTCTTAACACTTAAAATACCCCTGGTGGTCTTATAGACCACCAACTCCAACTTGGGCACTGGGACTAACATATCCCTTAGGCCTCCAGTCGCAAGACACCGACTCGGAGACAGTACACCTGGCCGCAGTGCCCTACCATTTACCCCCCTTCCTGGTTAACCCTTGTTGACCAGAAGGTACTCAATAACCCCATACCACCTATGGGTACCACCTTTTTCTCCAGACTTCCCCTTTTACCTCCTCTTCCAGGAACCAAACCCCGCCACAGCTCGCAAGGGGTAACGCCTTACTCTTGCGAGCAACCCCACACCCTCAGGGCCTGCTGAATTCCCTCCTGCAAACCCAGTTCCACAGGTCAATGCCCACTGCATTCAGGTGGACCCCATCTCCCCTTAGGTACCTCCACGTATCGACGTCCAACTCACGGTGGCGCACCACCAGGCCACCATTCCTCACAAAAATTCTCCCCACTTCCTTATTGACTTTTATCCGGGCCTTATTAACTTTTTCTACCGACCATGCCCACCGCCAGGATGTCCTGCCTACCATGTCCGACCAAATAACCCCAATACCCGGGAATGTAGTGCACAACCTTAAAATCATATTTAATGTCCCGTATCAGTTGGTGCATTGATCTGGCCCCCATGTCGTTACCTCCCGCATGCAGCACCAATACCTCCGGTGCCCTTTCCCGACCTGCGAACCTCTGTATCTCCGGCATAACCCCACTCCACGTCATACCCGGCACCCCGGGCCTCTTGTAAGGGAATTCATAACTGCCTTCCATTGGGCCGAACATCGGCCCGACTTGCCCCCCAGAACACGTACGAGTGACCCAAAAATCCAAACTAGTCTGGGTTCACCACCAACCGTTTTTATCCACTGCGCTGCGCTGTCAAGGCAATGTCCCACATCCAGTCGGGCAGGTAACCCTGCGTTGATCCGCTGCTGGCGCCAACTCCCGGAACCTGTCCCACTGAAAACGAGACAAAGCGTCAGCCAGGGTGTTATCCACCCCAGGAAGATGCACCGCGTACACAAATACCTTGAACTGCAAGCAGCGCAAACCAAATGTCTCAACAAACGCACCACTGGCTGTGACGTGGCTGACAACCTATTCACTACCTGAACCACTCCCATGTTATCACCGTTTAGGCGCACCTTGCTATTCCGGAATGAATCCCCCCATAGTTCAAACGCCCCACAATTGGGAAAAGTTCCAATAGTACCAGGTTCTTCAAGAACCCCCGCTTCCTCCCACTCCTTTGGCCATGGAGCCGCACTCCATTTTCCCTGACAGAACGCCCCATACCCCGTGGAGCCAGCCTCATCCGTAAACAAGTCCAGATCGAAATTGCCAACGGGCCCGGCCATCCACAACGCCCGCCCGTTGAAAGATTCCAGAAAACCGTGCCACACTTCCAAATCCTCACGAAGCTCTCTGGTTAGGCATACAAAATGAGTAGGAACCTGCACCCCGGCTGTCGCAGCCGACAACCTGCGGCTAAATACCCTGCCCATGGGCATTATCCTGCAAGCGAAACACAACTTACCCAATAGTGACTGCATCTGTCGCAGCTGAATCTTACGACGGCCGATAACACCGCGCACTTCCTCCTTAAACTCTTCCAGCTTATCCTCTGGCAGTCGGCATTCCATCTTCTCAGAATCCAGCTCTATGCCCAGAAAAACTAAAGACGACGTGGGGCCCACCGTCTTCTCGGGGGCCAAAGGGACCCCAAAACGATCGGCCACGAATTGCAGCGTCCCCAGCAGGACCCTGCAAACGTTAGACCCCGGAGGGCCCACGCACAGAAAGTCATCCAGATAATGGATGATCGAACTGATCCTCGACACGTCCCGGACCACCCATTCTAGGAACGAACTAAAAGTCTCAAAGAGCGCGCAAGAGATGGAGCAACCCATGGGCAAACAACGGTCCACGTAGCAAGCCCCCTCCCACATGCAACCCAAGAAACGAAAGCTGTTCGGGTGTACTGGTAGCAACCGAAAAGCCAATTGAACATCGGCTTTTGCCAACAACGCTCCCCGTCCACACCTGCGCACCCATGCCACAGCCGCATCGAAGGAGGTGTACGATACCGTGCAGTCCTCCGGCGTAAGAGCATCATTCACCGACCCACCCCTGGGAAAGGACAGGTGATGAATCAATCGAAATTTTTGAGGTTCCCTCTTGGGGACCACCCCAAGGGAGAAACCACTAACTCAGGTATGGGCGCATCCGTGAACGGTCCGGCCATACGCCCCAACTGTACCTCCCTATCTAGCTTCACCGAAACCACCAAGGGATGGAGAGAGGCAGACCGGATGTTCTTGGCTGCCGGGGGGACTGCAAAAGGCGCGCAAGGAATTCTGAAACCACCGGCGAAACCCTCCTCTAACAACTTGGCTGCACGCCTGTCGGGATACCTATTGAGAAAGGGAAGCATCCTTTCCACCCGGATTGGCGTCGTTCCCTTTTCCCCCAGAATCCCCAGGGCGACCCCTGCCTCGCGTAAAGCATTTGGACAAGGCATGACTGCCCCCACATCCTGAACACACATGCTTGAAGCGACAGCTTGCTCCGGACTTGCACGTGCCCTCGTTGAACTGCCAGCAGTAGCCCCACCGTTTCTCGGTCGGTTGTCCCGAGGCTGCAGCACCTCTGACCCCCCCCCTGAAACTGATTGGTGGCCCGCGACGCTGTCATCAGCCGCATCCACAAGTTGATGTCCTTGTGATCCCATCGCAGTCCTGGTCTCATGGCCATCCTCTGCCGGAACTGTTTGTCATACCTCAACCATGCTACGCCACCATACGTCCTGAACGCTTCGCTAACCGCCTCCAAATAAATGAACAGCCCAGAACAATGTTTCGGGGCCTTCTGCCCTATCACACAAGCCATGATCGCAAACGCTTGCAACCAATTTGTGAAAGTACGGGGTATAAGACGATAACGCCTCTTTTCCTCATCCTCCTTCCTGCTCTCTTCCGGCTTCACCCTATCCAGGTTGAATTTGTCCAAGGGGAGCAACGTGAAGATCTCCACATACTCACCTTTTCACAGCTTTTCTCTGACCTCCGGCTTGAGGTGAGTTCCTAACGGTGCCTCAAAACAAATGTACATCTCATTCTTAGCGGCATCCGCCAGCCTGATCACCTCCTTGTTTTTCTCTCCCGCAGCAACTTGCCCACCTGCCGTGGCCGCCCCCCCTTCCAATGGGGCCTGCCCCTCCTCTGACACCTCTACCGCTTGCACGCCTGGGGCCACGGGTACATCCGAAGGCCCCGCCACCTGCGATGAACCCCCTGTTTTCCCCCAAGCCGCCGCGGGCGACACCATGTCGCCCCCGCCCGGCTTAAAACGCCTGACCAAATCCTCCAACCCAGACCACAAGTCCTGCGTCTCCCCTGCCACTTTCCTCCCCGGTGGGGAAGAACGCGACCCAGGTGTCGCGCCTAAGCCCCCCCCCCCAACACCCCCTTGACCCAATAAATCTTGTAATAAGGAACAAATAACCACAGAAGAGTGGGACTTACCGGGCTGCCTGAAACTGGGTCCACCAGCCGCCGAACTGTTCTCCAGCGAAGCCAGTTGTCCCGAGTCCTCGCCACCGTCTGACCCGGACAGCTCCCCCCCAGACCTGTTGTCATCCGATTCTGCCGACACAAGCGCTGGCTGCACACCGTGCGGACGCGACCCACGTGGCAAGGGCTGTCGTGGCTGAGCATCACGCCCTCTCGATCCTGGCACACCCGACCCACTCGCCACCTCCACCGACGGATTCCGGGTCCGCCCCCTGGCACGGGTGTCATCCGCTCTACTCCCATCCGTCAGTCTTGGCGCCAAACCCCTCACCGCTCGTCCTGCTGGCTCCGCCGGACCCCTGACCGCCACCGCCTCCAGGCCACTGGCCCGCGAACTGGATTCTCCACGCTGGGCCGCACGGCTGTTCCGGGCATCACCCGCAGCCTCGACCGCAATGTCACCGCATCTCCGACGTGCGGGAGGGGGAGGGGCAAGAGGGCCACTCGTCTCCCCCACCGCCGAACTCCGTCCACGGCGCGGATTCCTCCCGGCCCCCCCCGCCGACACCGGCTGCGTGCGGTCAGGGGATGCGGCCGGAGGGCCCCCAACGGGTCTCCGGAAGGAAGTAGATCCACTCGGGGATGCCTCCGGACTGTACCGCTCAGGCGGCCTGAACCGCCTAGCGCGCCCCGTAGCGACCCCCCCCCCCCCGGCGGGCGCTGCCGCCCGCTCATCTAACACTGCAGACACCTGTTCCTGCAGCCACTCTGCCCCCTGCGCGGCCACCGCGGCCCGCAATTGCGCTAATAGCTCAGCCACATCAGCCATAGCACCGGCTGTGAAGCTTTCTACCTCGTGAGTGAAATGGAGGAAGTGAGAAAACGTCACTTCCTCCCTGACTAACTGCACTCCCCCTCCCCTTCTTCCCCACAGCCACCCCCCTTTTCTTAAAGGGAACCACAGCCCCTGCTAGGCTACTGCCTGTCCCACATGTCATGCCGTCCCTCCGCTCATTTCTCTCTTTGTCATTGCTCCAGGACTCTCTTTGTAAAAGGCCCCTTTCAATTGACTTTTTAGTAGGAAAAGGGACATTAATAAATATATATTTGTGTGTGTGTGTGTGTGTGTATATACATATACATATATATATATATATATATATATATATATATATATATATATATATATCCACAGTGGGTAGGGAAAGTATTCAGACCCCCTTAAATTTTTCACTCTTTGTTGTTATATTGCAGCCATTTGCTAAAAATCATTTAAGTTAATTTTTTTCCTCATTAATGTACACACAGCACCCCATATTGACAGACAAACACAGAATTGTTGACATTTTTGCAGATTTATTAACCACTTGCTTACTGGGCACATAAACCCCCTTCCTGCCCAGGCAAAATTTCAGCTTTCGGTACTGTCACACTTTGAATGACAATTGTGCGATCGTGCGCCGTGGCTCCCAAACAAAATTGACGTCCTTTTTTTCCCACAAATAGAGCTTTCATTTGGTGGTATGTAATCACCTCTGCGGTTTTTATTTTTTGCGCTATAAACCAAAAAAGAGTGACAATTTTGAAAAAAAACACAATATTACTCTTTCGTCCATGGACCGACACAGCCTCTCTATTGACAAAGTGGGTATTATCCGTTAATTAGGAGTGACTAGGCAGAAAACTTGTAAAAAGTGTTGCATCACACCCTCTACAGTACCGCCCAGGGGGCGGACCCTCTGGGTATATCACCTCAGTCTGCATCTCGCAGATCAGTTTTTTTCTGTCTAGCAAGGAGTAGGACATGGCTCCCTTCGGGCCCATTGGTCTGGGGAAAAAGATATATTTTTTTGCTACATTTTTTGTTTCCTGCGATCTTCGATCAACTGCCGACTGGGTGACAGGCTGGATCCTCGATCCTTGTAGTCTCCCCAGTTCGGCCATCGAGCGTGTGCCGACCCTAGCTATGCGCTGGGTTTTCCACGACATGCCCGTTGCTCCACGGGTGGCCGGTGAGCCTACGCTCCAGGGCCTGCATCGGACCGCTCAGCTTCAGCTGACCTTACGGCTGAGTCGCAGCAGCCTGGCCTGTGAGCGTCACGCTCCAGGGCATACATATGATCGTCCCTTTTGGGTCCAATCACAGCATGCCTGGCCAACAGTCACCTTTCGTGCGTGGACGATGATCTGTTTGGAATGTCTTCCAGCATAATACATGCAGGATAGGTAAGTAAACTCCCCTGCCGCGGCTGGGTGATTTGGCTGGACATTCCTGGAGAGAGTGGTTGTGGCCCCTTTCTTCCCTCTCTCCCTGCCTTTTCCCTCCTCCCTGGGCTTCTAGCTAAAGGTTGCTGGGTGCTGGGGGTCACCTAAGGGGTTCCACTGGAGCGGGGCTGGCTGTAACTAACATTTAAAAGAAATGTCATTTCTGCTTACCTGTGTGTGCTTCCTCCTCCATGCTGTCAGTGGTCATTTTGTGGTGGTCCATGCCGGGTTCGGCCTCTAGTGACTGTCCTGCGGCCATCTTCCTGTGGTTTCGTCGCCATTTTCTTGTAGTCCACACCCACTGGCCTCTATCAACTGATCGTCGGCCATGTTTGTCCACCCTGTATGTATATATTGCCGTTCGGCGGCCATCTTTTTGTGGGCTACGGCTGCTTGGCCTCTATCTTCGGCTCGGTGGCCATTTTCTTAGAGCCCACATTATCTTCCATACAAACGTTTTTGGCGGCCATTTTGCGAGAGTCTCCGGCCTCTAGGGTGCATTACACTGGCGCGAAAATTCAAACAGGAAGCGCTGATAAAAGAAGCAGACTGACACAGCAGCAGTGGGACAGCATCACAGGCGCAGCACACGGCAGCATAGCAGTACCGGTCCAGGGTGGTGAGTCCTCTGGGTAACCCATCATCTCTGCAGCGCAGGAGGGTGGCCTATTGATATCTTGCCTGGAGCCCGGTGGGTGTCAGCGTGTGGTCAGCATGGCATCTGAGCCAGATGTCTTCTCCCCTGAAGCACCAGATTTAGCAGCTTGTGCCCCTGAGGTGTCTATGAACGCTATGTCGGCAATCCTAGAGGCGTTTGCTGCCAGGGTGGAAGCAGCACAGGGGAATACAGGGGGTAGTAAACGCCCCCGTCCCCTGCAATCTAATGGGGATAATTCTGATGCAGAACCTGGTCCAGCTACGGCTCATGGCTCAGATTCGGACGCATCAGAGACTGCAGACCGTAATCGATCGGACAGTGAGGATGACTCCAAGTCCAGGTCAGTACGCGAGACGGCTTTGGTATCTGACCTTATTACTGCAGTGCGGGATACGCTAAAGTTGGAAAATACTGCAGAAGCAGCAGAAACTCCAGTCCCCTTTGGGTTTCGTAAACCTGCCCGCACTGCTAAGGTGTTCCCTTGTGTGTCTTATTTTGACAAACCCTTATACAAGGAATGGGAGAACCCACTGAGGGTCTTTACAGCCCCAAAGAGGTTTGCGGTACGGTACCCCTTTAAGGAGAGTTTTCTGAAGAAATGGACCTCTCCCCCTATAGTGGACCCTTCGGTGTCCAGACTTAATAGAGCCACCACTATTCCAGTAGAAGGGGCTCCTGTTTTCAAGGACCCTGTGGATAAGAAGGCTGAAGCACTCGCTCGCTACCTATATTCAGTGGTAGGCTCGGCAGTACGCCCGACATTGGCGGGGGCCCCAGTGTCTCAGACACTTACTGAATGGGCAAAATTGCTACTCCAGGGGTTAAAGGAGCGAGATGCTCCTCCTAATGAGATAACTTTGGCCGACCAGTTGGTCCAGGGCCTTAAGTTTGTCTGCGAGTCAGACATGGATACTATTCCCCTACTGTCAAGAGCTTCGGTTTATGCAGTAGCAGTACGCCGCCTGATCTGGCTAAAGGGCTGGTCTGCGGACCAGACTTCCAAGAAAGCCCTGTTGGATCTGCCTTTTAAGGGCGACAGACTTTTTGGGGCTTCTCTGGATGACATCATCAAGGATGCCACAGGAGGTAAAAGCACTTTGCTTCCCCAAACTAGCAAGGGTAGGGGGCAACGCCAAGGGCAAGGGCCCTCCTTTACTGCATGCAGGCGTTTTTTTCGTCCCCCTAGGGCAACAGGGAAAAGACCCCAGGCCGACAAGGCGCTAAGCGTCCTTGGTCCCGCAAACCCAACAAGCCTGCGGACAAATCTGCGTCCGCATGAAGGTCCGCCCCCACCCAGCTCTCAGGTGGGGGAACGTCTTTGCAAATTCGCGACTCAGTGGACAGCTCTAGTCTCCGACAGGTGGGTTTGCGCTGTAGTCTCAGGCTACAAGATAGAATTTCTCTCTTGTCCACCGGACAGGTTCATCACCTCCAATCTCCAGCTACTACCGATCGTCGGGAGGCCCTGTATGGGGCGGTCCAGGGTCTACTGGAACGCGGGGTAGTTGTTCCAGAACAGGAACGAGGTCAGGGTTTTTACTCAAATCTGTTCATTGTGCCGAAGAAGGAGGGGGTTCGTCCAATCTTGGACCTCAGAGCCCTCAATTGCTTTGTGAAAGTACAAAGATTTCGGATGGAGTCGGTTCGATCTGTAGTCTCTCTATCCGGGGGACTTTCTGGCCTCCTTGGACATCAAGGACCCATACCTGCATGTCCCCATATACTCCAGACACCAGAGGTTTCTGCGATTTGCTATCGGGAAGAACCACTACCAGTTTGTGGCCCTCCCGTTTGGCCTTGCCTCAGCACCCAGGACGTTCACCAAGGTGCTCGCTCCGATTCTGGCACTTCTAGGACAGCGGGGTATCGCTATCATGGGCTACTTGGACGACCTTCTACTGAAGGCCCCTTCAAGCTCAGAATTAGAGGTAAGCGTGTCTATTACCTGTCAGACTCTTCGAGACTGTGGTTGGATACTAAACACGCAAAAGTCAGTATTGGTGCCCACTCAACGCCTAGTGTACCTAGGGTTGATTCTGGATTCCTCAGAGGCAAAGGTATTCCTTCCTGTGGAGAAGTTGCAGACCCTCCGGGCTGCAGTACGGCAGCTGACTTCCAGAAATTGGTCGTCACTCCGTTTTTGCATGCGAGTGTTGGGCCTCATGGTAGCCTCCTTCGAGGCGGTCCCATATGCTCAATACCACACTCGAGTGTTACAGAAGGAAGTTCTGTCCAGATGGAACAGATGCCCTTCATCTCTGGATTATCAGATCTGAGTGAGCCACCTAGTCAGGAGATCCCTGGTATGGTGGCTGACAGCACCGGCTCTAATGGCCGGGAGGTCATTTCTTCCGAATTACTGGATAGTGATCACGACGGACGCCAGCCTTACAGGTTGGGGGGGAGTCTGGGGTGTTCAGTCGGCGCAAGGTCACTGGACCCCAGAGGAAGCCCTCCTGCCGATCAATGTCCTGGAAATCCGGGCGATCAGGCTGTGCCTCTTCAAATGGTCTCAGAGGCTGCAAGGGCGTCCAGTCAGGATCCAGTCAGACAACGCCACAGCAGTGGCATATGTCAATCATCAAGGAGGAACAAGAAGCTCAGCTGCAGCATCGGAGGTCGCTCGCATCCTGAAGTGGGCAGAGAGGAGTGTACCGGCACTATCGGCCGTGTACATTCCGGGTGTGGAAAACTGGCAGGCGGACTACCTGAGCCGCCAGATGCTGGACCAGGGAGAATGGTCCTTACACCCAGAGGTGTTCCAACTCCTCTGCCAAAGATGGGGCACACCAGACGTAGATCTTCTGGCTTCCCGACTCAATCGGAAGGTATTGAGGTTTGTGGCCCAGTCAAGAGACCCATGGGCAGACGCAACGGACGCGTTGGTGGCATAGTGGGGTCAGTATCGGCTAATCTATGCCTTCCCTCCCTTAAGGCTTCTTCCTCTTCTGCTCCGCAGAGTGGAGGCAGAGGGAATTCCAATGATCCTAATCGCTCCAGATTGGCCTCAGCGTCCTTGGTACGCCGATCTAGTACGTCTGGTAGCAGACGTCCCCTGGCGCCTACCACTACGGAAGGACCTGCTATCGCAAGGTCCCATACTCCATCCTGCTTTACAGTCACTGGCTTTAACGGCATGGCTGTTGAGAACCAGGTACTGAGAGAACGGGGCCTATCAGATTCAGTAATCTCTACTATGAGAAGTGCTCGGAAACCGTCCTCTAGGAAGGTTTATCACCGCACTTGGAAGGCCTACATCTCCATGTGTGAGGAAATGAAATGGCATCCATGTACTTATTTGGTTTCCAGAATCCTGCTGTTTTTACAGCATGGGGTGGACCAAAGGCTTGCCTTAAGTACGATTAAGGGACAGATATCTGCCCTGGCTGTCTTTTTTCAGCGACCCCTGGCGACTCACTCTCTCGTGAGTACATTTGTGCAGGGGGTTCGACATGTGGCCCCTCCGGTCCATCCCCCACTACCTCCGTGGGACTTGAACCTGGTCCTCTCGGTGCTTCAGAAGGCACCGTTTGAGAATATTAGAAATATTCCCCTGTTGACACTTTCTCAGAAAGTGGTCTTCCTGGTGGCTGTTATGTCAGTTAGACGAGTCTTTGAGCTGGCAGCATTGTCCTGCAAGGCTCCCTATTTGATTTTCCACAAGGATAAGGTGGTGCTGCGGCCGCAGCCTTCCTTTCTTCCGAAGGTCGTTTCGGCTTTTCATCTCAACGAAGACATTGTACTTCCATCCTTGTGTCCTCACCCGTCGAATCCTAAGGAGTCGGCGTTGCATTCCTTGGACGTTGTCCGAGCTTTGAGAGTATACCTATCTGCTACTTCCCTGTTCCGGAAGTCAGACTCACTGTTTGTTTCGGTGGCTGGTCCCAAGAAGGGCCAAGAAGTCTCGTCGGCCACCATCTCTAGGTGGATCCGACAGTAATCCAGGCTTACGCCTTAAAGGGTCAAGCGCCCCCCTTTCCAGTCACGGCGCATTCAACCAGGGCAATAGGTGCCTCTTGGGCTTTCCGACATCAAGCATCTGTTTCCCAATTATGTAAAGCGGCGACTTGGTCGTCTACTCACACTTTCACAAAATTCTACAAAGTTGATGTAGGTGCATCTTCGGATGCCTCTTTCGGCCGCAAGGTTTTGCAAGCGGCTGTTTAGAGTTGCAACTCCTCCGTTGGAGGAGTGCTGTTTTGTGTTTGGGGTGAAGTTTATTTTTATGCTGTTGCCACCCCTCGTTTTTTCTTTGACACTGCTTTGGGATGTCCCACTTTGTCAATAGAGAGGCTGTGTCGGTCCATGGACGAAAGAGTAAATAGGATTTTTTACTCACCGTAAAATCCTTTTCTCTGAGTCCATGGACCAACACAGCACCCACCCCTCCTTTTAAGTTTGTACTGCTTTTTGACGAACTGATCTGCGAGATGCAGACTGAGGTGATATACCCAGAGTGTCCGCCCCCTGGGCGGTACTGTAGAGGGTGTGATGCAACACTTTTTACAAGTTTTCTGCCTAGTCACTCCTAATTAACGGATAATACCCACTTTGTCAATAGAGAGGCTGTGTCGGTCCATGGACTCAGAGAAAAGGATTTTACGGTGAGTAAAAAATCCTATTTTTTTGATTTTTGCTTTAATAAATATCCCAATTGTTTTTTTGAAAAAACTATTTTTTTCTCAGTTTAGGCCGATATGTATTCTTCTTCTACATATTTTTGGTTAAAAAAATCCCAATAAGCGTATATTGATTGGTTTGCACAAAAGTTATAGCGTCTCCAAAATAGAGGATAGAATTCTGACATTTTTTTTATAATTTTTTTTTTTTACTAGTAATGGCGGCGATCTGTGATTTTTGTCAGGACTGCGATATTGCGGCGGACACTTTTGACACATTTTTGGGACCATTCACATTTATACAGCGATTAGTGCTATAAAACTGCACTGATTACTGTATAAATGTGACTGTCAGGGAAGGGGTTAACACTAGGGGGCGAGGAAGAGGTTAAATGTGTGCCCTATGAGTGATTGCTACTGTGGGGGGAGGGGAGTGACTGGGGGAGGTGATTGATCTGTGTCCCTATGTACAAGGGACACAGCATCGGTCTCCTCTCTCCCTGACAGGACATGGATCTGTGTGTTTACACACACAGATCCATGTCTTTGTCTGTGTACCGGCTGATCGCGGGTACTTGGCGGACATCGCGGCCGCCAGGCACGCGCATCAGCATCTCAGTGATGCGCCGGGCACGCGCCCCCCAGTGGCCGGAGGAGCGGAGTCCGTATAATGACGGCCTCCCGGCATTTTAGAACCACTTTGCGGCTGTCATTTGTCGTATGGCGGGCGCAACGTGGTTAAAAAAGAAAAACTGAAATATCACATGGTCCTAAGTATTCAGACCCTTTGCTGTGACACTCATATATTTAACTCAGGTGCTGTCCATTTCTTCTGATCATCCTTGAGATGGTTCTACACCTTCATTTGAGTCCAGCTGTGTTTGATTATACTGATTGGACTTGATTAGGAAAGCCACACACCTGTCTATATAAGACCTTGCAGCTCACAGTGCATGTCAGAGCAAATGGGAATCATGAGGTCTAAGGAACTGCCTGAAGAGCTCAGAGACAGAATTGTGGCAAGGCACAGATCTGGCCAAGGTTACAAAAAAATTCTGCTGCACTTAAGGTTCCCAAGAGCACAGTGGCCTCCATAATCCTTAAATGGAAGACGTTTGGGACGACCAGAACCCTTCCTAGAGCTGGCTGTCCGGCCAAACTGAGCTATCGGAGGAGAAGAGCCTTGGTGAGAGAGGTAAACAAGAACCCAAAGATCACTGTGACTGAGCTCCAGAGATGCAGTTGGGAGATGGGAGAAAGTTGTAGAAAGTCAACCATCACTGCAGCCCTCCACCAGTCGGGGCTTTATGGCAGAGTGGCCCAACGGAAGCCTCTCCTCAGTGCAAAACACATGAAAGCCTGCATGGAGTTTGCTAAAAAAAACACCTGAAGGACTCCAAGATGGTGAGAAATAAGATTCTCTGGACTGATGAGACCAAGATAGAACTTTTTGGCCTTAATTCTAAGCGGTATGTGTTGAGGAAACCAGGCACTGCTCATCACCTGTCCAATACAGTCCCAACAGTAAAGCATGGTGGTGGCAGCATCATGCTGTGGGGGTGTTTTTCAGCTGCAGGGACAGGACGACTGGTTGCAATCGAGAGAAAGATGAATGCGGCCAAGTACAGGGAGATCCTGGACGAAAACCTTCTCCAGAGTGCTCAGGACCTCAGACTGGGCCGAAGGTTTACCTTCCAACAAGACAATGACCCTAAGCACACAGCTAAAATAATGGAGTAGCTTCACAACAACTTTGTGACTATTCTTGAATGGCCCAGCCAGAGCCCTGACTTAAACCCAATTGAGCATCTCTGGAGAGACCTAAAAAATGGCCGTCCACCAACGTTTACCATCCAACCTGACAGAACTGGAGAGGATCTGCAAGGAGGAATGGCAGAGGATCCCCAAATCCAGGTGTGAAAAACTTGTTGCATCTTTCCCAAAAAGACTCATGGCTGTATTAGATCAAAAGGGTGCAAATACTAAATACTGAGCAAAGGATCTGAATACTTAGGACCATGTGATATTTCAGTTTTTCTTTTTTAATAAATCTGCAAAAATGTAAATTTTGTGTTTTTCTGTCAATATGGGGTGCTGTGTGTACATTAATCAGGAAAAAAAATTAACTTAAATGATTTAAGCAAATGACTGCATTATAACAAAGAGTGAAAAATTTAAGGGGGTCTGAATACTTTATGTACCCACTGTGTATATATATATATATATATGTGTGCGCAAACTTAAAGCAGGTTTGTTGAATCCATTAAAGCACCTTATAGTTCGTTGAGGTTAAGCACAGATCTTTAAGGTAGTGCTGACTGACGCTTTAAAGCTAAACTCCAGCTTTGCCAAAAACAGAAGATAACGGGCAACAGCATCTTTAACCACTTCCATACTGGGCACTTCCCGCTACACCTTCCTGCCCAGACCAATTTTCAGCTTTCTGCGCTGTTGCACTTTGAATGACAATTGCGCGGTCATGCTACACTGTACCCAAACAAAATTTTTATCATTTTGTTCCCACAAATAGAGCTTTCTTTTGGTGGTATTTGATCACCTCTGCGATTTTTATTTTCTGCTAAAAAATAAAAAAAAAAAATTTTGAAAAAAAAAAAGTTTTTTTTGTTTCAGTTACAAAAACTTTGTAAATAAGTTAGTTTTCTCCTTCACTGATGGGCACTGATGGGGCTGCACTGACGGGCACGGATAAGGCGGCACGGATGGGCACCGATGAGGTGGCATGGATGGGCAACGATCGGCGGCACGGATGGGCAACGATTGGCAGGACATGGGGGGCACAGATAGGCGGCACGGGTGGGCACAGATAGGTGGCACGGGTGGGCACAGATAGGCGGCACAGGTGGGCACGGATGGGCATGGATGGGCACTGATAGGTGGCATGGATGGGCACTGATAGGTGGCACTGTACTGTACTAATGGCTGCCAATCAGTGCCAAACAATAATGCCTGCCAATCAGTGGTGCCCATTGTGGGCACTGATTGGCATCCATTGTGGCACTGATTGGCATCCATTTGGCATTGGCATCCATTATCTCTGGTGGTCTAGGGTGGCATACCTTATGGTGGGCTTCCCTGGTGGTCTAGTGGCATCCCTGGTGGTCTAGTGGCATCCCTGGTGGTCCAGTGGGCATCCTCGGGGGGGCTGTGCTGATAATCGATCAGCACAAACCCCCCCCCCTGTCAGAGGAGCAGCCGATCGGCTCTCCTCTACTCGCGTCTGACAGACGCGAGTGAGGAAAAGCCGATGACCGGCTTTTCCTGTTTACACTGTGATCAGCCGTGATTGGACACGGCTGATCAAGTGGTAAAGAGTGGTAAAGTGGTAAAGAGTCTCCGTCGGAGACTCTTTACCTAGATCGGAGTTGCGGGGTGTCAGACTGACACCCGCAGCAACGATCATCGCGATGCGCGCCCCCGGGGGCGCGCAGCGGCTCAAAATCCTGAGGACGTCATATGATGTCCAGTCAGGATTTTGAAACAACTTTGCCGCCGTCAATCTGCTATAGGGCGGGCGGCAAGTGGTTAAAAAAAAAAATTAAATCATCAGCTCCAACTGCCCTACTAGCCTGATCACCAGCCCTGTTCCTCACAGGCTTACAATGCAATGCAACAATTCTTCTCTTCTGGGTTAAATAAGACCCAGCATCAGTCAGCTTGCTTACTGGAGCCCAGGTTGTTAAAGGCCAACTCCCTGCCCTTGAATGACAGTAGAATGTTCGGTATTTCTATTCAAATCTGTTCACCACCTCCAAGTCCAAAAGGGGTATGTCAACACCTCACTCCAGGTGCAAAAATTTCACATGGAACACAAAGTCGTTGCTTCCCTCCACCTAAATGATTTTCTGGCCTCTGTGAACATCAAGGATACTTACTTACAGTGGATATAAAAAGTCTACACACCACTGTTAAAATGTCAGGTTTCTGTGATGTAAAAAAATGAGACAGATAAATAATTTCAGAACTTTTTCCCCCTTAAATGTAACCTATAAACTGTACAACTCAATTAAAAAACAAACTGAAATACTTTAAGGGGGGGGGGGTAAAAGTAAAAAACTAAAATAATGTGGTTGCATAAATGTGCACATCCTCTTATAACTGGGGATGTAGCTGTGTTCAGAATTAAGCAATCACATTCAAACTCATGGTAAATAGGAGACAGTACACACCTGCCATCATGTAAAGTGCCTCTGATTAACCCCAAATAAAGTTCAGCTGTTCTAGTAGGTCTTTCCTGACATTTCCTTAGTTGCATCCTATAGCAAAAGCCATGGTCCGCAGAGAGCTTCCAAAGCATCAGAGGGATCTCATTGTTAAAAGGTATCAGTCAGGAGAAGGGTACAAAAGATTTTCCAAGGCATTAGATATACCATGGAACACAGTGAAGACAGTCCTCATCAAGTGGAGAAAATATGGCACAACAGTGACATTACCAAGAACTGGACATCCCTCTAAAAATGATGAAAAGACAAGAAGAAAACTGGTCAGGAAGGCTGCCAAGAGGCCTACAGCAAAATTTAAAGGAGCTGCAGAAATATCTGGCAAGTCCTGGCTGTGTGGTACATGTGACAATCTCCCATATCCTTCATATGTCTGAGCTATGGGGTAGAGTGGCAAGACGGGAGCCTTTTCTTACGAAGAAAAACACCCAAGCCCCGCTAAATTTTGCAAAAAACACATCTGAAGTCTCTCAAAAGCATGTGGGAAAATGTTTTGAACTTTTTGGCCATAATTCCAAAAGCTATGTTTGGCACAAAAACATTACATCACCAAAAGAACACCATACCCATAGGGAAGCATGGTGGTGGCAGCATCATGCTTTGGGGCTGTTTTTCTTCAGCTGGAACAGGGGCCTTAGTCAAGGTAGAGGGAATTCTCAACAGTTCAAAATACCAGTCAATATTGCCACAAAACCTTCAGGCTTCTGCTAGAAAGCTGAACATGAAGAGGAACTTTATCTTTCAGAATGACAACGATCCAAAGCATACATCCAAATCAAATGAATGGCTTCACCAGAAGAAAATTTGGAATGGCCCAGCCAGAGCCCAGACCTGAATCCGATTGAAAATTTAAAATCTGTGGGGTGAGCTGTGGAGGGCTGTGCACAGGAGATGCCCTCACAATCTGACAGATCTGGAGTGTCTATACAAAGAAGAGTGGACAAATATTGTCAAGATGTGCCATGCTGATAGACTGATACCCAAAAAGACCGTGTGCTCTAATAAAATCAAAAGGTGCTTCAACAAAGTATTCGTTTAAAGGGTATGTAAAGGTAATTTTTTTTTTTAAATAACAAACATGTTATACTTACCTCCACTGTGCAGCTCGTTTTTGCACAGAGTGGCCCGAACCTGGTCTTCTGGGGTCCCTCTGCGGCTGTCTCGGCTCCCCCCCCCCGCAAGAACTCATCACCTTCATGAGCTCGCATGGTGATGAGTTCTTGCGGGCGCGCTCCCGTGATACAGCCGGCGGCCATAGCCGCTCACTGTATCACTCGGCCTCGCCCCCTGGCGCGCCGTGTCATTGGATGTGATTGACAGCAGCGCGAGCCAATGGCTGCGCTGCTTTCAATCAACCAATGAATAAGCCGAGAAGCCTGGCCAACTGCTTTCACGGCGCGGGACTTTCGAGGGGTCAGGTAAGTAAACGGGGGGGGGGGGGCTGGGGCTGGGGGGCCGCTAATACACAGATGTTTTTTAACCTTAATGCATAGAATCCATTAAGGTGAAAAAACTTTTACCTTTACAACCCCTTTAAGGGTGTGCACACTTATGCAACCATATTATTTTATTTTTACTTCCCTCCACCTAAAAGATTTCAGTTTGTTGTTCAACTGAGTTGTACAGTTTATAGGTCACATTAAAGGTGGAAAAAGTTCTGAAATTATTTATCTTTGTCTCATTTTTTTACATCACAGAAACCTGACATTTTAACAGGGGTGTGTAGACTTTTTATATCCACTGTATGTGTTTCCATCTTCTCTGCACATAAATGCTACCTGCTGTTTTGCTGTGGGCATGCAAAATTGCCAATTTGTTACCCTTCCCTTTGGCCTGTCCCCTGCACCTTGGGTCTACATCAGGGTGCTATTCTTCCTCTTCTTTAAGGGCATCCCTATGGTGGGATATCTGGAAAACCCTCTTCTGAGGTAACAGAGTCAATGTCCAATGGACTCTTCAAACCCTACAGAGATTTGGGTAGATCCTAACTCTCCAGGAATCGTGCTGGAACCATCTCTCCCAGAGTCTCTGCTCCCACATTTGGACTCTACAATCCAAGAGCCAACTAACCCTCTGCTTTTGCATGAGGATTCTGGGCTTAATGGAGGCCTACTTTTGAAGTAGCTCCATATGCCAATTTTCACTCCAGACTTTGGCAACTCAACATTCTCGCAGTGTGGGACAAGAGGGTACAGTCTCTGGACGGTCCCATATGCCTGATCAGCAAGATCAGACTTGTCCTGGCATGGTGGATTACAAGTCTAGTGCTGGAGTCAGGAAAATCCTTTCTTACATTGGTTTGGAAGGTTCTCACAATGGTTTCCAGCCCGTTAAACTGAGGAGGAGTCTAAGATATTCTCTCAGTGCAAAGTACTTGGCTGTCAGAGGCAGCTCATCTTCTAATTAACCACTTAAGGACCGCCGCACGACGATATACGTCGACAGAATGGCACAGACAGGCACAAGGGTGTACAGGTACGTCCCCTTTAAGAACCCATCCATGGGTCACGCGCGCGACGCCGCAGGCACGCTTGTGACCCGGTCCGAAGCTCCATGACCACGCCGGCGTGACCCGGGGACCCAATCGCCGCCGGTGTCCCGCGATCGGGTCCCAGAGCTGAAGAATGAGGAGAGACAAGTGTAAACAAACCTTTCCCCGTTTCTTTCTAGTGGCATGTCAGTGATAGTCTGTTCCCTGTCATAGGGAACGACGATCAGTGATGTCACATGCCAAGCCACGCCCCCTACAGTAAACACACTTAAACCCTACAGCGCCACCTAGAGGTTAACCCCTTCACTGCCAGTGTAATTTTCACAGTAATCAGTCCATATTTATAGCACTGATCGCTGTAAAAATGACAATGGTCCCAAAATGGTGTCAAAAGTGTCCGATGTGTCCGCCATAATGTCGCAGTCACGATAAAAATCGCAAATCGCCGCCATTAATAGTAAAGAAAAAATTATTAATAAAAATGCCATAAAACTATCCCCTATTTTGTAGACGCTATAACTTTTGCCCAAACCAATCAATAAATGCTTATTGCAATTTTTTTTTACCAAAAATATGTAAAAGAATACATATCGGCCTAAACTGAGGAAAAAAAACTTTTTTTTTAAATATTTTTGGGGATATTTATTATAGCAAAAATTGTCGCTTTATTTTTGTTTATAGCGCAAAAAATTAAAACCGCAGAGGTGATCAAATACCACCAAAAGAAAGCTCTATTTGTGGGGAAAAAAGGACGTAAATTTTGTTTGGGAGCCATGTCGCACGACCGTGCAATTGTCAGTTAAAGCGACGCAGTGCCGAATCGCAAAAAGGGGCCTGGTCCTTTAGCAACAAAATGGTCCGGGGCTTAAGTGGTTAAGGACCGAGCTTTGTTTTGAGATTTGGTGTTTACAAGTTTAAAACAGGTTTTTTTGCTAGAAAATTACTTAGAACCCCCAAACATTATATATTGTTTTTTTTTTAACACCCTAGAGAATAAAATGGCGGTCATTGCAATAGTTTTTGTCACACCGTATTTGTGCAGCGGTCTTACAAGCGCACTTTTTTTGGAAAAAAATCACTTTTTTTAATTAAAAAATAAGACAACAGTAAATTTAGCCCAATTTTTTTTTATATTGTGAAAGATAATGTTACGCCAAGTAAATTGATACCCAACATGTCACACTTTAAAATTGCGCCCGCTCGTGGAATGGCGTCAAACTTTTACCCTTGAATCTCCATAGGCAACGTTTAAAAAATTCTACAGGTTGCATCTTTTGAGTTACAGAGGAGGTCTAGGGCTATAAATATTGCGCTCGCTCTAACGATTGCGGCAATATCTCACTTGTGTGGTTTGAACACCATTTTCATATGCGGGAGCTACTCACGTATGCGTTTGCTTCTGCGCGTGAGCTCGTCGGGACAGGGCGCTTTAACAATGTATTTTTTTCTTATTTATTTTACTTGATTTTATTTATTTTTACACTGTTTTAAAAAAAAAAAAAATGGGTCACTTTTATTCCTATTACAAGGAATGTAAACATCCCTTGTAATAGAAAAAAGCATGATAGGTCCTCTTAAATATGACATCTGGGGTCAAAAAGACCTCAGATCTCATATTTAGACTTAAATGCAATAAATAAAAAATAAAAAATAAATTAGTCATTTGAAAAAATGACAACAAAAAAATGTGCTTTTAAGACGTATGGGCGGAACTGACGTTTTGACGTTGCTTCCGCCCTGCTATGGTATGGAAAGGGGTGGGGGCCATCTTAACCTCACTCATCTCCATACCCAGCTAGGAAGAGGACCCGACCGCCTCCGCCACTACCTACGGCTCCGGTAAGCGGTGGAGGGCGCGTGAGAGCGGCAGGAGGGGGGGCATCTCCCGCTGCCGATAACAGTGATCTCCCGGCGAATCCGCTGCAGAGACCACCATTATCGTTTACAGGACCGGCCACTGAAAAGATGGATATCTCGGTTGTGGCTGCAGCTGCTGCCGTTACCGAGATATCCATCTTAAAAGTGCCAATTTATATGTACATGAGCCGGTCCTTAAGTGGTTAATATTCTGGAGCTTCGCACAATATGGTTGTCCCTTTAGAAAAGGACCTCCTCGTCTACAAGGGCATTTGTCCAGGATTTAGTTAGACAACGCCACTGTTGTGGCTTGTATCACTATATCAGGGAGGAGCCAGTAATCTTGTGTGTCAAAAAAATGCAAAATTTGATTCTGACTTGGGCAGAACTTCACTTTCTAGCCCTGTCCATTGCATTTATCCCAGGTGTAGAAAATTGGCAGGCGGACTTCTCCAGTCAGTGTCTGGATTCGGGAGAATGGTCTTTTCACCCTGAAGTTTTAAGAACTCTGTCCCAAGTGGTCCACATCGACCTCCTAGTTTCCAGGTTCAACAACAAGCTAGGCAGGTTTGTCTCCAGGGCCAAAGATCTTCTAGCCTTCACGGTGCATGCTCTGGTGACTCCATGAGATCAGTACAACATGATCTATGTTTTTCTTTCTCTGAAATTCCTTCCTTGCCTACTCCCCAGGATCGAGCTAAAATGGCATTTAGGCGATTCTCATCACACCAAATTGGCCCATAGAAATGTGGTACCTTGTCAGGCTCCTGGTAGAATCCCTGTGGGCATTCCCAGATTGTCCATATCTTCTGTTCCAAGGACCGCCACTCTGCTTCTTCTGCTTGCCTTTCTCATCAGCATCCCTTCTGTAAGGGGTAGTCTCTGAGTTGGTGGCTTTAACTACACAATGTTTTTTTCAGTCCAAGTCCATCATTTCTTCCCAATGTGGTTTCTTCCTTTTACCTAAACCAGGGCATTGTTCTTGTATCCCTCTATTAAGCTTTGAAGCATCCTAAGAAGATTTCTGGATGTGGTACATGCTTTTCGAGTCTATCTTTCAGCTACAGCTCCCTTTCGACAGTCTGATTATTTGTCATTATGAAAGTCCCCATAGGGGTCAAGCTGCTTCAAGCACCATTATTGCCAAGTGGATTCAACCATTTATATTTTTAAGCCTATAATCTCAAGTGCCTTTTTAAATAAAAAGGAAAGAAACTCCCAGTGGCTTGTGCGCAGCTTGAATTATGTATTGACTCATGATAAAAGTATTAGATAATTTTATTATACATGGATATCGAATTTACAAATTCATTAGAAAAGTACAAGTAAAAAAGAGGGATTGGGGAATGGATCCAATTACATAGAAGGTAACAACAATAAGAGCTCTGGTGTACAAATTATAACGGTATTACAGTCATGTGTCACAATAATCATATACAGGTCACCACTATGGGTTGGCATGTATATGGATCTCCGACGCGTTTCGATATTTAATAATGTGATGATCTTCCTCAGGGGCTATCATGTAGACATCTTGCGTGAAATACCATATGTGCTAAACCAGAGTATATAAAAACATGGTGGATAATTTCTCCATGAGGTAGGGCTGGGAAAAAAATCGATTTTAATCTTGAATCGAGTTTTGAGCTCAAATCGATTCAGTTTTGAAGAAAATCGATTTTTTTTAGATTTTTTTTTTCCCGTCAAAGTTTCCGTAGCAGGACTGCAGGGGGCGTATCCGGAATGGCACTGGGCAGCGTTACCCCAATTACATCTACTCGCTGCAGCTGCCGTCTGCCTACCTGATCAGCGTGTCATGCAGACAGACGGCGGCCATTGCAGTGTTCAAAAGCCGCGCCTCCCGAGTCCTCATCGTCTGTGATAGGCGGAACACTCAATTTCACAGCAGGCAGTATTCAGCCTATCACGGACATCCTCTCATCCTCGTCTGTGTTATGAGGATGACCATGATAGGCGGAACACTGAATGCTGGGAAATTGAGTGTTCCGCCTATCACAGACAAGGAGGAGGCGCGGCTTTTGAATACTGGAATGGCCACCGGTGTAGCAGTAAAATCCGTATACCATGAAAATCTGCATCAGGTACGGGCACAGTGATTGAAGCATGGGCACAGTGAGACACGGGCACAGTGAGACAAGGGTACAGTGAGGCATGGACACAGTTCAATTCAACTAAGAGTAACCTCAGGATTTTTTGTTGTTTTATTAGCTAAATCCAAATACAGTATTAATAATTTGGATGTTTAACAATCTTTGTTGCACACTGCAAAAAACAACAAAAGGTCACAAGCGCTAAATTGGTGGATAAAGAAAAAAATATAATGGATGATAATAATAATAATAAGAAAAAAATCCCAAATATTTTGGGAAGTACAAAGTATCCAAAAGGGGGAAAAAACAGGATCCAGCGCAGCAAGAAAAAATCCGTACCCAGAAGTACAAAATACACAACATGCACACAATATAATCCAGCGCTCATGGAACATACATTATTAACTATTGAAAACTCTTGAAGAATTGATAAAAAAGCTTAGTCCATTTATCACAATAAAGAGAGGGATCCAATCCCAAATGTGCAGAGGGCAAATTAATCTTAACTCTCCAGTTGCCAGTGGTGACAAACTTGTTAAACTTGCAGTGACATCCGTGGAGCAAGGAGGGGTTAAAAAAGTCAAAACAAAGCCTGTGGCATGATCTCCGTGTGAGCACAGTACCTTGAATGATGGACAACAGGCAGACCAGCGTGTGGAGGGCCCTCCAACCCAAAAGGATGCAGAGCCAGGATCGCAGCAAGGCTGGGACAGAAGGAATCACACACAGAGTTTCAAGAGTTTTCAATAGTTAATAATGTATGTTCCATGAGCGCTGGAATATATTGTGTGTTTGTTGCACACTAACTTTGCAGTTAGAGAAAGGGTTTGCCTTTGCAATTTTGTTTGTTGATGCACTTTAATTAATATAATAAAAAAAAAAAATCGAATTGTAAATCGAGTTTTTTATAAAAAAATCGCAGATTTTTTTTGGGGGGAAAATCGCCCAGCCCTACCATGAGGACCAACCAGCAAGAAGAAGCGAAGAACCCAGGATCTGCCTTTTTATAGGCTATTTTCAATAGTGTTTAGGTGTGTATCATTTCCCTGCTTCTTAGTTGCAGTCTCCTTCTAAAACCGTGTACACACAATCGGTTTTACTGATGAAGACAGTCCGATGGACTGTTTTCATCTGACGAACCGATAGTGTATGGGCCCCATCTGTCTTTTTTCCATCGGTGTGAAAAAACAGAACATGTTTTAAATTTATCCGATGGGAAAAAAAACGATGGCAAAATCCGATCGTCTGTGTGGAAATCCATCGGATAAAAAACCCACGCATGCTCAGAATCAAGTCGACGCATGCTCAGAAGCATTGAACTTAATTTTTCTCAGCTCATCAGAGTGTTTTACGTCACCACGTTTGAAACAGTCCGTTTTTTGACTGATGGTGTGTGGGCAAGACTGATGGAAGACAGTTTCATCGGATTTCCGATGGAAAAAACATCGGATTAGGATCCATAGGATATCCGATCGTGTGTACAGGGCTTAACAGTGCATATCATCAAGGATCTGGTCTGTAAGAAAATTCAGTCCAAATGTCTATCCCTTTATTGGGGATCACTGAAAGATGTCCTGTTTCAAGAGAAATATTAGAGCCAAACATTCCACCATATTGTTGGGAAAAGCTGCTGGCGGATCTATTGTAATGGAGTGGTTATCCTGTAATGAACCAAAGGCGCACACATATATCCATCTGGTGAGTGGCCATTTTTACTAGATGGTGGTGGCGAGCACTTTAAGGGTGGAAGTAGAAACACTGAACCCCAAAATAGTAACAGCAGCGAAAGGAGGGATCACTCACTAAGGACATTATTTATACTTGCTATCTCATACCAATTATTAATATTTGTCATTATATATCAATTTTTTTTGCACATTGCACTTTATGGATATAGTGAAATAAGCTGGAGGATAGCATATGCACTTATTACTGTTGGTTTATACATTTATTATTTGCATTTGCACTTTGCTGTTCAATTTTTGGTAAAAATTTAGAAAATTGCACAGGTTTTTGGCATCTACACCTGGTTGATTTATTAATTGCCATTTTTTGGGAGTGATCTAAAAGATCTTTTGATATATTTGTATTCGATTTGTTTTGCACATTATATTGATTAAATAGTAGGCATTGGGAGCACTAGTTGTAAGGATTCCCCACAAGAAGCAGGGGATATTTACCCACACATGTATATACGTTTTTTGGCACGATAAAAAATGTGTATGGACAGGCTGGTTGTACAACTAGCCTGTCCATACACGCATTAAAATTCCGCCGGTCCCTGCTGAACCAACCAAATTTTGATCCATGTATCTTTAATGTGTCAAAGAAAAGGATTTTACAGTAAGTCAAAAATCCTATTTTTCAGTGCAGCCAGTATAAGTACCTACATTTTCAGTTTCCTGAACTGACAGGTCAGGAAGTGAAAGGACGGCCAAATTAGCAATAAGAGCCAATGTAACTCTGAAACTCTAGAGGTAAGATATTACCACAGGACTTCCTAAAGTGGGGGTTTATATACCACGGGTAAAATAAGTATTGAACACGTCACAATTTTTCTAGGTAAATATATTTCTAAAAGTGCTATTGACATGAAAGTTTCACCACATGTCAGTAACAACCCATGCAATCCATACATAAAAAGGAACCAAAACAAATATGTTCAGAAATGAAGTTATGTGTAATAAAATGGAATGACACAGGGAAAAAGTATTGAACACATGAAGAATGGGAGGTGCAAAAAAGGCATGGAAAGCCAAGACACGTGCTTAAATCTATCAGTAATTAGAAAGCAATCCTGCCCCTTGTCTGTGCAAATTAATATCCGCTGGTTCAGTCTCAACTGATTAGCCTATAAAAAGGTGTCTCGTTACCAAGAAACGTCACATGATGGGTAAAAGCAAAGAGCTCTCTCAAGACCTCTGCAACCTTATTGTTGCAAAACATACTGATGACGTTGGTTACAGAAGGATTTCTAAACTTCTGAACGTTTCAGTGAGCATTGTTGGGGCCATAATCCAGAAGTGGAAAGAACATAATTTCACCAAAAACCGGCCACGACCAGGTGCTCCTCTCCAAATTCCTTATGGAGTAGTGAGAAGAATTATCAGAAGAGTTGTCCAAGAGCCAAAGACCACTTGCGGGGAGCTTCAGAAAGACCTGGAATTAGCAGGTAAAATTGTTTCAAAGGAAACAATCGGTAATGCACTCAACCGCCATGGCCTGCTCACCACACAAGACTCCATTGGTGAAGAAAAAGCATGTTGAAGCTTGTTTAAAGTTTGCTGCACAACATTTAAAGAAGTCTGTGAAATACTGGGAGAATATAGACTGGTCAGATGAGACCAAAATTGAACTCTTCGGATGCCATAATACACACATTTTTGTAGGTAAAATGGCACTGCACATCACCCCAAAAACACCATACCATACCATACCAACAGTGAAGTTTGGAGGTGGGAACATCGTGGTGTGGGGCTGTTTTTCAGCATATGGTACTGGCAAACTTAATTTCATTGAAGGAAGGATGAATGGAAAAATGTACTAAGACATTCTTGCAAAAAATCTGCAGCCATCTACCAGGATGATGAAGATGAAATGAGGGTGGACAATTCAGCAAGACGATGATCCCAAACGCAAAGCAAAGGAAACTCTCAATAGGTTTCAAAGAAAATAAAGCTGCCAGAATAGCGCAGCCAATCACCCGTCTTGAATCCCATAGAAAATCTATGGAAAGAGCTAAAGATCAAAGCTCATAAAAGAGGCCAATGGAACCGTCAAGACTGTGTGTAAGAATGAGCCAAAATCACACCTGAGCAATGCATGTGACTAGTTAATCCATACAGGAGGCGTCTTGAAGCTGTCATTGCCAACAAAGGATTTTGTACAAAGTATTAAATACATTTCAGTTAGCGTGTTCAATACTTTTTCCCAGTGTCATTCCATTTTATTACACATTTTTTTTTGTATGTATGGATTGCATTGCTTATTACCGACATGGTGAAAATTTCATGTCAATAGCACCTTTAGGATATTTATTTACCTAGAAAAATGGTGATGTTATTTGTATACGTTTATTAGGGATGCACCGATACTTGTTTTTCACTTGCAAGTAGGAGTACCGGCGCAGTTTGGCCTCCGAAACTCGTTGTGATTGGCCACAGCATCCTGGGCATCTGACAGCTCCTTTATCAGATTGAGTCTCCTGATTTCTGTTGCCACTGCCAGACTTTCCCGGCACTTTTCTTCATATCTGGTAGGCCTGCCCCCCCATTTCCAAATTTTGGGACCATGTTGTTCATCTTTGCAACCTCCTTACTCAGGTAATCGGTCTCCAATACTCCTGAACTCACCCTTATAACCCTTTTTACCTCTGTCGCTATCTCAAGCAAAAAACTCATCTTTGACACTGGAAATCCTCTGCAATCCCTTTGTTCCCTGAATGGATTTAGACTCTCAACAACATTATGCACATGGCAGAATTGGTAGCCAAAAATCATGATACTTATTAAACAGGTCTGGCTGGCTTGGATAATGTTAAAGAACTCTCCTCAGCTACATAACTTTTTGGAGAACCTTTGCTGAAGTCCACTGTTGTGGTACTACTCACTTGTTCATTGGTTTCCCATTCACTTCTGTCTCAGCAATTCATGCTACCACCGGGGGTTCCCCCTAACACCCTCATCACTACGCGAGTACCACCGCCAACCCCTATCTACGGATCTATGATCCCTTCACTCTTGCTGTTCATTCCCCTTCCTCTCTCATCTTTTTTTTTTCTATCTTCTTCTTTCAACCTTATTATCCAGGGAGTATGGCACTCCCCTAAGCAGAGGTACATGAGACAATCATTCCCTTCCATTCCTCCAGCTTTCGTTAATGTATTCATGTACTTAAGATGTCTCATTCCTGATATTGCGATTTTTATTTTATACTGGTGTACAGGGGGTCCTCGGGTTACGAACACAATAGGGACTGTAGGTTTGTTCGTAAGTCGAAGTTGTTCGTAAGTCGCAACACTGCATTTGTAAGTGTAACTTCCGGTCGGAACACTGCATTCGTAAGTGTTCGTAAGTGTAACTGCCGCCTGTGCATGGATGTGGGATGTTCCGGGCGCTTGTTATGTTATCTGGGGCGTAGTACGGCAGTGTAGAATGTGTCAGAGCTGCTCGAAAGTTATCGTAGAGCACAAGTGGCCGGCATTTGAGGCCGTTCGTAAGTAGGAGTCGTTCATACCTCGGGTGTTCGTAACTTGGGGACCCCCTGTACTTTCTCTGAAGTTTGTAATTGGATTACCCTCCTACAGAGATATGGTTTATTATTTTTGTTTTCCATTGTCTTTTCTTTTTGAAAAAGTATTAAAACACGTTTGACTAACTCACTCTAGGCAATTTTAAAATCAAAATAAAGGCTCAGTTGTATGGATGCTTGTCATTAGGCAATGGTGGGAACCACATAATTACCAAAGAAAAAAATATAATATCATTTAGTTTTCCAGGCCTGGTGGCTTCATTCGTTTTCTTTTTTTTAGGATAATTTTTCTTTTATTTTCAACTGGTAACCCAACCCATCCATAGCATGGTGTGAGGTGTTCTGTAATTCATAGAGGTGACCAGTTTAGGACTGATAACACTGCTTGAGATAAGACAGCAGAGGTCACAGGACGGCACTGAATTTCAGGCAGATTAATGGGTATTTTTTTCACTTATCAAACACATATAATAAAAAAAAATGTAATAGCATTTAATGGAAAAAAAGGGAAGCAAAAGGAAAAGTTAATCGTTGGGGTTTAAATGCACCTATATATTGCCACTATAAGAGAAAAGATGTTGTGTACACATTTATAGGAGTGTATCTAACATATGCTCATAATTTTCGTAGGAATTACCCTTGCTGTGTTGTATCACTAATGTTGGCCTTGGCCTTACTCTTAATAATATAATTGTTATAATAATTTTGATGAAGAGATTGTGTGTCCAAATAATAATCATTTGCATTTTTTCCATCAAAAAGGAATGACCCATCCCGGCAGAAAATCCAGTTGAACTCACCCAAATAGTTTTTTTGTTTTTTATTTGTATCAAATAATACATTTTTTAATTAAAAAAATCTTAAAAGATGTGAGACAATCAAATCATTGATCTCTCATTCATTTATTACAATAAAACTTAAAGTGGTTGTAAAGTCACTATCATAAACATACTGTACATTTCCCTCTGTTAGACAACATATGTCCCAGTGTTTGTGCTTTATAAAAAAAAATGCAGATTTCTACTTTATTTCACAGCGTCTGCCGGCGCTTACGTGACTGTATGGCTCTCTCCTCTCCCAGGCTGACAACTACAGCGGGAGGGGCCAAGAACTCCCACTGTTGTGAACTGGGAGGAGAGGAGGAGAGAGCTGAGCAGTCACTTGAGTGCCGGGAGGCACTGTGAAATAAGGTAGAAATCAGCATCTTTTTTTATAAAGCACAGACACTGAGACACATAATGTTAGCTAACTGAGGGGATGGTATGATTATAATACAAGTATTATAGCAGCAAGAAAGGAAGGGGCGGGGAGCAGAGCAGCACAGACTAGCTGACAGGAAGGGAGGGAGGGGAGAGAGGACAGAGGAGAGCTGCGGCTGACGGAGGCACGTTAACTGACCACGGTGTCAGTGCTCAGCAGCGTGATAAACCATGGTCAGTTTACAGGGGGGAGGGCAGAACCACGTTAGGATCAGCCAGGTTTTTTAGGTTAAACAAGGGACCAAATTACACAGTGCAGGGAATAGGATCAATTTATTTAAATTTTTTGGGGGGGTTACAAAAACTTCAAGAAAAGGACATATTCCAAAAGACTATCATGAGACTCGAATCCATGTCCGAATAATTTTCTCTTTCACTAAATTTGTATGTCCATGGGTTTACCACCACCTATTCCACCTTTTAGTGATCACATTTGTTGTTTAGTCAAACTGGGAGGTGCTAATAATTTCCTTAAATTATTTTTGTGTTACCAGAGCAACAGCATCAAACAGCTAATACAGCATGTCTGTAGAAAAAACACATTGCCTGCTAGATATACCACATCACATGACTTTATATTTGCTTTGGAGAGAATGTTTCAACATAGTTCCTGTTTAGCTGTAGACAGCAGTTTTCTCTTTTCTCATCTCTGATCACTGGGCACACCAATGAATATGGATTGTATAATTTTTATGAGCTTGGAACAGAGAACAGTCATGGTAATCCTTCAAATTTCCTAAAGCCCTGCCTGATGCATGTTGGTGCACAAGTCGATGTTTAATACATGGAGACACTTCTGTGTCTGCGGGAAGAAATGTTCTGTGGTTTCAACTGCTTGTCTTATTCCAGGGACTCTGCTCCTAATCAGACTCCAGCTGCAGTCAAATCACTGCATAAGATATTTATTTGCCTTCTATAGATATGCTAGATATGCTAGCAATGCTTACATATGTGTATGCAAATGATTCCTGAAAACTATCAAGGTTGTTGATACTTGAAAAAAAAAAAAAATTCCTTGATGAATATATCATTCTAAAAAAAGCTTTTCAAATTCAGAATGCAGCTGGATAAATTTTAAAACGTTTATAGCTGAAGTAGTATTGAACCCTCAGAGTTTTTAACTTAACATATTAAGCACAATAAAATAAAAATTACATAGGAAACTACTTGACAAAAGTCTTATTGGCACAACTTTCAGTGTTCACAAAATTATGATTCGTACCTATCTCCTTGATTTGTACAGGCTCAAGCCCAGTAGTGATTGATTGTTCAGTATCCTTTGGCGAGCACCAGCTCCTGCACCAATTCCTTGCTTTTCCTCTTCCCTTTTCTTTTTTTTTCACACTCGTTCCTCCCTGATCCTCATCTATGTCCTAACTTAGGTTTTGTAGATAAGAAAAATAAACCACGCTCTAATGGCTTAAAGGGGTTGTAAAGGTTTGTTTTTTATTTTCTAAATAGGTTCCTTTAAGCTAGTGCATTGTTGGTTCACTTACCTTTTCCTTAGATTTCCCTTCTAAATGTTTTTTTTCTTTGTCTGAATTTCTCACTTCCTGTTCCTCCTCAGTAAGCTGATCAGTAAGCTGTTCTGGCTGACTAACCACCACTCGGATGATGGGGGAAAGCTTACTGAGGAGGAACAGGAAGTGAGAAATTCAGAAAGAGAAAAAAAACATTTAGAAGGGAAATCGAAGGAAAAGGTAAGTGAATCAACAATGCACTAGCTTAATGGAACCTATTTAGAAAATAAAAAACGAACCTTTACAGCTACTTTAAGGTTGCATGGGTCTGACCCCTGTTTACACACTATTATTATATGTTCTTGCATTGCATGTTCTAGGGGCCTTGTTCGGAACTAACATTTTCCATGTAATTGGATCCCCAATGGTCATAGAATTAAACAAGATGACATGGTTCCAAATGTGATTTGACATATTTAATGGTTTATTACCGTTAACTGCTTTATGGAGATTTCTGAGCCGCCATGTTTGGCACACTATTTTGTTTGTTGTACTGTACTACATGCTTTGCTGAAGAGCGAAATAAAGAATTATAAATAAAAAAAAAAGTCTTACCCAGTACTTGCAGTTTTCAGCTTTCAATGCTACTGGCTTCTCTCTGTACTGTTTCCCTGAACTTCCGGTCATTTTTTACCTTTTTTTTTTTTTTATAAATTGTTTTTATTGAATTTTCTAACACGTACAAAACATACAGCTTAAGCACCTACAGTCATAAAAAAGAACATGTACAGATGAGAATACAATTGCAATGTGAACCCAACGATACAATGCACAGCCATGGAAGGGTACAGCAGCACCGCCCAAATAAATCAAGTAGGGCACCCAATATGGTAAGACCCACTAGTCAATGAACACATATCAGAGGTCATCGGAGGAAGAGGGAGGTAGAAGAGCAAGGCAAACCTTGACACGATGATCTGGTTCACCCCCAACTCCCTAGGCTGTTTCGGGCTCATCTAACCAATTGCGCCAGACCTTGTCATATTTCAGTGGGCAGCCCCGATTGGCATAGGTATCTTTGTATAAAGGAAGGCTGCCGTTTACCAAGTGTTTCCATTGCGCCAAAGTGGGGGGGGGGTAGGCCTCTTCCACTGCATAGCAATATTCTTTCGGGCATAAAAGAGCCGCAAGGAAATTAGCGTGCGTTTGGCAGAGGATGGTACAATGGTCTCAATGAGCCCCAAAAGGCACACCTCCATTGCCAAAGGCACAGCGACTGAAGCAACTCTGTTAATTAGATCCAGCACCATTTCCCAATACTGTTGGACCCCTGAACACCGCCAGAAGATATGGGAGAAGTCGCCTGGTGAGGCGCCGCATCTCCAACACCCCGAGGAGTGGGCAGGGTCCATCCTATGCAGTCTGTGTGGGGTAAAATAAGCTCTATGAACTATTTTGTACTGCACTAACCTGTCTCGCATGGAAACTAAGGAGTTGAAGGGGAGGTCCCACACGTCGTCCCAGTCATCCCTATCTAATGTGGGGATATCAGTCTGCCATTTATTCCAGAGTTTATCCAGAGGTGGAAGAGACAAAGATCAAGTACGAATAAAGATGTGAGGTGGGTTTGTCTTCACAGCTAAATCTAAGTGTCCTCTCTAGTTCCGACTGGGCCACAATGCACGAAGATTGTGGAAATTGCGCCGTAAATGCGTGGGACAGTTGCAGATATCTAAATAGGAAATGGTCGGGTAAGTTGTATTGGAAGGAAAGGTGCGAGAAGGGGAGTAGGGAGTTTTGAGATATTATGTGAGACACAAGTTTGATACCGTATTTTGTCCACGCGTAAGGGTCAGTGATCTTGTAGATGTGAGATAGACTAGGGTTCAGCCAGATAGGGGCATTGGGGGAGATTTCAGACTGTTTACATTTCTCAATAGCTAATCCTGTCCGCCATGCCCGCAGGGTGGTAAGCATAGAAGGGGTCAGAGGATACGGGGCACGAGGGCCCCTAAAAAGTAGTAATTGAAGAGCTTCCCACGAACCGACCACTGTTGCTTCCAGCACAGTCGACGAGTTCGTTTTGTCCGGCTGCAGCCACCACGCCGCAGTCACCAACTGCGCGGAGAGGTAATACTTATGACAGTCCGGGAATGCCATGCCACCCTGCTTTCGTGGCCTCATTAGAGTAGTCAACCTATATCTGGGAGGAGAGGGGCCCCATAAGAAGGAAGAAAAGATGCAGTTTAATTTTTAAAAAAAGGACTTGGGCACCCATTGTGGGGAGTGGCGGAAAAGATATGTCAGTTTGGGAATAATCTTCATTTTTATGAGATTAACTCGCCCCCATAATGACAGGGGCAGATTACTCCAGGATTTGAGCTTCGCCTGGGACTCCAACAGTACCGGGGCTAGATTTAAGGATATATAATCTGAGGCTGAACCAGAGACATGTACCCCCAAGTATGTAAAGGAGTCTACCCACAGGAGGGGGCTATCAGGAGGGGATGTGGACCTAGCCGCTGGATCAATTGGGAACAGGAGGGATTTAGACCAATTTACCCTAAGACCGGTGACCTCTGCAAAGGTGTCCAAAATATTTAGCGCTCCCTGCAAGGACGGGCCGGCATCATTTAGGAAGAGTAGCATGTCATCGGTGTACAGGGCCACCCTCTCCTCCAGCAACCCGAGTCGGAGACCCCTAATGTGCGGTGAGGTGCGAAGTGCCTCCGCCACCGGTTCGATAGCGAGGGCAAACAAAGCCGGCGAGAGAGGGCAGCCCTGCCTCGTTCCCCTGGTAAGCCCGAAGGGGGCCGATAGTCCACCTCCCAAGCGCACCGAGGAAGTGGGGCACTTGTAGATCACCTGGAGCCACCTGATAAACTGCAAAGGAAACCCCATCCTGCGCAAAGTTTCCCACAAGAAGGGCCACTCGACCGTTTCAAAGGCCTTTTCCACGTCCAGAGAGGCCATAGTACGAGATCCCTTATTGAGGTGGTGAGCGTGTATGTTGGTGAATAGTCTTCTGAGATTCACATCCGTGGACCTACGGGGCATGAAACCTGTCTGGTCTGGGTCTATCACTGAGGGTAGCATGGGGTATAACCGAAGGGCCAGAAGCTTAGTCAGAATTTTAAAGTCAGAATTAAGCAATGCAATAGGACGATATGAAGCACAGGAAGTGGGGTCTTTGGGAGCCTTATATATCCGTGTCAAGTATGCGTGATACATTGAAACAGGCAGACTACCGTCTGCCAGGCATACAGTATACAGTTGTGCCAGCAGGGGTGCTAGAAGTTCCACATGAGCCCTATAAAAGTCTATTGGAAGCCCATCCGGCCCCGGCGCCTTGCCGGGGGGGAAGGATCGGATAGCCTTTACGACCTCCGAGACCGCAAAAGGTTGGACCAAAATCTCTCTTTCGTGGTCCGAGAGCCAGCCAAGCGCCAACGGGTCTAACAGACCATTCAGCGCCTCCGGCCGAAACTCTGAGGACAGACCGGACGAGTATAACTTGCCATAAAAGGAGTTAAACGTCTGTAGAATATCAGAGGGGGAGGACACCGTCCCGCCCCCCGGGGTCTGCAGGGTGGATACAAGTGTAAGGGGTTGGTCGTGTTGTGCCATCATGGCTAGTAGGCGGCCATTCCGGTCACCCTGTTCAAAGGCCCTCTGTTTACCTCTATACGACTCGAGTCGCGTGACCTCAGCCAGGTGCAACTGCAGTTCCCTCCGAGCCACCATTAGTAGGTCAAAGTGAACTGGGGTGGGGTCATTGCTATACTTAGCAGTGTGATCTTCAACAGCCTTCTGCAGCGCCAGCGCTGCAGCCGATTGTTGTTTTTTGATGCTAGCAATAGAAGAAATATACTGTCCCCTCGTGAAAGCTTTAAGGGCATCCCATACAATATCGGGAGAAGAGGAGTCTTTATTATTTTCCCAGAACTCAGACAGCAGGGGCGGCAGCTGGCCAGCGAGGTCAGGATGAGAGACCCATTGTGTGCCCAACCTCCAGAGCGAAGTGCTCCGGGAAGCCGGGGAGCGAAGCACCACCACTAAAGGATTATGATCGGACAGACTGCTAGGCAGATAGGACGTCTCCAGAACATCCGCCAACAGTGCAGGGTTGGAGAAGGCTAGGTCTATCCGCGACGCAGTCTTATATGATGCCGAAAAACATGAATAGGCCCTTGTGGTAGGGTGCTTCCACCTCCAGATCTCCACCAGCCCCACCGCCTGAGCCCAGGCAGAGAGGTCCATACACTGTTTCTTAGTCGGGGCAGGTCTATCTAGCTCAGGTGATAAGATGGCATTAAAGTCGCCCATTACCAGAACCTTCCCCGGGCAGAAAGGTGAAATTTTTTCTAGAACCTCATATAATAATGCAGAGGAAAACGGGGGAGGGATGTATACATTAAGAACAATATACCTGACAGACCATAGCGTGAACACCACTATCACAAATTTCCCCTGGGGATCAGTACGGATCTCCTCAATTACACAGGGGAAATTCTTATGGATAAGAACCGATACACCTCTGGCGTATGTAGAATAGGTGGCATGTATCGCTCGCTGTATCCACGGTTTCTTGAGAGTCAAAATCTTGCTGCCCGTGAGGTGAGTCTCCTGAAGGAGAATAATCTGGGGGGAGTGAGATTTTAAGTATTTGAATAAAAGGGCTCGCTTAAATTTGGAGTTAAGACCCCTGACATTCCAGGAGAGAACGGTGAAGGAGTCTACTACTTGACTAGCCATTGGATGAAGGGGAAAAACAATTAAGGAGATACTCTAGAGGGCATGTACCCCACAGGCAGCAAGATCCCGGTCACACTGCATAAAATGCTGACAGTACTTAAGCGTAACACAAAACAAAAGCATACAGATAAGAAATATAAAACCATAAGAACAAGGGATGACTAAATCCCTAATCAACTTCCCAGGCACGGTGCCTATCCTACTATACCCAGCCTACCTCCTAACAGGGGGGGAAAGTCTGGGAACAGTTTTTACCCAAACGAAAAACTTTTATAAAGAGTGTTAGTGAACCCTTACACTGGGGGCCCTACACTTCTTGTAGCAGTTCATCCACTCTGTCGACGGTCAGTGTCGCATCCGTCACGTACGAACAAGAAGCAGAGGGACGTGGGATATCTATCCCATAAACCTGTATCCTCAAAGTCAGCGGAAAATAAAGTCCGTGTTCTAAGAGGAAAAACAAAAAAAAACAAAAACAAAACCAAAAGCGAAAACAAGGGCAATCTAAAGCCTCGTGGGGGTCTCGTGTAAAAGTACATTTGAAGTAACTCCGGTGGTTGAAGAAGGTGTAATAGGATATAGCGAACAAGGAAGTGGAAGATCCGTGCATCAAAGGTGACCGTGAGAAGATCTCATCAACGCAGGTTGGTCAGCCAGTCGTCAGCATCCGCTGGGTTATCAAAGAAGCGGACCGTCCCCTCATGTTGGACTCGTAGGCGGCTTGGGTAAAGCATGCCATATTTAATGTCCTTATCTCTAAGTCGTTTGCGGACATCATTGAAGGTTTTCCTCTTTCTCTGCAAGTCCGCCGAAAAGTCAGGGAAGAGGAGGACAGAGGAGTTACAATATTTGAGCGTGGGATGTTGGCGGGCTTCCGACAGAATCTTGTCCCTGTCCCGATAGTTAAGAAAACGGACTAAGAAGGGCCTGGGGGGTTTCCCCGGGGTGGCTCGGCCCGCGGGCACCCGGTGGGCCCTCTCCACCACGTAGGTAGGGGGAACATCTGTAAGGCCCAGGAGATTTTTAAAGAACTCCTCCGCAAATATAGCAGGGTGGTCTCCCTCTTCTCCCTCAGGCAAACCTAGGACTCTGACATTATTGTGCCTCAGCCTGTTCTCGGCATCATCTGACTTTGCGACGAGGGACTGCACTGTGCGCTGCAGCTCGGTAATGGAGGCGGTATGGGAGGCCGTAAGATCTTCAGTGGTCGACACTCTGGATTCAGTTTCCGCCATTCTACCCCTCATTTTGTCAAGGTCGTTTCGTATGAGGTTACATTCTTCAGCGAGGTGGTCAATATGCACCAAAAGCGAGGTCCTACTCTGCTCGATCGCAGCGAGGATCACTGCTGTACCATCTTTAGCCAGTGGGGCTGGCCCCTCTGTCGGCGGAGCTTCAATGGGATCCATTTCTAAGCCAGCCAGCAAGGCCCGAAGCCGACCCAGTAGTACGGGATCAGGTTGTGGGGAAGATGGCGGTGGCAGCAGGAGTGGTACGTTGGTCTTTGCGGCTTTCGAGGACCTGTTCCCTTTTTTGGAGGAGGAGGACATCTGACAATTCGCCAGGGGGGGCCCACTCTCAGGAGATTTGACGGTGTTCAGACGAGCACCTAGGAGGTAGGTAAGGGGCGACCCAGGCCACAGCAGGTGTCTCGGGAGGGATTCTGTCAGGTGCCGCTGCAGGTACCAGGTAACGACAGCGGTCACCGGCCGCCCCCCACCCCACAGTAGACAAAGAAGTAGGGACAGGGTGATAAGGATGAGAAGCTGGGACCAGCGCAGCAAGGCTGAGGCAGAAGGGTGGCGGAGGACCGGAGAAGCTGGGCTCCAGGGGCAACGCAGCCGCTCCAAATTAGGCAAGTTCAGTGCCACAGCACCCCAGGCCTAGGCAGGGATAACAGGGCGTGAGAAGGCAGGCGATCCGCGCTGTTGCGCTCGGCGATGTCGGCCGCGGTGCACTTCCGGCGGGGCGGCGGTCTAGGAAAGACCGGTGCTTCGTAGGCCGCACTAGGCCGCACCGGGTCGCGGCCTCCACTGATCCCTTTTTCGGCCCAGCGGACCTCCGGATCGGGCCAGGAAGGTGGATGGGCAGGCAGATGTGGCCGGATGACAGTCCCTTACCTGCAGGCAAGCTGGGATCGGGTCCTTGCAGTACAGCACAGTAGCAGGCCGGGAAGATGGCGGCGGCCTCAGGTGAGTGGAGGATTCAGGCGTGCAGGCGTGCAGGCGATCCGGGCAGAGAGTCTCCACAATTTTGTCCCAGGATGAGACAGGGGACACAGGGGAACAGGCTGGAGTGAGTTGTTTCTCTTTTAAATCGATGGAAATGCACGGATGGCAAAGGATTCATACAGGATAGCCGGAGCTCTTCAAAAACACGTCCTCTGGCTCTCACATCCGGACACGCCCCCGACATTTTTTACCTTTAATGCCTTTTTTACAATTAAGGTAAAAATGTCCCTGTATTTGTTTCACCCCCCCCCCCCCCTACATACCAGGGACATGTGGTGAGGTCAGTGGCTGGTGAGGCACTGGCTAGTATCAGAGCCAGATACACACAGGTTACAAACCCCACAAACTTTAGAGCGAGAGCAATTATTCTTGCACCAGACCTCCTCTGTAAAAATGTAAAGCGTCGCCTATGGAGATTTTTAAATACTGAAGTTTGGCGCCATTCCACAAGTGTGCAAAATTTTAAAGTGTGACATGTTGGGTATCTATTTACTCGAAGTAACATCATCTTTCACATTATACAATATTTGGGCTAACTTTAGTGTTGTTTTTTTTTAAACAGTTTCTTTTCAAAAAGAAAAAGCGTTTGAAAAATTGTTGTGCAAATACAGAGTAACATAAAAAGTTGCAACAGACACCATTTTATTCCCTAGGGTGTCTGCTAAAACAATATATATAATGTTTGCCGGTTCTGAGTAATTTTCTAGCAAAAAAGTGATGATTTTTACATGTAGGAGAGAAGTGTCAGAATTGGCCTGGGTGGCAAGTGGTTAAATACCATTAGTAAGTAATATATAAATAATTATTATATATTGTTTTTAAGGTAATTTACTATATTTTCAAAAACTACTCAACCAGGTGACTTAACGGACAAATTACTGAAGTTTGAAGTTATAACTTCAAACTAGTAATTTCACAGTAAATAGCTAAATAATAAATTATTATGTTATAACATATACTGTAGCATGATAATATATGATTTAGCTTGATTAACCACTTGAGGACCGCCGCACGCCGATGTACGTTGGCAGAATGGCACGGCTGGGCACATGGGCGTACAGGTACGTCCCCTTTAAGAGCCCAGCCGTGGGTCCTCTTCTCCGTTACCCTCCCCGCGGTAACAGCGGGACCCGATCACCGCTGGTGTCCCGTGATCGGGTCACAGAGGAAGAACAGGGAGAGGTAAGTGTAAACAAACCTCTCCCCGTGCTTCCTAGTGAGCCTGTCACTGATCGTCTGTTCCCTGTCATAGGGAACGACGATTAGTGATGTCACACGCTAAGCCACACCCCCCCACAGTAAGTAAAACACATCGGGGCACACTTAACCCCTACAGCGCCCCTACCTGGTTAACCCCTTCACTGCCAGTGTCATTTTCACCGTAACCAGTGCATTTTTATAGCACTGATCGCTGTGAAAATGACAATGGTCCCAAAAATGTGTCAAAAGTGTCCATAATGTCGCAGTCACGGAAAAAATCACTGATCGCCGCCTTTACTAGTAAAAAAAATAAAAAATTATAAAAATGCCATAAAACTATCCCCTATTTTGTAAACGCTATAACTTTTGCGCAAACCAATCAATAAACGCCGATTGTGATTTTTTTTTTTAACCAAAAATATGTAGAAGAATACGTATCAGCCTAAACTGAGGAAAAAAAATGTTTTTTTATATATTTTTTGGGGATATTTGTTATAGCAAAGTAAAAAATATTGCATTTTTTTCAAAATTGTCTCTCTATTTTTGTTTATAGCGCAAAAAAAAAAAAACGCAGTGGTGATCAAATACCACCAAAAGAAAGCTCTATTTGTGGGAAAAAAGAACGCCAATTTTGTTTGTGAGCCATGTCGCACAACCGCGCAATTGTCAGTTAAAGCGACGCAGTGTCGAATCGCAAAAAGTGGCCAGGTCTTTAAGCTGCATAATGGTCTGGGTTAAAACAGTACATTTTCAGCAGCAGAAGATTCTCATTCTCCCTCTTAACTGTGTGAGAAAAACATGGAATTATGGGTACATCTTATACCCATAAACCCATGTTTTTTCCTTCTAGTTAAGAGGGCTGGGCTGGAAGGGAGCATTTGTCTTTTAGACACATACCCCCTTCTTTGACACTGCAGTGAGAGGACAGCCTCCACTGCAGCATTTTTATTGCACAGCTTGGGCCAATGGTACTATGCCATTGATTCAAGACTCCAAGCTGTCCATTGATCTCAGTGCCTCTGACAAGAAATGAGAGGCACTGTGAGCTCATCCTCTGTCTGCTGCAAACAGTGTGTGCCCGCTTGCATTTAAACTGGCCTCTCTGTATGTAGCTTCTGACAGGCGGCACAAGGAGCTCCATATCTCCGGAACCATAGGTCTTAGGAGACCCAAATTTTGACCAGTGGCGGGGTAGGACTTTGGCTACCCCACCAGGTTGCCGACCTATGACCCTCGAAGCTTGATCTTCTTCTCTTTTTTTTTATGTTCATGGCTCTGCCTCACCTGCCTTCCCTGACTGCACATCCCTGCTGTATACTGAGTCTGATCTTGATCCAGCACTGTTCCCATATGCAGCAGCTCTCTCCTCTCTCTCTGCTCACAGAGGCAGCAGAGGAAGCCATCGATTCCTGCTGCTGTCAATCAAATCTTGTGAGCAGAGAGTGGGAGTCGAGGCTGAGCCATACTGTGTGTGTCAATAGTTGCAGGGGAGCAAGCCTGCAGGTGCACTCCCATAGAAAGGGGCTTCCTATTGTGGTACATTGAGAAGAGGAGGAGCCCAGAGTGCCAGCGGGTGAACCCAAAAACAGGAGGTTCAGGGCCACTCTGTGCAACACCATTGTGTTGTCACCAACAGTGGATTGCCTTCCTAGCCTGTGGGACTTTGTCTCTCCCTACACTGTGTGCATCAAAAGGAACACAATCTATCCCTGCATATATGGGTTGGCTCCATAGGTTTCTGCGAGAGAAAGGCAGCACACTGAAATGGAAAACTGTGGGCAGCAGTCATTGCACCAGTTTACACAGGAACATAGGCAAGCATTAAAAGATAAAGAAGCTGCATACACAGGAAGTGACTGAATCAGCTTCTGAAAGAGGGTTTAATATCACTTTAGCCTAGTGAAAGCCATTTGTCAGTTGTGTGTACCAAAAAGTGGGTAAAGCATGTCTACGATTAACTTAGCCAAAAACACATCTGTTAACACTCCTCTGAAACTGGTTTCACTTTTTGCTTGACTTCATTGTTAAAAGAGAAGTGAAGAAGTCCCCCACTGTCTCCAGACCTCTGGCAGTGATCGCATGTCGATAACCAGTACTATAGAAGGGACGGACTGCACCTAAATGAGGAGGGTGCTGATCAGCTGGAAATGAAGATGGCCAAAAAATTACAGGAGTTTTTAAACTAGGCGACGGGGGAGGGTCCAGAGATAGAGATAGTCAGCGTGGAACATATTCCAGAGGGTAGTATTAGGGGCATTAGTGGTAGGGTAACCAAAGCACATAAACCCAAGGTAAGTATTGTAGCAAGTCCTAGTTGCAATCTCAAAACACCCAAGAGGATAGTATGTGACCCGTCAAAATATATTAATGCATTAAAGTGTTTGTTCACCAATGCAAGAAGTCTGCCAAGCAAAATAGATGAGTTGGAAGCTCTGGTGCATCAGGAGAGCTATGATGTAATCGGTATTGCTGAAACTTGGCTTCATTCCTCACATGACTGGGCTATTAATATTCCTGGCTATGCACTTTCGGAAAGACAGGGTAAAAAGGAAAGGTGGCAGGGTCTGTCTTTATGTGAGAAGTGATCTCAAAGCAAATGTGAAAGAGGACCTGGTGGATGGAGAGTGTGATGAGTCTGAAGCATTATGGGTGGAACTGCATACAGATGTGCGTAGTTCAAAGTTAATCATTGGAGTTTGTTATAGACCACCCAATGTTAATGAGGAAGGGCTGCAAGGTCTGGGACGGTGATAATAATGGGGGATTTTAACTACCCAGAAATTGACTGGAGTAATGGCACTGCTGGGACAGTTAAAGGGCAAAAGTTTATAAACCTATTACAGGACAATTTTATGGTCCAGTTTATTGAGGCCCCAACTAGGAATGATGCTCTGTTGGACCTGGTAATCTCAAACCATGCAGAGCGTATTACTAATGTTCAGATAAAGGAACACCTGGGTAGCAGTGACCATAACATGATTTCATTTGATGTTAGCTGTAAGCAAAAATCACTGACGGGAAAGATAAAAACACTTAATTTCAAGAGAGCAAATTTTCCAAGGATGAGGGCTGCTCTCCAGGACTTAGACTGGGAGAGAATATTGGCATCAATGGGCACAGAACAGAAATGGGAATTCTTCAAAAAGACTGTGAACTCACTGCAAAGTATATTCCCATGGGCAATAAGTTTAAAAGGCTAAAAATAAAACCTATGTGGCTTACGGCCAAAGTTAAAAAAGCTATAAACTATAAGAAAAGAGCTTTTAAAAAATATAAAAATGAAGGAACACTAGTGTCATTTAAATGTTACAAAGAATATAACAGAATATGTAAAAAGGAAATCAAGGATGCAAAAATTCAAAACGAACGACAGATTGCAAAATATAGTAGGACAAACCCCAAAAAATTCTTCAAATATATTAACAGTAAAAAGGTGAAGTCTGAGCATGTAGGCCCTTTACAAAATAATCTAGAGGGGGTGACTGGGGACAAAGAGGAGGCTAATTTATTAAATACTTTCTTCAGCTCTGTGTGAACAAAGGAGCATGGGGGAGCTCATGTCCATAATGGGGGTGGTAGTGACACAGCCCCAAATCCACAATGGATCAAAAGTGATATGGTCCAGCAATATTTAGACAGAATAAAGGTGGATAAAGCACCTGGACCAGATGGCATACACCCACGGATCCTAAAAGAATTGAGCTCTGTAATTTCAAAGCCATTGCATCTCATTTTTAGGGACTCATTAACCACTAGAGGTCCGCGCTATAGCCGAATGATGGCTACAGCGCGGACCTAGAATGCCAGGAGGACGTCAATTGACGTCCGCCCTTTCCTCATTCCCGGCGCTCGCTCCCGAGCGTGCATCGGGGAACTTCCGTGGGTGCCGATGCGCGTGCCTGGCGGCCGTGATGTCCGCCAGGTACCCGCGATCGGCATTTACAGAGCCAGGGACGTGGATCTCTGTGTGTAAACGCAGAGATCCACGTCCTGTCATGGAGAGGAGACCGATGGTGTGTCCCTTGTACATAGTGTAACAGCAGGCAGATAAAATCACCAGGTTGCATCCAGGATGGGAGATACATATGTCCTAGATTCAGGCTTTATGCCAGTTTATACCACTAGGGGGAGTGCTGGGAGTCTTGCAGGGGAAGAGTTAATGAGCCCAGCAGAATCAAGTGGGCTCATTGGGGCCTCTACAAGAACTCCCTGCATGCTAAGGGAGATGCTCCAACCTGGAACCAGATCTGTGTGGATAGTCTGGGGAGTGTGATCTCTGTGCGGTGAGCCAAAGCCTGTGTGGTTATTACTTAGAACTTCAAAAAGCAGGGAGCTAAGGACTGGGACAGCACAAGGCTGTACCCAGTTGTTAGTTAGGGACACCAACGTGTGTAGTGAGCGGTCAAGTTGACCAGGATTTATTTTGCTGTTTCTTTTGTTTTTTCTGTATTTTTTTGTCTGTATATAGTTCAAATAAAACCACACCCTTTTGTTTTCTCCTACCACTGTTTGCTGTGCCTGTTCTTGTGTGGTGAACCCATCCAGGGGGTCACACACACCCGCTGCTGAGTTAACCCCCTCACAATAGGGACAATCATCGGTCACCTCCCCCAGTCGGTCCCCTCCCCCCACAGTAAGAATCACTCCCTTAGGCACACTTAACCCCTACAGCGCCCCTAGTGGTTAACCCCTTCACTGCCAGTGTAATTTTTACAGTAAACAGTGCATTTTTTATAGCACTGATCGCTGTAAAAATGACAATGGTCCCAAAATGGTGTCAAAAGTGTCCGATGTATCCGCCATAATGTCGCAGTCACAATAAAAACCGCTGACATTAATAAAAATGCTATAAAACGATGCCCTATTTTGTAGATGCTATAACTTTTGCGCAAACCAATTAATAAACGCTTATTTCGATTATTATTTTTTACCAAAAATATGTAGAAGAATACGTAGCGGCCTAAATTGAAATGGGGATATTTAAAATAGCAAAAAGTAAAAAATATTGTGGTTTTTTTTTCAAAATTGTCGCTCTTTTTTTGTGTATAGCGCAAAAAATAAAAACCGCAAAGATGATCAAATACCACCAAAAGAAAGCTCTATTTGTGGGAAAAAAAAACGTAAATTTTGCGCCAAACCACCGGATTGGCGCAGGGCGAACGTGGTGCCTATATTTAAAAAGGGAACAAAGTCTTTACCAAGTAACTATAGACCTGTTAGTTTAACTTCTATAGTTGGGAAGATACTGGAAAGATTAATAAAAGACCACATAGATGAGTTCTTGCTGAAAAAAAACATTTTAAGCAACAGACAACATGGATTCATGAAAGACAGAAGTTGTCAGACAAACCTGATTTCTTTTTATGAAGAGGTAAGTAAAACCTTGGACAGAGGCGTGGCTGTGGACGTGGTATACTTGGATTTTGCAAAAGTGTTCGATAAAGTTCCCCACACACGGCTAATGTGTAAGGTAAAGTCTACAGGCTTGGAAATATCAGTTTGTAAATGTATAGAAAACTGTCTAAAAGACAGAATTCAGAGAGTAGTGGTTAATGATTCTTACTCTGAATGGTCTAAGGTTATCAGTGGTGTACCCCAAGGTTCAGTGCTTGGATCCTTACTTTTTAATATCCTTATAAATGATATTGGGTCTGGGATCAAAAGTAACATTTCTGTCTTTGCAGATGACACTAAGCTATGCAGTGGAATAATGTCCTTACTGGATGTCTCCAATTTGCAAGCCGACCTCAATGCACTGTCTAATTGGGCGACTGTGTGGCAGATGAGATTTAATGTTGATAAATGTAAAGTTATGCACTTGGGGGCTAAGAATATGAATGCATCATGCATACTAGGGGGAGTACAACTGGGGGGATCCATAGTGGAGAAGGTCCTGGGGGTTTTGGTAGATTATAAGCTCAATAATGGCATGCAATGCCAAGCTGCGGTTTCCAAAGCGAGCAAAGACCTTTCTTGTATTAAGAGAGGTATGGACTCCAGAGAGAGCTAGCAATATAATTTTGCCCCTGTTCAAATCATTAGTAAGACCTCATCTGGAATATGCAGTTCAGTTTTGGGCACCAGTTCTCAAAAAGGATATGGGGGAACTGGAGAAAGTGCAGAGAAGGGCAACCAAACTGATAAGAGGCATGAAGGAGCTCAGCTATGAGGAAAGATTAGAGGAACTGAATTTATTCACTCTTGAGAAGAGGAGATTAAGGGGGGATATGATCAACATGTACAAATATATAAGGGGTCCATATAGTGAACTTGGTGTTGAGTTATTCACTTTACAGTCAACACTGAAGACAAGGGGGCACTCTTTACGTCTAGAGGAAAAGAGATTTTATCTCCAAATACGGAATTGTTTCTTCACAGTAAGAGCTGTGAAAATGTGGAATAGACTCCCTGCAGAGGTGGTTCTGGCCAGCTCAGTAGATTGCTTAAACCACTTAAGGACCAGCCACTGTATATATACGTCGGCAGAATGGCTCGTACAGGCACAATCACGTACCTGTACGTCCCCTTTAACTGCCCGACGTCGGGGTCGCGCGCGCCGGCGCACTCGCGACCCCCCTGCCTTCCCCGTGAGTCGGACCACGGGTCCCGCGGACTCAATCGCCAAGGGGGGATCCCCACGATCGTCTCACGGAGGCATGGAGCGGGGAGATGTTAGTGTAAACACAACATCTCCCCGCTTCCCTACTGACAATGTCACCGATCTCCGTTCTGTGTAATCAGAGCAAGGATCAGTGACGTGTCACTCGTAGCCACGCCCCCACACAGTTGTAATCACTCCCCTAGGCACACTTAACCCCTTCAGCGCCCCTAGTGGTTAACCCCTTCACTGCCAGTGTAATTTTCACAGAAACCAGTGCATTTTTATAGCACTGATCGCTGTGAAAATGACAATGGTCCCAAAAATGTGTCAAAAGTGTCCGATGTGTCCGCCATAATGTCGCAGTCACAAACAAAATCGCTGATCGCCACCATTACTAGTAATAAAATAATAATTAATAAAAATGCCATAAAACTACCCCCTATTTTGTAAACGCTATAAGTTTTGCGCAAACCAATCAATAAACGCCGATTGCGATTTATTTTTTACCAAAAATATGTAGAAGAATACGTATCGGCCTAAACTGAGGAAAAAAATTATTTTTTATATATTTTTTGGGGATATTTATTATAACAAAAAGTTAAAAATATTGAATTTTTTTCATAATTGTCGCTCTATTTTTGTTTATAGCGCAAAAAATAAAAAACGCAGAGGTGATCAAATACCACCAAAAGAAAGCTCTATTTGTGGGAAAAAAAGGACGTCAATTTTGTTTGAGAGCCACGTCGCACGACCGCGCAATTGTCAGTTAAAACGACGCAGTGCCGAATCGCAAAAAGGGGCCTGGTCTTTATGCTGCGTATTGGTCCGGGACTTAAGTGGTTAAGAAAGGCCTGGATTCTTTCCTAAATGTACATAATATAACTGGGTACTAACATTTATAGGTAAAGTTGATCCAGGGTAAATCCGATTGCCTCTCGGGTGATCAGGAAGGAATTTTTTTCCCCTGCTGTAGCAAATTGGATCATGCTCTGCTGGGGTTTTTCACCTTCCTCTGGATAAACTGTGGGTATAGAATTGGCTATATGGGATTGTATGATATTATTGTATTTTTTATTTATTTTTTATGGTTGAACTGGATGGACTTGTGACTTTTTTCCACCTGACTAACTATGTAGAAAAATCTGACAGTCTGGTTTTACCCAAGTCAATCGATGGATCAACTTGGGTACAATCAGCCTGCCCATACATGGATTACAATTTGGCCAGTCTCTGCTTAACCAGCCGAATTTCAAACCATGTATGGCTTTCGTTTGCAAACATTCAGCTTATTTTTAAAAAAGATACAATAGGTGTCATTTTTTTAAAATGTAAAAGTTATTGTGGTATTGCCTAATCGAACAAATCCAAAATTACCTATAACTACCTAGCAGATTTTACATTTTTAGATTCAACTGGGACTTGGTATGTAAAGGTGGCGAATCTTCCCGGCGGCTATGAGAATCAATTTTTATTTTTTTTCCAAGTAAACACGCAATTATAAAAAAACTGGGTACGCTAAGAAGGATAAAGAAGTGCTACTCTTTGCGAAACCTGCAGAATTCTGTTAATCAAGCCTTGTTTCTTTGTGAAGCCCCTGGATTCCAGGGCCATGCTTTTCACATGACCTCAGCTTTTGCCCTTGTCACTTTTAAGCCCTGCTTGTCCGGGTACTATGCCAGAGTTTTTCAGCATTGACATGGTAGAACTTCTGTGGTCAGGAGAGGCTCCAGAATTGGTAGAAAAGCAGGGCTTTGCCCTCTGATATTCAGAATTGCCCTCCCTGAAGAGTAGTGATCTGATGAATTGTAGGGCAGTGAATAAGAAGCATCAGGAGAGGTGGAGAAAGCACAGAACCACAAAATGATTGAGCAGAAGCAGGCAGATCCTTGCACTGCAGGTCCTCAGATATAGTTTCATCTCCAGTAAGGAGAACAGTGGACAGCAGAGTAGTGACACGACTAAATCTTACTACAAGTTATCTTAGACTAGCAGTCAGAGGCAGCAAGTAATTTTTTCTTTTTCGTACATCACGGGACACAGAGCGACTTAGTCATTACTAATGGGTTATATAGATACCTTCAGGTGCTGGCGCTGGCAACTTCCAAAACCGGAAGTACCCTCCCCTATATAAGCCCCTCCCATCCGGGAGCACCTCAGTTTTTTGCCAGTGTCTAAGGTGTTGGCCAAAGAGTAACATGTGTTTTCACTGGGCTTGCGTACAGGTTCTTTTACGGGCCTTAGTAAGCTATTCCGGATCCGACCAAAAAAGCTTCATAGCTAAACGGTCGGTACCCGGGCCTTGCAACAGAAGAGCAAGGTTTTGCCTGTAATGCCTCTCTTAGGAGGGCTGGACCCTGGGATCCAGAGCTCTGGTCATACCCACGACCAAGATGTTGTCTGTGCAGGGTGCTATACAGGTCCAGGGGAGTGGAATCCTTGGGAACCCGGTCCCTGAAGGTTTAATTACAATGCCTGCCGTGATAGGTGAAGTTTGGGCTTCTGTGGACCAAACAAAGTCCTGCGGCGGGGAGCAGGTAAGTGGGGGCCCCCAGGAACTTGGTTCTATTGGGGACCCCCAAGCCTAATTTGTCTTTCTGTCTGTTACCTAATGGTATTCCCGCTAATATCTGTGTATGCCTGTAACTACTGGAAAATGTAAAATTTTAATAGTAGTCAAGAAAAAAAAAAAAAAGAGGACCGCGGTACCTGTGTTAAACCACTAGAGGCCGCTGTGGTCCATTTTTCTTGTCATGTGGATCTTTGGTTTTTTCAAGTCAAAAGATCCAGGCAGTTGGTAAGTTTCTCTGTGGGAATCCACTTCCTCTGCCCTGTTGCTGCGCTCATCCACCGCACAGGCCCTCCGGCAAAAAGGGCCCTGGCTCCTAGTCCCTGCTTGGTTTCAAAAAAGGCGCCAATGGCGCACGGGCGTGCGCACGGGCGCGCGCGGGCGCGTGCACGCGCCTCCTATGAAAGGAAAGGGGCGGGGCGGGTGGATGACGCTCGATGCGCGCCACGACGCTTCTGCGCATGTGCGGGCGTCCCAGCATGGATAAAGGACACAGTACAAGTGTCAGCTGGATGCAAGCAGAGCTAGCAACAAAACGGTGGCACACAGAGGCGGTTGATGCAGGCATCCCCATAGAAAGACACTTTAGTGGACACCAGCTGGTATATAGCAGCAACTGTGTTAGACTATTACCAGCAAAATTGGTGTATGACGACGGGAATACCTCAGCTTTGTGCTTATAGGATATGTCGTCCAGACGCTCTGGAAATAAGTCTTCCAAGAAGCGAAAGGGGTCTCCATCGGGCTCTGAGGATTTTGGGCATGCTTGTACTGCGCCAATCTCCCCTGAAATTTCAGAGGTCAGTAGCCGTAGGAACCCCGCAGGAGTACCTGGAACTGCGGCTGTCCCCAGTCCACCTGCTCCTGTATATATAACAGAGGAGGTTTTTTCCTCAACTCTGGGAGGATTGGAAGAGAGATTAACAGCATTGATCGCTGCTTCCCTGTCACAGGGATAGCGCGTCCGATCTCCGTCTCCTCCTTCAGAGTGCCTGTTAGTGGAGGAACAGTCCCACACAGAGATCGACCTACCTGAAGGGGATCAGGATGAGGTTGATTCGGTTATAGAGGAATCAACAGTGGAAGAACCTTTCTCAGCATCTCAGGCTGAAAGATTATGGGTTCAGTCTCTGACTAACATGGTCCGAGCAGCATTTAAAATGCCTCTGGCGGAACCATCAACCACTACTGTTTCCTCGCTGGGGTCGCTGAAAGCTCCCCAGACTGTCTGTTCCTTCCCAATCCACCCTTTATTGGAAGGGCTTATTTACCAGGATTAGGAGCATCCTGATAAAATATTTACTCCCCCAAGAGATTTCCAGTGATCTATCCCATGGAGGATAAGTTCATAAAAAAATGGAGGGTCCCTACAGTGGACGCAGCCATCTCTTGTGTAAATAAATCACTGACATGTCCAGTAGATAATGTTCCAATGTTCAAAGACCCAATAGATAAAAAATTGGAGTCTTTACTAAAATCTGCTTTCTCTACAGCAAGCATGGTGACACAACCTGCAGAGCAGCGATTGGAGTCTGCCAAGCAGTGAAAGATCAGTTGAAACAAGTCTTAAGGGACTTACCAGATCAGCAGGCTCTTGCCCTAGCTGACCTACCTAGAGCCTTGTGTTGCGGTGGACGCCAGAAAGGATACAATCCAACAGGCCTCCCGCTTTACGCTGTCTGTAGTACATATGCGTAGGCTTCTATGGCTCAAAAACTGGTCTGCTGAAGCTCCCTGTAAAAAATTGCTGATTAGCTTCCCATTTCATGGAGAACGCTTATCTGGAGAAGATCTGGACAAATATATCCAGAAAACTTCTGCCGGTAAAAGTACACTCTTGCCGGTTAAGAACAAGGGTAGAAGTCCTTCTTTTAAGAGGCCTACTTCTCCAGTCCCTGGCACATCGGCTGTGAAACAGTTCCGACGGCCTCCGCGGTCAAATCCAGGGGGCAGAAATCGGGGACAATCACAGGGTAACAAGAAACCCTGGGTCAAGAGAGGTACAAAACCTCCCCCCAAGTCATGAAGGGTTGCCCCCACTCAATCGGGTGAGGGGAAGACTTCAGTTGTTCACAGAGACCTGGCGGGACACCATCAGAGACAGATGGGTGATCTCCGCAGTAAGTCTGGGATACAGGCTGGAGTTAAAAGACATTCCTCCTGCCCATTTTATGAGGTCAAACGTGCCAAGCGATCCCCAGAAGAGAGGATCCCTCCTTCTGGCACTAGAACAACTATTGCTCCAAGGGTAATCATGAAGGTTCCCTTGGAAGAAAGCGGGTTCGGGTTTTACTCGAACCTTGTCACAGTCCCCAAACCAAATGGGGACGTGAGGCCCATATTAAATCTAAAAGGGCTAAACAAGTTCCTACATATCAGGACTTTTTCGGATGGAGTCGATCCGATCGGTGGCCACCGCCCTACAAGGGCAGGAATGGTTAGCCTCGATTGACATAAGGAATGCTTATTTGCATATTCCCATCTGTCCGGCCCACCAGAAATTTCTACGCTTTGCAGTAGAAGGGCGCCATTTTCAGTTCAGAGCCTTACCTTTCGGTCTGGCCACAGCACCACGAGTGTTCACAAAAATTCTGGCCCCACTATTGGCCAATCTAGGAACACAAGGTGTAACGATAATGGCATATCTAGACGACTTGTTGCTGATAGACCACTCAGTGAAAAAAAAACTAGAAGTGGTCGTTCACAAGACAATCAAGTATCTGGAATCTCACGGTTGCATTATCAACCGAGACAAGTCAGCCCTAAAACCAGTCAAAAGTCTGGAATACTTGGGGGCTAAGACTGGATTCAAATCAGAGAAAGATTTTCTTACCTCCAGAGAAGGTGTCGTCTTTGAAAGATTTGACCCACTTAGTGGGTACAAAAAGAAAACCATCCATACGCCTGTGCATGAGGCTGCTGGGAAAAATGGTGGCTTCATTCGAAGCAGTACCCTATGTTCAATTCCATTCAAGGAACTTGCAGAGGGTCATACTGTCAGCCTGGAACAAAAAAGTTCAGGCTTTAGACTTACCAATGTCCCTGTCCCCTTCCGTTCGCAAGAGCCTCCATTGGTGGTTGGTGCCCCAGAATCTGGAAAAAGGGAAACCCTTCAGTCCGGTTTCTTGGAAGGTGGTCGCTACAGATGCCAGCCTCATAGGCTGGGGGCAGTACTGGAGCAATGGTCTCTCCAGGGCAAGTGGTCAGAAGCAGAGAAGGCCCTGCCCATCAATCTCTTAGAGATACGAGCAGCCCGGTATGCCCTAGTAGCATATCCGCGGTTTTCATCCCAGGAGTGGAAAATTGGAGAGCGGACTTTTTAAGTCGCCAGCAATTATGCCCAGGGGAATGGTCTCTTCACCCCGAGGTTTTCCAGGCAATATGCCAGCGGTGGGGAACACCGGATGTAGATCTGCTAGCATCCAGATTCAACGCAAAGGTGGACAGATTTGTGTCTCGCACAAGGGATCCCCTAGCTTGCGGCTCGGATGCCCTAGTGTTCCCTTGGGATCAGTTCAAGCTGATATATGCATTCCCACCGCCACAATTATTACCGCGATTATTCCGCAGAATCCGGGTAGAAAAGAAACCGGTGATTCTGGTGGCTCCAGCGTGGCGCCGAAGGGCATGGTACGCGGAGATTGTAAAAATGTCAGTGGAGAGTCCTTGGACCCTCCCACATCGTCCGGACCTGCTTTCGCAAGGACCGATATACCACCCTTCCTTACCAGCCCTAGGTTTGACGGCCTGGCTATTGAAGCCCACATTCTAAAAAAGAGAGGGCTCTCTAATCCTGTGGTATCTACCATGATCAATGCCAGGAAGCCGGTATCCAGGCAGATCTATTATAGGATTTGGAAGGCGTACATCACGTGGTGTGAGGCCAAGAAATGGCATCCACGTAAGTACGTAATAGGTAGGATTCTGGACTTCCTACAGTGGGCTGTAGATAGGAAGCTTGCCTTGAGTACTATCAAGGGTCAGATTTCGGCCTTGTCAATATTTTTTCAAAGGCCCTTGGCTTTGCATTCATTAGTCAAAGCTTTCATACAAGGAGTGATGCGTATTAGCCCTCCGGTTAGTATTCCCATATGTCCATGGGACTTAAACCTGGTTCTGTCGGTTCTACAGAAACAACCATTTGAACCATTGCAGCACATTTCCTTGGTTCTTCTCACCAGGAAATTGATTTTCTTAGTAGCCATTTGTTCGGCTAAAAGAGTATCGGAATTAGCCGCCTTGTCCTGTAAGGAGCCATATCTGGTTGTCCATAAGGACAGAGTAGTATTACGTCCTCATCCAGCCTTTCTTCCTAAGGTGGTATCGAGGTTTCATTTGAACCAAGATGTGGTTCTTCCTTCCTTTTTCCCCAAACCTAGCTCGGTAGAGGAAAAGTTATTGCATTTTTTGGATGTAGTAAGAGCAGTTAAAGCTTATCTAAAAGCCACTGCTCAGATTCGTAGAACGGATACTTTGTTTGTTCTGCCGGAAGGCCCCAGAAAGGGTCAGGCAGCATCAAAATCTACTTTAGCCAAGTGGATTCGACAGGTCATAATATGAGCCTATGGCTTGAAAAGGAGACCGCCTCCGTTAAAAGTTAGGGCGCACGCCACAAGAGCAGTTGGAACTTCATGGGCAGTGCATCACCAAGCCTCCCTGGCTCAAGTCTGTAAGGCCACAACATGGTCCTTAGTACACACGTTTACTAGATTCTACCAGGTAGACGTTAGAAGTCAGGAGGATGTCGCCTTTGGGCGCAGTGTGTTGCAGGTTGCAAAAGATCCTCATGCCTGATGGCGCCCAGCTTATATATAGTGTATCCCTCCCCTCATTTGGCATTGCTTTGGGACGTCCCATTAGTAATGACTAAGTCGCTCTGTGTCCCGTGATGTACGAAAAAGAAAAAGGGATTTTTATAACAGCTTACCTGTAAAATCCTTTTCTTGGAGTACATCACGGGACACAGAGCTCCCACCCCTTTTTTTTGGGGACACTTATTGCTTTGCTACAAAACTGAGGTGCTCCCGGATGGGAGGGGCTTATATAGGGGAGGGTACTTCCGGTTTTGGAAGTTGCCAGTGCCAGCACCTGAAGGTATCTATATAACCCATTAGTAATGACTAAGTCGCTCTGTGTCCCGTGATGTACTCCAAGAAAAGGATTTTACAGGTAAGCTGTTTTAAAAATCCCTTTTTTTCAGGGCACTACTTAACCACATTTAACATTTCAATATGTTCCCTATAATGTAGAAAACCTTCACATTTTTGATATAGGTCCACTTTAAGTTCTAGGGTTGTCCCGATACTAGTATCGGTACCGATACCGAGCATTTGCCTGAGTACTTGTACTCGGGCAAATGCTCCCGATGCTCCACCCGATACTTGTACAGTAAGCGGTAATCGTGTGTGGGGGAGTTACAAGCACTGATCACCGCTGTATAGATATAAAAGTCGTTTCTCCGCTTCTCTCTCCTCCAGCCCCCCTCCGTTTTGCTGCTGTCTCCCTCCCTCCGTGTCCCCCTCCATGCTGCTCTCTCCCTCCATGCTGCGGTATCCCTCCGTGTCCCGCTCCATGCGGCCGTTCCCCTCCGTGTCCCGCTCCATGCTGCCGTCCCCCTCTGTGTCCCCCTCCATGTCCCGCTCCATGCTGCCGTTCCCCTCCGTGTCTCCCTCCGTGTCCCGCTCCATGCTGCCATTCCCCTCTGTGTCTCGCTCCATGCTGCCGCCCCCCTCTGTGTCTCGCTCCATGCTGCCGCCCCCCTCTGTGTCTCGCTCCATGCTGCCGCCCCCCTCTGTGTCTCGCTCCATGCTGCCGCCCCCCTCTGTGTCTCGCTCCATGCTGCCGTCCCCCTCTGTGTCCCCCTCCATGCTGCCGTCCCCCTCTGTGTCCCACTCCATGCTGCCGTCCCCCTCCGTGCTGCTGTCCCCCTCCGTTCTCCTCCTCCACCCCCTCGATCTGTCAGGATGGAGAGCGCAGTTAGGAGCCGGTAAATCCGGCTCCTTACTGTTTGGAATGTACAGAGTCAGTGATCACTGACTCTGTACATTCACATAACTGAAACATCGTAAACTTTGTTTACAATGTTTCAGTCTATGAATGGAGAGAGAAGCCGCTGTCTTCTCTCCGTTCATTTTCAGCGCAGAGCAGCGGAGAAAGGGACTGGGGAATTTGTCCTTAGTCGCTTTCTCTGTCTCAAAGGGGAGATGTCAGAGGTCTGTTAAGACTCCTGATATCTCACCAAAGCCCCCCAACAGGGCTGATAAAAAAAAAAAATTAATAAAAGAATAAAATAAAAATAAAATAAAAATGTATTGTAAAAAATAATAAAAAAGAAAAGAAAAAACACACTGCACACTGACACTGCCCCCCCCCCCCCCCCCTTAAAAAAAATAAAGCATTATAAAAAAATAAATAAAATAAATTGTAAAAAATAAAACTACTGACACATGTGCGACTGTCACATGAGATTAAAAAAAAGTATCGGTATTCGGTATCGGCGAGTACTTGAAAAAAAGTATCAGTACTTGTACTCGTTCTTAAAAAAGTGGTATCGGGACAACCCTAACTTTAACTATACCCTGACATGCTTGCTTTAACAAAACAAGGCCCACTTTTCCTTTATAGCTTCCTTCTGTGCACTTTGGACATGAATTAATTTGAATAAGCAGATGTGTTTCTGTTCCTTGAATTATAGCTTTAGGCTAGTCTTTGGACTCAAAAGAATCTCGGCACAGCAGTGCGAGGCTGAACCACATTCTTTTTTAGCATGAAAGGTACAGATTGAAGCTTTAAAAACATGATACATTAACCCCTTAACGACCGCTCACTGTATATATACGTCGGCAGAATGGCTCGTACAGGCACAATCACGTACCTGTACGTCCCCTTTAACTGCCCGACGTGGGGGCCGCGCACCGACGGCGGCACGCTCGCAACCCCCTTGCCTTCCCCATGAGTCGGACCGCGGGTCTCGCGGACTCGATCGCCGTGGGGATCCCCGCGATCGTCTCACGGAGGTATGGAGCAGGGAGATGCTTGTGTAAACAAGCATTTCCCTGCTCTGCCTAGAGAGAATGACACCGATGTCGGCTCCGTGTACACGGAGCCGAGATCGGTGTCATGTGACACATAGCCTGACCCCCCCTCAGTAAAAATCACAATGCAGGGAACATTTAACCCCTACAGCACCACCTAGAGGTTAACCCCTTCACTGCCAGTGTTATTTTCACAGTAATCAGTGCATTTTTATAGCACTGATCGCTGTGAAGATGACAATGGTCCCAAAAATGTGTCAAAAGTGTCCGATGTGTCCGCCATAATGTCGCAGTCATGATAAAAATCGCTGATCGCCGCCATTACTAGTAAAAAAAAAAATATAAAAAAAAATGGCATAAAACTATCCCCTATTTTGTAAACGCTATAACTTTTGCGCAAACCAATCAATAAACGCCGATTGCAATTTTTTTTACCAAAAATATGTAGAAGAATACGTATCGGCCTAAACCGAGGAAAAAACATGTTTTTTATATATTTTTGGGGATATTTATTATAGCAAAAAGTAAAAAATATTGCATTTTTTTCAAAATTGTCGCTCTATTTTTGTTTATAGCGCAAAAAATAAAAACCGCAGAGGTGATCAAATACCACCAAAAGAAAGCTCTATTTGTGGGGAAAAAAGGACGTCAATTTTGTTTGGGAGCCACGTCGCACGACCGTGCAATTGTCAATTAAAGTGACGCAGTGCCGAATCGCAAAAAAGGGCCTGGTCTTTATGCTGCGTATTGGTCCGGGGCTTAAGTGGTTAAAACTGTAGAAACACAGGTGCAAGCCAACCTGAAAAAGGCATCTGCAGGTGGAAATTAGTTTATATCTGGACCACATGCACCGTGAAAGGCTCAATATTTTTATTAATTAATAGGTAATCCCACATGCACAAGTCATGTTACCCAGGTTTTGTAGATTCTACTCTTAAAAGTGCACCTATAGCCGCCAACAACATTTTTTGTTGTTTTATACAAAGTAGGGAATAAAAGCCCATCAGTTTGTTTTTTTTTTGTTACGTGTGTCCCCTCTGCGATATTTCCCCTCACTTCCTCTGCTAAAACGCACCAGGAAAGTACAGGAAATCTGTCCAGTGTGAGGAAGAGAGCTGTCCTCAAGATAGACATCTCCATTGGAGGATCTCTTTTTATCTCTTCTTACAAGGTCATCTGTAACCTTTTGGATTTGCCATCAATTTCCATTTGAGTGACAATGGTCACTAGGAAGAATAAAGAAAGTGAATATTTCCAGAAGAATTCCAGCCAAGAAAAATACATAGTTTGTAACGATAACAATTTCCCTACCCTAAAAATATGTTTGAAAAGCGTAATGCCATGCATATGCCATTTAGCGGCATAGGAAGTCATGGCCAACTCCAGGTAGGTGTGATTGTTTCAGATAGGGCTACAATGAGTGAAACCAATCACCCCCCTGCATTTGTAAGTAGGGAAAAGTCGGTTAGATTTAGCAGATTATTGGGCTTCTAATCCTTCAGAGAAAGAGGGTGAATTTGTATGGTGAAATAGAATGGCCAGAGAAGATTTGCAGATTGTCCCCTCATTCTCCACCCGAGCCACATATGCCACATATGCTGCAGCTGAACAGCCAAAAAGTATATCCAGGCATTCAGGAATTAAATCCTCCCTGCACTATTTGTGTACTGAAGTTGTTCCAAATAGATTCTCGGATGATGGAGTTAATTACCCTAAACATTTTGAGGGGCAGCATAACTGGGGCATTGTGCAAAAGGTAAAGCAATTTGGGCATCATAATCTAATAATAATTTTCACCAGGTTTGCCTGTCCTACCATAGTAGGCAACAGTTTATGCCAAAGTTTTGTTTTGTCGCGAAACTTCGCTACCAGCGTGGTAATATTTAAATGGAAGTAGTCTGTAATAACTGGGAAATCAACACCCCTAAGTATCTAAAGGAGTCAATTATGAGAACTGGGCAAAAAGGAGGAAAGGCCAGATTTGGCCACCCAAAAGTTATTTTAAAGGCTGACTGGATTTAATTAAACAAGATTTCCAAAGATATTTCTCTAATTTTAAAAACATATCACTTTTACCTTTTGATTCACAGGGCACGGAAGGAAAACCAGGAAAACAAGGCGAGAAGGGCAAGCCAGGACGAAAGGTAATGTCAGGCATCTGTGGTTTACCATGTCTTGTTCCTGGATGACATTTTAACTTATCTTAATCAGTTATTCTGTGGGCTGTTTAATAGGGAAACAAAGGTTTTGAAGGGCATCTTGGGGAGACAGGATCTCCAGGCCAAACAGGACCCACAGGAAATCAAGGACCAAAGGGAAGTAGAGGCACTCTTGGACCAGTGGTAGGTACACAGTTGCCACACATACGTTATCAAAATTATGTATTCTAAACCCACAGTTTATGGTTGAAAGTCCAAATGTAGTCAAAACTGTTTTAATATAGAGAAGGGGATCCCCAAAACCTCTTTCTATTTTTTATTGCTCTGTTTCCCCAGTACAGAGTTGTACCCTCAATTCTTAGTAACCTCACAGGAAGTGAGAATTATCTCTTTAGCGGAGACACAGAAAACAATAAAAAAAACACATACAAGTTCTCACCCTTCACCTCTCTATTAAGCATTGTCTGCATCCCCATTGGGTAGATTCTACTCACTTCCTGTCTTGGTTGTCTTGGTAACACAAACCACACTAAAAGGCTAACCGAGAACATGTTTTTTTTGTAACACAGTGCACCTCTCTGTACTATTTCAGAAATATTTACCGGTGCATAATGTAATTTTAAAAGAACCATTTAGAAAAGGGCATTTGTACTAATCTCAAATCTTAAAGGGTATCTGAACTTCAAAACAAAAATGTAATATACTGCAGCTTACCTATCTTTAAAGTCTTTAGAATTTTTTTGTTGAACATTATTTTGAAAATGTTCGACGCAGCTTTTCACAGATTGGTGAACCTCTGCCCATCTTTACTTTTGAGATGCTCTGACTCTACAAGATGTTGTTTTTATACCCAAATATGTTACTGACCTGTTTTTTTAACCTAATTAGTTGCAAAATGTTCTTTTAGCTTTTCCTTGTTAGTACCACTTTCTTTGCCACCTTTTTGTTGCCCTGTCCCTACTTTTTTTTGAGACGTGCTGCTGCCATGTGCATTGCTTTTTTTCATCCTTGCTTCCTTTATTTTCCCTGGTAATTCTTCAAATAACACACTTCCTGTCCTAGAATGGTTACTCTTACTCACTATGGATGGAGTATTGTTACATCGTTAGATTGAAAAAAGATGTGTCTAGTTCAACCAATAAAAAAGAAAACCGGCTAGGAAGTTGGCTGACGGGACCCATATGTCCACCCCACACCAGATAAAGAACAAGTCGGGCTCCCTACTGTCCCACCCTCAGGAGATAGCCAACTCATTTGCGGAATACTACACTGACCTGTATAATAACATCGGGATTCCACATAATCCACCCTCGCCAGACCTAACTGATAGCATTTCCCGCTACCTGGAGCAGGCAGGGATTCCTCAAATCCAACCATCAGACCTTGTTGCACTGAACGCCCCCATCACCATAGAGGAACTCATGATGACCATAAAAGCCCTCCCCTCTCACAAATCCCCTGGCCCGGACGGTCTTCCGTATGAATATTACAAATCCTTCCTCCCCTTACTACTCCCGGTTATGAGTAAATTATTTAATGCCTTTCTTCAGCAAACCCCAATCCCTGGTGATATGCAGAGATCCTACCTCACCCTGATTCCTAAACCGGACAAGGACCCCTCCTTGTGTGGAAGCTATAGGCCCATAGCTTTGTTAAACTCTGACCTAAAAATTTTCACTAAACTCCTCTCGATGCGCCTAAACATGGTCCTTCCCTAGCTGGTCCATAAGGACAAGGTGGGCTTTGTCCCTCTCCGTCAAGCAGGGGATAACACCTGAAAAGTAATAGACCTGATTGATGTGGATAACAGGGAGGGGACGGAATCCCTGGTTTTGAGTTTGGATGCTGAGAAGGCCTTTAATCGCCTGGGCTGGCCTTTCCTATTTGCCACCCTTCAGCACATGAGCTTCAAGGGCCCTTTCCTACACGCGATACAACATCTTTACACCAGCCCCACGTCACAAGTGAAAACTCCATTTGCCACCTCGTCCACGTTTTCGATTGCCAATGGTACCCACCAGGGATGTCCGCTTTCATCCTTACTATTCGCACCTGGCGGCGACCTTTCGCCGGAGTCCGGACATTCGGGGCGTACCGGTCAGGGAGAAGGAATTTAAAATCTCACTGTTTGCCGATGATATTATCCTCACATTGACCCAACCCAGGATCTCCCTACCAAACCTACACACTGAGCTTGATCAATACGGGGCACTTTCGGGTTATAAGATAAACACGTCCAAATCAGTGGCCCTCCCGGTCAACCTCCCAGAGACCGAAACCCATCACTTTCAGTCCTGCTTCCCCTATAACTGGGAACCTGCTTCCTTAAAGTATCTGGGAGTGAATATCACCACATCCTTTTCCGTGCTCTATCAAGCTAATTTTCCTCCCCTATATAGGTCCATTAGGGACCTGGTGCAAAAATGGAAGAACCATCAAATCTCCCTTATAGGGCGCATTGCCTCCATTAAGATGGTAATCCTCCCTAAGCTCCTGTATCTGTTCCAAATACTCCCCATCCCTGTACCGTATGGTCACCTAAGCAAACTACAAGGGGACCTAATACGCTTTGTGTGGAACTATAAGAGACACAGAATACCCTGTTCAGTACTTATGGCGTTGCGCTCGGAGGGGGGCCTAGCGTTCCCCGATCTGGTCAAGTATTATCAGGCGGCCCAGTTGCGTGCGATAGTTTCCTGGTTTCCCCAACGCTCCTACAATAAATGGACAGAAATTGAGAAAATTTGGATGGCACCAGTACACCCGAATAGCCTACTCTGGAGCGGGAATGGCGACGTAAAACCGGGTTGCTTACTGGGTTCCATGTCCCAGCTTAGGCGACTATGGCGTCTGCTATCCCGCGTGCATAGGCTTAACTCTGACTATTCATTGCTGACCTCCTTCCTTTACAACCCTAAAGTGCTGACTAGTCTTACCCACCAGATGTCATGGCCGTGGGCGTCCAGGAATCTGTTCCATTTTGGACACATCGTGGACCCACGATCCCGCAAACTTCTACCATTTTCTGAACTCCAAGAAAAATACGACCTCCCCCGCCAGGTTTTCTACGGATACCTGCAGATTTGCCACTATGCATAAACTATAGCCCCGGGTCTGCAGTTCTCGGCCCCCTCCTCCTTTGAACATATTATATTGGAGGGAACCGCACGTAGGGGACTGATCTCTGACATATATAGGATTCTCAACACTTATTCCATACCAAATCAGGGCAAACATGCATACATGCTCCGATGGAAGAGGTCATTGAGTGAGGAACTCCCTGTAGAATAGTGATGAGCCGAACACCCCCGGGTTCGGTTCGCACCAGAACCCGCGAACGGACCGGAAGTTCGAACGAACATTAGAACCCTATTAAATACAATGGATGCGAACGTTCGAATTCTAAAGTGCTAATTATAACAACTATTATGCATGTTATTGTCCTAAAAAGGGTTTGGGAACCCGGGTTCTGCACCAGGGGACATGTATCAATGCAAAAAGAAGTTTTAAAAACGGTCGTTTTTCGGGAGCAGTCATTTTAATGATGCATAAAGTGAAAAAAAAAAAGTCAAATATTCCTTTAAATATCGTACCTGGGGGGTGTCTAAAGTATGCCTGTGAAGTGCCACGTGTTTCCCGTGTTTAGAACTGTCCCTGCACAAAATGACACTTCTAAAGGAAAAAAAAGCCATTTAAAACTGCTTGCGGCTTTAATGTAATGTCTGGTCCCGGTAATATGGATGAAATTCTTTAAGAAAAATGGCATAGCTACCCCATGACCCCCCCCCCCCCCCTACCCCAGCCCATTACCAGCCCCTTTGGGTCTTGTATGGATATTAAGGGGAACCCCGCACATAAAATAAAAAAGGCCCTATATACTCTGAACAGCCGTATACAGGCGGTGCATACAAGACAGGGACTGTAGGTTTGTTCTTATGTAGAATCTGTTTGTAATTTTGAACAGGTACATTGTTGAAGTGTAGCTCCAGCCCAAAAATCTATTTTTAAACTTTTTGGAAAACATAGGTAAGGGTTATCACCCCTGTAACATTTGTTTTGCTGTCTGTGCCCCTGTTCAGAACATTTCACCTCACTTTCCGTCCCAATGACAACTGTTTTTGAAATGTGGTGTTTTTCTTGAAACAAGGATTGCTGATAAAGCATCAGTACAGAGGAGACACCTTTCTCCCATATTTATTCTTACAGGAGAGAATTTTCCTTCCTAGTGGTAGATTTCCTCTCACTTCCTGTTGTCTTCTTGCGTTTGCAAGTAGGAGTCGTTTGTAAGTTGGATGTTTGAAAGTAGGGACCTGCCGTATATACTCTGCAGAAATAGGCCCCTTAGTTGTTGGTGTTGGCACAACACTGTAAGCACTCACAGTTACTCTTGGTTGGTGCTGGAACGCCCTGCTGTCAACTATTATATCAGGAATTTTAATTACATATAATTGTTGAACAGTGGTAGTAAAAATTGGGCCTTTGATGGTGGTGCTGGTGCCACAACACTGTAAGCCCTGACAGTTACTCTTGGTGGGTGCAGCAATGGGCCCTGCTGTGAATTATTAGATCAAGAATTGTAATTACATGCCCCTGTTGAACAGGGGCTGAAAAATTGGGCCTTAGGCACTGGTGGCACAACACTGCAACCCCTCACAGATACTGTACTTGGAGCACAGCAATGAGCCCTGTTGCAAAGTATTGCTTCAAAAATTGTAATGACACGCCCCTGTTAAACAGGGGCTGAAAAATTGGGCCTTAGGCACTGGTGGCACAACACTGCAACTCCTCACAGATACTGTACTTGGAGCACAGCAATGAGCCCTGTTGCAAAGTATTGCTTCAAAAATTGTAATTACACGCCCCTGTTAAACAGGGGCTGAAAAATTGGGCGTTAGGCACTGGTGGCGGCACCCATAAACAAAAATGATCTTCCAAGCTATCATCATCAATCGTATCATTGAGGACTCGGAGGAGGAGGATAGCCAGTCAACATAACAGCACAGGCACTCAGCATCAGCATCAGTCTTGAAGGGATGTGACATTTTAAAATCAATTAGTCTGTTATATCAGCATCAGGTGTGTGGTAGCTGGTGGTGATCCAAGACTGGTTCATCTTGATGAAAGTCAGTCGATCAACCGAGTCGGTGGACAGGCGCACCCTGTGATCCGTGACAAATCCTCCAGCAGCACTGAATGTGCGTTCCGAAAGAACGCTGGATGCAGGACAGGCCAGTAGCTCAATTGCATACTGTGCAAGCTCTGGCCAGTGATCCATCCTCAAGACCCAGTAAGCCAGAGGATTTTCGGTGGGGAAGGTGTCCAAGTCTGACCTTGCCCCTAGATATTCCTGCACCATGTTTATCAGACGCTGGCGATGGTTGCTGGAACCAATCATACTTTGGGGCTGCGGACTAAAGAATTGTCTGAACGCATCGGTCAGACGGCCACCTTCCCCACCGCTCCTTCTTTGACTGGCCGAAGCCTCAGCAACTCGTTGTCCAGGACCAGGAGTTTGCAACCTCCCAGTCTCTGGGAACGCGTTGCACAGACCTTTCTGCAAGGCCTCCCGGAGTTGTCTCATCCTCTGCTCCCTCTGCGACGGTAACATAAGGTCCGCAACCTTACCCTTGTACCGTGGATCAAGGAGAGTGGCCAGCCAGTAATGGTCCCTCTCCTTGATCCGAAGAATACGAGGATCCTTCCGCAGACTTTGCAGGATCAGGGAGGCCATGCAGCGTAGGTTTGCTGAGGCATTCGCTCCGGAGTCCTCTGGGTCACTAAGGACGACATGATCCGCAGCCACCTCCTCCCAGCCACGTACAAGTCCACTGGTTTCTTGGGACTGTAAATCATCCCTAAAAGACTGCTGCTGATGATGCTGAGTGCCAGCCTCCACCTCCATGCTGACACAATCCTCCTCCTCCTCCTCCTCCTCCTCCTCCTCTTCCTGTGCGATGGGTGGGACAGAAGGAACACTGTCTGGGTAAAGGGGGCCTTGAGAGGCAAGGAAGTCCTCCTCTTCCTGCCTCTGTTCTGCCTCAAGTGCCCTGTCCATTATTCCACGCAGCGTGTGCTCCAACAGGTGGACAAGAGGTACAGTGTCACTGATGCATGCACTGTCACTGCTCACCATCCTCGTGGCCTCCTCAAATGGTGCCAGGACAGTGCATGCATCCCTGATCATGCCCCACTGGCGTGGAGAAAAAAAACCAAGCTCCCCTGACCCTGTCCTGGTGCCGTAGTCGCACAGGTACTCATTGATGGCCCTCTGCTGCGTGTGCAGCCGCTGCAGCATGGCCAACGTTGAGTTCCACCTGGTGGGCATGTCACATATAAGGCGGTTCTTGGGCAGGTTCAACTCCTTTTGCAGCTCAGCCAGGCGAGCACTGGCATTATAAGATCTGCGGAAATGCACACAGACTTTCCTGGCCTGCCTCAGGACATCCTGTAAGCCCGGGTACCTGCCCAAGAAGCGCTGCACCACCAGGTTAAGGACGTGAGCCACACAGGGCACATGGGTCAGTTGTCCCTGTCGGAGGGCGGAGAGGAGGTTGGTGCCATTGTCGCAAACCACCATTCCTGGCTTAAGCTGGCGTGGCGTCAACCACCTCTCGGCCTGGCCCTGCAGAGCAGACAGGACCTCTGCCCCAGTGTGGCTTCTGTCCCCCAAACACACCAGCGCAAGCACGGCATGGCATCTTTTTGCCTGCGTACTTGCGTAGCCCCGTGAACGGCTACGGAGCACCGCTGGTTCATAGGACAAACCACAGGAAGAGGCCATGGAGGAAGAAGAAGAGGAGGGGGTGGAGGAGAGAGGTGTGTCACAACCAGTAGTAGCATTTTGGAGGCGTGGCGGTGGGACAACCTCCAACACTACTGCACCTTGTCCTGAATCCTTCCCAGCTGCCAAAAGAGTGACCCAATGGGCCGTGAAAGAAAGGTAACGTCCCTGTCCATGCCTGCTGGACCATGAGTCAGCGGTAATATGCACCTTACCGCTGACCGCCCTGTCCAGCGAGGCCAAGACATTGCCTTCCACATGCCGGTAGAGAGCCGGAATAGCCTTCCGTGAGAAAAAGTGGCGTTTGGGAACCTGCCACTGAGGAACCGCACATTGCACAAACTCACGGAAGGGGGCCGAGTCTACCAACTGAAAAGGCAGCAGTTGAAGCGCTAGCAATTTAGCCAAGCTAGCATTCAACCGCTGGGCATGTGGATGGCTGGGAGTGAACTTCTTTCGACGGTCCAGCAGCTGGGGCAGGGAAATTTGCCTGCTAGAATCGGACGTCGGTGTACTGCTAGCAGAGTGGGCGCAAGTACTTGGCTGTGACACACCTAATTCTACACCTTCATTCCTCTCAGTGCATGTTTCAGAGAGGACTGAAGTTATAGTGGGGTTGGAGATCCCAGCTGATGCGGTGCAAGGAGAGGTCCGCTTTGTTCTTTGGTGTGGGTCTTTGAGGTAGGCTTGCCAACGAGCTGCATGGCAGGTCAACATATGTCTGGTCAGGCATGTGGTACCCAAGCGGCTGATGTTTTGGCCACGCGATATACGCTTGAGACATATGTTGCAAACAGCAGCTGTGCGATCTGATGCACTAGCCTCAAAAAAGGCCCACACCAAAGAACTTTTTGAATGACGGGCAGAGGCAGCGCCCTGCACAGGCGGAGCTCTGCGGTGTGATTCCGTCGGTGTACTGCCCTTACGCTGGCCACCAAAGGGCATCCTGCCTCGTTGGAGATGTGCCTCCTCCTCATCCTCCTCCTCCTCCTCTCTCCTATTAGGCACCCACGTGGAGTCATTGACCTCATCATCCCCTCCCTCCTCATCACTGGAGCCAATCTGGCAGTATGCTGCAGCTGCTGGAACATGACTGCCAGATTGGTGTCCTTCTTGAGCATCCCCTCTGTCTGCTCTCACGCTACTGCCTTCCTCTAGCTGGGTTTCATCATCAGACCCTTCGAAACGCTGGGCATCCTCCTGGAGCATGTACCCAACACTGTGCTGAAACAGTTCGGGGGACTCCTCAGGAGGAGGACATGGTGGGTCTAGGGAAGGAGTGACTGATGATTTGTCTGACATTGATACCAGGGAAGACGACGCTTTGGCAGCTGCTTTTCCAGTACCCTGAGCCTGGGTGAGAGAGGATGAGGAGGAGGAGGAGGGCTTGGTCATCCACTCTACCAAGTCTTCGGCATGATGTGGCTCAACATGTCCAGCTGCCGAAAAGAAGGACAAGCGTGTCCCATGGCCATGTGCTGATGACAATGCACCGCGTCCACGACCAGCACTGTTGCCCCCAGACACAGAGCCTGCTTGCCCTCTTTTATTGCCTCCTGACTGTCTGCCTCTCCTTGTTTGCCTTCCAGACATTCTAATAGATGGCCTGCAGGGAGATGGGAAAAAAGCAATAAGGGCTACCTTCAGGTGTCCTTCTCTGTCCCTGGAAACAAGGACTTGCAGAGTGAAAGAAAAAAAACACTCTCCCTACCTACAGTTTTCTGTCCCTAGAAAAAAATGTTTTTTTTAATCACAATATAGCAAAAGGACAATTCACTCACTGTCCTTCCAGGTCCCTGGAAACAAGGACTTGCAGAGTGAAAGAAACTGACACTGTCCCTACCTAGAGTTTTCTGTCCCTGGAATAAATGTTTTTTTCAGCACAATATAGCACAAGGACAATTAACTCACTGTCCTTACAGGTCCCTGGAAACAAGGACTTGCAGAGTGAAAGAAAAAAAATACTCTCCCTACCTACAGTTTTCTGTCCCTAGAAAAAAATGTTTTTTTTAATCACAATATAGCAAAAGGACAATTCACTCACTGTCCTTCCAGGTCCCTGGAAACAAGGACTTGCAGAGTGAAAGAAACTGACACTGTCCCTACCTAGAGTTTTCTGTCCCTAGAATAAATGTTTTTTTTAATCACAATATAGCAAAAGGACAATTCACTCACTGTCCTTCCAGGTCCCTGGAAACAAGGACTTGCAGAGTGAAAGAAACTGACACTGTCCCTACCTAGAGTTTTCTGTCCCTAGAATAAATGTTTTTTTTAATCACAATATAGCAAAAGGACAATTCACTCACTGTCCTTCCAGGTCCCTGGAAACAAGGACTTGCAGAGTGAAAGAAACTGACACTGTCCCTACCTAGAGTTTTCTGTCCCTAGAATAAATGTTTTTTTTAATCACAATATAGCAAAAGGACAATTCACTCACTGTCCTTCCAGGTCCCTGGAAACAAGGACTTGCAGAGTGAAAGAAACTGACACTGTCCCTACCTAGAGTTTTCTGTCCCTAGAATAAATGTTTTTTTTAATCACAATATAGCACAAGGAAAATTAACTCACTGTCCTTACAGGTCCCTGGAAACAAGGACTTGCAGAGTGAAAGAAAAAAAACACTCTCCCTACCTACAGTTTTCTGTCCCTAGAAAAAAATGTTTTTTTTAATCACAATATAGCAAAAGGACAATTCACTCACTGTCCTTCCAGGTCCCTGGAAACAAGGACTTGCAGAGTGAAAGAAACTGACACTGTCCCTACCTAGAGTTTTCTGTCCCTAGAATAAATGTTTTTTTTAATCACAATATAGCACAAGGAAAATTAACTCACTGTCCTTACAGGTCCCTGGAAACAAGGACTTGCAGAGTGAAAGAAAAAAAACACTCTCCCTACCTACAGTTTTCTGTCCCTAGAAAAAAATGTTTTTTTTAATCACAATATAGCAAAAGGACAATTCACTCACTGTCCTTCCAGGTCCCTGGAAACAAGGACTTGCAGAGTGAAAGAAACTGACACTGTCCCTACCTAGAGTTTTCTGTCCCTGGAATAAATGTTTTTTTCAGCACAATATAGCACAAGGACAATTAACTCACTGTCCTTACAGGTCCCTGGAAACAAGGACTTGCAGAGTGAAAGAAAAAAAATACTCTCCCTACCTACAGTTTTCTGTCCCTAGAAAAAAATGTTTTTTTTAATCACAATATAGCAAAAGGACAATTCACTCACTGTCCTTCCAGGTCCCTGGAAACAAGGACTTGCAGAGTGAAAGAAACTGACACTGTCCCTACCTAGAGTTTTCTGTCCCTGGAATAAATGTTTTTTTCAGCACAATATAGCACAAGGACAATTAACTCACTGTCCTTACAGGTCCCTGGAAACAAGGACTTGCAGAGTGAAAGAAAAAAAATACTCTCCCTACCTACAGTTTTCTGTCCCTAGAAAAAAATGTTTTTTTTAATCACAATATAGCAAAAGGACAATTCACTCACTGTCCTTCCAGGTCCCTGGAAACAAGGACTTGCAGAGTGAAAGAAACTGACACTGTCCCTACCTAGAGTTTTCTGTCCCTGGAATAAATGTTTTTTTCAGCACAATATAGCACAAGGACAATTAACTCACTGTCCTTACAGGTCCCTGGAAACAAGGACTTGCAGAGTGAAAGAAAAAAAATACTCTCCCTACCTACAGTTTTCTGTCCCTAGAAAAAAATGTTTTTTTTAATCACAATATAGCAAAAGGACAATTCACTCACTGTCCTTCCAGGTCCCTGGAAACAAGGACTTGCAGAGTGAAAGAAACTGACACTGTCCCTACCTAGAGTTTTCTGTCCCTAGAATAAATGTTTTTTTTAATCACAATATAGCAAAAGGACAATTCACTCACTGTCCTTCCAGGTCCCTGGAAACAAGGACTTGCAGAGTGAAAGAAACTGACACTGTCCCTACCTAGAGTTTTCTGTCCCTAGAATAAATGTTTTTTTAATCACAATATAGCAAAAGGACAATTCACTCACTGTCCTTCCAGGTCCCTGGAAACAAGGACTTGCAGAGTGAAAGAAACTGACACTGTCCCTACCTAGAGTTTTCTGTCCCTAGAATAAATGTTTTTTTTAATCACAATATAGCAAAAGGACAATTCACTCACTGTCCTTCCAGGTCCCTGGAAACAAGGACTTGCAGAGTGAAAGAAACTGACACTGTCCCTACCTAGAGTTTTCTGTCCCTAGAATAAATGTTTTTTTTAATCACAATATAGCAAAAGGACAATTCACTCACTGTCCTTCCAGGTCCCTGGAAACAAGGACTTGCAGAGTGAAAGAAACTGACACTGTCCCTACCTAGAGTTTTCTGTCCCTAGAATAAATGTTTTTTTTAATCACAATATAGCACAAGGAAAATTAACTCACTGTCCTTACAGGTCCCTGGAAACAAGGACTTGCAGAGTGAAAGAAAAAAAACACTCTCCCTACCTACAGTTTTCTGTCCCTAGAAAAAAATGTTTTTTTTAATCACAATATAGCAAAAGGACAATTCACTCACTGTCCTTCCAGGTCCCTGGAAACAAGGACTTGCAGAGTGAAAGAAACTGACACTGTCCCTACCTAGAGTTTTCTGTCCCTAGAATAAATGTTTTTTTAATCACAATATAGCAAAAGGACAATTCACTCACTGTCCTTCCAGGTCCCTGGAAACAAGGACTTGCAGAGTGAAAGAAACTGACACTGTCCCTACCTAGAGTTTTCTGTCCCTAGAATAAATGTTTTTTTTAATCACAATATAGCAAAAGGACAATTCACTCACTGTCCTTCCAGGTCCCTGGAAACAAGGACTTGCAGAGTGAAAGAAACTGACACTGTCCCTACCTAGAGTTTTCTGTCCCTAGAATAAATGTTTTTTTTTAAGCACACTATAGCAGAAGCACAAAACACACTGACACTCTCCCTACCTATCCTTCTCTTTCCCTAAACTAAAGGAATCCAGGTTAAGCAAGAAAGAAATAACAGTCACTGTCCCTGCCTATGCTACTCTATCCCTGCTCCGGAACACACTACACTAGGCCGCCGTGCTGGCGGCCTTTTATAGTGTGGGGCGTGTACTAAACACCCTCAGCAATAATTGGCCACAGGCATCCTGCCTGTGGCCAATCATTGCTCTCCTCGCTGCCGGCGCTGTGATTGGCCAAGCATGCGGGGTCACAGTGCATGCTTGGCCAATCACAGCGCCTGGATGACACTGCGATGGCGTAGTGCATTGTGGGCCGTTCGCGTCACTCGAATTTGGCGCGAACGGCCCAAATCGTTCGATCTTCGTCGAACGATCGAACAGCCAATGTTCGAGTCGAACGTATGTTCGACTCGAACACGAAGCTCATCCCTACTGTAGAAGCATGGCAGGCGATCTGGACTCAGGCTGCTAAGAGCTCATTATGTACTCTCTATAAAGAAAATGCCTACAAAATTCTCTTTTTCTGGTACCTGACCCCGGATGTTCTCCATGCTATCTACCCCTCTAGTTCTGACTGCTGCTGGCGTTGTCAGGGGGGATAAGGGCACTCCGTTTTACATTTACTGGACTTGCCCACTGATAACTCCCTTCTGGCACTCGACACAACTGCTGACTCACCTCTTCGGAGGGCCGACACCCATGACACCAAAATTCTTCCTGTTGGGCCTCTCCCCATTAAAAATTGCAAAACTACATAGGAAGTTACTCAGACACGTCCTCACAGCAGCACGATGTCTGGTTGCCCTTAACTGGAAAAAGCGCTCCCCACCCTCCCCAGAAGCCCTCTATGCTAGGGTCAAGGATGTTGAGCTCATGGAAAAAACGACGGCTAGGATGCGGGACAGGCTGGAGGACCGCAATGAAGTCTGGAGTTTGTGGCATCTTCGGGAGGACCCACCATTAGGGCGTCGGTGTTAAAGCGGTAATCCTCTTATTTCTCTGTCTCTACCCCCCTACTTTTTCCACTCTGTATTGCCTTTTGATGATCACAAAGGAGGCTTTCCCCTTCTTGTTACTTTGGCATACTGTTGCGCTTCAATCACATTCTTGTACTGTTTTCTATTGCTGTGATAACTAATAAAACAGTTATTTAAAAAGAAAAAGTAAAAGAAAAAAGAAAACCAAAGGAGAAGGCCTTCAAAAAATATAAGGCTGAGGGTTTACCATCAGCATTCCAAGTTTACAAAGTATGCAATAAGAAATGTAAGAGTGCAATCAGGGTGGCTAAGATAGAACACAAAAGGCACATAGCAGAGGAGAGTAAAAAAAATCCCAATAAATTCTTTAAGTATATAAATGGTAAAAGAGGGAGGTCCGATCATATTGGCCCCTGTGAGGGGGTTAGCTCGGCAGCGGGTGTGTGTGACCCCCGGGATGGGCTCCCCACACAAAACAGGCCCAGCAAACGGAGGTTGTGGTTTTCAAAATCAAAAAGGTGCGGTTTATTTTCTATTTACAGTGACAAAACACAGCAAAGCAAAAGAAACATAACCAAAATAAATCCTGGTCAAGTTGACCTCTGACTAAACATACAGGTTTCCTAACTAACAACTGGGATCAGCCTAGTGCTGTCCTAGTCCCTAAGTCCCTGGTTTTAAATGTCCAAGCAAATAGCCACACAGGCTTTTTCTCACCGCACAGGGGTTCACTCTCCCTAGACAGTCCACACAGGTCTGGTTCCAGGCATGAGCTAACATCTAATGAAGCTGGGAGTTCTTATAGAGGCCTAAATGAGCTGACAAGCTTCAGCTGGTCTCATCAACTCCCTGTCTGCACGACGCCCAGCCCTCTCCCTAGAGGTATGAGTCATCCATGAGCCCACTAGCCTTATACAACTCTCCACCTAGTTGTATAAGTCGGCGTAAAGCCTGAATCTGGGCGAAATATATCTACCCCCCTGGATGCAACCAGGTGACTTTGCCTTCCTGCTGTCACACCCCATAAAGAATGATGAAGGAAATCTGGTTACAAAGGATGGAGAGATGGCAAAGGTATTGAATTTGTTCTTCTCCTCAGTCTTCACGAGGGAAATGGGGGGCTTCAGTAACCAAAACTGCAAGGTTTATCCTCATGACACTTCAAAGGAAGCACTCTCATAGCTAACAGAGGATAGAATTGGGAATAGAAAAACGTAATATTAATAAGCTACCAGAACCAGATGGCTTGCACCCGAGGGTCCTTAAGGAACTCGGTCAAGTAATTGTCAGACCATTGTCAGACCACTGTTTCTAATTTTTACGTACGGTCTACTGACTGGAATGATACCAGCTGATTGGAGAAAAGCCAATGTAGCACCAATATTTAAAAAAGGACCAAGATATATCCCTGGGAACTACAGACCCGTTAGCCTAACGTCAATAGTTTGTAAGCTCTTGGAGGGGATAATAAGGGACTATATACAAGACTTTAGTAATGAAAATGGTATCATTAGCAGTAATCAGCCTGGATTAATGAAAAATCGTTCTTGCCAAACCAATCTATTAACCTTCTATGAGGAGGTGAGCTGCCATCTAGATAAAGGAAGGCCTGTAGACGTGGTGTGTCTGGATTTTGCAAAAGCATTTGATACAGTTCCCCATAATCCTATTTAATTTATTCATAAACGACCTAGAGGATGAGATAAGCAGCTCAATCTCCGTATTTGCGGACGACAAGCAGGGCAATAATTGATTAAAAACTGGCTACAGGGGCGATTTCAGAGGGTAGTGATAAATAGGGAGTATTCCGAATGGTCCAGTGTGGAATATGGGGTTCCCCAGGGTTCTGTCCTGGGACCAATCCTATTTAATTTATTCATAAACGACCTAGAGGATGAGATAAGAAGCTCAATCTCAGTATTTGCGGACGACAAGCAGGGCAATAATTTCTCCGCAGGATGTGGAAACCTTGCAAGAAGATCTGAACAAATTAATGGGGTGGCCAAATGCATGGCAAATGAGGTTTAATGTAGACAAATGAAAATTAATGCATATGGGTGGCAAAAATATGAATGCAATCTGCTCATTAGGGGTAGAACCTCTGGGGGAATTTAGGATGGAAAAGGACCTGGGGGTCCTAGTAGGTGACAGGCTCAGCAATTGCATGCAATGCCAAGCTGCTGCAAGCAAAGCCAACAGAATATTGGCAGGCATTAGAAAGGGGATTAACTCCAGAGATAAAATTATAATTCTCCCACTCTACAAGACTCTGGTCCACCTGCACCTGGAGTATGCCATCCAGTTCTGGACACCAGTCCTCAGGAAGGATGTGCTGGAACTGGAGAGAGTCCAGAAAAGGGCAACAAAGCTAATAAAGGGACTGGAGGACCTTCGATATGAGGAAAGATTACGAGCATTGAACTTATTCTCCCTGGAGATGAGACGCTTGAGAGGGGACATGATTTCAATGTACAAATACCGGTGTCCCACAATAGGGATAAAACTTTTCAGCGAGAGGGAAATTAAAAAGACACGCGGCCATTCACTAAAATTAGATGAGAGGCGGTTTAACCTTAACGGGGTTGTAAACCCTCATGTTTTTTCACCTTAATGAATCATATGCATTAAAGCGGTTGTAAAGGTTCGTGTTTTTTCACCTTAATGCATCCTATGCATTAAGGTGAAAAAACACCTGGCAATGACGCCCCCCCCAGCCCCCCGTTTTACTTACCTGAGCCCGTTCACCTGCTGTGCACGTCCCCCGGCTTCCTCTTCTCGACTGCTTCTCGGCGTTGATTGGATAGATTGATAGCAGCGCAGCCATTGACTCGTACTGCTGTCAATCAAATCCAATGACGTGGCCGCTGGGGCGGGACCGAGACATACACTCTGTGTCTATGGACGCAGAGTGTATGAGACGGGAGCTTCCCGAGGGGGTTAGCTATTGCAGGGAGGAGCCGAGACAGCCACAGAGGGACCCCAGAAGAGGACCAACTGTGCAAAACGAACTGCACAGTGGGGGCAAGTATGACATGTTTGTTATCTAAAAAAAAAAAGAAAATTATTCTATACAACCCCTTTAAGGTGAAAAAAACTTCTGACCGTGACTGGCACCCTAAACCCCCCCCCCCCCCGTTTAACTCACCTGAGCCCTTCAATCCCTTGACGGAGTCGCGCTCTAGCTCTCTGCTCGGGGTTCTTGGCTCTTAATTGGATTGATTGATAGCAGCGCAGCCATTGGCTCCCCTGGAATTACAATGTAAATGAGTGTATATTTGTACTTGAATTGTTGTATATATGGTGGGCCAATAATTTGTCCTCTTCTGGATTAGACATAGTGAAGCAAGGGGGAGGGAAAGTGAGGGTTGGTAAGAGGGGGGACCACTGCGCGGGGTAAATGTGGAGAAAGGCTGTTTCTACGACGAGGAGAGGAAACTAATCAGAGAGGTATTCGTCAGAAAAACAAAACAGGTTCCAGTAGAGCCGGCATGTATTGTGCTCCTCTGTTTTGTCCCTGAGGGCAGCTGTCAGATGTTCCATGTGTGCGATATTGTTCATCCTGGCAAACCATTGGGGCACCGCAGGAGGGGTCTGTTGTTTCCACATACAGGGAATGCAGGCCATGGTGGCATTCAATAGATGTTTCAGTAGCAACTTGCGGTATCTCTTACTAGACATTGGAGTCAAATTAAGAAGCACCACTGTGGCAGGGCTGTGGTTGTCAAAGAGAGAGACATCTGTAAGTTTGTGCACTATTTGCAAGACTTGTTGCCAAAAAGGGTGGATATTAGGACAGTCACAGAAAATGTGGAGTATTGGCCGACCTGTGTACCGCATCTTACACAGGGGGCTGTGATGAGAAAACAATGAAGCCAACACGGAGGGGGTTCAATACCATTGCCTTAGAATTTTATGCGTAGTATCTTGATTTTTGCTACATAAGGAAGATTTGTGGGCAAAGAAGCATATGCGGTTCTTTTGATCATCAGAGAGTGTTGTGTTGGGGTCCCTCTCCCATTTTTGTAAATACGGGGGGGGCGGGGGAGTCCTGCTGGAAAATAGTCAAGCAAGGTACGATAAGAAGAAGAAAGACCTTTTATGAGAGGGTCCTTCACCAATGCAGAGGTCTTCAACCTGGGTAAGGGGGTCCACAGAAGCATGTATGTTCCAGAAGGGAGCAGGGAAGTTGGTAGTTTACAAAAGACAGCTTGGAAGGAAGAAGATGGGAATGTTTGTGCTTTTAGTTTAATTCACAGGAAGTGCCAAGAACACAGGTGTTGTCTACACTTGCTGATGATTGCTTGTTTGAAAAATGAAAACGAATGAAGCCTCGATTAACAGTTGGTAATTTGCAATATATTCATTTTTTGTTCTTGGGTTTAGATATCCTTTAAAGCATCCCTGTCCCTGTTTCTGGTGGCCAATTCCTTTGTACTCTGATCTCCAGCTGCTACAAGTTTCTGACATTTACATGTATGTCAAATACCTGCTCTGCCACAACTCTCTATGGTCAATCCTGCAAGCTACTACATTACTACAGGATGTAGGACTATAGAGAATCTACTTGCTACCATTGTCCTTCCTTATGGTATCTATGCTTGTATACCCGCTACAGCTATATTTCTCAGAAAAGGAGTGTGAAGTTCTAACAGCTCATGAGCCCTCAAGTCTAAATTTATATAAATGTTTGTTATTAGCTAAATCACAGGCTTAGTTTAGGAATCACTTCGGGGACTGAAAAATTGACTGGTGATTCTTTGTTTCTGTAGGGATCTCCGGGCAGGATGGGGGCACAGGGAGAACCAGGAATACCCGGCTATCAGGTAATACGTTCCCTTTCATTCCATCACAAAGTGGCTATAATTGTGCTTTTAAATTACTGGTTTTTCACAGCAGCTTTTGTGCCCTATGGCTTATCAGTTTATTATTTTATAGCCTTGTTGTTATTTATCCTCTGTGTTATGTAGGAGGCATAAATGGTTCTTTATGAATATTGAAATCTAATGGGATCACTCAACCCAAAGCTAATATTTCACCCATTGAACCAGCTTTGTGTATCTCATAAACTCCTAAGTGACTTTGTATATGTCTGCAATTTCAGTGTCTGCTAATTGATAGATTTTTTGTTAATCAGAAGTTGACAGTTTTTTTGAATAAGTTAGTTTAGTAAAGTCAACCTTTACTAAGAGAAATATGCTAAACTCCACATAAAAAATGTTTCTTCCCTGGCTACTATAGTCAGGGCCGCCATCAGGGGGGTACAGGTAGTACACCTGTAAGGGGTCCCCAGGGGCCCGGATGGCCCCCCTTTTTTTTTTTTTTTTTTTTTTACATTTTTTTTTGTAAGGGTCCCAGAGGTCCCCAGGGGCCCGGAGTTCCCCAGGGCCCCGAATGTCAACCCCCCTTTTTTTTTATAATTTGTTTTATTATTAATTTTTTTTTTTTTTTTTTTGTAAGGGGCCCAGAGGTCCCCAGAGGCCCGGAGGTCCCCAGGGCCCCGGATGGAAACCTCCCTTTTTTTTATTTATTTTTTATTTAAAAAAATTATTATACATTTTTTTATTTAATTTTTTTATTTATTTTTTTTTTATTTTTTTTTGTAAGGGGCCCAGAGGTCCCCAGAGGCCCGGAGGTCCCCAGGGCCCTGGATGGAAACCTCCCTCTTTTATTTTTTTTAAAAAAATTGATTATTATTCTTTTTTTTTATAATTTTTTTTTTTTTTGTAAGGGGCCCAGGAGGTCCCCAGAGGCCCGGAGGTCCCCAGGGCCCTGGATGGCAACCCCCCTTTTTTTTGTTTTTTTGTGTTCGTCAGCACCCAAACCCCCTGCTTCTCAATTCGTGGCACCCCCCCCCCCCCCCGCTTCTCAATTTGCGGCAGCCCCCCCACTTCTCAATTTGCGGCGGCAGCACCCCCCCCCCCGGTTCTCCTCTGCTCCAGGGGGGCCCCATGTCTGAAGCTGTGTAAGGGGCCCCAAAATTCCTGATGGCGGCCCTGACTATAGTGACATATTAGCTTCAGTATTTTGAGTTACTGACCTCATACAAGTCTGCAGATCAGGAGGGTAATAGTAAAGTAAAATGTCCATATCTGCATGCTTGATGCATGTTAGACCTCATTTACACAGGCATGTGTTTATATGCATTCACAGAGAATTTCTAAACGCATATAAACTCATGTAATGATTTCAAATAGTACAAATTATACTGTGTTTTGTTTTTTTTAACAAGAGAATTGTATACTGTGTGTTTACTTGCATTTGCGTGCATTCAGTTTAGCTGCATTTAGAAAAAATAGAACTATGTGCTTCCAGCGGTAAATTAAATACTCTAAATCTGCCTAAAGCACGTCTAAATTCAAGTACATATACATGCTAGAGAAAAAAAAAAAAGAGCATTTATTATTTTTTTGCAAATGAATCTGCAAAGCATTGTGATCAACAGATCACAGGAGTAATGCGCAGTCTACAAACTCTTCCTCCAGCGCCTTGTCTGTACCGAGGTACTAGCTTTTAGTTGGAGAACTGGAAGAAGTGCCAATATACTATGAATGAGATAATCACTGCACTTGTGTTCCATTGATAACTGCAAGTCCATCTGCCGCCGTGGAAAATGAGACTTTTAGTTTAGTCATTCACAACTCTCTGTAAATAAATGATGCAGCTATGCCGGTAGAGCCAAAATTTAAGACTGACAGCTGCTGCCAGGAAGAAGAGCCCCTACACGCTGTCAGTTGTCTTGGCACCATGTTACATGATACACCCTAAATATGAGTGTAACATGCTCAAAAAAGTGGAGTTATCCTTTAAATAAAATGCATGAGGCCTGTGTGAATAAGGGCTTACAGACCTTTTCATCACTCTGCCACTATTACTGGCACTTGTGCCAACTGGCTGGACTGAATTATATTTTCAACAAATCTGAACATATCTCAAGAGCACTTTTGAATCCATTAAAGTCCTGTTAATCGATCCTGAAGTGATGACTTATCTAATGAAACCTGTTTTTAGCATCTTGTCCCCACCTTTTTTTGCCATTTAAGCATATGGTCACTGCAAGGCCCACAGCCCTGCAAGCCACAGGGCAGAGAAAAAAGTCAGCTGTTTTCCTCGCTGGTTGGATGACCGAGGTGATGCGCAGACACTAAAAGAAGTGCTCCTTGCCAGCGACCAAGCAATGTCTAGCTTATCCAGCCAGCGAGAGAACGAAGTGTGCTATGGTCATAAAAAGGTTAGTTTGTGGAAGAGTTTGGTGTCACAATGATGGTATGGGATGGTAAAGGCTAGCTGACCTAGTCGCACTTTAATTTTCATTATCTATCATTGCTAAGCTGCCATGCTAACAGACACACAGGGTAGTACTTCCAAAATACACCAAAACCTTCATTGTTGCATAAATAACCAAGTACAATGTCTACCTCTCTTTCACTCCTCTTTCGCAGAATTTGTTGACTACTTTATGTATAGGTAGATGCTCTCCAAGGATCATTTTCCTGTCACATGGGTCTTATGTAACTGGGGAAAAAAATCTAAAACATCCATCTGCACACTGTTATACACCCTTATACATTTCCAGCAAACTTTGGATAAAATAGGGATTTTTGGTTCACATACGTGGCAATACGTGTTTAGGCTGGCCAACTGTCTCAAAGTAATCCCTCTCTGGCCAGTCCCTACTCTACTTACTTATTACATACTTCAGTTGAGAAAGTGCCAGTATGTGGCAAGTAAGTAAAACCCCAATTCCAAATAAGTTGGGACGCTGTGTAAAATCTACATAAAACGGAATGCAATGATTGCAAATCTCCTAAACCTATATTTTATTCACAATGAGAAATGTATTAAATGTTTAAACTTGTGTAGCGCCCTACTCTTGTTGGGTAGACGCTATATGTTAAATTTAGCTATCTGAGCTGTAGCTCAGCTCAGAGGGAATTATGTTAATTGTTGGCTCTGTTTCAGTCTGGCTGGGCTGCGCGTTTTCCACCTGACAGTAAGTGTCACTGTCACCACAGGTCAGGGTTGGAAATGCAGCAGGCTAGGTGTATTGGGTATTCCTTTCCCAGAAGTGGCTCAGGGGGCTTGGTCAACCTGCTGTGCGTTCTGGGAGGGGGTACTTAAGAGGCAGAGACTGCTCTGTCGGGGGGTTGTTGCCGGATCCTGACCTGAGGGTCCTCCTGGTCTCAGGGATGTGTGAGACATTTTTCGACCTTGGGGCCTGCTGGCCCGAGGCTCTGCAACTGAGTAGGCCCAGGAGTTGCTGGAGCCTACTAGTCCAGGGATGGTCCTACGCGGTCTTGCCTGTGGGAAGTAGCGGAACAATTGGGGACTCAATTGAGGGACGCATCCTGGCCAGTTTGCCTCGCGGTGCTGCCGGACGACTGAAAGATTCTGGCACCGTAAGCTAGGAACTTTTGCAAAGTGTCAGTGTGGTTACACGATCTTGTGGCGGAAGATTGTGGAATGACTTGACGGCACTCATCAAGTCTGTGGCAGAGACTTTGAACGAGCTTCGCACCGGTTGCTAGGCCAGTGAGAGTAGGCCTATCCAGTGGTTGCTGAATCCAGCGTGGAACTGTTTTGTCCTCTGGATATAGGATTGTGCCCGTGATCCGCAAAGTAAAATACCTGAAACTCCCCTCTCCCTCTATCCCTCTGTTGGAACTGGTAAAATAAAGCCTTGAAGAAAACGTATCCAAGTGTTGGTGTGAACATTTATGAAAGTTCTTCAAGAAGGATCCCTGACACGAGTGCGGTGAACAGAAAAGGTAAACCAGCAGCTCCTACGGGGGTAGTTCTACACTGAGAAAATGTACTATTTTAAGAAAAAACATTTTGAAATGAATGGCATCAACACATCTCAGAAAAGTCGGGACAGGGCAATGTTTACTATGATGTAGCATGGCCTCTTCTTTTAATAACATTGTGAACATTTGGGAAATGAGGCGACCAGCTGCTGGCGTTTTGGGAGAGGAATGTTGTCCTATTCTGATATAGGATTCTAACTGCCCAACAGTTGCCCTGCTGAAATATTCAAGGCCTTCTCTGATGATGCCTTTCAAGATGTACAAGCTGTCCATGCAGGCTTTTGAACCGAGTGCTGATAAGAAGCTGGAAGGTCCCTCTCCTCTTTAGTCCTGGAGGATGCGGCACCCATGTCAAAGGATGTAAAATTTTGATTTGTCTGACCACAGAACAGTTTTCCACTTTGCAGCAGACCACTTTACACTTGGCCCAGAGAAGACGGGGGTGTTTCTGGATCATGTTCAGATATGGTTTTATCTTCTAATAGAGCTTTACCTTGCATTTTTGGATGGCACAGCGAACTGTGTTTACAGACAGGGATTTTTAGAAGCAGTGATGTCCCAGGATCATGCCTTTAATGCAGTGCCATCTGAGGGCCTGAAGATCACAGACATCCAATATTGTGTTTCAGCCTTGTCCCTTGCGCACAGAAATTTCTCCTGATTTTCAGAATGTTTTGATGATATTATGTACTATAGATGATGATATATTTAAAGTCTTTGCAATTTTTTTGTTGAGGAACATTATTTTGAGAATGTTCGACGCAGCTTTTCACTGGTGAACCTCTGCCCATCTTTACTTTTTGAGATGCTCTGGCTTTCCAAGATGCTGTTTTTATACTCAAATATGTTACTGACCTGTTTATTAACCTAATTAGTTGCAAAATGTTCTTTTAGCTTTTTCCTTGTTAGTACCATTTACTTTGCCACCTTTTTGTTGCCCTGTCCCAACTTTTTTTTTAGACGTGCTGCTGCCATCAGTTTTGAAATTACCTTATTTTTTTCTTAAAATGGTTTTCTCAGTTTAAATATTTCATATGTTTTATATTGTGAATAAAATATTATGGGTTTATGAGATTTACAAATCCTTGCTTTTTGTTTTTATGTAGATATTACACAGTCCCAATGTTTATGGAATTGGGGTTGTAGGTAATTTGCATTTTGCAGAGTGGTGTAGGGACCAGAGAGGAATTACTTTCACACAGTTGGCCAGCTTAACATCTTCCCGCCCGGCCAATAGCAAAATGACAGCCAGGCGGGGGTTTCATTGTTCTAACTGGACGTCATATGACATCCTTCAAAACAAGCCACTCGTGCGCACCCCCAGGGGCACGCAGCACGACGATCAGTGGTGCGGCGTGTCGCTTGGACACACTGCATCTCTGATCACGGTAAAGAGCCTATGACGTAGGCTCTTTACCATGTGATCAGCTGTTTCCAATGCTGGTTATCGGCATTCCTCTACTTATGCTGACAGTGCATGAGTAGAGGAGACCCGATAAGTGGCTGTCCTGACAGGCGGGATCTGCACTGATAATCAGTGCATAATCAGTCCCACCAGTGATGCCAATCAATGCTGCCTTTCAGTGCCCATCAGTGATGCCTGCCAGTGCCGTCTATCCGTGCAAAAGTGTCAGTATTCACTATGGCAACCAGTCTTGATGTTTCGTCTTTCAAAAAATGCTTGAATCTGACTTATTAGGAGTAACACTTTGCTTCCTCCAGTTTTTGTGAACCGGCCTCTTAGTATATTATATATTAACCTTTCTTTGGTGACCAGGGAGAAACAAAAGTTATGGTTTTTGGTTACAAATTAAATGTGACATTCAACCTAGCCTGGTAAATGTAAAGAGAGGAATAATAATTGTGAATGATCCAAATGTCATATAAATGAAAATGTTTTCTGTCTCACAACAGGGACACGCAGGCCCCCCAGGACCCATTGGGACTCCTGGAGTAAAAGGCGAAAAGGTATGTCGGTAAACTTTGATTGCAGCATGTGAAGATTTACAAAGGAATAAACCTTAAAAACTGACATGCTATTGACACATAACCACACATGGCTTCTAATGACACATAGACCCTTCATACTTCCATGGTAACATTTCAAAAACATAATCACATCAACAGTACATAGATAATTGTGTGTCCTGTACTTTCTGCTTCAGGAACGCATTGATGCGTTTTAATGCAATTTGTAACAATCCTGCTTCTCCAGATTATCACTCGCTTCATGTAGCATCGAGCTGTTTTCTTGTTTAAAGACTTTTTCTTTAATACCGGACAAAAGTTTTAGTGCTTTTCCACACTATGAAAACTAAATGCAACTAAAAAGGCAAACTTCAGCCAAAACGTTTTGTTGTGTTTTAGAAAAGAAGGGTTAAATGCTCTGTCTAACCTGGTGTAGACAAATGGCAGCTGGAAAGTTATTAATCACTTTGTGCAACTCAAATACTTTCCCTTCCTTGGATTGTATAGAGGAGGCTGAATATATCACAGAGGCCAGCAATCAGGTTGTCACGCAGGCAGTAAGCAATGTCGGAACCAATCTTAACAATAGTATATTTCACAGATAGGTTCCAGATCATTCCACACAGTGATGTCAATTTTTAAACTTATAACATCCATTGGGGTTGATTTACTAAAAGCAAATCCACTGTGCACTACAAGTGCAGTCGCTGTAGATCTGAGAAAAAGATCTGAAAGGAGGGGAATCTCTGCTGATTTCTATCATCCAATCATGTGCAAGCAAAAATGCAGTTTTTTTATTTTCCTTACTTTCAAGTGCACTTGCAGTGCATTTGTAGTGTACAGTGGATTTGCCTTTTAGTAAATAAACCCTATTGTGTCTGAGTTTTGTGGTACCTCAGGCTGACTCATTGTAATATGTCTGTTTGGGTGAACAGCATTGTTGTTGTAAACTCTGAGGCCTCGTACACACGACCGATTTTCTCGGCAAGAACCAGCAAGAAACTTGCTGGCAGAGAGGTCTTGCCGAGTAAATCGGTCGTGTGTACGCTGCTAGCGTGTTTCTCGTCGAGAAAACCGACAAGAAACCTCGACGAGAAAATAGAGAACCTGCTCTCTATTTTCTCGTCGAGATTCTCCTCGGCGTGTTTCTCGACGAGAAAAGTGAGTGTGTGTACACTTACCTGTCCGCCGGGAAGCCCGCGCATGTTCGAAATGAATCTGACGCATGCGCGGTAGCTTCCTAGGCATACGTAGGGTATACCAAGATGGCGGCGACGGCATCGAATGTGACGAGCGCATGCTCGACGTAGCCGATGACGTCACCGCGTACACTCCTTTCAAAGAACCGCGGGTTCTTTGAAACGAGCGTGTGTACACTCGGCCGGGACAAGTTTCTTGTCCAAGAATCTCGTCGAAAAAAACGACATGTTTTTCTCAACGAGAATCTCGGCCGTGTGTACGAGGCCTCAGTCTAACAAGCACAGTGTGCATTAGTGACTCACTCATATATTTCAAATAATGTGCTGATCTAATGATGTCAGGGATAGTAATGACTCCTCTGGGTTTAGCTGTCTCTTCCCATCACTGTATTTCAACCTATTTGTGGGTCTAGTCACCTGGGCATTGCCTGGCCTGGTAATAGTTAGATGCACATTCTTTTAAAAAGCTTCACAGTAAGCAGTCTGTCACATGACCATGTCTGGAGAAACATATTTGAATAATAGAAACTTCAGCATAATAAGGGATGGAGTGACCCAGACTAATGTATTTCTCTAGCTCACCTTAAAGGAAAATTGTCAGATCTATTGGTGAAACTCGAAAAATATGAATATCGGGCAAAAGCTCATTTATTTCACTAATGCAACTTAAAGTGGTTGTAAACCCACTCTGACAACTTGCACCTACAGGTAAGCCTAGATTAAGGCTTACCTGTAGGTGCAAGAAATATCTCCTTAACCTACACGGTTAAGGAGATATTTACAGAAAACACTGCACCGATGTCTACGGCACATGCGCGCCATAGACAACGGCGCAGGCGCACTGAGCATCCCAGTTTTATGAATGGGATCATGCCGGAATTATGCCGGTCCCGCGTGCATGCGCGGGATCGTGACGGCCAGTCACAGTGCTGGAGCGGCGATACCCGGAAGGCGCTCGGAGGGGAACGAGAAGCGCTTCGGGGGCTTCGATCTCAGGCAAGTCATTCATAATGAGCTAGTATGCTATGCATACTAGCTCATTATGCCTTTCTCTTGCAGGGTTTTTTTTTATTCAGGAAAAAAAAAAAGAGGGTTTACTTCCTCTTTAAAAGGTGAAACTAATATATGAGATGGATTCATTACATGCAAAGCAAGATAGTTCAAGCTGTGATTTGTCATAATTGTGATGATTATGGCTTACAGCTCATGAAAACCACAAATCCACAATCTCAGAAAATTTGAATATTACATGCAATCAATAAAACAAGGATTGTACATAGAACAATATCGGACCTCTGAAAAGTATAAGCATGCATATGTACTCAGTACTTGGTTTGGGCCCCTTTTGCAGAAATTACTGCCTCAATGCGGCGTGGCATGGAAGCTATCAACCTGTGGCACTGCTGAGGTGTTATAGAAGACCAGGATGCTTCAATAGCGGCCTTCAGCTCTTCTGCATTGTTCCGTCTCATGTCTCCCATCTTTCTCTTGGCAATGCCCCATAGATTCTCTGTGGGGTTTAGGTAAGGCGAGTTCAAGCACAGTAATCCCACGGTCATTGAACCAGGTTTTGGTGCTTTTGGCAGTGTGGGCAGGTGCCAAGTCCTGCTGGAAAATGAAGTGAGCATCCCCATAGAGCTCGTCTGCGGAAGGAAGCATGAAGTGCTCCAAAATCTCCTGGTAGACGGCTGCGTTGACCCTGGACGTAATGAAGCACAGTGGACCAACACCAGCAGATGACATGGCTCCCCAAATCAACACAGACTGTGGAAACTTCACACTGGACTTTAAGCATCTTGCAGTGTGTGCCTCTCCATTCTTGCTCCATACTCTGGGTCCTTGGTTTCCAAATGAGATGCAAAATTTGCTCTCATCAGAAAAGAGGACGTTGGACCACTGAGCAACAGACCAGATCTGTTTTTCTTTAGCCCAGGTAAGACGCTTCTGACGTTGTTTGTTGTTCAGGAATGGCTTGACAAGAGGAATACGGCATTTGAAGCCCATGTCCAGGATCCGTCTGTATGTGGTGGCTCTTGATGCACTGACTCCAGCCTCAGTCCACTCCCTGTGAAAGTCCCCAACACTTTTGAATGGCCTTTTTCCTGACAATCCTCTCCAGGCTGCGGTCATCCCTGCTCCTTGTGCACCTTTTTCTTCCACACTTTTCCCTTCCACATAACTTTCTATTAATGTGCTTTGATACAGAACATCCAACTTCTTTTGCAATTACATTTTGAGGCTTTCCCTCCTTATGGAGGGTGTCAATGATGGTTTTCTGCAGAACTGTCAGGTCAGCAGTCTTTCCCATGATTGTGATTCCTACTGAACCAGACTGAGAGACCATTTAAAGGCTCAGGAACCCTTTGCAGGTGTTATGGCTTAATTAGCTGCTTAGAGTGGGACACTTTGAGCCTAGAATCTTGCACCTTTTCACAATATTCTAATGTTCTGAGATTGTGGATTTGGGGTTTTCATGAGCTGTAAGCCATAATCATCACAATTATGACAAATCACGGCTTGAACTATCATGCTTTGCATGTAATGATTGAAAAGATGTGTACTTCGCGCCTTATAAAATATGTGCAATATTAAATAAATAGCTGCTACCCCTACTAAAGTGGTAAAGTGCTTTAGATCAAGTGAGATATAGTGTGAAGATAGCGCTCAATTAAATCTATGTTTGCAAACAAAACAATACTGTAACGTAAATCGTGATAATAAACCACTAAAAATACCATACCCAAATTTCCATATCCAAATATTGGTCAAAAAAATATAAGTAAAAAAAAAATTGTAATAAAGGTATAAAAAATAATGGCAGTAGTATTAAATATACTGTATACTAAATTCTTCAATAGTGCAAAAAACTGGTAGCTTGAAGGGAACGCTTCCTGTACGTCGAGGCGAGCCTTGGTCACATCCACTTCCGGTCCTTTTGGTCTGTGTGCCGAGCGAGGTGGAACGCACGCCAGCTACGGGTGAAAGCCGTCATTCGACCACCAGACACACATGCAGCCTCTGTGCCGGGCTAAGGCACTTTACATTTAAGCAAGCCATTTGGCTTTTTAGTTTTAACATTTTTTAAATAAATGGGATTGCACTATTTTCGATTCCTCTGTCATTTACTGCATATATCCCACCTATGATCTCCAGCAGGAGGAAGCTACTTCTTGCTTGTCCAGCATCCACCTTTGTCAGCAGACAGTGTTCTGCACACAAGCGCATCAGACCTACTTTTTAGTTAAAGTGGTCAACTTCATCTGGTAAGCAGCATATACATTCGAGCACTTTTGGTGATCAATTGTTTCAGCTGGTGAAGGTTAATCCTGAATCATTTTGAGAAGATTCACTTACTGCACAAGAAAAGTCACCTTTTGCTCAGGACTTTCAAGCTACCAGTTTTTTGCACTATTGAAGAATTTAGTATATATTTAATACTACTGCCATTATTTATTATTCCTTTTATTATTATTTTTTTTTACTTATATTGTTTTGACTAATATTTGGATATGGAATTTTTGGTATGGTATTTTTAGTGATTTATTATCAGGATTTACATTACAGTATTGTTTTGTTTGCAATTATATATTTCATTGAGCGCTCTCTTCACCCTATATCTCATTTGCATGCAGGGCCGGATTAACATAGGGGCTGATGGAGCTGCAGCTCCAGGCCCCCATCATAATGTAGGCCCAAACTTAACTCTCTCACCAGCCCAGGGCCCGGCCGTCGGCCGCTATATAATACACGCAGCCTGCATCTGCATAATTAATCGCGGGCCGCAAGCCGCGGCTATCATACACAGCAGAGCCGCGGCTATCATACACAGCAGAGCCGCGGCTATCACACAGGAGAGCCTCTTGCAGCACGGGAGGTGCCAGTGCGCCGAGGCTGAGCGTGCTCCTCCCCTTTCCCCTAAACACAAACACTTGACGTCCCGGCGGCGTGACGTCACCCAGAGGCCGTCCCCGGCGTCCTATGAGGCTCGATTGCCCTGCGAAAGGAGGGCTGTGCCTGTGCGCCGTGCTGTGCTGTGACTGAGAGCCAGGACTCAGGAGGACAGTAAAACTTAAAGTAAGTAAGCCATGAATGCTGGCCCACTGCTGGGGAAGTCACTGTCAGACAGATAAGGTCGAATTGTGCAGAAGAAGTGTCAGTACTGGCTGAAGCCTGATGTGGGTAACTTTTTTTTTGGGGGGGGCTATATCAGTGCAGGCAGCCTATCAGTGCCCATTAGTGCATCTCATCAGTGCCACATTTCAGCGAGTGACCTCTATCAATGCCATCAGTGCAGCTCATCAGTGCCACCTATCAGTGCCCATAAGTGCAGCTAGCCAGTGCCACCTATCAGTACCCATTAGTGCATCTCATCAGTGCCACCTATCAGTGCAGCTCAGTGCCACCTATTAGTGCCCATTAGTGCATCTCATCAGTGCCACCTTTCAGTGCCAGTGCCCTCTATCAGTGCCACATATTAGCGCCATCCAATTGATGCCAGTGCCAGCTCATCGGTGGCACCTATCAGTGCCCATAAGTTCAGCTAGCCAGTGTCACCTCTCAGTGCCACCAATCAGTGCCCACCAGTGCTACCTATAAGTGCCCATCAGTGCAGGCCATCAGTGCCGCATAATAGTGCTGCCTCATCAGTGCCCATACGTGCTGCCTGTCAGTGCCACCTATCATTGCCCATCAGTGCTGCCTATCAGTGTAGCTCATCAGAGCCCATCAGTGCTGTCTATCAGTGCCCATCAGTGCTGCCTCATCGGTGCCCATTAGTGCCTATCAGTGCTGCCTCATCAGTGCTGCCAATCAGTGTAGCATTGTTAGTGCCAATCAGCGAAGAAGATAAATACTTATGGCAACAAACTAAGAAAAACATTTTTTTTAAATGTCTTTTTTTTATGTTTAGCAAAAAATAAAAAAACCCAGTGGTGTTTAAATACCACCAAAAGAAAGCTGTATTTGTGTAAAAAAAAAGATAAAAATGTCATTTTGGTACAGTGTTGCACGACCGCGCTGTCATTTAAAGTGTGACAGCGCTGAAGGTGGAAAATTGGCCTGGGCAGGAAGGGGGTGAGAGTGCCCATAGGGAAGTAGTTAAAGGATAAGTTTGCCTTTGGGAACATGTTCCCACTGAAGCATCTCCCCTATCCACTGGATCTAGTGACAGCAAGTGGAGAATCTTCTCCCTGAACTTGATGTCACTATTTAAAAAAATACATAGTGTAGTTCCTGAGTGCCACCACTTAGGTTAGTGGAAATAATTGGATATGAGGGAACGTTAAAGGAGTTGTAAAGGTACATTTTTTATTTTCTAAATAGGTTCCTTTAAGCTAGTGCATTGTTGCTTTACTTACCTTTTCCTTTGATTTACCTTCTAAATGTTTGTTTTCTTTGTCAGAATTTCTCACTTCCTGTTTCTCCTCGCTGAACTCCACACCATCATCCGAGTGGTGTGGAGTCATCCAGAACAGCTTACTGAACAGCTTACTGAGGATAAACAGGAAGTGAGAAATTCAGACAAAGAAAACAAAGAAAAAAAATATTTAGAAGGGAAATCTAAGGAAAAGGTAAGTGAAGCAACAATGCACTAGCTTAAAGGAACCTATTTAGAAAATAAAAAATGTACCTTTACAACTCCTTTAATCTATGATGCTGGGGGTTATTATTGCTGCTACTGACACCAATGATGTGGGTTGTTATTGCGTAAAGTGCCACTGATGTCATGCCGGGGGTTATTATTGCTGCTACTGATACGAATGCTTTTGGTTGTTATTCTGTAAATTGGCACTGATGTTTTTGGTTATTATTATGGAAATTGCCATTTAGGATGGGGGTTATTATTTCCTAAACTGGCAGTGATGCTGGGTGGATATAATCGCAGAAACTGGTACTAATGCGATGGGTTATTGTGTAGACTGGCACTGATGCTGACGGTCCATCATTAATTATAGGTGATGTGTCAAAAAATGTGTTTATGGCGACCATATGCACTGTGCAGTGCTTATACAAAGGGTAAAATACGTTTTTTGCACCACATGTCAGTAACAAGCCATGCAATCCATAAATACAAAGAAACCAAAACAAATACATTCAGAAATTAAGTTATGTGTAATAATATGGAAGGACACAGGGAAAAAGTATTAAACACGCTAACTGAAATGTATTTAATACTTGGTACAAAATTCTTTGTTGGTGATGATGGCTTTAAGATGCCTCCTGTATGGAGAAATGAGTCGCATGCAATGCTCAGATCTTCAAATCTTGTCTTCAAATCTTGAAGGTTCCATATGTGTTAAAGAATATCTAACACCGTGGATCTTTTCTATGAACACTGTTCTTTAGTTCTTTCCATAGATTTTCTATTGGATTCAAGTCTGGTGATTGGCTGGGCCATTCTAGCAGCTTTATTTTCTTTCTTTGAAACCAATTGAGAGTTTCCTTGGCTTTGTGTTTGGGATCATTGTCTTGCTGAAATGTCCTCCCTCGTTTCATCTTCATCATCCTGGTAGATGGCAGCAGATTTTTATCAAGAATGTCTTGGTCTATTTTTCCATTCATCCTTCCTTCAATGATATGAAGTTTGCCAGTTCCGTATGCAAAAAAACAGCCCCAAACCATGATGTACCCAACTCCAAACTTCACTGTTGGTATGGGGGTGTTTATGGGTTGTGACCCCCAAACATGGTGTGTATTATGGCATCCAAAGAGTTCCATTTTGGTTTCCTCTGACTATATTCTCCCAGTATTTCACAGGCTTGTCTAAATGTTGTGGAGCAAACGTTAACGGAGCTTCAACATGTTTTTTCTTCAGCAATGGAGTGTTGCGCAGTGAGTGTGCGTACAGACCATGGCGAGGAGTGCATTTCTTTGAAACAATTGTACGTGCTAATTCCCAGGTCTTTCTGAAGCTCTCCACAAGTGGTCATTGGCTCTTGGACAACTCTTCTGATAATTCTTTTCACTCCTCTTCAGAAATCTTGCGAGGAGCACCTGGTCACGGCCTGTTTATTTATGGTGAAATGATGTTCTTTCTACTTCTGAATTATGGCCCCAACAGTGCTCACTGAAACATACAGAAGTTTAGAAATCCTGTAACCAATACCATCCGTATGTTTTGCAACAATAAAGTTGTGAAGGTCTTGAGAGAGCTCTTTGCTTTTACCCATCATGAGATGTTTCTTGTGTGACACCTTGGTAATGAGACACTTTTTTATAGGCCACCAGGTGAGACTGAACCGGCTGATATTAATTAATTTGCACTGAGAAGGGGCAGGATTACTTTCTAATTACTGATAGATTTCAGCTGGTGTCTTGGCTTTCCATGCCTTTTTGAACCTCCCTTTCTTCATGTGTTTAATACTTTTTCCCTGTGTCCTTCCATTTTATTACACAGAACTTTATTTCCGAACGTATTTGTTTTGGTGTCTTTGTATGTATGGATTTCATGTGGTGAAAATTTCATGTCAATAGCACCTTTATAAATATATTTACCAAGAAAAATTGTGACGTGTTCAATACTTATTTTACCCGCTGTATATGTAAATGGAGCTGGTTTTACAAATGCCAAATAGATCAATTTGGCCTTCTGCATGGTTGCATGGGCCTGAGGTGTTAAGGAGCTCCTGGAAAAAGTACTGTAATTTAAAAAAAAAAAAAATTTCTCGTAAGGATGAAAAAACAGCGTAGTGGTTGGGAGAAAGTGAAAGCTAAGAAAGAGGAAGAAAAACAAATCCAAAAACTCTTGTCTAGCACCAAAAAAATTACTGAATTTTGTAGAAAAGGCACACCTGGAACAAGTGGTGCAACTGATATACTTGCTTCAGCTTCAAGTTCAACCAGTGCAGCTGATGTCAGTACAACAAGTTTGGTTGTTTCACATGCATCAGATGAAAGTGCAACTAGTGCAGGAGCAAGTGGATCCACAGAGTTGGACTCAGAACAGCAAGAGGAAATTTATTCAGATGATATTGGAGACTGGATTATCTGTGATGCTTTGAGGGAATATTTTTGCCAAAAAGAAGTTGATTGTCAACATATGGACAGTGATTTTAGAGCTTCAGAAAAGACATGTCCAGGTGAAACTTTTACAAGACACTGTACAAAGTCTTTGTTTTTCCGAGAACAGTTGAATGGAGAAAAAATTAAGCGTGAATGGCTGTGTTATTCTCCGAAAACTGGCAAAGTTTTTTGTGTTTTTTGCAAACTTTTTTCAAAAGAGGAAAGCCATTTGGCTTTAAAAGGGTATTCAGATTGGCGACATGCCACAAGAGATTTAAGCAGGCATGAAAATAGTGCTGGCCATGGAAAAGCAATTGAAAACCTCATCAGAAGAAAAACTTCTGGCCAACGAATAGACAAAAGTCTTGTTAATCAGTTTGAGAGGCAGAAAAAATATTGGCGTGAAATACTTCGCCGTATCCTGAGTGTTATAAAACTACTTGCATCAAGAGGGCTTCCTTTTCGAGGAAGTGATGAAATTATTGGATCCGTACATAATGGAAATTATTTGGGCTGTCTTGAGCTGTTAGCTGAATATGATCCATTTCTTGCTGAGCATATTCAAAAGCATGGCAACAAGGGAAGAGGTCACATATCGTACTTATCATCAACGATATGTGATGAGTTTATTGAACTGATTGGTCAGCAGGTGCTACAGCAAATTGTAAAAGAGATAAATAAAGCCAAATATTTTTCAATTTCTGTTGACTCAACCCCTGACATAGCACATTTTGACCAACTGACCATCATATTTCGCTATGTACTACCTAGTGGTCCAGTGGAACGTTTTACTAAATTCATTCCAATATATGGACACACTGGTATGGAGCTAACAAACACTCTTCTTCAATTTATGGATGAAAATGGAATTTCCATCAAAGACTGCAGGGGTCAGTCTTATGATAACGCATCGAATATGAGTGGCAAATATAATGGCATGCAGGCCTTAATTCGGGAAAAAAACCCACTTGCTGAATACATTCCTTGTTGTGCCCATTCACTTAATCTTGTGGGACAAAATGCTGTAAACAGCTGTCCAGTTGCAGTTTCGTTCTTTAATTTTGTACAGCAGTTGTATTGTTTTTTTTCTGCTTCAAGTCATCGATGGAATCTTTTAACAAATAGTTTCAAACCATGTGGTATACCGACATTAAAAAGGTTAGCAGATACACGTTGGTCTGCTCACCATGATGCTGTAAATGCCTTACAAAAAGGCTTTAGTACCATCAGAGATGTCCTTTCAAATATTTTGAATGATGAAGCCACAAAGGGAGAGATCTGTTTACAAGCAAAGGGCCTAAGCAATGTCATGGATCAGCTGGAAACTGGAATAATGGTTGAATTATGGTCTGTCATCTTACCTAGGTTTCATAGAACCAGTCAGTGTCTCCAAGATACAAAATTAGATTTGCATACAGCAACAAACATGCTGAACTCTCTGAAGGATTTTGTGCAGTCTCTCCGGTCTAGATTCTCTGAATTTGAAGAGCAGGGTAAAAATATTTCTGGCTGCGAGGAGTACCAGCTACAACGTGGAAGGAAAGTGAAAAGAAATAGGAGGTGGGACTATGGTGATGCAGAAGATGCTGATGCTGATATGACACCCTCTGAGAGGTTTAAAGTGCATACCTTTTATCCTATAATTGACAAACTGACAGAATCACTGAGGCACAGGCAAGCAGCATACAGCATAATTCAAGAAAGATTTGGATTTCTATCAGAAATATGCACTCTAGCAGCTGATAGTCTACGTTCCAGGGCCAGTACACTAGTGACAATATACCCTGAAGATCTTGAACCCCAGTTTGCAGAAGAAATTGTACAGTTTTCCTCTATTTTCAAAATGTACCAATCTTCACCTGCAAATAAAGACATTCATGGTAGCCAAGAAACTCAAATGTACAAGTTTATGATTGCACAATCCCTAGTCGGCGCATTTCCAAATACATATGTGACCCTCCGCATGTATTTGTGTTTAATGGTCAGCAACTGCAGTGGTGAGCGTTCATTTTCAGCATTAAAACGTGTAAAAAATGAACTAAGATCTTCCATGGGTCAGGAGCGTTTAAATGCGCTTTCTCTGTTGTGCATTGAAAATGGGTTGCTAAACACGCTTAATCTTGACTCTACAATTGAAGAATTTGCAAGTAAAAAAGCAAGAAAAGTTAATGTTTAGTTTTATTTTAATCTGCCAACCTGATTCATATAGGTTAAACGCTGTTTAGAGTTCAGTGAATAATCTGTTTGTGTGTTTATGACTAGTGGTTGCGATTTATTTCAAGAGTTACTCTCTGCACCATAATCATAACAGCAGGCTGTATTGATTATGATGCTTTAATAATAATAATACTTTAAGGAACATATTTGTTTGAGCCAAACATCATACACGTACGTATATTTAAATTGTTTATATGGTTTACGTTTATTTAAAAAATGGTTGTTGTGAATGTTCTATTTATAATGGTTTTATTTAATTAACAAGTTTTCTATTGTTTACAAAAAATAAATATTATCAATATGTTTCTGTTTTGGCACTTTAATGGTAATTAAAATATTTAATTTGTTTTAACAAAAAATAGTTTGCATCTTCATTTTATTTATGTCCATAAAAAGGCCCACCGAAATCCTCAGCCCCAGGCCCATGATGCTCTTAATCTGGCCCTGTTTGCATGTAATGAGTCTATCTCATATATTAGTTTCACCTTTTAAGTTGAATTAGTGAAATAAATGAACTTTTGCACGATATTCAAATTTTTCGAGTATCCCCTCTATACCCGACTCTCCCAAAGCACCTATTGAGTGCTGAAGGTCGTCAGTCGCCCCATCATCACAACAGTGCAGTTTCCATGGCAAGCTCAGGTGAGACTTTATAGGTGTGCATTGCCCGGGAACTAGCTCCACTTTAGCATAATAGGAGACCGCGTGACCCAGATAAATGCACTTCTTTAGCTCAACATGAATGAAACTTGTCAGTTATATACCTGACTTAGCCATGGCACCTATTTTGTGCTAAAGGTCGTCAATTGTCCAATCATTGGAGCAGTACTAATTCCATGTCAGGCACAGATGAGGCTACACAGGTATGCATTGCCCTAAAACAAGCATTACTTTAGCATAACAAGAAACAAAGTGACCCAGACAAATGTCAGACTTGTATCTGCCTCAGCTGAGGCACCTTTTGAGTGCAGGGGGTTGTCGATCATCAAATCATAATGGCACTGCTGATTCCATGGAAAACACATGTGAAGCTACACAGGTGCACATTGCCTTGGAACTAGCATAATTTTTAGGAGTTAACCAATGGTCGACAGTATAGGAGCTTTGCTTGTACAAGGCAGGTCACCCTCCATTTTTCACCTTCCATTTTGGAACAGTGTCCCTATCATCTTGTTTATTTGTGGATACTTCCCCAACACATTGTGCATTAGATTACAAAGAAGATCAGAAGGTTCAAAGGGATACATCTAGAAGGAGACACTGGGTAATGCTTATTAGAGTGGCAAAGCGAGAAAGGCCATCCTTCAAAGACCTCCCTGGCATGGTAAGGTGGCTCAGGGGCAGCGAGGGCTACCCTCTGAGTGCCCAAGAGCGCCACTCAGAGCCTAAACAAACAGAAGGAGCCAAATTCATTCAGCTTTAATGATTCACAAAATGGCCATCGTGTTTCAGAGGCAAAACATGCTCCTCCTTCATCAGGGCTACAAGACAAATATTAAAATTATAAAATAAAAAATTATGGGATATATATCCACTTACACATAGTGTCTAAAAACCAGCATATTACAAACAAGACAAAAATACAAGACAAGTACTAAATTAAAGGATAAGTTCATCTTTGGGAACATGTTACATGTTCCACCCGTTTTTAGGGAGGAACATGTAACATGTTCCCAATCCTGAAGCCGCTGCCCGCTCCACTGCCTTTTGTGACAGCAAGTCGGGGATCTTCTCCCCCCTCTGGCTGTGACTATTTTCCAAAAAACATGGCCCTGCAGAGCTCCGCCCGCCCAGCCACGTCATTCATTCACAGAGTTCTGTAAATGGGAAACTAAAAATACAGACATCCTTAGTGGCTGTCAGCTTGTAGTTCTCAATGAACGAGGTACGAGCAGACAGATACACTGACATGTCTGCAGGAGTCCTGCATGGCACCTGAGATTTGCTGATCGTGGGTGCATTGCTTTGCAGGCTCCAAGTAAAAAAAATAACAAATGTACTTTTTTTTTTTAACTGTAAAAGATGTGCATTCATTTTCTTTTTAAACAGTGAACTTATCCTTTAGGCTAGGTTCACACATATATATAAAAAAAAGTGCAGCGCTAAGAAAATTGTTTTGTATCAATAATAAGTGAAAAACACGTATATATAAATGTACGAGTAATGAAACAAAATAAATATACTCAATTAAGTGCATATAATTTATACATCAACACAAAAGATACGTTTAAAATAATAAAGTGCATGAGTTCTAAAAAAATACATTCAATGATAGCCATAATGGACTAGAGGATCCAAAGCAAAATGTAACGAGAAAGAACAACTCCACAAACATCCGTGTTGGAATGAACTCGCAACAAACTATTCAAGTTTGAGGGAGTAAGGAGATAGTCTATGCAAATAAGGATGATGGTGGGCAACCGTCTGTAGAAGAAACGCCTGTCACTGTGCAGCCACCACCTAAGGAGAGGGGTAGGTACTTCTTACCGGAAGATGTGGACACACATGCCAGCGGCGGTGAGTCAGACAAGCATTGAATAGAAACAGGATCTCAAACCACGGTCTCCAGAAATCCAAACGAGACCCATGAGTCTCTCAGCCGTCAAATGGATTAGAAGTAGGGTCATAAAAAAGAAAGGGAAGGCTTCCACATGGCATAGGTCAAAAATATATGGGTTTTATTTAAAAAGTACTAACATCATAACGATGTGTACAATAAAATTGATGTGATCACAAAGTAATATGAACAAGCGCAATGTGCAGAGCTGGCAAGCAGTAAGCTGACGCGTTTCGTCCCAAAGGACTTCAACTGGGGTGTAGTGGGGCGCATATATATATACAAGTAAATAGAACAACAATTAGATGAACAATTAGTCATTTACTGGTTCAAGTGTCTATCTGTCATGGCAGACGGCATGTGGTCCACGCCTCCAATTGCATGCTGGTAAACATAGTCACCAATCACGGAACACTTGCATGAAAACCAAGCCTCGCTGTGACGGGCAGACGTCACCGACATCACGTCATCTGCATCATGGGGAGGTGTCTACCACGCCACAACGAGGGTTGGAAAAGCGACAATCACAAACCCCATAATTGAGGTCCAAGCCTCGCTATCGCAGAAAAGAAAAGCGCAATCAATGCCACGGATGTGATTACCAAACCTCGGTATCAAACGGCACAAGTAATTAAATAATCGCATCTCCCTATGATGTGACTAAAACATTAATATGAACTATGCAGACACACTGGGGGCTATTTTCGAAAGGCAAATCCACTTTGCACTACAAGTGCAAAGTGCACTTGAAATTGCACTGAAAGTGAACTTGAAAGTGCAGGCACGGTAAATCTGAGGGGTAGATCTGAAATGAGGGGAAACTCTGCTGATTTTATCATCCAATCATGTGCAAGCTAAAATGCTGTTTTTTATTTTCCTTGCTTGTCCCCCTCGGATCTGCAAAGTGAATTTGCCTTTCGTAAATAAGCCCCTATGATTGGTACGGCCTTTCTTAATACTGGCCAGATGTTCATTAACCCTCCCTGAAAAGGATTGTATGGTACGTCCTATGTATTGTTTCTTACAAGGGCAAGTTATTAGATACACAATGTATCGAGTGGCATAAGTGGTCAAATGTTTCATCTAGTATCTACGGGTGGTAATAGTAGACTCAAATGTTTGTTTTCCCCCGCCACATGTGTTATGCAAACAAACATTACACCTGCGGCAAGGGTAAAAGCTGCATTACACCTGCGGCCAGATTCCAATAAACCCTCTGCCCGCAGACCCCCACAACCACCAACCAGGGTTGTGGGATAAAGACCCTTGTCTTGCTGGAGGCTGCCATTTTGTTGAAGCCCAGAGCAGTCACTTTCTTACTGGGATCTCTCCCCCTCTCCTTAGTCTCAAAAACTGTATGTCACTTTCTTCAATTAAAATATGTACATTTTTAAAAAATATGTACATTTCCGGCCTTGATTGTATGTCTTGGCAAAGTTAAAGAGAAAGACGGACAGAAGCTTTACAGTGTTACAGTTCAAAGGCTGCTGCTGAGGGATAAAGGAGACAGAATTGAGGAAATAAGATTAGACACTATCCTTGTAAGTTTAAAACTTTTGTGTCTCCCTCGAAACAGAGTTTGTTCTGTCACCTCTCCTGCTTTTTTTTTCTCCTTTCCTAACCTGTGTTCCCTCCACACACTCTGTGTCATTCCTGTTGCTTTCTTCCCCCTTCAGCAACAGTAAATCATTTTTTTTATAATTGACAATTTTTTATTGAATTTTTATATTTTTCAATACAAAAATAGAAAAAAATTATCTTTCACTGGATAGCATGCAAGCTTCCATTAACAAACTGAGGGAGGGCACAAACAGTCAAAGCAATATACAAAGATCTTCAGTATAACCCAAGAGATGATTACATATCACTGTAGTCAAAAAGGTGCGAGTACCACAACTTAGAGTATTGCATCAGTATATTGATGTCTTGCATTATCATAGCCAGTGAATCCATGAAAAACAAAGCTAAAAAAGAACAAGAAGAAAAGTACATAGAGTAGGTCAACAAACAGGGCTCATCGCTCCTGGGCCAGAAGGTTCTACTTTTCGGGCAGAGAAAGGGCTTGAGGTGTTCATGGGGGATCTATATCGAATTGTGGAGGTCTACCTTATCAGCTAATCGGGCTGTCATGGATTGCATAACCTCGACATCCTTAATCCTAGCATAGAGATCGGTTAGCAACAATAAATCTTAAAGCTGTCAGCTAGCAGCTCTCATTTTAGTCACAGCGCGAAGACTGAAGAGCAATTGACCATGTACTGAACAGGGTGAGACAGTGGAATTTAAACAGTAAAGGCACTTATTTCTATTGTTTTACATAGCTATACCTGCAAGAAGGGCCAGTCTGAAGTAATCCATCAGGACTTAGTTTTCTAACTAAAATTCCATTTCAAATGACACTTGTTTAAATACCTCAATTTGGCTTGTTATCCTCTATAAATTAGCTCTCAGACGTAGAGAAGGATGGGCAGCACATAAGGCCAGCTAGTTGTATAGCTTTGTAATGCACTGGTAAGGAACATACTGACAAGAAGGAAGTAGCACGGGGATGACCTCATTTATCTGTTGTTGCTCTTTCACTGGATGGGTTGTTGAGGTGACCAAGCTGCATTGCTTAACTGCAGTATAGAAGAGTCAGGTCACCAGGCTGGCTGTGCTTTATGGCAGGTCTGCGTAACTCTCAGGTCTAGGTGGTGAGAAATAAATCTTTTGACAGCTAGAACAACTCCCATATATGTATTTTAATCTTGCATTTATCAATGTAATGGCATTGTAATAGACTTCAGCTTCAATTGTGGCATTTCGTGGAACATAAATTCATGAAGGTCTAAGATTTGTCCTCTCAACCCTTTGTAATACTCTGTATTTTGGTGAAAGAGGGATTTAGGATAGAAGTGAACCCCTCAACCACAGCCCAGTTTTTAACATCCAGTGCTGACTCAGCTTTGTTTTACCAGTTCAGACTAGAATATGACTCACAAGCTTGGCTGTGTGTCTGAGCAATCTCTCCGATGTTGGGTCCAGCTGGACCAGGCTACACTCTCACGGTTTCTGGGACAAGTCATTCAGCAGAAAGAAGGGAAACTCCTTTACCTAGGAACTGTGAGAAAAATGGAAACTGTTTCCATTCTCTGTACCCTTAGCAGGACTTAATTGTCAGAGTAATACTGTTCATCTGCACATGAAACATTTAAAAAAATAAAACATGGTCTTCTCTCAGTGGGCAGATGTATGTAAATGTTAGATTTATAGCCCACGTTTACTCTTAAGGCTACTTTCACACTGAAGCGCTGGATGCGCTGGTGGTATAGCAGCGCTATTTTTAGCGCCGCTATACCGTAGTTTTTGCCGCGATTTGCGGGCGCTAGCGGGGTTAAAACCGCCTGCAATAACGAAAAAGGGTTAAAAACGCCTGCAATAACGCCTCTTTGCGGCGTTTTGCGGGTGTTTTGGAGGCGCTACCCCATTGATTTCAATGGGCAGGGGCGCTATAGGAGCGGTATTTTTACCGCTCCTATCGCGCCTCAAAGATGCGGCTTGCAGGAGTTTTTTTACCCTCCTGCCAGCGCACCGCTCCAGTGTGAAAGCCCTCCGGCTTTCACACTGGATACAAAGTAGCGGCTTTTTTCAGGGCGCTTTGCAGGCGCTATTTTTAGCGCAATAGCGCCTGCAAAGCGCCTCAGTGTGAAAGGGACCTAAGAGTGTTTATCCCGATACAAAGACTTTTGTATAATTGTCCTTGTGGAGCTACCGCCTCCTATCTATAGAAAAGCCTCTTCATGTTTTTTCCCCCAGTCAGTGTTACTTTTAACAACCAGATTTCAAAATTTTCTGCAGTGCAAGAGGAAATGGCACCTAATTGGTTGTCTGTCATACTGTTCTAGTAATGATGTGCACACATCATACCATGTACATTTTAGAAAATGTTAACGAATAGAATAAGCCAGAAAACCTTATCCACCATATGAATTTACAGTTTACTGATGCTTCACAAAGATTTTACTATTTCACTAAAACTAGCAAAGTATGCCCATTTGGGGACAAATTTGGCCTAACAGTATGGTGTCTGGTGCAGTGGCACCTGTCAGCAGGTGCTCAAAATTTTTGGAGGGGTGCAAACAGGCTGAAAAATTCTGAAAAAAACACATCAATTGCAGCCTCACTGTGCCCATCAAATGCCGCCATTGTGCCCCATCAAATGCAGCCACTGTGACCCCCGCCGCCCGCTGTCTGACCGGCACTTATCCCATCTTGGTGGCGGGTCAGGCAGCGGTGTCCTCCATGCTTCCTCCATGTGTTGCTTCTTGCTTCCTGCTAGACGCCCAATAGTAGCGCCTGTCCTTTCAGCCAATCAGGTGACGGGTATCAGACCCACGCTACCTGATTGGTGGAGAGACGGTTCAGTGTTAAAAAATCAAATATTAATTTGCTTTTCTAACACACCTGGGTGGGCTCCAAGCGTAATTCTCTGCGCTCTGAGTCCACCTTTTTTAAGCCTATTATAGCCTATGGCTCTAATCGGGTACTTCAAAAAAATACCCCTGCTGCTGTAATTCAGGCGCCTGAATTGGGGGTGGCGGCGGCAGCCATGGATAGATTCAGGCAATGCCTGAATCTATGTATTCTACATAGAGGGGGTGACTGGAGAGAGGGGTTGGTGCCCGTGCGCTCCTTAATGGATGGGCCGCCCCTGGTCTGGTGATTCTTAGCGTGGACAATAGACAGTGGCAGTGTGTATTCTATACTTACTGAGTTAGTGTATATCATAGTGTACAAAGTAGAGTGGAATGGAGCATATAATGTAGAAGACCCTGTACAGAGTGGAGCAAAGTGCAGTATAATATACAACTTCGTATACGTAGTGGAGCAGTCCAAAGTATATTAATGTAATGAAGAGTATACAGATTTGGATGATGTGGAGTATATAATGTAGAGTAGAACAGCTAGTCAGTTTCTTTGCTTATTTGTGTCACGCTTTAGGGTTGGTCAAAGTGAACAGGAGGGATGGCACCAACCTTCATTCAAATATATAAATAATTTTCTCCAGCACATCTTCTTTTTCATATTAATCTTATTGAGAAATCAAATAAAAAAAATTACAAAGAGAAAAGCTTTTCTTATATCACACCAGTAACAATTTGTAGCTGCTACCTAATGCTAGGTTCACATCTATGTGTGTGGCTGCAGTAATTGCATCTGTTCCCGCAACCACCTGCAGCCGAATCGCGCTGCTCTTAGGAGACTCTGTATTTTGGTAAATTCATTCTGAATGGCGTCCCCACGCATTTTGACCTGCAGCGTGTTTGTGAGAACCGCAAAAAAATTGCATGGTCAGAAAGACCATGCGATTTCCCTGCAGCTGCATTTTAAAAAAAGGCGCATGCCCCTTTTTTTTTTACGAACACGCAAGCAGGCAGCCCATTCATGCCCAAACGCGGGGTGCAAAAAAGCATATATGTGTACACCTGGCGTAAGATAAAATGTAAGAAAACATGAGTAGCTGCTATCGTTATTGATAGTCTAGCTGCGGGCAGAAAGCCTTACACTCAGAGTGATCCATAAAGCTTGATGTCTAGGGTGTACAAGACATTTTCTTCCTGTTCCATTGAGGGACACAGGACTTCAAATACTTCCAAGTTATACTGTTGCCTACAGGAATATGTGAACACTGGAAAAAAAAAAATCCATAGGCCAGCCCAGGATAATGCGTCCACTACCCAGCATGCCTGAGCGTCCTAGGAAGATTTACCCCTATTCTCCAGCTCTGCGAAAGCCTAGCTGTTACTAGGGGCACTGCTTTGCTAGATCTGGGAAGTCTGGAACATTCTTAGCCCTGTGACTTTGAAATCAATTAGACAGATAGATTTTCTGCATGTTCACTCTTAGAGCTCATTCCAGAGGTGCCTTGTGTAAGTGGTATGTGTGTTGAGCTTATCCTCCGATCCATTAGGGTTGTAACCCTACTCACTAACTTTATGGTTAGGTTCTAATCTTTTTTTCTGCCTACTCTTGTTGGGTACCCAGAGTTTTCTTGTTGGCTAAGAAGTAGCTTTCACACCCCTTGCAGTTTTTGATTGTAGTCATTCAGGGTTCTTCCCTGGTGAGTCGCGCCTTGATGACATGATTGACTACACCTTCAAGTATAGAGTTTTTGTTTCCTGACCCATATAGGGTTAGTTGTATACGGTCTTAGGGCCTTCCCTTCAGACTGGCTGGTATTCTCCTACAAGGACTTGTTCCCAGGTCCCTTGTCTGATACCTGTTTCTTCCTGGTTTTCCTTTCTTATTAATAACCATGTTGGTTGTTTTTCTCTCCCAAATTGCAATTTATTCCACTCCTTGATTTTTCAGGTAGTTCCATTTTTAACTTAGTCTATGGGCTGATGCTTCTTTCCATCATTCCCCCCTGGTTGGAAACTCTTACTTCTTTGTCTTGGGTATCAGTCTTAGTACTCCAAGTCCTCCCTCTGGTTGTGTTGACCGGTTCCCTTGTCAGGCAGAAAATTCAGTTTCATCTTGTGTTAGGTTCTGGTGCTGGGCCAGCTAGTCCCAAGTTCTGTTTTGCTGGGCCAGTTAGCTTGTTGCTCCTTGCCCACCCCTCAGTTGGACTACTTTTAGATGTACGACAGTATCTGAATTCCTATGTTCCTCAATGGATTAGAAAGAAATAGGATTTTTGTATTTGTAAAATACTTTTTTAGGAGTCCTTTGACAGACACAAGTATCGCCCCTCTGTGTTTATGACTGTGCTCTTGGTACTGCTTGGTACCAACGGAGGCCTGCTGGGCAGAGAAGGGGTTATCCTGGGCTGTGCCACAATAGTCTTTTTTCTTTTTTTTTTCCATTTTTCAAATCCTCCTGTAGGCAGCAGTTTAACCTTGCAGTATCTGGATTTCTTTACCCTTAATGGACTCCAAGAAAAGGATTGTGAGTGCATTTTTTTTTATCCTCTTACCACAGTAATGATACTACTTTCCGGTGAAATGCTAGACATTCCTTTTTATGAGCATTAGCTGAGCCTAAAACATGGCTCTAACATGTTTAAATGACAGGTCAGCCTTATGGAAAGTAACCTGTTTAGATAAATAACTAGGCCATAATTGATAATAAAGATGGGGAAAACAAAACTGTGAGAGTTTTTGTTTTTAAATTAGATCTAAGAACATTTAACTTTTGATTGGTTAAAGAAAACTGAATAGTGGCCATACACGCTTTGTTAAATGATCAATTTAATTTCTGATTGATCAATTGTGGACAACACAATTGATCGATATACCACGCACAGGGAAGTGGGATTTGATTGATAGTTTGAAGATATGAACATAAGTTATCCATCGTATCTCTGTTTCCACTGGGCAACCTCTAAATCCAGTCGATAAAAATACATTTGAATGTATGACTAATTATCTCAGTGCTGCAAAATAATGTCAAACAGATAAATTTCTGCCTTGGCTAATCGTCTCAATGTAATCAAATCCCATCTAAATTGAGTCTAAATTGACTGAAAGGAAAAGGCTTACTTTGGCTTTCTTCTCTATTTAAATGAGAATCGTGGTCAAATCTGTATAGACAAAAGGAAGATATGTGTGTGTGACTTTTTCAGTTCCCTTCATTCAAAACTCTCCAGATGCATGGTCTTACTATATAAATGTGTCTGTGTGTGGGCCTTCTGCCAAGTACAACACACTAGTCATTCTCTCCCCTCATCATGTGTGTTTGGAGCTTCACATGTTTACTTTCTGGCCCCTATTCTCTGCATTTTTTCATGTCACTTGCCATTGCTCTATTTTTCTCACTCATTCATATAATCTAAACAGAATTTAGACTTTCTCTTTCTGCTCTTTCAGGCATATTAACCGCTTGCTGTTTACTGGGTCATGTAAAGAGGGGCACTGCAAAGCTAGCTGGCAGCTAGCATAGGGCATGATGCCTAGACCAAAGGCTGTTACCAGTTGCAACATGCTGCCAGCTCTTCATGGGAATTACATTGTAATATGTATATAATGACATACTATCTTTCTCTGCAGGGAGAACAGGGGGAGGATGGCAAGATGGAAGGTGCACCCGGTCCCCCTGGAGACAGAGTAAGACTTATTACTTTTATCATAGAAGGTCACATTCATAATAACTGTCAGTTGTTTTTGTGAAATTCTGTCTTTTTTTCTTATGCACATGTAACCTATCACTAACCTAGGCAATTCAAATTATGCATAGAATGTAATGTCCATAATTTAGAGTCAACCAAATCCAAAACGGAAATTAGTAGATCCAAAGATATAGGTAGCTAAGATGAAAAATGTAGCCTGGTCCGAGTCACGATCTCCCCCGAGTCCTTAGAGGATCCCCCCTCTCTGAAAGAAAATGACAACAATATAGAATACATTGCATATCAGCAAGTACAGTTACCTATGTCCACACTGTTTTTTTTTTTCTTTTTGTGGATCCCTTTTCAGGCTGCTTCAGTGCAGTCGCTGTCTGTGCTCATCTGCAGTCATTTTAAGAAGTGTGTTGTCCTGTGCATGTGCGAGATGGAACACATGATGTCATACTCTCCATCTTGCGCATGCGCCATACGATGTGTTTCTGTGTTTAAAAAAAAAAAGCCTGTTCGGATTTCTCTTCTAGACTACAGTAATGTTGACTGGTTGTGTTAGCGTTTTCTTCTTTTCGGAATTGTAATTATACAACACTGGATGTGCAGGCCGGAAGAAAATGTTTTACTTTTCTGTTAAAGCGGACTTCCACCCAAAAATGGAACTTCCGCTTTTCGGAACCCTTACCCCCTCCGGTGTCACATTTGGCACCTTTCAGGGGGGAGGGGGGTGCAGATACCTGTCTAAGACAGGTATTTGCACCACTTCCGGGTATTGACTCCCGCGGGAGTCACGCCCCTTCGCGTCCCCCCCCTCACCTCACCCCCCGCTGTCTTCTGGGAAACACACTATTCCCAGGAGAGAGCGGGGATCAGTGACGGCGCGCCACGCTACTCGCGCATGCGCAGTAGGGAACCAGGCAGTGAAGCCGCAAAGCCTGCACTTCCTGATTCCCTCACCGAGAATGGCGGCGGCAGCATCCGAGGGCCGAGTGACTGCTCGACCTCGTCTGCCGAAATCGCGGGTGCGCTGGACAGGTAAGTGTCCATTTTTTAAAAGTCAGCAGCTGCGGTATTTGTAGCTGCTGGCTTTTAAAAAAAAAAATAAATTGCCGGAACCTCCGCTTTAAGATCACGTTGTATAATTATCACAAGGCAAACAGTTTACACCAAAATGTCAGAAATGATTTGCAATTTTCAATAAAAATCATTGAAACAAAAAAAAAAAAGCCCTCCCCTGAGATCTCGGAAGCTCTGTGGGAGAAAGTTTTTTTTCTTGCAGCAGCAAACAAGATAAATGGAATGAGGAGCATGTGCTTAATTTTTTGTGTGCGCAGTGTCAGAGTTGTGCAACATCTTTCAGCAATTCTCTTGTACAATTTAGATTTACCAAAACCGTATAATATGAGGTTAAAACTAAACACTTTTAATTTGTTTGCAATCAAGCAGGCCCTTGCGCTGCATAGTTGAAGGTAAATCTAAAGGAAATTGAATAAGAAAATTGTAAAATGCACAGCCAGGTTTAGGCTGGCCATACACGGTTTGAATCTCGGCTGGCTCAGCAGGAACAGGCCGAGATTCAAACCATTAATTGGCAGGCCGAATGTACCAAGTTAATCGATCAACCTGGGTACAACCAGTCTGGCGGATTCGCTACTGATTATTGCAAGCCGCTGATAAAGCTGCTAGCGATAATCACAGTCTCCTCCTGGCGGGATGGCTCCCCCACCGGGATAACACAATGGCCCAGCAGGAAAGATTATATACTGTCTGTGCTGATGGGGGAATCCTGCAAAAAAAATCCTGCAGCTCTGAGCTGCAGGAAATTTTTTTTGCACTGCCTATGGCCAGCAATAAGGCACAAAATCTCCCTGAAGGCACTAGTGATGTTGCCTTATCTCTGTGGCCAGGGCTTCAGAGGAACCAGAAAGCAGATGGGGGAAAAAGATAAGGATATCAAAAACTTTTTTTTTTTTTTATCAACACTGGATGATTTTAAAAATTTTGAAAAAAAGGAGGCTCAAGAGAGAAGTCCAGATATACAAATATCTTCAGCTTCCTATTCTGTTGATCCTACGACATCAATAAAGGTAAACATTTGTTATCGTGTGCTCATTTTGAATGTTCTGATTTGTGACAGGTTTACTTAAAAATTGGACTAGTTCAGTCAGATTGTTTGCTGGTAATACAAACAGAACATTTATGGCTAATTCAGAGAGGCTTTTTACTCATGCCCATCAGCTTTAGGAAATCCAAACCACAGTAAAAGAAACCCTTCTACTCTCCAATTTCTCTCAAAGCCATAAAAGGTAACAGCAGCCCTAAAATACTTTGCAACAGAAACTGCAGCCCCCTAGTTCCCACAGAGGCCATTCATTAGGCTTTTGGTCATGTAATCTTCTGAAGGGCAGGATCAGAATTCATATCAGTCGATGCTTTTCCCCAGAAGAGATCACATGACTAAATCCAAGGTATTTAGTCAAATTATCAGCTGCTGTGGGATCCCAGAATAATACTTTCTGCTAACTATTATTACTTTAAGGCTGGGTTTACACTGGTGTGAATTGGATGCTGGTTTCCCCACATCCAATTTGCATGTCAGGAGACTGTGACCGGCTCTCAATGGAGCTGGTTCACACATCTCCGGGACGGCTGCAGAGCGGTTTGCAGAAGAGTTCTGTGCGTCTGCTGGACTGTTTCAGGTCCGAATTCAGTCAAAAATTCTGAGTGAATTCGGACATGAAGCTCCGCACACAGTGTGAACCCAGCCTAAAGAGTAAGGTGGAAGCTTCAGGTTTCTCTTCAGTTGAAGAGCTGATTCACTTTCTTTGATGCAGCACAGCCCAACCATGGAAATTTTTTAAAAAGCAGTTGTTTTTCTGATGTCAGGCTGTGCTTGGCTTTAGAATCTGTCTAACCTTTTGGGCAATGGAGCTATTCAAACAGTTAATTAGCAGAAGGGAAGTTTCTATCAAAAAATAGAAAACTTCTGACACATTTATTTCTACTTGGCTTTATGCAGTACATGTTTACAGACACTGGGAGCCTTGGAGCTATTTCAATTGCTAATTGGTGGGTTGCTAACCCCTCTCTACCTATTCAAAATGTAAACAAGTTTTGTATGCATTTTAGAGAGAACCAGTCACATGGGATTATAAAAGAATCTGAATGTATAATTCTATCGGATGCAGTCACTGTTAAGGTATTCAGGCAGCAGGTTAAGATTTCTCCATTCATGCTTTTAGCGTAGTTTGGGGAATCAACTGATTTCTTTCTTACAGACTGCAGGGCTGAACAATAAAATTCAAGTTGTGTATGACCAGCCCTAAGCCGGCCATTGATGGTTCGAATCTCGGCCTGTTCAACAGGGACTGCCGAGATTCGATCCATCTATGGCCAGGCTGATTTTACCTAAGTCGTTCCATCAATTGACCTGGTTACAACTAGCATGTCATATTTTTCATGCGATTATTGCCAGTGGCTATTGCCGCTCACCATAATCATTGTGTGTTCTCCCGGCAGGGATGGCTCCCCCTCCAGAAGAACACAACGGCTCAGCAGGAGGGATTCCCCCATCAACACTGACTGAGTTGATGGGAGAATCAATAGATCTTCTTTTCTGCAACCCCTGGTAGCAAGAGAAAATTGCACAATCTATGTCCGGCTTTGGTTATAAAAGATGTACGTCTTCCCCTATTTGACTGATGTTTTCACTTGAATTTTAGGTGTTAGAAATCACTTAAAGTTGTTCTAAAGGCAGAAGGTTTTTTACCTTTATGCAGTAAGGTAGAAAAAACTTCTGGGTGCAGCTCCCCCCCCCTCCCTCGGGGAGAGCTTGCTTGAGTGCCCCAATAGCGAGAGGCTTGCTATTGGGGGCACTCGGCAGGGGGGAGGGACCATGGCCACCGGCAGGGGACCCAAAAAAGAGAATTGGGCTGCTCTGTGCAAAACCATTGAACAAAGCAGGTAAGTTTAAAAAAAATGTATTCCTTTAGAATCACCAACAACAGCCTCTCTCATGGTAAAACAATAGAGACTGACCTGTAAAGTTCAACCAGGTCAATGAACATCTGCAGAAAGTTGAATTTACTCTGGGGGCGACTTCGAAGCAGCTTGCATTGACTTTTATTACAGAAGTTGCGCTGTACAGGGCGGCTTCAGAGTTGCGCGACTTTGAAGCCGCCACAGTGTGAACGGGTACTTAGTGTGAACCGGGACTAAGATTAATAAGACTCCAGCTTATCTTTAGATATATTGTAGAATTATTCACATAATCTTGAATGGAGACCAGGCCTACTCAAACCATCAAGTGATGCATCTTTTTCTCTTTATCAAGGGTCCTGTCGGTGATCGTGGAGATAGAGGGGAGTCGGGAGATCCTGGATATCCTGTAAGTTAGAGCCGTGGATAGGTTTCTTTAGAACACAGTGCCATATGGTTCAGAGTGATCTGCAGTTCTCTGTAGTTATACATACCGCAGGATATATTGTTTTTTGATAATTGCATTCAAACCTAGAAGAAACATGTTTGTGTCCTTTTATAAGCTTATTGGGCAGTAGGGTTGCACCGATACCAACCGATACCGATACTAAGCATTTGCATGAGAATCGGTATGCGTGCAAATGCACCGATACCTGAAACTGATACCTCAAGGCTCAGTTCTTCATCTGTCAGTGTGATTCTGCGCTGACAACTAAATTGTAAAATTATCGGTTGTTAAGGAGCAGGGCCACCACGTCCTTAACGACCAATGACATTTCTGCTGTCAGCGTGATTCCCCTGCTGACAGATAAAATTTAAACAAAAGAGTGCCAGTGTTCTGCCGAGAACTCCAACTCGCCGAAATCTCCAACCACCTCAATTTCAGCAATAATTGCAGATTTACACAAATTGAAGTTTTCGGCAGAACCCAGAGAGCGTATGCAGTCCAGTACTGGATGATTTTGCTGTTTTCACAGAACAAGGCCCACTACTAACCAAAAACATGGCCGCCTCCAGGTCGGTGACAACTTTTTTCCTCCGTACCCGCTGTTCTGTAAAAACGGCAAACTCATCCAGTAACGCTCCCAGGGTTCTGCCGAAAACTCCAACTCGTGTAAATCTGCAATTATTGCTGAAATCTCTAACTGGAAGTGAGGTGGTTGGAGTTCTCGGCGAGTTGGAGTTCTCAGCAGAACACCGGCAACAGTTATCTATGCATCCGCCAGAAATACTGACTCCCCCCCCCATCTTCCAGTGTTCCAGTGCTATTTGCCCTTTCACCCCCCCCCCCCCCCTCAACCAGCAGTTGGATCATTCCCACTGTAGCAGCTCTCACCCATCTCCTTCAGCAGGTGTCCATTGTCCTGGGATGTCTGTGTCCCAGCAAGCTGTGTCCAGATTCAGCATGCCTCGCTGTTTCCCCTGGTCACCATGGTGACCGTACACTGAGACCGTGGCATTAGGATCGGATTTGTGAGGAGACAGTGGGCGGATCTCTAGATAGGCTCCAATCCCTGCCAGGAGCCTACAGAAAACCATGCCCTGCTCCCGCCCCCTCCCAGCAGCACAGCTTTTTATGTATTGCATGCTGCTGGGTGGTCCGACTCCAGAAAGAAGATCTCTGAACTGGAAGTTCCAAAGTAATTGTGAGCACTGGGCAGTGTAAGTGGAGACACCCCACTTCCACAATGACCTCAATGGTGGAAAAACATGAGGCTGGGGTACAGTGGTGACAAAGATTGCGGCTTTGTAGAGGAGTATTGATGGCAGTGATAGAAAGGGGCAGAGCAGTGGTGGCAGGGGGCACATGGGTGACATAGGAGTGCAGGTGTGGGAGGGGGTACAGTGTGCAGAGGTGTTTGTGAGGAGGAACAGTGCTGTGTTATGGGGGGGGGGCATTGGTGACAGATGTGTATGGTGGGAGGTGCAGTTGTGGCAGAGGTATGTTGGAGGTGGGTTAGGGAGTAGTTGCAGTGGTATGCAAGGAGGTACAGTGGTAACAGAGTTGGTTGAAGGGGCAAGATGATGTCAGAGATGTGCGGTGGGAGTGCAGTTTTTAGCAGAGGTGCTCTAGGTGTGCAATGTTGTATGAGCAAGTATTTGGTGAGGATGTAAAGGTGTGGGATTGGGTACAGTAGTGGTAAAGGTGTGAGATGAACAATAGCGATCTGCTGTAAGTCTCTAGCAACCAATCAGTGAGCAATATTAATGTGCAGTAACCTCTGGCAACCAATCAGTGAGTGGTAATGTTATGCTGTAACCTCTGGCAAGTGCCAACTAATTGCAATCGCTGCCTGATCTGCTGCAGTGAATAGATTTTCAGTCTACCTGCTATTTATTGTATGTCTCAGAGCAGGGGATGGCAAGAAAATGTTTGCCCAGTGCCTTCTCAGTCTTCTCCTTCCCTCTGCCAGCTGTCACCTCTGCTCCCATGTCTTTCCAGCTCCCACCTCCTCCACCCCCACCAGCCTTCATCCCTTCCAACATTGTCCTCATTTATTTGCAGCAGTGGATAAGAGTGGGAGCTTTAGGAATTAACTGGCTGACCATACATTCCTTTATAATGTCTACAGCCACCAATATATAACCCAGCCCTCATGCCCTATTCTCTACCACCCCAATTTAACACTCCAGAGGTCCCATCTGGACATCCAGCAATCTCCCAATTTCTTTATCGTACACCACGGGACACAGAGCCAGTCATTACATAATGGGTTAAGGGTCACCAGCAGTGATTGGACACTGGCACAACCAATGGAAGACAGTTCCCCTCCATATAACCCCTACCATCAGGGGAGTACCTCAGTTTTTTCGCCAGTGTCGAAAGGTGTTGGACGCGTTAGGAGGTGCTAAAGGAAAGCTCTACCAAAGAGACCCTCTGGGGGTAAAAGAGCTATGCTTTCGGACCCATCCAAGACGCCTACAAAGTTAAGCCAAAACTGGATGGGATCCGGGCCTCACCCATGAGGCGTCGCCTGTAAGTCTCTCTTCGGAGGACTGGGCTCTAAGAGCCAGCACTTTCGCTACTTCGCTAAAAGTCCTGGTAAGAGTCTTATACAAGGCCCAGGGGAGAGGTATCCTTTAAATAGGAACCCATATCCCTGAAGGTTGGCACACATAGCCCGCCGTGATGGGTGAAAATTGGTAAAAAAAACCTGCGGCGAGGAAAGGTAAGTGGTTAGAGTCCTAAACTAAGTTTAAGGACCTTTCCAAAAAAAGTATGGATGTCTTCCCTTTTTTCCGCCACTGGGGGGAGTAAAGAGCTGAGTCAGATCTCACCTCACTCTGGCAGTGTCTGCTTCGGCAAAGCACACTGTGGGTCCTTCTGCTGCTGAGCTTGCTTGAAACCCCGCTCCTCCTCCAGAGGCTGACCAGACTCCTGCAGGGCAGGTAAAGTTGGATCAGAGAGCCTAGATGAGAGCACTCTCGCTGTAGCCAGCGCCATAGTGGCCGCAATAGGACGCGCGCGCGGGAGCGCGCTTTATCGGAGGAGTGGGGCGGGAGGCCGCAGTAGCGTGCGCGGGCACGCAGGCGCGCGCAGGCACGAGAAACGGCGCCAGAGTAAAAATCTGTCAGTGTACAAACACTGCAGCATCAAGCAAGTTCGTTGTTCTCTTGTTCCGGGCACAGAAACACAGCAGCAATACAGGGACGTAAGACTCCATGTGGTTGGACTGGGTACTTCATAGAAGACATCCATGTTATGCATAGCTATGTGTTATAAGTTGCATACTATATGTAATTGCTAAACTAAGCACGGTGGTATATGCATCTAGGTACCTTGTTTTTTTGCTAAACAGTAACCCTTCCAAGGAAGATGGTGCGGGTAAGAAAAGATAAAAAAGCACCACCACCTGAGGGCTCTAGCGGTGCTGAATCGGTACCTTCCTCTCCTGTTTTGCCGAAGGCATCTATACAGGATGAGCCATTACCTTTGTCAGGTATAGCAGCTTCCCCAGTGAAGCCTGGGCCTGCATATGTCACTGAGGACACTTTATCAGCAGCCCTAAACAATCTGGAGGAAAGAATTGCTACCTTGATCGCTAAATCCTCTAAAAAGGACAATAAGCGAAGCAGATCTCCTCCAGAGGTAAACCTCCCTTCAGAAGTACCTGAACAAGAGGAGGATGAGGAGCAGGCTACATCAGCAGAGGATGAGGAGTCAGACGGATCAGGGATATCGGATGAGCCTTTCTCGGTATCCCAGATTTTGAAGTCTCAGGTGCAATGTTATGCAGGGACAGTGCGATCTGCATTTAAGTTATCCTCTTCGGAGGTAACAGAATCACCGGTCTCCTCCCTAGGGTCGTTACGATCCCGCCTAGGTGAATGCTCCTTCCCGGTTCATCCCTTACTAGAGGATCTAATGTACGCAGACTGGCAGCATCCAGATAAGCGTTTCTCACCTCCAAAAAGGTTTAACATTCTTTATCCTATGGAGGAAATTTTTTTAAAGAAATGGAGCCTGCCTTCGATAGATGCGGCTATTTCTTGTGTAAATAAGAACCTGACATGTCCGGTGGACAATGTACAAGTGTTTAAAGATCCTTCTGAGAAGAAGTTGGAATCCCTACTGAAATCCTCCTTCCTTTTGGCCGGCTCAATTACCCAACCTGCAGTAGCAGCAGTCGGTATGTGTCAGGTCATCTGCCAACAGGTAAAGCAGGGGCTGAAGGAGCTGCCTTCAGAGCAGGCTAAAAATTGGGATAATTTGCCTAAAGCCTTATGCTTCACAGTGGATGCCATGAGAGATTCTATCATACAGGCATCACGCCTTACACTCCAGCTGGTACAGATGCGTAGAGTACTTTGACTTAAGCATTGGTCAGCGGAAGCCCCATGCAAAAAATTGTTGGCAAGTTTCCCGTTCCATGGCGAACGCCTATTTGGGGAAGATTTAGAAAAATATATCCAAAAGATATCAAGTGGTAAAACAACACTTTTACCTGAGAGAAAGAAAAACAAGAGACCTTGTTTTAAACGCACTCTCTCCCCAGCTCCCGGGAAATCAGACTCCAGCCAGTGGCGACGGCCTTTTCAGCCGCCCACAAAAGCCAAAGAACAGGCTCAGAAGAACAAGAAGCCGTGGGGTGCAAGAGCTAATAAGCAAGCCCCCAAAACCTCTCATTGAAGGGGCGCCCCCGCTCGGCCGAGTGGGGGGAAGGCTTCGTCAGTTCTCAGCGACTTGGAGGACAGAAACCCAGGACAAATGGGTTGTATCCACAATATCCTCAGGGTACAAATTGGAATTTCGAGAGATCCCATCTTCTCAATTCCGAGGTTCAAGACTCTCCAAGGATCCACAGAAAAGAGGATCCTTCTTCAAAGGTTTGAATCACTTAATGGCTCAAGGTGTGGTTACAGAGGTACCCCAAAAGGAGCAAGGTTCAGGTTTTTACTCAAACCTCTTTGTGATTCCAAAGCCAAACGGAGAAGTCAGACCCATCCTGGATCTAAAATCTCTAAATCGGTTTCTGAACGTTCGCCATTTTCGAATGGAAACGATTCGATCGGTGGTCGCTACTTTAAAAGGCGGAGAATTCATGGCGTCCATAGATATCAAAGACGCATATCTACACATACCAATCCTCCCCGCTCACCAAAGATTCCTAAGGTTTGCGGTAGAACATCGCCACTTTCAATTTGTGGCCCTGCCGTTTGGCGTAGCCACCGCGCCCAGAGTATTCACAAAGGTGCTAGCTCCTGTGTTGGCAAACCTAAGAACACAGGGCATAGCGGTAACAGCCTATCTAGACGATCTACTGGTAATAGATCAGTCAAAGGAAGGATTTGATCACGCTGTGCTCACTACAGCAAGATACCTGGAGCATTTAGGATGGATTATAAACTTACAAAAATCCTCTCTCCAGGCCCAAAGAAGGATAGTGTACCTGGGCATGATCATAGATACAGCCCAAAACAGGGTATACCTGCCAGAGCCAAAGATACAGTCTCTGAAAGACCTGATCCACAAGGTCAAAGCAAACAAAAGGCCGTCTATTCGCCTTTGCATGAGACTATTGGGAAAGATGGTAGCCTCCTTCGAGGCGGTCCCTTACGCCCAGTTTCATTCGAGACTACTTCAAGGCAATATTTTAGCCTCCTGGAACAGGAAGAGCCAAGCTCTGGATATACCCATGCGCCTGTCCTCGCAAGCACGCCACAGCTTCAATTGGTGGCTAGAAGCCAAGAATTTACGGAAGGGAAAGTGCTTCCTCCCAGTGGCCTGGAAGGTGGTGTCTACGGATGCCAGCCTATCGGGCTGGGGTGCAGTATTCGAGGAGGCTTCTACCCAGGGAACCTGGGCCAAGACTCAGGGGATCCTGCCCATCAATGTGCTAGAGATCCGGGCAGTATATCTAGCCCTCAAAACCTGGACATACAGGTTACAGGGCTACCCAGTTCGGGTTCAATCTGACAATGCTACTGCAGTAGCTTACATCAATCACCAAGGAGGCACCCGCAGTCGGGCAGCCCAAAGAGAGGTTAACCGGATCTTGGCATGGGCAGAAGAGCATGTACCTTGCCTTTCGGCAATCTTCATCCCCGGGATAGAAAACTGGCAAGCGGACTATCTGAGTCGTCAGCAGCTACTACCAGGAGAATGGTCTCTCCACCCCGAGATCTTTCAGGCCATATGTCTGAGATGGGGAAAGCCAGAGGTAGACCTGCTAGCTTCCAGGTTCAACAAGAAATTGGACAACTTTGTGTCCAGAACGAGAGATCCTCTAGCCTACGGGACAGATGCTCTAATAACTCCATGGGATCAGTTCTCACTGATCTATGCATTCCCTCCGATCCCTCTTCTACAAAGACTGCTTCGCAGGATCAGAGAGGAGGGAATACCAGTAATCCTAGTGGCCCCAAACTGGCCCAGGAGGCCTTGGTATGCCGAAATCGTAAAGATGGCGATAGGAAGGCCCTGGAAGCTTCCACTTCGACACGACCTGCTGTCACAGGGTCCAGTATTCCACCCTTCCTTACAAAGGCTAAATTTGACGGCCTGGCTGCTGAGACCCACATTTTAAAAAAGAGAGGGGTCTCTGGTCTGGCTCTTTCTACGCTCATTAATGCTAGAAAGCCAGCCTCCAGACTCATTTATCATAGGGTCTGGAAAGCATACGTTTCCTGGTGTGAATCCAGAAGTTGGAATCCACAAAAATATGAAATAAGCAGGATTCTTGCTTTTTGCCAGTTAGGAGTGGATATGAAATTAGCCCTTAGTACCATCAAGGGTCAAATATCGGCTCTATCAGTCTTCTTTCAGAGACCATTGGCATCGCATTCCCTAGTTCGGACTTTTATTCAGGGGGTACTGAGGATAAATCCTCCAGTCAGGTCTCCCTTGTGTCCATGGGATTTGAATTTGGTATTGTCAGTGTTGCAAAAGCAACCTTTTGAACCTATTCGCCATATTCCTTTAATTATATTAAACAGGAAATTGGCCTTTTTGATTGCTATTGCCTCCGCTAGGAGAGTATCAGAGCTAGCAGCTCTTTCTTGTAAAGAGCCTTATCTAATTTGTCACAAGGACAAAATCGTACTACGACCCCATCCGGCCTTTCTACCTAAGGTGGTGTCGGCTTTTCACTTGAATCAGGACATTGTTCTGCCTTCTTTTTTTCCAAACCCGCGGACGGCGGGGGAAAAGTTATTGCACTCTCTAGATTTAGTGAGAGCGGTAAAGGTGTATCTGCAAGCAACCGCTCAGATACGTAAAACAGATATTTTGTTTATTTTGCCAGATGGTCCCAAAAAGGGCCAAGCGGCATCAAAATCCACCATTTCCAGGTGGATTAGACAAGTAATTGTTCAAGCTTATGGTTTGAAGAACAGGACTCCTCCTTTTCCTGTTAAGGCGCACTCTACCAGGGCGATAGGTGCTTCATGGGCAGTGCATCACCAGGCTTCGATGACTCAGATCTGTAAAGCTGCAACTTGGTCTTCAGTCCATACATTTTCCAAATTCTATCAAATAGATGTGAAAGGACATGAGGATTCCGCCTTCGGGCGAAAGGTGCTGCAGGCAGCAGTATAGGGCTTTTTGTCCGCAAGCGGCCTGTTGGATCTGTGTCTCCCCCCCTTCATATGAGCATTGCTCTGGGACGTCCGATTATGTAATGACTGGCTCTGTGTCCCGTGGTGTACGATAAAGAAAGTAGGATTTTTATAACAGCTTACCTGTAAAATCCTTTTCTTGGAGTACACCACGGGACACAGAGGTCCCCCCCTTCTTATGGGAACCTTACTGCTTTGCTACAAAACTGAGGTACTCCCCTGATGGGAGGGGTTATATGGAGGGGAACTGTCTTCCATTGGTTGTGCCAGTGTCCAATCACCGCTGGTGACCCTTAACCCATTATGTAATGACTGGCTCTGTGTCCCGTGGTGTACTCCAAGAAAAGGATTTTACAGGTAAGCTGTTATAAAAATCCTACTATTCAGTGTACATTCTGCTTTAATACCAGTGGATACTTACAATAATCTTTAGGATTAAAGATGCTTGCACAAATAGTTTCTTTGGGCTTTTTCCAATAAATCTTGTGTATTAGCACAAACAAGTTAGAAGTAGATTAACAGTGTGAGGTCTTGCAGTTACTGTGCCATGCAGATATTTCCAAAGGTGGTTCCTCTGTTTGAAATGCATTTGTATTTACAGATAAATGATGGAGCTTTATGTCTCAATGCTTATTCTCAAATTTTCTTTATATAAACAGATGGCAGCAGATGGTGCGTAATTAAAATGTATGCACAGCCAAAACTGTCAGTTTTTACTACTATCTGTGGCCTCTATGGGGAGATTTTCCTGTAGTGTTACTAGCACAGGAATTAAGCGAAAATCTCCAAGAGGGACACGGAACAATTAAAAAATATATATTCTTTTGTATCAAAGTAGGGGAAAGTTAGAACCCCAGTCAGCTTTTTTTTTGTGCTGGCTGTGTCCCCATTAGAGTTTTACCCTCACTTACTATCTAGTTGACAACTTTGTGATCTCCCCAATGAGGCCTTAGACAGCAATAAAACCCAACAAATCTAACACTTTTACACTCTATACAAAACAAAAAAATATTTTTGGTGTCAGACCCTAAACATTTGATGTTAAAGGTGCCATAAAACCACATGAGTTATGAACACTTGAAGACCAAGTTGGGCGGCTTTTAAGGTTTACTATATAAGCCAAAAACAGACCAATATTGTTCTATATTATTGTAAATATGAAGCATATTGATGAGGTTAAACACCTAGTATGATCATTAACCATATTTTACTTAAATGCAGGGCCAAGAAGGACCAGAGGGCCCCAGAGGAAAAGCAGGGCAGCAAGGTTTACCGGTAAGGAACTGTCACTGTTGGCTTGTAAAGTTAACCATACATGTTACAGTCTGATTAGATGATTCTGCGTAATGTGAGGGCTTGCTTGAAAAGTTCCAGAGTAGATGAAGTGATCAGGTAGGCCCTCACATTTTGTGTAATTTTAAAGGAGAATGTACAGAGTTTGTAACGTGAGTTTAAAGAGACACTGACACCTTGCCCATTCAGGCATAATTGGAGGTGGCCATTTGGGAAAACCACAGCGAGTAGATCCAGTGATGCATACGGCTGAAGTTCTGTAAATTTTGAGGTGTCCTTGACCCTATCCACCTCTTACCGCTGCCTCCTAGTTGTTGAGTAATGAAAATTAAATATCACAATAAAGGGTAAATGGGGAGGCAGGTTGCATGTGGTGTATTTTGCGCCAAAATTACACTTCCTCCTTAAGTCCCCTACAATCGAATATTGTTTATTTGGTGTATGGACTAATGCAGTGTGAGAATTAAATTGGTGTGCGTCAAACCAAATGTCTTTTACTTTATTCTCAGTATTTTTATTCTGGAATCTCCAGTAATAATTAAGTGTTGTTTTTTTTTTTTTTGCAGGGGCATCCTGGACCACCCGGTTTTCAGGGCTTAAAGGGATCCAGAGGCACTGTGGTATGGCTTGGTGATTTTTTTTCTGCATTGGAAATGGCAGTCTTTTGTGCACTTGTCTGACTAAAAAAAATGCTGCATCCAAACTCATAGCCAAACATCTATGGGACTGGGCTCTCTTGTCAGCTCTTTCCCTAATAGCCCTTCTTTACTTTGCTGAAGCAATAAATTGGTGAAACTTACAAATAAACACTGAATGGAAAGGTGCTCATGTTTTTTCAGGAGGATCTTTTGAAAGCACCACTTTGCCTATCACACTCTCTGTACCACTATCATACATGATGGTAAATGTAGCAGCAGTAGCTAACCCAGCTTCCAACACCAATGGCTGCATCCAGTTACACTAAAACACCTGTTTTTGGAACGGAGATCTTACGAAATTCTGGCTTTTTCCCTTATGCCTATTGTCACCTTATATAATGTATAGGTAAAGCATAGGACAGAGCGTACCAAAATCATATAGGAAGAGGCAGGAGATGGTCAGAACACAGCTATCTACTGTGCGTATCATAAAAGGCAATGATGTATGATGATGTGTGTCAGAGATGTATAGAACATTTTTGATAGGCTCTCTACGGTGAGTTTTGCAGGGTAATAGAAATTATGCCTTACTGTAAAGTCATCTTACAGAATGTGGCCCTATATATTGTATGAAAGGGTATCTCCTAAACAACAGACTCTGATAGGAAGTTGTCTGTGTATCTCCCACTAACCCCTCTGTTCAGTTTAGGGTTGAATATTAAAAGAAAAGTATGCCCAAACTTTTTTGGCCATACTTTTCTTGTGGGTCACAGGAGTGCAGATACCTCTGTCTCGTTAGTGGGCTATTGCCCGCTGTGAGCGGATGTGGCAGAGCTGCTTCTGGCTCTGTAAGGATCCCAACAACCTTGTTGGGATCCACCCAGCTGCCTGATTGACAGCTGGCTTTGCGTCTCAGCACGTGGCAGGAAACCAGAGTCAGTTGAGCTTGCCCAATTCCCAGCTCAGTACTCTGGAGAGTGGTGACTGATTATCACTGCTCGCCGCTCAGAGCCAACCCAGAAATTGGCAATTGGAGGTCATGTGATCACTCAGTTCTAACATGGTTAGTCTGCGGGAGCTTTAGGCGTTACATGGAAAAGACAATAGGACCAAAAAAGAGAAAGCTTGTACTACTCAGAGGTATATTTTAAAGCTAAAATTCTCCTTTGCCCATGCTAGATAAAGTGACATGTTAGCTATTCTGAAGACACTCTAAGTTGCCAGTACATACTTCACAATACATTTTGGGGTATGGGGGAACATGTGACATTTCACCTATCCCAAATGAGTCAGTGCTCCGTTCCTCAACAGCTAGGCCTAAGAGCTGTTACAGGTTTCTGTGATGAGAGAAGTAAGGCTGCCATTACTGACATCTTCTTAAAATTATAGTTACCTTCTGGGTTCAATACTATCTGAGAAAGTAGTCCAGAACAAGTATGCAGGTTGGGAAAGTTTGAAAAAAATTCCTATGTTCTTATTTATAAGTCAGTGACCTGGTATGTTAGGCAGTCGACCAGAATGTACAAATTGAGACCAATAATGATAGTTTTTCTGTTTCTCTCGTAGATATCTTTTAGGGTCCATTCACACTGGCTTAAAAAACACTAGTGCTCTTGACAGAAAAAAAAATGCTAATTTTGAGCGTTATTTGTATTAGCTTTTTTATCTGGCCGAAAACCGCTCTCAAAAACGCAAACCAGAAGGATTTTTTCTGCCTCTAAACACTGAGCTTAAAATATGCCTCTAGGAGCAGCAACTTTTTTTAAGCCAGAGTCCATGGACCCTTATTTGGACTTTTACCCAACCAGCATTTCCGACTTGCAATTTGCTAGCAGCTAGTTATCTTTTCCTTTCCTTTAACAAGAGTACCTGGTATTCCCTACACCGACAAATCATTCTTCTAGTGATATGTTTGGAAGGGTCTTGGCTCTAGGGTCTATAAACCAGGGGATCGTGAGTTTTATGAGGGAAAGTTTCTAGAAAACCTTCTTTAAAAGCTGATGAATTTGTACCCTTTATCCTGCCACTGTAAAAGCAGAATCCTTGGATCAATCAAAAATGTACGGTAATTTAAGGGTGTAACTGTGGCAGACTGCTATTGGGCCCAAGGCATCCAGCACTTTCTGGCCACACAGTGATTTATGCAGGTCGCAATGGCATTTGACTGTTACATTGGGATAAAATAAAATCATATGTAACTTTGAAACCTACCGGTATGTTGATTGTTGTGGAAACATTCAAGGGCATATCCACTCTTCACTGGACATCATAGTATTCCACACTGTGCCTGCATTTTACCAATCAAGTATAAAATGCAGGCTAGGTGTGCAGACTGCATTGTTATATTAAGTGCTTTCGCACGTAACGCTGTGAAAAACGGGTGTGATAGGAAGTCATATTTGATCAGGATTTCCTCTTCCTGGCACTTTTTTTTTTTTTCCTCATCCAAGAAAATGAATAGAACTGCTGTTGGGTGGGGACACAAAGCACCGGAAGTCCTTCGTAATTTTCTTTGAGATTAGAGAGCCCTTACTGGTTAGAGCCCTTCCTATTGGCCCTTGAGTATTTCCTGATGTAACTGGATTGGCTAAACAAAGTTTCACAAAGTCGGAAATGGAAAATTATGGTTCTGCATTTACAAATGTTTTAAAAAATTGCTTTGTGTTTTAAAAAGAGTAAAATTATTGGTGAAAATTTGGCAAAAGATGAAGAGTCTTCATAGGTTTTTAATATCTATTTACAGATCAGATTTAGCTGTGTTATAATTAACATTGATGAAATATGGGAAAGAGTAAGTGGAGGGATTGTCAAAACAGCTATATAATTAGGAGTAAGCATTGGAATAATTCGTTTTCATGAAAAAAACATGCAAACACAAAAAAATGTTGTGGTTTAATACATTAAAACTAGAGAAAAGAAAATGTGCAGACAATTGATTTATAGATAGCAATCGGTGATTGGTTGCCAAGCACTACAATTTCAAAAATGTGCTCATTTTCTTTTCTTCAGTAATAATTCATCAGCATGATTGCCTTTTTATAGTACATAGAGAGCTGATACAGTTGTATGAAAAGGTGACAGTACAGGTGACAATGAATGGTGTAGATAAAATCAAAGTCAGTAAATCAAGCAGTGAACTGGTGTGTGCGTTTTCTCTTCTGCACATGTAAGAATACTGAATGACAGCAGTGGCTGAAGACTAAATACATGGATTTATACCATCACAAAGAGCCCACCGCTGACATGAGGACCTGGGTGTCCTGGTCACTTGCTACGCAAAGGAAAAGAATGTAGATTTTAGCCAGATGTATGAAATTAATCCAGATTTCAGTTAATTTCTCTGTTGTTTCATAGGGAACAAGGGGCAAGCCAGGAAAACCAGGGGAACCCGGAACTCAAGGACCGCCTGTAAGTTCTGAGTTTTCGACAATGTGATGTTCACATTTTTTGCCTCTTAGCCAAGTTTGTACTGTGTATATATTTTTTCATACATACAGTACTGTTATTGTTTTAAGAACTTGTGTAAAAATGTTGTAAAATTAGCAGGTGTTCAAAAATAATGAAATTAATAGTTTTTATTTATCAATTAACTTTCCACAAAAAACTTAAATCAAATCAACGTTTGGTGCATTCGCCCTTTTCTTTCTAAACGGCATCGATTCTCTCACGTACACTTGCACACAAGGGACTGTTCACACCAGCCCACACAGAAAAGCAAGCTATGCAAGGGTGAGTGTCTGCAGGCAACAGTGAAGTATGGTGGAGCTCCTTGCAGGTTTGGGGCTTCATTTCTGCACACAATGTTGAGTATTTGGTTAGAACAAATGGTCTTCTCAATGCAGAAAAGTACAAAACATTCAGCCACAGTCATAAAGAACTGCCTTCAGGAAAAAGGACAAGAGACCTGGAAGAGATGGTATGGTCAGAGAGCTATGCTTTTAACATCATTGAGTTTTTCTTTGATTACATGAAGAGCCGAAGCAACTGAGACAGCCTAAGGCCTCATGTACACTGCTGCTGGTAAACGGATGTTTAGGAGCAGTTGGGCATTTTTTTTTCAACTGCTCCTGAACTCTCCTCTATGTTATCTTATCAGTACATGTACACAGGGTCGTTTATAGTCGTTTCTAGGCAGTTGAGTTTATAGGCTTTTTCTGGAACCCCAAAAAATGCGTTCAGAAGCTGTGTTTAGAGGTATTTCAAGCACCAAACGTAACAGTAACTTGCGTTTAGCAGCGTTTTGTTTACAGAAGTTATTCATTTTAAGCAAAAAGAAATCTCCAAATGCTTCTAGACGCAAACGCGGCATGTAAACGCGGCTAAACGGATGTTTATAAACGCTGATTTCTAGCTGTCAAGGTAAATCGTTCAGGAGAGGTTGAACAACGTCCCGTGTACATGAAGCCTAAATCCACTAAAGAACTGTGGTTAATTTTCATAGATGTTTCGGATAACAACCTTCCGAGATCCTTAAAAAAAAAAGTGTACTTAGAAGAATTGATGTTGTTTTAAGGCCCCTTTCACACTGGGGCAGGAGGTGCGTCGGCGGTAAAGCGCCGCTATTTTTTGCAGCGCTTTACCGCCAATTTCGCAGCGCTTTTCAGCCGCTAGCGGCCGAGAAAGGTAGAAAGGGTTAAAAACCACCACAAAGCGCCTCTGCCAGGGGTATAGCCACAGTGCACCATTGATTTCAGTGGGCAGAAGCAGTGTACACACTGCTCCTTCACCGCTCCAAAAATGCTGCTAGCTGGACTTTTTTTACCGTCTTTACAGTCTTGCTAGCGCACCGCTCCAGTGTGAAAGCCCTCTGGGCTTTCACACTGGAGACACAGCAGCGGCTGTTTTAGGTCGGTTTGCAGGCGCTATTTTTAGAGCAATAGCACCTGCAAAACTACCCAGTGTGAAAGGGGTCTAAATATTGATTTTATTTCGTTATTTTTTTCTGTTTATGCACTTTGTAGGTTGTTTGATAAAAACCCAATTTTCATTTTATTTATTTATATATATATATATATATATATATATATATGTGTGTGTTGGTATTAAACCTGTCAGTTCAAAAAAATTCCCTTTTGTTACCCACCATGGTGATCCCTGACGTATAGTCCCCTGTTGGACAAACTTCCTGGGTGGTCTCAGGCTGGAGATTAGGGAAAATGTCTAACTGGGACAGTGAAAGTATTCTTTCATAAAGTTGTCAAAAGGCGGACTCTGTCAGGCTTTTTTTTCTGTCTGTCTTCTTGTCCCAGAGACACTTAGTTGGTACACAGTATTAAAACATTGGCTAGGTTTCTAATGCATACTCACTTATCCTGTACAAAATAGTTGGAGTTTTAAAGTTCATTATTTTGGCACTCTCTATACATTTTATATACAGCCTTCATCTCAGTCACATTTAGAGGCTCACGGTTTTATACCTTTGTTCATTCTATGCATGAAGGTATAAAAAACTTTCTCTGTGCAGCATGGTCTCCCTAATACTTACCTGAATCCCATCTTGATCCAGCGATGTGCACGAGTGCCTCGGCTCTCCGTGGACTCTGGCTCAGTGGCTGTGATTGACAGTCTCAGCCAATGGGGAGGCAATCAAGAGAGGGAGGAGACAGGTGCCGAGCCACAGCTTTGTGTGTGTGAATGGAACTGCAGAGCCACAGCTTGGGAGCAAGCCTGCTTTGGTGCCCCTATTGCAAGCTGCTTTCTCTGGGGGCACTCAGCAGGAGGGAGGGGCCAAGAGCGCTGGCGAGGGACCGAAGAAGAAGAGGATCAGGGCTGCTCTGTGCTATAGTGCTGCACAGAGCAGATAAGTATAACATATTTGTTGTTAAAACCAAAAACCCTTTAATATCACTTTGATGACCATTATTTCCTTTTCTTTAATTGTTCCCATTTCAGTTTGCTATGTTTTGCTGGTCCTGCTTGTTCTTCAGAATTCTAAAAGAATATAAGATGAAATTCTGAGTATATAGAGTGGGTATAGAAACGAAACACCACCATTTAAAATGATTACATTTTGTTGCTTGCAGCCTGGAATGAAGACAGACATAGTTTTTGTTTTATCCAGCTGTATTTTCTTATAAGTGCAACTTATAACATCTATGTCTGGGGTCTCCAAACTTTTGAAACAAAGGGACAGTTTATTGGGGCCAAACTGTGGACACTGGGAGTAGAAAATGCCCTGGCATCGGTGGGAGTAAACAATGACATAGGCTTGATGGTCAGCGGGAGTAAAACAAATTACATTATTGGTGTCAGTGGGAGGAATAGTGCCCCATCATTGGTGTCAGTGGGAAGAATAGTGCCCAAGCATTGGTGTCAGTGGGAAGAATAGTGTCCCATCACTGGTGTCGGTGGAAGGAATAGCGCCCCATCACTGTTGTCGGTGGGTGGAATAGCACCCCATCACTGTTGTCGGTGGGAGGAATAGTGCCCCATCACTGTTGTCGGTGGGAGGAATAGTGCCCCATCACTGTTGTCGGTGGGAGGAATAGTGCCCCATCACTGTTGTCGGTGGGAGGAATAGTGCCCCATCACTGGTGTCGGTGGGAGGAATAGTGCCCCATCACTAGTGTCGGTGGGAGGAATAGTGCCCCATCACTAGTGTCGGTGGGAGGAATAGTGCCCCATCACTAGTGTCGGTGGGAGGAATAGTGCCCCATCACTGGTGTCGGTGGGAGGAATAGTGCCCCATCACTGGTGTCGGTGGGAGGAATGGTGCCACATCACTGGTGTCAGTGGGAGGAATGGTGCCACATCACTGGTGTCAGTGGGAGGAATGGTGCCACATCTCTGCTGTCAGTGGGAGAAATAGTGCCCTGTCTTTGGTGTAAGTGGAAGGAATACTGGCTTTTAGCAGTGGAAGGAATAGTGCCCCAGGGGCCAGATGAAGGCAAGCAAAGGGCCACATTCCACAGTTTAGAGACCCCTGATCTATGTGGAAGATAGAATACTAACATGTCAGAAAAAAGGATCACCCCTTGTGTCTGTATTTTGTTGAACAACCTTTTGCTTTAATTCCAGCCTTTAGTTTGTTGGGATATAGCTCTACTAACTTTGCACATCTAGACTTTGCAATGTTTGCCCACTCTTCTTTGTAGAACTGCTCAAGTTCAGTTATATTTGAAGGTCACCATCTGTGCACTGCAGTCTTCAAGTCATTCCACAGATTTTCAATGGGGTTTAAGTCTCGGCTCTGACTAGGCCATTCAAGGACATTCATCTTTTTCTTCTTCAACCACTGTGGTAATTTTTGCTCTGTGCTTTGAGTCATTTTCATGTTGGAAGGTAAACCTTCTTCCCTTTGACAACTTTCTGGCAGAGTGCAGCAGGTTTTCCTCAAGAATTTTATGGTATTTTGCCCCATCCATTTTTCTTCTGTCCTGACAGGTGACAACACCCCCATAACAGGATATTACCACCTCCATGCTTTACTGTAGGAATGGTGTTGTTTGGATAGTGAACAGTATTGGATTTCCGCCAGACATATCGTTTAGTGTTGAGGCCAAATACAGTGCCTTGAAAAAGTATTCATACCCCCTTAAAATGTTCCACATTTTGCCATGTTACAGACAAAAACGTAAATGTATTTTATTGGGATTTTATGTGATAGACCAAAACAAAGTGGCACATAATTGTGAAGTGGAAGGAAAATGATAAATGATTTTCCAACTTTTTTACAAATATGTAAAATGTGTGGTGTGCATTTGTATTCAGCCTCCCCAAGTCGATACTTTGTAGAATCACCTTTCACTGCAATCACAGCTGCAAGTCTATTTGGGGATGTCTCTACCAGCTTTGCACATCTAGAGAGTGACATTTTTGCCCATTCTTCTTTGCAAAATATCTCAAGCTCTGTCAGATTGAATGGATTGGACATCTGTGAACAGCAATTTTCAAGTCTTGCCACAGATTCTCAATTACCGTATATACTCGAGTATAAGCCGACCCGAATATAAGCCGAGGCACCTAATTTTACCACAAAAAACTGGGAAAACTTATTGACTCGAGTATAAGCCGAGGGTGTCCATCTGCATGCCTCACTGTGCCCAATCCCCCTACCTGATCTCCGGCACAGTGTGACTAGACTGAAGTTTAACATGGGAGTCTATGGAAGGGGTGCCCGGGTTTGAAAAATCGGTGCTTCCTGGCTATAGGTCCCCTGGACAACAAACTTTGCACACTTGTAGAGGAAAAGTGAGGCTACATGTGTGCCAAGTTTTGCATCCAGGGGACCTAGAGCCGGCTGGTACCAGGTCCCCAAAATCACTGGAGAAATTACTGATTAACATGTGAGTCTATGGAAGGGGTGCCCGGCTTTGAAAAATCGGTGCTCCTCAGCCGTAGGTCCCCCAGACAACAAACTTTGCACACTTGTAGAGTAAGAGTGAGGCTACATGTGTGCCAAGATTGGGGTCCAGGGAACTTACGGCTGGTCAGAATCAGGCGCACAAACGTGAAGATGGACACAGACTCGAGTATAAGCCGGGGGGGGGGGCATTTTCAGCACAAAAAAATGTGCTGAAAAACTTGGCTTATACTCGAGTGAATACGGTAGATTTAGGTCTGGACTTTGACTGGGCAATTCTAATATGCTTTGATCTAAATCCTTCCATTGTAGCTCTTGCTGTATGTTTAGGGTCGTTGTCCTGCTGAAAGGTAAACCTCCACCCCAGTCTCAGGTCTTTTGCAGACTTTCTTCTACAGATTTTCTTCTACGATTGCCTTGTATTTGGCTCCATCCATGTTCCCAGCATCCCTGTCCCTGCTGAAGAAAAGTATCCCCGCAACATGATGCTGCCACCACCATGTTTCACGGCGGGGAGGGTGTGTTTAGGGTGATGTGCAGTGTTAGTTTCCCGCCACACATGGCGTTTTGCTTTTAGGCCAAAAAGTTCAATTTCGGTCTTATCTGACCAGAGCACCTTCTTCCACATGTTTGCTGTATTACATGACTTATCGCAAACTGCAAACTGGACTTCTTATGGCTTTCTTTCAACAATGGCTTTCTTCTTGCCACTCTTCCATAAAGACCAGATTTGTGGAGTGCACGACTAATAGTTGTCTTGTGGACAGATTCTCCCACCTGAGCTGTGGATCTCTGCAGCTCCTCCAGAGTTACCATGGGCCTCTTGGCTGCTTCTCTGATGAATGCTCTCCTTGCCCGGCCTGTCAGTTTAGGACGACGGCCATGTCTTGGTAGGTTTGCATTCTTTATTTTATTTTCTTGGAACAGGGTATACAGATATAACATTTTCCATTTAAAGAGAGCGTATAAAGAAAATCTTAATCAAACCATGTTATTTCACATTCATTATTTTACTGTATTCTTCTGGTCTATTCTTTCTATTGCTCCTATTCTTTTTTTCCCTTTCCTTTCCCTTTCCTTTCCCTCTACATTTCCTACTTCCTTTGACCCTTTTATCCTTTCCTATTTCCCCTATTCTCCCCCAATCCCCTTCCCTTGGCCTCAATTACCTCCCTGTTTTAATACATCCACAACAAAGTAAAAAAAAAAAAAAAAAACATTTTACTCTTTCGTCCATGGACCGACACAGCTTCTCTATTGACAAAGTTGGTATTATCCGTTAATTAGGAGTGACTAGGCAGAAAAACTTGTAAAAAGTGTTGCATCACACTGTAGCGGGGTGTTCCCCTTTAATGCAGAGAGACCAGAAGTTCCAGGTGAGTCGGGAGGAAGTAAAGAGACATTATGGAAGTGAAAGCAGAGGAGAGAGAGACTACATCTCCCAGTACATCTTGCAGCACCCAGGGTGCATTGCTCCAGAACAGAGACTGCTGGGGCAGACTTTATAAAGGGGAGGCGGAGTTTTGGTCGGCCTCTTTGGACACCCCTCTCCTAGCAAGAGGATCTCTGTGCTGAACTGCTGTGTGCACAAGGCCTGAAGCCTGGGCCGTGTGCTCCTTTCCAAAGAGCCCTCTGCCAGCCTAGCAGAGCCTTAGAGACATCTAATCCTCCTTGCTGCAGTACACCAGAAGGATTGAAGACTTGGATGTCGGTGGATTCCTGTTCCTAGACGAATCGATGGAGGAAACGGACTTGGACTTGTCCAGGTGGTGAGAGCTGTTTAAAGACAGATCCTTTATCTTTACTATTCGTTGGGATTACAAAGTTGTTCTTCAAGTGCACCACCGAAAAGATTGCTAGTGAATATTGTTTCACTGAACTTCCATTTAGATCAGTCAGGCCTGACTGCATAGGTAGACATTGCTGGGTGTTAGTCTACCCATGAGGGGAAGTAGCTGTAAAAGGGCAGCGCTAGAGTTGCATAGCAATACTTTATTATTCTGATTACTCTGTTTATCTTTATTACTGTTTATTGCAGGGATCTGCAACTTGTTATACTGTTGTTTATTACTTGCCCATTAGCATCAGTAAAATATCTGGGTAAAGTACATTTGGTGTCAGTTCCGCTTACTTTAATAGGAGTTTTAAAGTATATTCTGTGTATGTTTGTTATAGGACTGCGTCACCAACAGTAGCGGTCACGCGGTCCTATCCCTCTATCACCAGCTGTGCCACGGGAGGTTAGAGCCGATTGCCAGGGGTTGACAGCAGTGCACTACAGGGCCCAAATCAATATCAGCGGCTCTCTTAACTGGGGGTAGCGCTACAACACCTTCTACAGTACCGCCCAGGGGGCGGACCCTCTGGGTATACCCTCTCAGTCTGCACATCGCAGATCAGTTTTTTTCTGTCTAGCAAGGAGTAGGACATGGCTCCCTTCGGGCCCATTGGTCCGGGGAAAAAAGATATATATATATATATATATATATATATATATATATATATATATTTTTTTTTGCTACATTTGTTGTTTCCTGCGATCTTCGATCAACTGCCGACTGGGTGACAGGCTGGATCCTCGATCCTTGTAGTCTCCCCAGTTTCGGCCATCGAGCGTGTGCCGACCCTAGCTACGCGCTGGGTTTTCCACGACATGCCCGTCGCTCCACGGGTGGCCGGTGAGCCTACGCTCCGGGGCCTGCATCGGACCGCTCAGCTTCGGCTGACCTTACGGCCGAGTCGCAGCAGCCTGGCCGGTGAGCTTACGCTCCAAGGCTTGCATCGGACCGCTCAGCTTCGGCTAACCTTACGGCCAAGTCGCAGCAGCCTGTCCGGTGAGCGTCATGCTCCAGGGCATACATATGATTGTCCCTTCTGGGTCCAATCACAGCATGCCTGGCCAACAGTCACCTTCCGTGCGCGGACGATGATCTGTTTGGAATGTCTTCCAGCAGAATACATGCAGGATAGGTAAGTAAAACTCCCCTGCCTCGGCTGGGTGATTTAGCTGGACATTCCTGGAGAGATCAAGTAAGTGGTTGTGGCCCCTTTCTTCCCTCTCTCCCTGCCTTTCCCTCCTCCCTGGGCTTCTAGCTAAAGGTTGCTGGGTGCTGGGGGTCACCTAGGGGGTCCCACTGGAGCGGGGCTGGCTGTAACTAACATTTAAAAAGAAATGTCATTTTTGCTTACCTGTGTTTCTGTGTCTCCATGCTGTCGGCGGCCATTTTGAGGTGGTCCATGCCAAGTTTGGCCTCTTGTAACTGCCTGGCGGCCATCTTCCTGTGGTTCGGCCACACCCACTGGCCCCTATCAGGTGATCGGCGGCCATGTTTGTCCACCCTGTATGCAGATATTGCCGTTCGGCGGCCATCTTTTTGTGGGCTATGGCTGCCTGACCTCTATCTTCTGTCGGCGGCCATTTTCTTAGAGCCCACATTATCTTCCATACAGACGTTTTTGGCAACCATTTTGCTAGAGCCTCCGGCCTCTAGGGTGCATTACACTGGCGCGAAAATTCACACAGGAAGTGCTGATAAAAGAAGCAGACTGACACAGCAGCAAGGGGACAGCATCACAGGCGCAGCATAGCAGTACCTATCCAGGGTGGTGAGTCCTCTGGGTAACCCAGCATCTCTGCAGCACAGGAGGGTGGCCTATTGATATCTTGCCTGGAGCCCTGTGAGTGTCAGCGTGTGGTCAGCATGGCATCTGAGCCAGATGTCTTCTCCCCTGAAACACCAGATTTAGCAGCTGGTGTCCCTGAGGTGTCTATGGATGCTATGTCGGCAATCCTAGAGGCGTTTGCTGCCAGGGTGGAAGCAGCACACCGGAATACAGGGGGTAATAAACGCCCCCGTCCCCTACAATCTTCTGGGGATATTTCTGATGCAGAACCAGGTCCAGCTACGGCTCATGGCCCAGATTCTGATGCATCAGAGACTGCAGACCGTGACCGATCGGACAGTGAGGAGGACTCCAAGTCCAGGTCAGTACGCGAGACGGCTTTGGTATCTGACCTTATTACTGCAGTGCGGGATACACTAAAGTTGGAAAGGACTGAAGAAGTAGCAGATACTCCAGTCCCCTTTGGGTTTCGTAAACCTGCCCGCACTGCTAAGGTGTTCCCTTGTGTGTCTTATTTTGACAAACTCTTATACAAGGAATGGGAGAACCCACTGAGGGTCTTTACAGCCCCAAAGAGGTTTGCAGTACGGTACCCCTTTGAGGAGAGTTTTCTGAAGATATGGACCTCTCCCCCTATAGTGGACCCTTCGGTGTCCAGACTTAATAGAGCCACCACTATTCCAGTAGAAGGGGCTCCTGTTTTCAAGGACCCTGTGGATAAGAAGGCTGAAGCACTCGCTCGCTACCTATACTCAGTGGTAGGCTCGGCAGTACGCCCGGCATTGGCGGGGGCCCTAGTGTCTCAGACACCTACTGAATGGGCAAAATTGCTACTCCAGGGGTTAAAGGAGCGAGATGCTCCTCCTAATGAGATAACTTTGGCCGACCAGTTGGTCCAGGGCCTTAAGTTTGTCTGCGAGTCAGACATGGATACTATTCCCCTGCTGTCAAGAGCTTCGGTTTATGCAGTAGCAATACGCCGCCTGATCTGGCTAAAGGGCTGGTCTGCGGACCAGACTTCCAAGAAAGCCCTATTGGATCTGCCTTTTAAGGGCGACAGACTTTTTGGGGCTTCTCTGGATGACATCATCAAGGATGCCACAGGAGGTAAAAGCACTTTGCTTCCCCAAACTAGCAAGGGTAAGGGACCACGCCAAGGGCAAGGGCCCTCCTTTACTGCACGTAAGCGTTTTTTTCGCCCCCTTAAGGCAACAGGGAAAAGACCCCAGGCCGATAAAGCGCCTGCCCAAGGACAAAAGCGTCCTTGGTCCCGCAGACCCAACAAGCCTGCGGACAAATCTGCGTCCACATGAAGGTCCGCCCCCACCCAGCTCTCGGGTGGGGGGACGTCTTCGCAAATTCGCGACTCAGTGGACTGCTCTAGTCTCCGACAGGTGGGTTTGCGAAGTAATCTCCTCAGGCTACAAGATAGAGTTTCTCTCTTGTCCACCGGACAGATTCATCACCTCCAATCTCCAGCTACTACCGACCCGTCGGGAGGCCCTGTATGGGGCGGTCCAGGGTCTACTGGAACGCGGGGTAGTTATTCCAGTTCCAGAACAGGAACGGGGTCAGGGTTTTTACTCAAATCTGTTCATTGTGCCAAAGAAGGAGGGGGTTCGTCCAATCTTGGATCTCAGAGCCCTCAATTGCTTTGTGAAGGTACAAAGATTTCGGATGGAGTCGGTTCGATCCGTAGTCACGGCTCTCCATCCGGGGGACTTTCTGGCCTCCTTGGACATCAAGGACGCATACCTGCATGTCCCCATATACTCCAGACACCAGAGGTTTCTGCGATTTGCTATCGGGAAGAACCACTACCAGTTTGTGGCCCTCCCGTTTGGCCTTGCCTCAGCACCCAGGACGTTCACCAAGGTGCTCGCTCCGATTCTGGCACTTCTAAGACAGCGGGGTATCGCTATCACAGGTTACTTGGACGACCTTCTGCTGAAGGCCCCTTCAAGCTCAGAATTAGAGGTAAGCGTGTCCATTACCTGTCAGACTCTTTGAGACTGTGGTTGGATACTAAACACGCAAAAGTCAGTATTGGTGCCCACTCAACGCCTAGTGTACCTGGGGTTGATTCTGGATTCCTCAGAGGCAAAGGTATTCCTCCCTGTGGAGAAGTTGCAGACCCTCCGGGCTGCAGTACGGCAGCTGACTTCCAGGAATTGGTCGTCACTCCGTTTTTGCATGCGAGTGTTGGGCCTCATGGTAGCCTCCTTCGAGGCGGTCCCATATGCTCAATACCACACTCGAGTGTTACAGAAGGAAGTTCTGTCCAGATGGAACAGATGCCCTTCATCTCTGGATTATCAAATCCGAGTGAGCCACCTAGTCAGGAGATCCCTGGTATGGTGGCTGACAGCACCGGCTCTAATGGCCGGGAAGTCATTTCTTCCGGTTTACTGGATAGTGATCACGACGGACGCCAGCCTTACAGGTTGGGGGGGAGTCTGGGGTGTCCAGTCGGCGCAAGGTCGCTGGACCCCAGAGGAAGCCCTCCTGCCGATCAATGTCCTGGAGATCTGGGCGATCAAGCTGTGCCTCTTCAAATGGTCTCAGAGACTGCAAGGGCGTCCAGTCAGGATCCAGTCAGACAACGCCACAGCAGTGGCATATGTCAATCATCAAGGAGGAACAAGAAGCTCAGCTGCAGCATCGGAGATCGCTCGCATCCTGAAGTGGGCAGAGAGGAGCGTACCGGCACTGTCGGCCGTGTACATTCCGGGTGTGGAAAACTGGCAGGCGGACTACCTGAGCCGCCAGATGCTGGACCAGGGAGAATGTTCCTTACACCCGGAGGTGTTCCAACTCCTCTGCCAAAGATGGGGCACACCAGATGTAGATCTTCTGGCTTCCCGACTCAATCGGAAGGTATTGAGGTTTGTGGCCCGGTCAAGAGACCCATGGGCAGACGCAACGGACGCGTTGGTAGCATCGTGGGGTCAGTATCGGCTAATCTATGCCTTCCCTCCCTTAAGGCTTCTTCCTCTTCTGCTCCGCAGAGTGGAGGCAGAGGGAATTCCAATGATCCTAATCGCTCCAGATTGGCCTCAGCGTCCTTGGTACGCCGATCTAGTACGTCTGGTAGCAGACGTCCCCTGGCGCCTACCACTACGGAAGGACCTGCTATCGCAAGGTCCCATATTCCATCCTGCTTTACAGTCATTGGCTTTAACGGCATGGCTGTTGAGAACCAGGTACTGAGAGATCGGGGCCTGTCAGACTCAGTAATCTCTACTATGAGAAGTGCTCGGAAACCGTCCTCTAGGAAGGTCTATCACCGCACTTGGAGGGCCTACATCTCCATGTGTGAGGAAAAGAAATGGCATCCACGTACCTATTTGGTTTCCAGAATCCTGCTGTTTTTACAGCATGGGGTAGACCAAAGGCTTGCCCTAAGTACGATTAAGGGACAGATATCTGCCCTGGCAGTCTTTTTTCAGCGACCCCTGGCGACTCACTCTCTCGTGAGTACATTTGTGCAGGGGGTTCGACATGTGGCCCCTCCGGTCCGGCCCCCGTTACCTCCGTGGGACTTGAACCTGGTCCTCTCGGTGCTTCAGAAGGCACCGTTTGAGAATATTAGAGATATTCCCCTGTTGACACTTTCTCAGAAGGTGGTCTTTTTGGTGGCTGTTACGTCAGTTAGACGAGTCTCTGAGCTGGCAGCCCTGTCCTGCAAGGCTCCCTATTTGATTTTCCACAAGGATAAGGTGGTGCTGCAGCCGCAGCCTTCCTTTCTTCCGAAAGTCGTTTTGGCTTTTCATCTCAACGAAGACATTGTACTTCCATCCTTGTGTCCTCAGCCGTCGAATCCTAAGGAGTCGGCGTTGCATTCCTTGGACGTTGTCCGAGCTTTGAGAGTATACATATCTGCTACTTCCCGGTTCTGGAAGTCAGACTCGCTGTTTGTTTCGGTGGCTGGTCCCAAGAAGGGCCAAGCAGTCTCATCGGCCACCATCTCTAGGTGGATCCGACAGATAGTAATCCAGGCTTACGCCTTAAAGGGTCAGGCGCCCCCCTTTCCTATCACGGCGCATTCGACCAGGGCAATAGGTGCCTCTTGGGCTTTCCGACATCAAGCGTCTGTTTCCCAACTATGTAAAGTGGCGACTTGGCCGTCCGCTCACACTTTCACAAAATTCTACAAAGTTGATGTAGGTGCATCTTCGGATGCCTCTTTCGGCCGCAAGGTTTTGCAGGCGGCTGTTTAGAGTTGCAACTCCTCCGTTGGAGGAGTGCTGTTTTGTGTTTTGGGGTGAAGTTTGTTTTTATGCTGTTACCACCCCTCGTTTTTTCTCTGACACTGCTTTGGGACGTCCCACTTTGTCAATAGAGAAGCTGTGTCGGTCCATGGACGAAAGAGTAAATAGGATTTTTTACTCACCGTAAAATCCTTTTCTCTGAGTCCATGGACCGACACAGCACCCACCCCTCCTTTTAAGTTTGTACTGCTTTTTGACGAACTGATCTGCGATGTGCAGACTGAGAGGGTATACCCAGAGGGTCCGCCCCCTGGGCGGTACTGTAGAAGGTGTGATGCAACACTTTTTACAAGTTTTTCTGCCTAGTCACTCCTAATTAACGGATAATACCCACTTTGTCAATAGAGAAGCTGTGTCGGTCCATGGACTCAGAGAAAAGGATTTTACGGTGAGTAAAAAATCCTATTATTAAATTAATTTTCTCTTCCTTTTTCTTAAGCTGGGTGTGGAACTTCTCGATAAGCCCCTACTAACTCTTTTTACCAATCAGCCTAATTTTAATATTTACTCTCCTAGTAACTTCTCCCCTTCTTCTGTTTTTACAAATTGCTCCCATGGTGCCCATATTTCTTGTATTATTATTTTTCCCCTCCAACGTTATAGGTAGAAATTTCTCCATTATTCCCACCCTTCTAACTTTGTTTAACCACATTGAAATCGTAGGGGCACTAGGGTCTTTCCATTCCATCGCAATACAACTTTTTGCCGCATTTATTAGGTGGCACAGAACTGAATTTATATATTTTTTCGGTGGTATTTGTGTATGGTGTAGCAAGAAGAGAGCTGGGTCTTCTGCAATCTGATATTCTGTGAATGTTTGAGTAATTCTCTGGAAGGTTTGCCAAAATTGTCTAATTGCTGGACATGCCCAGAAAATGTGTAACATTGTCCCATTTTCATCACATCCTCTCCAGCACCTGTCAGCTATTTCTGGGAAAAATGTATTCAAGGCCAATGGCGTATAGTACCAACGTGTTAAAATGTTATAGTTTAATTACTGTATTTTCGTACACCTTGAAGATTTTAAAGACAGTTCTATAATCTTCTGGCATTGTGCTGGAGAGAAATCTTGACCTAGGTCACGCTCCCACTTGGCCAAACAGTCGATTTTAGAGTGCTCTGAGGGTGTAGTCAGGATTATATATATTTTAGAGATTACATGAGTTACTGGCTCCTCTCCCTCACAGTACTCCTCAAATTTAGTTCGTGTTCGCCTGTATCTTCCTGCCGGTCCCAGGGTCTCCAGATAATGTCTGACCTGTCGAGCTTGCCATATGGGAATTTCATATTGCCCTCCTCGTTGTGTTAATGCACCAATTGATACCCATCCCCTGTCTCCTAAAAAATGTGAAGCTTGAAAGCTTCCCTTTTCCCTCAATTTGCTAAATATTTGTAATTCCATACCTGGTGGGAAATCTGGATTTCCTAAAATCGGGAACAGGGGAGAGTTTTTGGTGGAGAATTAAGAATTCTGATTTACTTTATTTCCTCTTCTTAAGGTTTTACCTATCGTAGGATGATTTTTTACTAGAGGTGGTAAAGATGTATAACACCATAAAGCCCTATTTAAAGGGACTGAACACATTTACTGCTACATAGTAACTCACAGTTTGTAATCCCCATGTCTACTCCAATCTACTATCCTACCGAGTTGAACCACCTGATAGTATTTATACATATCTGGTGCCGATATTCCTCCAACCCTTTTAGGTGAAGTCAGCAATGTTCTACTTATTCTTGGCCGTTTACTGGCCCAGATCAATTTAGTAAACACGCAACTGACTTGATTGAAGTAAGACATGGGGATTCTGACCGGCAATGCTTGAAAGAGATAAAGGAATTTTGGCACCGCACTCATTTTTAAAATATTACATCTCCCAAACCATGAATGTGTTCCTTTACTCCAGCCTTCCAATAATGTTCTAACTGTGTTTAGTAGTGGTACAAAGTTTAACTCAAACGTATTTACTAAATTTAGTGGTATTCGTGTTCCGAAATAATTCAATGCTTTAGATGTCCATCTAAACTTGAAGCTATATTCTAGCCCAGTTTTGATAGAATCCGGAAGTGCCACCCCCATCGCCTCTGATTTACCATCATTTTTTTTTTAAGTTTGACATGGTCCCATATAATTCTACTTCTTTCATTAAATTAGGTAACGAGATTTGTGGTCTTGCTAGTGAGAAGAGCATATCATCCGCATATGCCGATACTTTATATTCCTTTCCCCCCACCTCAATACCCACTGTATCCGGATTCTGTCGGGTCTTGTTTAAGAGTGGTTCCAATGTTAGAGCAAATAAAAGAGGTGACAGGGGGCAGCCCTGCCGGGTTCTATTTGTAATAGCAAAAGGGCCTAGAGTAAATCCCATTTACTTTTACCAGTGCGCAAGGACCCGTATATACTCCTGCTATCCATTGGACCATCCGCTCACCTAATCCCATCTGTTTTAAGACCTCAAACATAAATTTCCAGTTTACTCTGTCGAATGCTTTTTCTGCATCCGTATTTAACCACTTAATAACCGCCCACTGTATATATACGTCGGCAGAATGGCATGGACAGGCACAATCACGTACCTGTACGTGCCTGCCTTCGTATGGGTAGGGGGTCCGGGATCGCTTCGGGAGCGATCCGTGATGATGGGACCACCATTCGATTCTGGCCACCCCCTCGCGATCGCTCCCGGCGAATGAAAAGCTTCCTCTGCCTGTGTAATGTTTACACAGGCAGGAGGAAGTGATGTCATCTCTCATGCAGCGCTCACATATACCGAGCGCCGCATGAGAGAAGACATCAGGTTAGTGCACTAAACAGCACACTGACACCAGGACACATAGGCACACGATCGCCCCCCCAGACACCCCCCAGTCACAGTGTCACTGATTGCAGTGACCATTTATTTACTGATCACTGCAATCAGTGACATTTGTGACTGTAAAAGTGTCAGGTTTAGGTCCAGTGTAGCCCCCTAACCCCCCCTAATAAAGGTTTAACCCCTTGATCGCCCCCCAGGTAACCCTTTCACCGCTGTCACTAAGCGATCGTTTTTCTGATCGCTGTCTTGGTGTCGGTGATGCCGATAGGTAGCCAGTTATTTTTTTTAGGTTCGCCGCAGGTTTTTATAGCGTCGGGTACCCCCATATATTACCTATCAATGGTTTAACCCCTTGATCGCACCCCCAGCTAACCCTTTCACCCCCTTTTGCCAGTGTCACTAAGCGATCATTTTTCTGATCGCTGTCTTAGTGTCGGTGATGCCGAATGGGTAGCCAGTTATTTTTTTTAGGTTCGTCGCAGGTTTTTATAGCATCAGGTACCCCCATATATTATCTAATAAAGGTTTTAACCCCCTAATTGCCCCTAGTTAACCCTTTCACCAGTGATCACCGTATAAGTGTTACTGATGACACTGGTTAGCCAGTTAGTTATTTTGTTATTTAGGTTCCCCGTCAGGTTTTTATATAGCGTCAGGTACCCCCATATATTACCTAATAAAGGTTTAACCCCCTGATTGTCCCTAGTTAACCCTTTCACCAGTGATCACCATATAAGTGTTACGGGTGACGCTGGTTAGTTAGTTTGCTTTTTATAGTGTCAGGGCACCCGCCGTATATAACCCAATAAAGGTTTAACCCCCTGATCGCCCAGCGGGTGATATCAATTAGGTTTTAGTGTCAGAGAGGGTCTGCGTCGCCCCAGGCAGCGTCAGTTTAGTGCCAGGAATGCTAACACCCACGCGTGAAGCATACACCTCCCTTAGTGGTATAGTATCTGAACAGATCAATAACTGATCTGATCAGATCTATACTAGCGTCCCCAGCAGTTTAGGGTTCCCAAAAACGCAGTGTTAGCGGGATCAGCCCAGATACCTGCTAGCACCTGCGTTTTGCCCCTCCGTCCAGCCCAGGCCACCCAAGTGCAGTATCGATCGATCACTGTCACTTACTAAACACAACACACATAACTGCAGCATTCGCAGAGACAGGCCTGATCCCTGCGACTCCAGTGCTGTAGGAGTTGATTTCACCACCACAGTTCAAAAAAGCATATATGCCGAAGCAGGGGGGCAGCAGGGGCGGAGGAGCGATTTTGCTCCTAATGCCGCGTACATACGGTCAAAATTCCGACGGAGGCTTGCCCGTGGAAAAGTCTGACCGTGTGTACGTGGCATAACTTTTGCGGGAGGATCCCCCCATGCTTCGGCATATATAAATGGTGCATGTATGCCCATCATTAGAAGTGGCTGAATGAAGGGAGGTATTCTAATGGTGGGCATACCCACCGATCAATCTCTTTTTTTCATTCAGCCAACAGGCTGCATGAAAAAAAAGATTACAATACATGTCCAACAAGGACCAGCAACGTACTGGTATGTTGCTGGACTTTGGTTATACCAGATTGATGCCTGCGGGTTTAGGTATCATCTTGGTATCATTCTTTTCAGCCAGCGGCCGACTTTCATGTAAAAGCAATCCTAGCGGCTAATTAGCCTCTGGACTGCTTTTACAAGCAGTGGGAGGGAATGTCCCGTCCCCCCCCGGATATAAAAAGCGCCATTGGGAAATTGGGAAAGCATTTTATCACACCGATCTTGGTGTGGTCAGATGCTTTGAGGGCAGAGGAAAGATCTAGGGTCCAATAGACCCCAGTTTTTTCAAAAAAAGAGTACCTGTCACTACCTATTGCTATCATAGGGGATATTTACATTCCCTGAGATAACAATAAAAATTATTAAAAAAAAAAATATGGAAAGAACAGTATAAAAAAACAAAATTAATAATAAAAAAAAAAAAGCACCCCTGTCCCGCCCTGCTCTTGCGCAATGGCGAACGCAAGCGTCGGTCTGGCGTCATATGTAAACAGCAATTGCATCATTCATGTGAGGTATCACCGCGAAGGTCAGATCGAGGGCAGTCATTTTAGCAGTAGACCTCTGTAAATCTAACGTGGTACCCTGTAAAGGCTTTTAAAAATGTATGTAGTTTGTGCGAAATTTTAAAGCATGTCGTGTTTGGTATCTATGTACTCGGCCTAAGATCATCTTTTTTATTTCATCAAACATTTGGGCAATATAGTGTGTTTTAGTGCATTAAAATAAAAAAAAAGTGTATTTTTTCCCCAAAAAATGCGTTTGAAAAATCGCTGCGCAAATACTGTGTGGGAAAAAAATGCAACACCCACCATTTTAATCTGTAGGGCCTTTGCTTTAAAAATATATATAATGTTTGGGGGTTGAACATAATTTTCTTGCAAAAAAAAAAAGATGTTTTCATGTAAACAAAAACTGTCAGAAAGGGCTTTGTCTTCAAGTGGTTAGAAGAGTGGATGTAAGCTTCCTAATGTTGTGTATAAAATGCCAGGACAGTTCAAAACCCCCCCAAATGACCCCATTTTGAAAAGCAGACACCCCAAACTATATACTGAGAGGCATGTCGAGTCCATGGAATATTTTATATGTTGACACAAGTTGCCAAAAAAAGACAATTTTTTTTTTTTTCACAAAGTTGTCACTAAATGATATATTGCTCAAACATGCCATGGGCATATGTGGAATTACACTCCAAAATACATTCTGTTGCTTCTCCTGAGTACGGGGATACCACATGTGTGAGACTTTTTGGGAGCCTAGCCACGTACGGGACCCCAAAAACCAAGCACCGCCTTCAGGCTTTCTAAGGGTGTAAATTTTTGATTTCACTTCTCACTGCCTATCACAGTTTCGGAGGCCATGGAATGCCCAGATGGCACAAACCCCCCCCCCCAAATGACCCCATTTTGGAAAGTAGACACCCCAAGCTATTTGCTGAGAGGTATTGTGAGTATTTTGCAGATCTCGCTTTTTGTCACAAAGTTTTGAAAATTGAAAAAAATAAAATAAAATAAAAATATTTTCTTTCTTCATTTTCAAAAACAAATGAGAGCTGTAAAATACTCACCATGCCTCTCAGCAAACAGCTTGGGGTGTCTACTTTCCAAAATTGGGTCATTTGGGGAGGGTTTGTGCTATTTTGGCATTTTATGGCCTTCGAAACTGTGATAGGTAGTGAGGAGTGAAATCAAAAATTTGTGCCCTTAGAAATCCTTAAGGCGGTGCTTGGATTTCGGGGTTCCGTACGCGGCTAGGCTCCTAAAAAGTCCCACACATGTGGTATCCCCGTACTCAGGAGAAGCAGCTAAATGTATTTTGGGGTACAATTCCACATATAACCATGGCATGTGTGAGCAATATATCATTTAGTGACAACTTTTTGTAATTTTTTTTTTTTTTTTGTCATTATTCAATCACTTGGGACAAAAAAAAAAAAATATTCAATGGGCTCAACATGCCTCTCAGCAATTTCCTTGGGGTGTCTACTTTCTAAAATGGGGTCATTTGGGGGGGTTTTGTGCTATTTTGGCATTTTATGGCCTTCGAAACTGTGATAGGTAGTGAGGAGTGAAATCAAAAATTTGCGCCCTTAGAAATCCTGAAGGCGGTGCTTGGTTTTCGGGGTCCCGTACGCGGCTAGGCTCCCAAAAAGTCCCACACATGTGGTATCACCGTGCTCGGGAGAAGCAGCAAAATGTATTTTGGGGTGCAATTTCACATATAACCATGGCATGTGTGAGCAATATATCATTTAGTGACAACTTTTTGTAATTTTTTTTTTTTTTTTGTCATTATTCAATCACTTGGGACTAGGGCTGTTACTGATTAAAATTTTCGTGTTCGATTAATCGTTTTTTTTTTTAATCGATTAATCGACTAATTTCGATAAATTATAATGCACACACAGATCCAACTACTTTTAGCTGATCTCCTTGCAGGCCGATTCCCAGTGCAGCTACCAACCACTGGAAAAATGGATAGCAGGATACAAAAAACACACAAAGGCAGCGCTCGATGGGAATAGCATTAAAACTTTTATAGTCTTCAAGTAGGTAACAAAATAAATATTGCACTGGAGATAAAATCAATGTAGCTACATAAACTGTATAAATGGTGTGATTAATACTAAACGGTAGCAAAAGCAGTCATAAAAACATGTAGCTAAGTATGATACTGGTATAAAAATGTGTACCACTGCTGAATCCAGATGAGGAGGGGTTAACATCAGTTCATTGGCATGTAGATGTCCCGTGAAGGGAACTATCACAACTCCCAGTGGATGGCTGTAGAATCCCAGGTTGATAGAGGGAAGTGTAACAGCCCTTACGTGTGGCAGATAGTAAGGTCCCGCCGGCATGCAGATATGAAGGCACAGCAAAGGAGCCCTTCAGATGGACACGGCAAGCCCCGCCGGTGTCCGTGACGTCACTGGATCTCCGACAGAACTCCCTGAAGACCCGGAAGCCGGCGGAGAGGCGAGTACCAATCAAAAGAATTTTGATCGATCAAAAAAATTAATCGATTAATCAAGGAATTAATAGTTAATTTCCACAGCCCTACTTGGGACAAAAAAAAAATATTCAATGGGCTCAACATGCCTCTCAGCAATTTCCTTGGGGTGTCTACTTTCCAAAATGGGGTCATTTGGGGGGGTTTTGTACTGCCCTGCCATTTTAGCGCCTCAAGAAATGAGATAGGCAGTCATAAATTAAAAGCTTTGTAAATTCCAGAAAATGTACCTTAGTTTGTAGACGCTATAACTTTTGCGCAAACCAATAAATATACGCTTATTGACATTTTTTTTACTAAAGACATGTGGCTGAATACATTTTGGCCTAAATGTATGACTAAAATTTTGTTTATTCGATTTGTCTTATAACAAAAAGTAGAAAAATATCTTTTTTTTTCAAAATTTTCAGTCTTTTTCCGTTTATATCGCAAAAAAAAAAATCGCAGAGGCAATCTAATACCATTAAAAGAAAGCTCTATTTGTGGGAAGGAAAGGACGCAAATTTAGTTTGGGTACAACATTGCATGTCCGCACAATTTCCAGTTAAAGCAGCGCAGTGCCAAATTGTGAAATCACCTCTGGTCATTAAGCTGCGTAATGGTCCGGGGCGTAAGTGGTTAAAAAAACACTCAGTTTGCAGTTGTGCCATACTCTTTTTCTATTTCCGGATGATGGATTGAACAGTGCTCCGTGAGAATATGTTTTTAGAACCTAACCCTGCTTTAAAACTCTCCACAACTTTATCCCTGACCTGTCTTGTGTTTCTTGGCCTTCATGATGCTGTTTTTTCACTAAGGTTCTCTAACAAAGCTCTGAGGGATTTGAATACAAATGCACGCCTCACTTTTCAGATATTTATTTTAAAAAAAAGGTAAAACCGTTTATCATTTTCTTTTCACAATTATGTGCCACTTTGTGTTGGTCTATCACATAAAATCCCAATAAATCACATTTACTTTTTTGTTTGTAACATGACAAAATGTTGAAGGGGTATGAATACTTTTTCAAGGCACTGTAATTAAATTTTAGTCTCATCTGACCATAGGACCCTTTTCCATGTGACCTTAGAATCTTCAAGGTGCGTTTTGGCAAAGCTCAGTCGTGAATGCATGTGGTCTTTCTTGAGGAGTGGCTTTTTTCTTGCAACCCTCCTATACAAGCCACTTTTGTGGAGAATTTGTGATATTGTTTTCACGTGCACACAATGACCACTCTGTCATAAAACCCTGCTACTGATTCAGAGTTGCTTTAGGCCTCTTGGTAGCCTCTCTGACCAGTTTCCTCCTGGCTTTTTCATCCCATTTGGAGCGACGTCCTGAGAAAAGGCGAATAGCTACACCTGATAAAGTTCACAAGTCATTTTTTTTTGGGGGGGGGGGTTGATTCTTTTCCAACTCTTTGATTCTGTTTTTTATATTTTTTATTTTTTTTCTGGCATGTTGGTGTTAATTCTTTCACTTGGATGTTATAAGTTGAACTGAGTAAATACAGCTAAGTAAAGCAAAAACTGTGCCTGTCTTCAATTCAGGCTGCAAAGCAACAAAATTGGATTATTTTAAAGGAGGTGATTCTTTTCTATACCCACTGTAGATAGTAATTGCCTTGAAAACTGAACATGGGCTTGGCCCATGTAAGTTCACTTTAATAGTGGGGCCACCAGCTGGTCATACTTACCTTACTTCAATTCCCATACTGTCCTGTGCACCTGCTGGGAGAAAGGGAGAGTTAGACCCTTGCAAGCTTTTTTTCACAATCAAATCTTTATTAAAAGTATTGTAAGCTACGACTCTGTCCTCACCCCCTTGTAACAGAACTAGGTGCCTGAGTGGCCAACTGACAAGCACCAGCACTGTCACATTGGCAGGAGGGGAGTGAGTCAATTTTCTCCCATACATGGAATTATAAGGTCATTTTCTTCACTCCTGGCAGCTGAATGGGGAGGCTGGGAAATGAAGAGAAAGGTGAGTGTGCCACTAGTGGGGCCACCTTTTAAGTGACTCTTTTGTTTTGCCCTAAATAGGGGAAGTACGGGTTTGCTTTAGGAATCTAGCAACAGATGGAAAGGTGAAACATTTAACATTGATTGACTTTATTTTTAGGGAGCTGTAGGATTGACTGGTCCTAGGGGAGTGGTAGGAAGACAAGGCCAAGAGGGTCCTCCTGGACCAGAGGGAATACCAGGGAAAGATGGCACTGTGGGGATACAGGTGAGTGTGTGAAAGTTGCAGCAATGGACACCAAGAACACTAGTCATAAGATATTTTGTATTTAACCAGAATAAATTTGTTCCTTTTCAGGGAGAACAAGGAGATGATGGGGAAATTGGCCCTGATGGCTTGCCTGGAAAGCGAGGAAACACTGGCGTGCCTGGTTTACCCGGGGCTCAGGGACCCATAGGACTCAGGGTAAGGATTCCAAGCTTGCACCAGGACAATTAACCATATATTCTTCATGTTAATGTGTATACATTCTGAACATTGCTAAAGAGTGTAAGATTCTAGGTCTGATATTCAATACTACTTGTTGGATTTGAGAATTTGGAAGATTCCATAAATACTGTATGTCTAGTGGAATGAGGCACTTTATTTTGGCACTAAGATCTCAGCTCTGCTTATAGACACCTGAGGCAGTAACTAGTGTTAGGCTTAAGGGGTCTGGTTATTTAAGGGTTAACAGGGGATTTAAATGAACTCTCTTCCCGGGGGGGGGGGGCAAATGTTCTAGGTGTGAAGTGCAAACACCTCTTCCTTCCACCAAATCTTCCTGTCGTGGCCAAATGCTGGACTATTCTGCCAGACATAGAGAGAGCACTTACGGGAAGTGTTGGTGCTTGCCTCTAAGCGCTCATACTTTCATTTTGGCCTATCATTATGATGGCCACCACGAATATGCAGGTGGTAAGAAGGGATAGGCAAGTGTCCTTACTATCAGAAAGCGATTGGACATTTGATGAGTTTAGGAGAGGTGCTGAGGAACACTGTTTCTCTTTTGTTCATTGATGGGAACAGCAGAGATCTTGCTCTCTGACCATTGGGTTTATAGCACCACCTCCAGGCAGGGGTGGACTGGCCATCTGGACTACCGGAAGTTTCCCGGTGGGCCGATGGCTCAGTGGGCCGTTTAAAAAAAAAAAAGAAATTTTTTTTTTTATTTTTTTTTAAAAATTTAGCAGTTCGGCGGGAGCGTGGCAGCAAACAGCGGGCAACAAAAAAATATATATATTTTTTTTTTTGTGGGCTGTTTTTTTATGCAGTTCCGCGGGAGCGTGGCAGCAAACAGCGGCGGGGATTCGGGGAAGGTGGCCAGTGAGGAGGGAAGTTGGATGTAAAAGCCGAGGAGGGAGAAGAGCTCCACCCCCTCCCTGACCACGAACAGGCGAACAGGATCAAGCGCGGCCACCCCGGCGCTCCCAAAACCTGGATTCCTTCACCTACTCTCTGCTCCAGGAACCATGCAGCCTGGGCCAGAGGGCAGGCTGACTGGGAGCCCGGAGGAAGAGAACATGCGCCGCTGTAAGGAGCAGAGCAGCGAGAGCACCCCCGGATCAAGAGGGAGACTCGGCGCTGCCGCTGCTGGCCTTCAGGTACCCGGCATCCTACACAAACATGCCAGAACACTGAGACAGCGGGGAGGTGAGCAGAGGAGGGACTGTAGAAAGGGACAGTGCTATGTGGTCTGTCTCAGCCCTCCCCTCTGTCTCTCAGTCCCCCCCTCTGTCTCTCAGTCCCCGTGCCTCTCAGTCCCCCCTCTTTCAGCCCCCTCCTCTGCCTCTCAGCCCCCTCTGCCTCTCAGCCCCCTCCTCTGCCTCTCAGACCCCCCTCTATCTCTCAGACCCCCCTCTATCTCTCAGACCCCCCCTCTGTCTTTCAGTCCCCGTGTCTCCCAGTCCCCCCCTCTTTTAGCCCCCTCCTCTGTCTCTCAGCCCCCCTCTGTCTCTCAGCTCCCCCTCTGTCTCTCAGCTCCCCCTCTGTCTCTCAGCCCCCTCCTCTGTCTCTTAGCCCCCTCCTCTGTCTCAGCCCCCTCCTCTGTCTCTTAGCCCCCTCCTCTGTCTCTCAGCCCCCTCCTCTGTCTCTCAGCCCCCTCCTCTGTCTCTCAGCCCCCCCTCGATCTCTCAGCTCTCCCCCTCGATCTCTCATCTCCCCCCTCTGTCTCTCAGCCCCCCTCGTCTCTTAGCTCCCCCTGTCTGTCAGCCCCCCCCCTGTCTCTCAGCTCCCCCCCTGTCTCTCAGCTCCCTCCCTTTGTCTCTCAGCTCCCTCCCTTTGTCTCTCAGCTCCCTCCCTCTGTCTCTCAGCTCCCTCCCTCTGTCTCTCAGCTCCCTCCCTCTGTCTCTCAGCTCCCTCCCTCTGTCTCTCAGCTCCCTCCCTCTGTCTCTCAGCTCCCTCCCTCTGTCTCTCAGCTCCCTCCCTCTGTCTCTCAGCTCCCTCCCTCTGTCTCTCAGCTCCCTCCCTCTGTCTCTCAGCTCCCCCTCTGTCTCTCTGCCCCCTCCTCTGTCTCATTCACTCCCTGACTCTTAGGTTGCTTTCAAATTGGGGCGGGCATTGACGGTAAAACGCTGCTAGTTTTAGCAGCACTTTACTGTAGTTTTAGCTGCGCTACTCGGCTTCTAGCAGGCGCTTTTAACCCCCGCTAGCAGCCGAATTAAAGGGTAAATGCGCACGTGTAGCACTGCTGCCGATGCCTGACACAGCTTCTAATACTGAAATACGTGGGTATATGTCCCTGCTTGCAGGAGAAGATCTAGGCAGAATGTTAGATGTTATAACATACATTCTAAAAAACCAGAGCTGAACAGCCCCGCCCAGGGGGCGGTCCCTCTGGACATAACCCACCTACCTGCAGCCAACAGCCTCAGTTTTTTTCTGCCTAGCAGAAGGAGAAGACGTGGCTCTCTCAGGAGCCAGTCTCCTGAAGATATTTATTTATTCCTTTTGGAATTTTATTGTTTTATTTTTGAGATCTTCAATCGACTGTCGGCTGGGCAACAGGTTGGGTACAAGGTATCCTCGTAGTCTTCCCTGTCCGACCATCGAGCGTGCTGATCCTCGCCTTGTGTGGGTGAGACTCAGTACACGACATGCCCCACGACTCCAGGGGTGGCCGGTGGGCTTTTATGCTCCGTGGTCCTCTCAAGATTGAACAGTACCTGCTGTATCTTTTGCGGTGGACCGGGCCGACAGCTACTCAGTACTACTCTGTTATAGGTCTGTCTGAAACACACCAGTGGGTCCCTCTGGGACGGGTAAGTAGTCTCTCCTGAATACAGGTGAGTACATGCTGGCTGTGTTTCTCTGTATGGGTTTTTTTTCCCTGTCTCCCCCCTGTTATGCTGCTCTCTGCATCCTAATCTGGCGCTGTGCTGTGTGGGGGTGCCTGGGGGTCACTCTGGCCTGGCGGGGGAGGGGGCGCTCATGACTGTCTGCTGGTGCTGAGGAAACGTGGTGTGTTTGGGGGACGCCATTAGGCGCACTGGCTGTACTTTACTGCGCTCGGCGGCCATCTTGCCGCGGATCAATCGTGCAGTTACATGTGGCTGGTGGCCATTTTCTTGAAGCCGCGTGCGCTTTCACTTTCATTTTGGCCTCTATCGCTGCTGCTGCGGCGCAAATCTCCTCACACTTTCCTCAGGCTGGCAGTGCGGTGCAGACAGAGGAGCTGACCGGTCCTCTAAAGGGTTGGTGAGCCCTCTGGGTATCCCCTCCTCAGTCAGCGCAGCCAGTGGGTGGACTTTTTATTCACTTTATTGTGCATAAGGTCTCAGAGGGTGGCGAGTATGGAGTCTGGTTCACCTGCTTCCCCACTCTTGTCAGAGGCAACAGGCAGTGCTCCTGCACCTGCGGTCCCTATGGACCAGTTGTCGGCAGTCCTGGAATCAATGGCGTCCCTAGGGGGGGCCAGAGGGGGCCCTGGCCCCCCCAACATTATGCTGTGCCCCACCATGTTCCCCCTCCCCCTTTCAAAAAAAATTATTTTTTTTCCTTCTTGCATTTTTGTATTTCGCTCGGGCTGCTGCTGGGGTAACCTAGTCTCTCCTGAGAGAGATAGAGCGTCCCCAGTTAGCTCCTGCAGGGAATTCCTCCCCCCTCCCTCTGCTCGCTGACACTGCACAATGCGAGCGCTCACACAGCCGCCCGATCTGCTCCTTCCCCTGCATCCTCATTGGCACGGAGAAGAGCGAGTTGCAGGAAGGACTCCACGAGTACTGTGGGGGGGGAGGGGGGCCCAAGCCTTCATCTCAGTTACTGAAAAAACAGACTGATTTCTCCCATCCTTAGGACAGGAGAACCAGCCTGTAAATTCCAAGAGTGGTGACTGCAAGCTGAGCCGAGTGTCAGTCTATGACACTCTTTCACAGCCCAGCGAGTCCAGCCACCCCCCCCTCACATACGAGCAGGGAGGAATACAGCTCCTCCTCCTCCTTCCAGTCCCGCCCACACTATCCCGGCGTGCTGTATCTGAAGAGAGGGGATGTGTGGGCGGGAAATATGAAAATCAGCAGCATTCCTGGCTGTGTGTGAATGATGCCTGAGATTCTAGCCTGGACCTGTGGGTGTGTGCACTGCAGACTGCAGTACACTGTAATCACTGAACTGCATTATCTCCATCCCTTTTCCCCCCCATCTGTCTCCCCCCCCCCTCTCCTGTTCTTTCAAGACCTTCACAATTTACTTTCACTTTCAATTAGGCAGGTAATATACGGTGCAAATTTATTTCCTGCATCCACAGATTGCAGGAAAGAAACTTGCATGATTCCCCCATGATGCACCATGTGCTGACAGGGGAATATCCCTCCTGCCCAGCAATTGTATTCTCCCGACAAACCGTGATTATCACTAGTGGTTATAGCAACCACTAGTGATAATCATAAGAGAATTTGCTCATTAATGGTTCAAATCTCAGCCAGTTCCTGCTGAACCAGCTGAGATTTAAACTGTCTATGGCTGGTCTTAGCTCTTAGGCAGCCCATACATTGATCACTTTTTTCATTCAACTATTAGGTTGAATGAAAAAAAAAGAAATGATCCAATTCCCCCATCTACATATTATAGGTGGATGGGGGAATCCTCCCAGTGTGGGCCAGTGCTGGAACAACCAGAGTTGCTGTCCTGTCCCGGCTATTCACATCGCTGGTCTCTGTCTCCATGGCAGTGGCGGCAACACATTGGAACCCAGTGCCGGTTACTTTATGGGGCTGATGTACAGGAGGGACAGCACAATTTGTTGTTAGAGATGGGCTGGGCATGTCCAAAATTCCACATGCCAGAGCCTGCCAGGAAGCCCACACTGCACAGCGCTAATCACAGGCAGTGAGACATTTCCTGGTCCGCAGCTGCACAGATCAGGAAATGTCTCACTGGCTGTGATTAGCACTGTGGAGTGTCGGTTTCCTGGCGGGATCGGGCATGTGGGATTTCAAACACACCCGAGCCCATCTCTATTGGTTGTAGACAGTTGAGCTCCCTGCAGGTTGCTTAGCAGCAGTGGAGCCTTCTCTGGCATGCTGATCGGGATGCAATCCAGGTGATGCTCCTAGTCAAATCCTAGTGTTAAATATCAGTGATTTTATTGATCAAAGCCCACACTTTACAGGCATAGAGCCCACATGCCTGCTGAACATACGGTTGATTACATATATGTGGTTGTACTCTTGATGCTAATAAATACTGTGTTTATTAGATCTGACTGGGAGCATCACTAGGATCACATCCCGATCAGCATGTCAACAGAGGAGGTTATACAGCATTACTGCTGCTAGGTGACCAGCTGGGGGCTCGGCTCACTATAACCAATAGTGCCAGCCTTCCCCTGCATGCACCCATAATGTCACCAGCAGAAGGTCCTAACAGACTGCTGCCGCTGCCAAGGAGACAGATGCCAGACCAGCGGAGATCGGAGCGGAGATCGCTGACATTGTCAGTAGGGGAGATGTTGTGTTTACACTAACATCTCCCCGCTCCCGGCGACCGAGTCCGCGGGACCCGCGGTCCGACTCACTGGGAAGGCAGGCGGGGGTCGCGAGCGCGCCACTGGCTGAGGTACTTCAGTCGGACGCTGTCTCCTTTGGTTCTTTTCAAGCTTTTCTTCTACACAGCTTCCTCACTGTTTCCTCACACGCTGTGTCGAGAGCAGCCTGGATGATACAGTGGTACACACAGGGCCGTTTGAAGGAATTTGTGGGCCCCCAGCAAAATGGACATGGAGGCCCCCCCAACCCCCCCACGCATGCACGTGAGAAATGTGTGCAGGTAAGGGGACTGTAGAGAGGGCGGCATGTCCCAGCAGCATGCAGGTAAACAATGCAGACGCCTGGGGCAGGGAGGGAGTGCTGCTCAACCTGGTGGGGGGTGATGTTTGTTATGGAGAGGCTTTCTTCATAGACACGGCTAGGAGGCACAACAAAGACGAAGCAGCACCGGGGGGGAAAGGCTCTGGGAGGAGTGACACACACCGGGCACTGAGTAGGGAGTGAGAATGGAAAGTGGAGCACAGCACAAAAGAAATGAGGAGAGCAGCACACACTAATCTCCAGGTGGGAGAGAGATGAAGTCACATACGTGGACGGAACACAGCGCCAGTAACTTTTACACATTCCCCACCCCGGGAAACAAAACAACTACTCACCAACACACACGCACAGCACATCCAGCAGCATGTAAACGTTCCTCCGGCCAGGCAACATCCTCCCCCCTCCGCTTGCTCCGGTCCGTGCTCTGGGTCCAGACTGACAAGCGGCCACGCTCACCGCCGATCCAGGGAGCCTGCCCTTCGGGTGACGTCACGCCGGACTCACCCGCTTCCCTCAATTAACCCCCGCCCCCTTCTCCCAGTGATAACCAGTAATTAGAACTTGGACGGCACTGCCCTGGATGACCCTCTTCCTCCTAGCTCGGCCACGCTACAGGGAAGGGGAATAGGAAGAGCGGCAAGGGCCCTGCTTGGGGGGCCCCAGGCCAGCTCGGGGCCCCCAAGCAATTGCTTGTTTTGCCTGTCCTGTTGCGACGGCCCTGGGTGCACAGTGCCCCCCCCCCGGTCGGTGCAGCATGGTGGGGGGAGACTTAATTCATTTATTTCTCTAGTCCCTGTGAGCTTTCTGTGTGATGTCTCTGAGGCAACAACAGGGTCTCTGCACCTGTGGTTTCCCGCCATTTCCTGGGGGGGAACGCTCTGAGCTCTGACAGGACCACGGTCTGAGGTGTCAGAGGTTTCCTTTTACCTGCATGCTGCTTCGGAAGCACATTTAAGCATGTTGGAATGATACAGAGAAGATTATGCGCCTCGGCGCCATAATTTAAACTTATCTTATAACTCTACACTGGATACATTCACAGTGTATGTATGTGTTATGGGTCTCTGTGTCTGCGTGGGTTTCCTCCCATGTTCCAATGCTGTGTCTTCAGTGCCATACACGATATAAACATACACAATATGTTTATACACGACTCTAAATACATTCACAGTATACGTATGTATTATACTCTCTGGGTCTGGGTGGGTTTCCTTCGGGTGCTCCGCTCTCACGGTATGTGCGCTTCGGCTCTCTGCACAGTATAAACATGTTCAATATGTTTATTGCACATACTATAAATAACTACAGTATGTGTATGCTGTCTGCGTGGGTTTCCTCCGGGTACTCCGGTTTCCTCCCACGCTCTGACGGTATGTGCGCCTTTGGCTCTCTGCACAGTTTAAACATGTTCCATATATTTATCACGCATACTATAATACCTACGCGGTATGTGTATGCAGTCTGTGGGTTTCCTCCGGGTACTTCGGTTCCCTCCTACACTCCAATGGTATGGGCGCTTTCGGCGCTATGCACATCCTAAACTTGTGCGATTTGATTATTCACATGCTAACATACCTAAACGGTATGTGTGTGCAGTCTGCGTGGGTTTCCTCCAGGTCCTCTGGTTTCCGCCCACACTACATGACATGCGTGCCTTTGGTGCCATACACAGTATAAACATACACATGTTTATATACAACTCTAAATACATTCACAGTAGATGTATGTATTGTATTCTCTGGGTCTGCGTGGAGTTCCTCCGGGTACTCCGGTTTCCTCCCACGCGCCAACGGTGTGCGCGCCTTCGGTGCTATGCACATATAGACATGTTCAAAATGTTTATCACACATACTATAGTACCTACACGGTATGCGTATGCAGTCTGCATGGGTTTCATCCGGGTGCTCCGGTTTTTCCCCCGCGCTCCAATGGTGTGCGCATTTTCAGCGCTATGCACAGCATAAACATGTGCAATTTGTTTTTTCGCATGCTATCATGCCTACACGGTGTGTACGCAGTCTGCGTGGCTGGTTTCCGCCCATGCCCCAATGATGTGCGCGCCTCAAGTGGTACCGAAAGGGGTACCACTTTCCGGGGGGTCATCTGCCCTTCGGTGGTGATCAGAAGCGATGGCTTGGACTGTGTTCGCCATGCTGAGGTTAGCGTTACGCCCGTTAGTGGCTGCGCCTCTGGCGTTTCTGGAGATCAATGTCTGGGCAAAAGCCTCTGCTTCATCTATTAGTCGACCAGCAGGTGCACTGCACCTGCTTTAGCCTCTAGGGTCTCTGTGCCGGGGGTGGTTTTGCGCCACCTGTAGAGGCTAAGTTGCTGGTCCACTGACCGAGTTCCTAGGGAGGCTCTGTCAGGTTTGCCTTTCTTTGACCAACAATTGAGGCACCCCGTAAGCCGGGGCTTCCCTTCTCCGATATATTGCGGGGCTTCTTTGGGATTACCATACCAATCCCGCTGCAGGACGGTCCTGTCGGCCGTTTGCATTCCAGGGGAAGGGTCCTTACGCCTGGAGGTGTTTTCATCTCCTTTACTGGAGGTGGGGCACCGGATGTGGACCTTCTGGCCTCTCGACTCACTCGCAAGGTGTCGAGATTCGTGGCCAGGTCCAGGGATCCCTGGGCAGACGCGTCAGACGCGTTGGTGGCCCCGTGGGGGCAGTATCGCCTGATGTAAGCTTACTCTCCGCTACTGTTGTTGCCTCGCCTGCTTCGCTGAGTAGGGGCCGAGGCCATTCTGGTGATCCTCTTTGTTCCTCATGGCGACATTGGTACGCCGATCTAGTGCGGCTAGTTGCAGATGTTCCTTGGCGGCTGCCTCTGCAGGAGGACTTTCTGTCTCATGGTCCCATACTTCATCCTACTTTACAGTCCTTGGCTTTAATGACATGGCATTTGGTCATCTCATCTATGTTGAGGGCACGGAAATCTTCCTCCAGAAAGATCTATCACCGTACCTGGAAGGCTTACATCGCTATGTGCGAGAAGCTTGATTGGCGTCCACGGACGTATTCAGCGTGGTGGGACCCAAAAAGCTGGCCTTGCGTACCATCAAGGGTCGGATTTCGGCCCGGGCTGTCTTTTTCAACGACCGCTAGCGGGCCATTCCTTGATTGGCACCTTGTGCAGGGGGTTCGCCATGTGATCCCCCCTGTCCAGCCTCCTCTACCTTCTTGGGATCTGAATTTGGGGCTCTCGGTTCTCCAAGAACATCCCTTTGAAAATATCAGAGAGATTCCTCTCTTGACCATGTCCCAGAAGGTGGCTTTCTTAGTGGCCATTACTTCTGTTGGACGGGTGTCTGAGTTGGCGGCCTTATCCTGCAAGTCGCCTTACTTGGTCCTCCATAAGGATAAGGCGGTGTTGCGCCCGTGACCGTCTTTCCTTCCAAAGGTGGTCTCGGCCTTTCACCTTAATGAGGACATTGTTCTTCCATCTTTGTGTCCTCACCCATCGCATCCTAGAGTGTTTGCGCTTCACACATTGGATGTGGTACGAGCCTTTTGGGTGTACCTGTCTGCTATTGTTTCCATTCGGAAGTCAGACTCACTGTTTGTGTCTGTCTCTGGTCCAAAACAGGGCCAAGCGGTGTCGTCTGCCACCATTTCTAGGTGGATCAGACAGACTGTTATACAGGCCTATGCCATTAAGGGGCGGGCGCCTCCCTTTCCGGTTACGGCACATTCCACCAGGGCAATTGGTGCTTCCTGGGCTTTCCGACATCAAGCGTCGGTTGCACAAGTGTGGAAGGCGGCGACCTGGTCGTCCGTTCATACCTTTTCTAAGTTCTATAAGGTTGATGTGGCTGCATCTTCGGATGCTTCCTTCGGCCGCAAGGTGTTGCAGGCCACTGTTTAGAGTTGTAACTCCTCCGTTGAGGAGCTCTGCTTGTTTGGAGTGAAGTTTGTTTTTTCCTTTACTACTGCTACCACCCTCTTTCTGATACTGCTTTGGGACGTCCCACGTGTTTCAGTATTAGAAGCTGTGTCAGTCCATGGACGATAAGAGAAAATAGGATTTTTGTACTCACCGTAAAATCCGTTTCTCTGATGTCCATGGACTGACACAGCACCCACGCTTCTTTTAAGGTTTGTACTGCTTTGCTACGAACTGAGGCTGTTGGCTGCAGGTAGGAGGGTTATGTCCGGAGGGACCGCCCCCTGGGCGGGGCTGTTCAGCTCTGTTTTTTTAGAATGTATGTTATAACATCTAACATTCTGCCTAGATCTTCTCCTTCAAGCAAGGACATATACCCACGTGTTTCAGTATTAGAAGCTGTGTCAGTCCATGGACGTCAGAGAAACGGATTTTACGTTGAGTACAAAATCCTATTTTTTAGTGTCTAGGAGTAAGGACCTAAGCTCCCTGCTGGGAAGCTCTCATAAAGAACTGACATTGGGAAGCCAGAATGACTGCCAGAGAACTGGTATATTCAGAGGGGAGGACAGCCCTGATACTTTCACACTAAAGTTTTCCTTTGGTAACCACAACACCTGGGTGAAGCCCATACAAACATGAAGAGAAGGCACTGGATGGAATTGAACAAGGCCCCAGTACAAGACAAACCACATACAGTCAGCCCACTCTACCATATGTATTCATTGCCAAATCTTGCAGGATATGTGTATGTGTGGATATATATAGTATCTCACAAAAGTGAGTACACCCCTCACATTTTTGTAAAAAATTTATTATATCTTTTCATGTGACAACACTGAAGAAATTACACTTTGCTACAATGTACAGTAGTGAGTGTACAGCTTGTATAACCGTGTACATTTTCCGTCCCCTCAAAATAACTCCACACACAGCCGTTAATGTCTAAACCGCTATTATAATAATGGTCTGATTATGTGGCTGCCTGTTGTTTATCTTCATATAATGGTTTTCAGTTTGTTTGGCCTAAATCTGATCTGTTATAGTGGTACAACGGCATGGTGTATTTTACTGTAGCCTATGTTTGTTCAATAATCTTTGTTGTATAGCATGTTTGTTATTTTGGTTTAAAATCACTTTAACCGATATTGTAAAATGACGGCCGCAAGGCGGCTCTACAATGCCGGGAGGCCGTCATATGACGTCCTCGGGCCACCCGGCCACTGGGGGGCGCGTGCCCGCCACGTCACTCAGGTGCCGATGCGCGTGCCTGGTGGCCGCGATAACCGCCAGGTACCCGCGATCGGCAGTTACAGAGCCAGGAACGTGGATCTCTATCAGGGAGAAGAGACCGATGGTGTGTCCCTTGTAAATAGGGACATCGATCGGTCACCTCCCCAGTCAGTCCCCTCCCCCCACAGTTAGAATCACCTAGCAGAGCACACATTTAACCCCTTGATCGCCCCCTAGCGTTAACCCCTTCCCTGCCAGTCACATTTATACAGTAATCAGTGCATATTTATAGCACTGTTCGCTGTATAAATGTGAATGGTCCAAAAATGTGTCAAAAGTGTCCGATGTGTCCACGGTAATACCGCAGTCCTGACAAAAATCGCAAATAACCGCCATAACTAGTAAAAAAAAAAATGTCATAATTCTATCCCCTATTTTGTAGGCGATATAACTTTTGCGCAAACCAATCACTATACGCTTATTGCGATTTTTTTTTTTTACCAAAAATATATATATATTTTTTTAAAAATTGGGATATTTATTATAGCAAAAAGTAAAAAAAAAAATGTGTTTTTTTTTCAAAATTGTCAATATTTTTTTGTTTATGGCGCAAAAAATAGAAACCGCAGAGATGATCAAATACCACCAAAAGAAAGCTCTATTTGTGGGGAAAAAAAGGACGTAAATTTTGTTTGGGAGCCACATCGCACGACCGCGCAATTGTCATTCAAATCGTGACAGTGCTGAAAGCTGAAATTTTGCCTGGGCAGGAAGGGGGTATATGTGCCCAGTAAGCAAGTGGTTAATAACCTATGACAGAAGTAGATAGCCAACAATGAAAGTTGTGCAGTTGTCATATACAGTGAACTATCACTTAGTGTTACTAAACCCACAACAGTAAAATCAGTTTGCATATGCAGTAGAGCATACTTGTTATACTCACTGTGGAACCTGGCTAGTCCTCTGTGTTGTATAAAAAGCCTGATTGATCCTGTCTTCTTTGATCCTCCCTTCACTGTCTCCAATCCATCTGCTGATACTACAGAGCCTTGGAGGCACTCTGCACTTGCTCAGGTTGGTGTATTGCTAGAGAGGTTTTTTTTTTTTTGTTTGTTTTTTGGGAGAGTGCATGTGATCAGCACAGGGCCAATCAGCACTGTCCAGGCTTATAGGACAGTCAGAGGAGAATGTAAACTCCTTCTACAAGCTTTAACCAGTGCTCAGCCGGACACTCATAAAAGTCACAGGACTGCTATATACTGCTGATGGGAAAAGGTATTTTAACTGTTTTTATATTTACTAAAATAATTGCATTTCCATGTTCTGTGTACTGTGGGAGACCAAGGGAGACAGTACTGTGGCCTCATGGACACCTGCTTTGTCCTGGTAATGTTGTATATTGTAGAGTATTGGTACGATTCCAATTTTCTTTTGACCAATCTGTAATTTTTCCAGGATTCTCCCACTATTCCCTAGACAGCATGAGTTCAGTTCAGTATATACTTAATTATGTCTACCCTGTTGATCCAGGTGGAGCCAATGTCTGACTCATATTCAGCGTTAAACGTCCATTATGGACTCCTCTGAGGATTTAGGCTGCATTTTGCCCAGTCTCAACTGGTCATGTGACCTAAAGAGAGCCAGCGAGTCATTGGAATCATCCGAATCTGAGTATTACAGAATGCCAAAAGAATCCTAAATGAGCTGCTAGCTGTGACTGTCTTTGTATCTGCTACCCTCTAGTGGATATTGTCTGCTACACATAGGGAACCCTGTTTTAATAGGATTGTGTTTAATTCAATTGCTGTTGGAAAGTTCATTCAATTCCTCATAGATACATCATTACAGCTCTGTTCTGGACTAACCCCGTAAACTGTTCCATATTGTGAAGCTCTTGCAGCTGTTTCATCTTGACTGCAGTGTTCTCTGCGGGACCCTCTTCTGGCTGGAGGTGTGTGTACAGCTGTTTAGGGCTCGGGAATGACTTCTTTGGCCCTAGATAAATGACCGGTTTTATTTCACCTTCCATGCACTGGTGTACTGTTTTCTTGCATTCTCTGTAAAATATATATGTTTTAAATGGGATATTGTACTAAGTTACTTATTTTGCTTTTATACATGATCCAGCTGTGTCTACAGCCTCCTGTCTGTAAGATATAATCAGCACAGCTCTTCTTCCTCCATAAAGAACCGGTATACTCTCTGCCATACCTAGCTGTATGGTAAAATGCTGTCTTTATTCTGTTTGCATTCATATAAGTTCATTGTCAAATTTCTTTGATACCCAAAGTAAAATTGATAAAGTGTCTGGCTATTTGCTCTCTCTAAATACAACTTCCTAGGGAAAACCTGAAAAGGCAGGGAGGAGGGGAATCACTATTGCTTCAGTACTGTGTGTAAATTTCAGCTTGAGCTACTGTTCTCTGTAAACAAAGCTACCCTGTAAAATTATGTCATTTGTTTCCATCAACAAATCAGGTTTTTGACCTTTTTTTTTTTTTTTTTTTTTTTAAGTTTTATTAGAAAGGTGGAGCTGGACTTCAGAATTTTTTTTATATATTTTTATTAAATTTTTTTTGCTGCTAAAGTGTTACTAAACCCACAACAGCAAAATCAGTCTGTATATGCCAGGGGTGCCCAACCAGTGGCCCGTGAAGCCCTCTGATGTGGCCCGCGACCTCCTGTTGTGGGATGACAGGTTGGCAAGCTCAGATCGTGGGTTGCCTACCCACCATCCCAGAGCATCTGTGTTGTGAATAGAGCCGGTGGTAGAGGAAGCAAGCGGCTGTGGGGCAGAGCCACATAAGCTGATGCTTCCTTATAACACCGGCTCCTGTCACAGGCAGAGTGATACCAAATGCACTCTGAACAAAAAATGTGTTGGACGGCCGCACTCCAAACCAACGTAGCTTTGTTTTGTAAAAAAATTGGAAACAAGCACTACAAGCCACACCAATGGAAACCAGGACAGCTATGTCTGGGACAGCAACAGCTGGCGATACCTGAATGGAAGACTGTTATTAAAGGTAAGTTTATTACTAAAATCACAGTGTATGGGCAAATCTGTTCTGCAGTTGTTACTGGGCTGCTTTCAAACTGATCCGCAGGGTTAGCTGCACTGTGCCATAGACTTCTGTTATTATCTGTGGGTTTGGTGCATTTTCAGAAAGTGTGCCACACCTGCAGGATATAATGGAAGTCTATGGCAAAGTGCAGCTTAACCGCAGGAAAGCCACAGATGCACTGCGCTGCACCTGCGGTGTGGGTAAACTGCAGTGCATCAGTGTGAAAGCAACCTTAGGCCCCATTTAACCAATCGGTCTGACTCAATTGGACCCTCCATTCACCTCTATGGAGTGGAAGATGTAAATGGACTTGTGTCCATTTACACCCTCCTACCTCAAATTCGATCTGCTGAAAAAAAACTGAAGGGGGTCCATCCGCTTCTGTCTGGGTGGATCAGATCAGAGGGCCCATAGAGTAGAGTGGGTTGTGTTCGTGTCTGTTCTGCATATGCAGGGTGGACACAGACCTGTCATCCGCCCGCTCCGCTCATTGTGGCCCGCAGCCAGTTGCCAAGTCGCTTAATTGACCCTTGCTCTTCAAAAGGCTGGGCACCCCGGGGGAGCTGATGACAGATCCGAAGATCTCACTGACATTGCTGGCCTGCTGGCATTCTTCAGGGTCCCTTTCTTCCCCACGCTGTATACATCGGTCTCAATGGTCTTGTTCTCATAGGCGCCCTGCACATTGGCGAACATGCCGTTTGCACTTCACTCAGGGACAGTGGCGGCTGTGGAGTGGAGGGGAGCGGAAAACATGGAGCGGGAAGGCTGCACGGCACGGGAACGGGAAGGCTGCGATCCACTCGCACCCCCCCCCCCACCATGTGGAAAGGAGACTGATAGACTGATGGCGAGCTGAATCTGGGGTAGGGCAGGGCTCCTGGAAGAGACTTATCTTTTTGGCTGAACACGAAGTGGGACTCCCTGGCTGGGAGCAGAAGCAGGAAGACCATAGCAAATATTAGTTTTCTATTGTCACGCAACTGGGTGGGTTCGGGGCGCAGTGCTCTGCAACTCGAGCACACCCTTTTTGAAGCCAATTAGAGCCTCAGGCTCTAATCACGTGCTTCTAAAAAAAACAAAAAACAAAACACCCCATTGAAATCCATGCGTCCGGCGCCCTGCATGTAGCTTAGGGGCCGGGCACATGGATGGGGGGGGGGGGGGGCGGTGCCCCTAATGAGCAGGCCGCCACTGGTAGTTAGACTGGCTTGGTTAAGCTGATCCTACATGGATCCAAATTTAGTTGGCTCAGCAGGGAACAGGCAAATTTCGATCAATGTGTCGCCATTGCAGTTGAATAGAAGTCGATCTACCAACCCCCCGTCCAATAAAAGCCACTCGATCAGCACTGCGGTAATAGGCTGCAACGCTTATCTGCATATTCTGACAGATGAGTCTCTCATGTATGGCCAGCTTAAGGTAGGCCCTCCTAGCTTTTGTAAATTGAAATAATATTGCATGGAGATTGTAATGTCTAGATTAAAAAAGATGTAAGCCCATTCAATTTTATTATTTCTTTGAGGGACACAGGATTTTTGGAAATAGTCGGGTTAAACACAATGCTATGAAAACAGGGGTCTCAGGTTCCAGATCACAGGTGCTTGGTAATTCCGGGGATACTGAATAATTGTCCCTGGAACCTCTAGGGAAGTATTAACTGAGGTTACCTATAGCAGTGTCATAGAGAAGACACGTTGCACCCTCATGGTGGTAATGCATCTAGGTCCAATATGAGACAAGGCATCGGGTACTCAAAAGGCGCCCAGCGATGCAAATGGTGAAGTAGCTCCCAGCACTTTAGCCTGAACGGTTACTCGCAAAGTGAGAGACAGTCGCACCTGAAGCTGTGTCATGGCTCCTGACCCGGAAAGCACTCCGCTGGTAACAAACACATTTCACAGACATCTTAAACGCACCACAATGCAGAGCCCACTGTCCCAAGGACACATTCCAGGTTAACCTTATAGTCCAGTCCAGCAGGTTCCAGATATGATTGCCAAAGCTAGGCTGATTAAATGTCAATCTGCATAGTGTAGATAGATAGATAGATAGATACTGACCTGATAAAACAACAGTGTCAGTAAAGAATCTTTACAAAGTCAAAGAAAAAAATTTCATGAAGCCAGAAAGACTAGCAAAAAAAAGAAAAATAGACTTTTACTGTCTTTAAAATGTTAATAGAATTTGGAAAATCATTTTCAGACTTTGTAAATCAGCAGCTCTGAAATAATACCTGGTGATCCTACCCTTGTTCAGGTACTTGCTGTTGTGAATGCCAACAGGTCCTTGAACTACCTAGTTGTTGTCAAATCTAAAGGCAATTGTACAACCAGATGGCAACAGTTTTGACCAGCTTTAAATGTGAACAATTTGAATAGCTGTCAAGTTACAAACTCTGTGTACGGACCGTTCACACAGCATCACATGCCTACAGAGCATTTCAGTGCTCTGCACTGTTTATTTACTTTTTTAAGCCTAAACACTGCTCAGCCATTCGCATGAAGCCTTGACTTCTATGAATAAATACAAAGCGAGATGGAGAAGAAGGCGGATGATGTCATGATCCCCAACTTAGCCATTTAGAGGAAGCCTTGTGTTCAGTGATAAAATACAGGGCTTCCTATGAATGGCCGTGCAGTGCTTAGCTCAACTATTTTTTTCCAGGAACAAGAGGGCTCTGTATGTAGCTGATGCTGCATACAGTTTATACAGCACTGACAGCAGGCAAATGTATTAGTAAAGGAAATAGTTCATTTGGACCAGCTTGGACAGTGCTTCCACTGTGCTGCAGTAAAATGCGATATGTCTTCATTATTCCACAACTCACCACAACCTCTCGGCTGCACTGTAGTGTGAATAGAGCACAGAAAAAAAAAAATTGTTTTCTGTGTGCCCTAGCACTGACTGCCATTTCATTGTCAGACACTGCATGTGTGAACGAGCCCTTAATCCCAACTGAACTTTCAGTTTAAATTTGGCTAATTACATTCCAGATGCATCAATATAAAATGTGTGCAAAGTCCTACAGTTTTTTTTTTAGATAGGAGCCACAACCTGATTAGAAATCTGGACCCCCTGCTGGCTTGCTGCAGAGAAGACCCTTGTCGCTCTCTTTGTGGAATCAGTGGTTTCTCTGTAGAGGTTCATCATTTCCCCTGCTAAATCCCAGGTAGAGCTCACCAATCAGCAGGGAGCATTATCTCAGCTCAGTTCAGTTAGGCATGTGTGATCATAAAAATTGTTAACATTCAAGACATCTATATGTCAGTGCAAGATTTCTGGTTATTGGTTGTACTGACAGCAGCTGGCCATCGGTGGGAGCTACAGTCAACACAAATTACCAAACGGTCTAATGTCTGTTAGAAACAGAAAGACATTTGTAAAGGAAAGCTTTAAGCTTCAGCCAATAGGAAAGATTTTTTTTGTATCTATTTTCGTCCAATGGGCCTTTAAAGTCCGACCCAAGGCTGTCTTTTGCCCTTTCTCTTTTTGTCCATGGACGAACATGGCTCCTTATTCTTGACAGTTGGGTTATGTTCCGTCTATTAGGAGAGGACTAGGCAGAACATGTTAGATATATAATACATGTTACTTTAACAGAGTTGAACAGCCCCGCGGTCCCTCCGGACATAACCCTCCACCCTTCAGTCAGCAGCCTCAGTTTTTTTCTGCCTAGTAGAGGAGAAGGACCTGGCTCCCTTTTGGGCCCAGAATCCTGAAGAAATTTTTACTTTTTATTATTTTATTCTTTAAGAATCTTCTATCAACTGCCGGCTGGGCATGACAGGCAGGATAATATAGATCCTTGTAGTCCCCCCAGTCCGGCCATCAAGCGTGAGCAGGCCTTCGCTACGTGCGGGGTCGGCCACGACATACCCCATGGCTCCAGGGGTGGCCGGTGAGCTATGCTCCAGGATTCACATATGACCGGGCGGCTTGCTGTCTCAGTCACAGTGGACCAGGCCAACAGCTACTCCGTACTGCTCGGTTGTAGGTCTGTCAGGAACGCACCAGCAGGTCCTCGCAAGGACGGATAAGTACGGTTCCTCCTACTTCGGTGGGATGGAACAGCTGGGCATTCCTAAGGTGGTCATTAGGGGGTTCTCCTGCCCTCCCCTCTCTCCCTCTGTCACCCTTTTTCCTCCTCCCCTTGCGGGGCTCGCTGCGACCGGGTAATACCTTTAGGGGGCTCCAGGTCCCGGCGGGGGGCTGTGGGGGTGTCCAGGCCGCTCTCTGTGTGGGGAGTAGTAAATTCTTGGAAGCCTCCGCTGCTGGCCTTCTCGTCCACCTCGCTTGCTGGGCGCCATTTTTTGAAGAGCTGGCGCCACTACTCTTTTGTTCATGGACGGACACAGCTTCAATCTTGACAAGTGGGTATTAGCCTTCATTTAGGAGTGACTAGGCAGAAAAAGTGTTAACAACTTCAGAGCTGAACAGCCCCACCCAGGGGGCGGTCCTACTGGCTATATCCCCTCAGCCTGCACTAAGCAGATCAGTTTTTTTCTGCCTAGTATAGGACCATCCGGGGGATTTCCGGCATCCTTGGTCATCAAGGACACATGCTTGCATGTCCCCATATGCACCAGGCATCAGAGATGTCTGCTTTTTTTGGCCCGGGGAAGACCACTACCAATGGTGGCCCTTTGGCCTGGCATCGGCACCAAGGATGTTCACCAAGGTGCTTGCCCCGATTCTGGCCCTACTAAGACAGCGTGGCATCGCTATCATGGGCAACTTGGACGATCTTCTTCTGAGGGCCACTTCAAACTCAAAATTAGAGGTGAGCGTGTCTATAACCTGTCAGACCCTCCGATCCTTGGTTGGGTGCTGAACACTCAGAAGTCAGTATCGGTACCGTCTCAACTCCTAGTGTATCTAGGGTTGATTCTGGCGAAAGTTTTTTTCCTCCCTATGGGAAAGTTGCAGACCCTTCAGGCTGCGGTGCGGCAGTTGACATCCCAAAGATGGTTGTCACGCCACTTTTTCAGGTGAGTCCTGGGCCTCATGGTAGTCTTCTTCAAGACGGTACCATATGCAATATTTCACACGCAAGTGTTACAGAAGGTAATTCTGTCCAGAGGGTCAAGTGCCCTTCATCCCTGGATTGTCAAAATCCGGGTGAGCCACCTAGTGGGTGGCCGACCTCACCGTCACTTCTGTCCAGGAAGTCGTTCCTTCCTTTTTACTGGATGGTGGTCACGGCGGACGCCTGTCTTCCCGGTTGGACAGGAGTCTGGGGAGCTCAGTCAACCTGGGTCGCTGGACTCCGCAGGAATCCAATCCAGTCGGACAAACACCACAGTGGTGGCGTATGTCAATCATCAAGGAGGAACAAGCAGCTCTGCTGCAGCATCGGAGGTCACTCACCTCCTAAGGGGGGCATAAAGGAGCGTACCAGGCCTGTCGGCTGTATACATTCCGGGTGTGGGAAACTGGCAGGACCTGAGTTGCCAGATGCTGGACCAAGGGGAATGGTCTCTACACCCAGAGGCGTTTCAGCTCCTTTGCCAGAGGGGAGGCACGCCATTCGTATATCTCCTGGCTTCTCGACTCAATTGGAAGGTATTGAGGTTGTGGCCAGGTCAAAAGACCCATGGGCAAACACGACAGCTACGTTGATGGCACCGTGGAGCCAGTACCGGCTAATCTATGCCTTTCCTCCTCTGAAGCTCCTTCCTCATCTGCTTCACAGACTGGAGGCAGAGAGGGTTCCAATGGTCCCAATTGCTCTGGATTGGCCTCGGCGTCCTTGGTACGCCGATCTAGTGCATCTGGTAGCAGACGCCTTTTGGCATCTTCCGCTAAAAAAGGACCTGCTGTCGCAAGGTCCCATACGCCATCCTGTTTTTACAGTCACTGGCTTAACGGCATGGCTTGAGAGCCAGGTGCTAAGAGACCGGGGCCTGTCAGACTCTGTGATCTCTACCATGTGGAGTGCTTGGAAATCATCCCTTAGGAAGATTTACCATTGCACTTGGAAGACCTACATATCCTTTTGTGAGGAAATCAGGTGGCATCCGCGTACTTATTTGGTTCCAAAGTCCTGCTGTTTAACAGCAGGGAACGGGCCAAAAATTTTGCTTTAAGTACAATTAGGGGGCAGGTATCTGCCCTGGCTGTCCTTTTTCAACGACCCTTGGTAACTCACTCTCTAGTGAGAACGTTTGTACAGAGGGTTCGGCAGGCGGCCCCTCCGGTCCACCCTTCACTACCTCTGTGGGGCTTGTGTAGCAGACGTCCTTTTGGCGTCTACCGCTACGAGAGGACCTGCTGTCACAGGGTCCCATATGCCATCCTACTTACAGTCAATGGCTTTAACGGCATGGCCTCTAGGTGCCTCAGAAACCACCATTTGATAACATCAGGGAGTTCCCTTGTTGACACTTTTTCGGAAAGTGATCCTTTTGGTGGCTGTTATGCCAGTTAAGATGGGTTTCTGAGCGGGCAGCCTTGTCATGCAAGCCTCCCTATCTGATCTTCCACAAGGATAAGGTGGTGCTGCGTCCACAGCCTTTTTTTATTCCTAAGGCCGTTTTTCGACTTTCCATCTCAAGGAAGACATTGTACTGCCATCCTTGTGTTCTCATCCGTTGAATCCTAAGGAGACGACGTTGCATTCCTTGGACGTTGTCTGAACTCAGAGTATGCTTGTCTGGTATTGCTCTGAGTTCAAGATTGAAGCTGTGTTCGTCCATGAATGAAAGAGTAAATAGGATTTTTGTACTCACCGTAAAATCCTTTTCTCTGAGTTCATGGACGAACACAGCACCCACCCCTCGTTTTTAAGTTTGTACTGCTTTTTGACGAACTGATCTGCTTAGTGCAGGCTGAGGGGATATAGCCAGTAGGACCGCCCCCTGGGTGGGGCTGTTCAGCTCTGAAGTTGTTAACACTTTTTCTGCCTAGTCACTCCTAAATGAAGGCTAATACCCACTTGTCAAGATTGAAGCTGTGTCCGTCCATGAACTCATAGAAAAGGATTTTACGGTGAGTACAAAAATCCTATTTTTTCTGGGGCCTGTGCATTGCAAATCCCATTGGCGGCCATTTGCCGTGGCCGTGCTTTGATGCAGGTCTGCAATTGCGGGCGGCCATTTTCTTGTGGTCCGCGTGCTTGTCCCGGCGGCCATTTTGGAGTGGGTTTTGACCTCTAGTGCTGGCTAAGCTTCCTGAACAGCGCGAACGGCACAATTTACCTCACACAGTTCCTCAGTCACACGCGGTGTGCGGATGGAGAGCAGGCAGCGGCGCTGAACAGTCTCTGGCTAGGCGGTGAGTCCCCTGGGTATACCCCCCTCGGTCAGTGCAGCAAGGAGGGTGGACAAAATTTTTGTGTCAGGTATCTTGACTAAGTCCCTAAGGGCTTGTCAGTGGGCAATATGGAGTCAGAAGCTGGCGTTTTTTCGCCAAACATTCCAGAGGCAGCAACTGGTGCCCCTGCACCTGCGGTTCCCATGGACGCTTTGTCGGCGGTCCTGGAGTCATTTGTTGCCAGGGTGGAAGCGGCGTGTGGGCGTAGGGGGGGTACTAAGTGCCCCCTCCCCTCGCCATCTCCTGGGGGATGTTCTGACTCAGACTTAGGCCTGGCTGCAGCTCAGGACCCCTGTTCTGGTATGTCATAAAAGGCGGACCAGGACCTTCCCTGTGAGGAGGACCCCTCATCTGGGTCAGCGCAAGACAGGGCACTTGTGAGTGCACTTATCAATACTCTCAAGCTGGAAGATGCGGCTGGGACTTCCACAGCAGGGCCTGTCCCTTTTGGGTCGCACAACCCGACCCGCTCTGTTAAGGTTTTTCCTTATGTTGATTTCTCTGACAAGTTCATAGATAAGGAATGGGAACGGCCGCAGAGGCCTTTTGCGGTCCCTCTGCGCATGGCGGTTCGTTACCCATTTGAAGAGAGTGTTTTGAAAAAATGGGCTTCTCCTCCGGTCGTTGATCCCCCGATCTCTAGGTTAAATAAAGTAACCACTATCCCGGTGGAGGGGACCCCTGCGTTTAAGGACCCTACTGATAGGAGGTCCGAAGTGGTGAGCCGCTCCATGTTCAACATGCTGGGGTCAGCATTGCGGCCTATATTGGTTGCTACCTTGGTGTCCCAGACACTCACTGAATGTGCAAAAATACTGCACCAGACTGTGGAGGAGCATCAGCTCCCTCCAGAATGCGTGTCACTGGCCGAACAGTTGGTACAGGGACCCGTGTACATCTGTGATGCAACCCTGGATTCAGCCCCTTTGATCTCCAGGGCCTCCGCATCTGCGGTGGTATTGCGCCACCTAATCTGGCTGAGATGCTGGTCCACTGACCAAGCTGCTAAGAAAACTCTGTCAGATTTGCCTTTCAATGGTGGGAGGCTTTTTGGTGCCTCACTGGACGACTTCATTAAAGATGTCACTGGAGGTAAAAGCACACTTCTCCCTCAGTCCACTAAAGGGAAGGAGCCGCGCCGTAAGCCGGGGCCCTCCTTTCCCACACAGAAGTGGTATTTTCGTCAGTCAGGACCTGCTGGCAGACCCTCCCAAGCGGACAAAGGTCCAGCTGGGGGACAGAAGTGTCCCTGGGTGCGCAAGCCAGCAAACAAGCCTGCTACCGCATGAAGTTTTGCCCCCGCCTGACTCCAGGGTGGGGGGACGGCTTTGCGGGTTGCAGCTCGGTGGACCTCCCTGCTCTCCAACCAGTGGGTCTGCGAGGTGGTCACCTCGGGGTACACGATAGAGTTCCTTTCTTGTCCACCAAACTGATTATTTCCCTTGAATCTGCCTCTCCTTCCGGCTCGTCGGGCTGCCCTCCAGGGGGGAGTGCGAGACTTGTTGCGGTGCGGGGTGATCATACCCGTACCACTACAAGACAGGTTTCAGGGTTTCTACTCGAATCTGTTTGTGGTCCCAAAGAGGGACGGAGTCCGTCCAATCTTGGACCTCAAGGCCCTCAATGCCTTTATAAAGATTCAAAAATTCCGGATGGAGACGATTCATTTGGTGGTGGCTGCGCTCCATCCCAGGGAGTTCCTGGCATCCTTGGATATCAAGGATGCATACTTGCATGTCCCCATATGTGTCAGGCATCAGAGGTTCCTGCGTTTTGCGATCGGCGAAGACCACTATCAATTTGTGGCTCTACCCTTTGGCCTAGCATCGGCACCAAGAGTTTTCACCAAGGTGCTTGCCCCGATTCTAGCTTTGCTAAGACAGCGCGGCATTGCTATCGTAGGCTACTTGGACGAACTTCTTCTGAGAGCTGCTTCAAGCTCAGAATTAGAGGAGGACGTGTCTATAGCCAGTCAGACTCTCCGTTAGTTTGGTTAGATACTGAACCTCCAGAAGTCGGTGTTAGTACCGACCCAGCGCCTAGAGTACCTGGGGTTGATTCTGGACTCCTCGGAGGCCAGAGTCTTTCTTCCCTTGGAGAAGTTGCAGACACTCCAGACTGCGGTGAGGTTGTTGACATCCCGCAAATGGTCGTCTCTCCGTTTTTGCATGCGAGTCCTGGGCTCGAGGCAGTACCATATGCCCAAATCCATACTCGGGTCTTGCAAAGGGAGATTCTCTCCAAATGGAACAAATCTCCGTTGTCTCTGGATCGTCAGATTCAGATAAGTCATCTAGTCAGGGCCTCTCTGAGTTGGTGGCTGAGCTCCCCGGCTCTTTGGTCCGGGAAGTCGTTCCTCCCCTTTCATTGGACTGTGATCACGACAGACGCCAGCCTGACTGGTTGGGGGGGAGTCTGGGGGGTTCAGGCGGCCCAGGGCCGCTGGACTCCGGACGAATCCCAACTGCCGATCAATGTCCTGGAACTCCAGGCGATCAGGCTGTGCCTCTCCGAGTGGTCACAGAGGCTACAAGGGCGTCCAGTCAGACAACGCCACCACAGTGGCACACGTCAACCATCAAGGAGGAACAAGAAGCTCGGCTTCAGCGTCAGCGGTCGCTCACATCCTGCGGTGGGCGGAAAGGAGCGTGCCGGCTCTATCGGCGGTTTACATTCCGGGCGTGGAAAACTGGCAGGCGGACTGAGTCGCCAGATGCTGGACCAAGGGGAATGGTCGTTACATCCGGAGGTTTTTCAACTCCTTTGCCGGAGATGGGGCACGCCAGATGTGGATCTCCTGGCTTCTCGACTCAATCGCAAGGTGTCGAGGTTCGTGGCCAGGTCCAGAGATGCCTGGGCAGACGCTTCCGACTCGTTGGTGGCCCCGTGGGGTCATTATCGACTAATTTATGCCTTTCCCCCACTGAAGTTGCTTCCTCGTCTGCTCCGCAGAGTAGAGACCGAGAGGATTCCGGTGATTCTCATCGCCCCGGATTGGCCCAGGCGTCCCTGGTACGCCGACCTCGTGCGCCTGGTGGCGGATGCACCTTGGCGACTGCCAATGCGGGAGGACCTTCTCTCGCAAGGTCCCATTCTTCATCCTGCTTTACAGTCGCTGGCTTTAATGGCATGGCTATTGAAAACCAGGTACTAAGGGACCGAGGCCTGTCGGATTCAGTCTTTTCAACCATGTTGAGAGCACGGAAATCTTCTAGGAAGATCTACCATCACACAAGTAGAGCCTACATCTCTATGGGTGAGGAGATGGAATGGCGTCCATGGGCATATTCGGTTTCCAGGATCAGAAACTTGCCTTAAGCACCATTAAGGGGCAGATTTCAGCCTTTGCTGTTTTCTTTCAGCGACCCCTGGCGGCTCATTCTTTGGTGAGCACTTTTGTGCAAGGGGTCCGACATGTGGCCCCTCCGGTCCAACCACCACTACCTCCGTGGGATTTGAATCTGGTGCTCTCGGTACTTCAGAAACCTCCATTTGAGGACATCAGGGAAATTCCTCTTTTGACGCTCTCTCAGAAGGTTGCCTTCCTAGTAGCCATAACATTGGTCAGGGGGGTTTCTGAATTGGTGGCCTTGTCTTGCAAGTCCCCATATTTAGTCCTCCATAAGGATAAAGCGGTGCTACACCCGCAGCCTTCCTTCCTTCCGAAGGTAGTTTTGGCTTTTCGCCTAAATGAGGACATTGTACTTCCATTCTTGTGTCGTCGGCCATCGCATCCCAAAGAGGTTGCGCTGCACTCTTTAGACGTGGTACGTGCCTTAGGGGTGTATCTGTCTGCTACGGCTCCGTGTTGGAGGTCTGACTCGCTGTTTGTGTCAGTATCTGGTCCGCAGAAGAGTCTGGCGGTTTCGACGGCCACCATTTCTCGTGGATCAGGCAGACCGTCATCCAGGCCTATGCTTTTAAGGGGCGGGCGTCTCCCTATTCCTGTCACGGCGCATTCGACCAGGGCTATTGGTGCCTCTTGGGCTTTCCAACATCAAGCGTCTGACTCACAAATGTGTAAGGCGGCGACCTGGTCGTTCGTTCACACTTTTTCAAAATTTTACAAGGTTGATGTGAGTGTATCTTCGAATGCTAGCTTCGGCCGCAAAGTTTTGCAGGCGGCTGTTTGAGGTTGCAACTCCTCCGTTGAGGAGCTCTGCTTGTTTGGGGTGAAATTGTTTTTTTGATTGCTGTTCCCACCCCTTGTTTTTTGACACTGCTTTGGGACATCCCAACTGTCAAGAATTAAAGCGGAGGTCCACCCACATTTTAAAGATTGCTTAAAACATTCCCAATTAGCATAAATAGAAACAAATGCCTAACCTTTTTTTTTTTTGTGTAGTTTTCGTTCTTCATCTTTCTCCATTGCTACTTCTGGGATTTCCTCCCGCGGGAGTAGGCGTGTCCTTTGCTGACCTATGTGTCGCTGTGTATGCCGGGATGTGTGCAGCAATGTCTCCTGGGAGCAAAGTGTCCTGCTTCCCAGTAGTAAAAGAGTAAACATGACGATAATTCAATCGTCACGTGACTCGTCTACCCGGTCATGTGATGCGCATTCACCTCTACACAGAAGAATATGCTTGTGGGCTTCAAGATGCCCACAAGCAAAATGGCAAATCCAGGAAGTGTTTTTATAAAGAGTTATTTATTATGAAAACGGACGGAGGATGTATAGCAGTGCTGGACAAGTGAGTACTACACATGCATAAGTAGTAGCATAGAATGCACTGGGAAAAAAAATGTATGGACCGCGGAACCTCCGCTTTAAGGAGCTGTGTCTGTCCATGGACGAAAAGAGAAAATAGGATTTTTGCACTCACCATAAAATCCTTTTCTCTGTCGTCCATGGACGGACACAGCACCCACCCCTCCTTTTTTAGTTTCTACTGCTTTTTACGAACTGAGGCTGCTGACTGCAGGGTGGAGGGTTATGTCTGGAGGGACTGCCCCCTGGACGGGGCTGTTCAACTCTGTTAAAGTAACATGTATTAAATATCTAACATGTTCTGCCTAGTCCTCTCCCAATAGAAGGAACATAACTCAACTGTCAAGAATTAAGGAGCTGTGTCCGTCCATGGACGACAGAGAAGAGGGTTTTACGGTGAGTACAAAAATCCTATTTTTTTCTTCTTTCTTGAGTTACATCTTTAGCCAAGTCGCTGTGACATGAAGCAAGGTGAGAAGTTTTACCTTAAAAGGTGCCCATACATACCCAGATCTAATTGTCCAATAAAAGTGCTGATTGCAAAGCCTTAAAGTGCCATTCCAGGCAAAATGTTTTTTCTAATAAGATTGGGGAAGGATTAGAACCCCAGTCAGGTTTTTTTTTTTTTTTTTTTTGCTGTAATAACTGTAGGTTGGATCACTTGATCCATATTGTAGAATACAGTGACTCTGGTTAGACAGCTTTTGAACATGAGGGGTGTTTTAAAGTGGATGTAAACCCACTCTCATCCTTTCTAAACTACTGCCATAGTGCTGAACTATAAGGATATAGATGCCTCCTGCATGTATCCTTATCTGTCAAATGTCTCCCCTCTGTCTGTTATTAGAACTGAAAAACTGCAGATTCTGTAGGTGGATCTTTTGTCTGGAGCTCGGTGGGTGGAGTCGTGATGTCAGTAGACTCCCAGCCCACCTCTACACTCCCCTTGTCAACATGCATTTTCTCCTGTGGATTCCTTCTGCTATGATCACTAACATCCAGTCAAAATACAGAAAAGTAACCACATGACTTCAGAAAAGGAGTGGGGGTGGGAATTAAAAAATTATGCCTGTCTAAAGCTAGTGCACGAGATATGTAAATAACCTGTCACTCAAAGCAAGGGGACGGGACGGACAAAGGTTTTTCTCTGTTTGTCCATTTTATTTCACTGAACAATGAAAGAGGATTGCTTAGAGCTGGATTAACTTTGTGGCAAGACCTGGCACAAATGATAGGAAATCTTATACTTGTCACAGCAAAAAAATAAAATAAAAATTTCGGGTTTACATCCACTTTAAGGGGCCTTGGATGAATAGTAGACTGTAAAGGAAAAACAAAACAAAAGTCCAAAAGTATTGATTAAGTCCAAAGACAATAAGCCAAGGTGGATTGGAACTAAAAGCTATCACAAGAGATTGAACACGTTTAAGCATATTTTTCACTTAATTGACCAAATTCACAGATACCCATGTTTCCGTACTCAAAGGCTTGCTTTAATGTGTCATTCTAGTTGGAGCGATACCCCTGTAGGAGCTGCTGGTTTAATTTTGGGCCTGCCGTTAACCTTACTGTTCCATACGCTCGTCTCAGGGGTTCTCCTTGAAGAGTTGTCCTTAAGAAAGTCCGCACCAACACAAAGTCTCTTTCAAGGGGTTTATTGATTAAAGTTTCCAACAGAGGGGGGTGAAGGGATGGGGAGGACTCAGATACCTTAATTGCGGATCACAGGTATTTTCTTGGGTCCAGAGGAACAACTGTCTCCACGCTGGACTCGGCAACCCCCGGATAGGCCCACCCTCTCGGGCCTAGCAACCGATACGTCGTTCGATCACAGTCTCTGCCACAGACTTGTGAAAGTAGAATTTGTTCAATAGTCTCTGCCACAGACTTGTGCACCCCCTCACTGGGTTACTTTCTGATGAAAAAGAACACAGCTCTCAGTGCCAGGATCTTTCAGCCGTTCCGGCAGCACTGTGAGGTAGATTTTGATCCGGATACATCCTCCAATTGAGTACTCAATTGCTCGGTCCCTTCCCACAGGCAGGGCGACACAGGATCATCCCTGGATCAGTAGGCCCCAGCGACTCCTGGGCCTACATCTCAGTAATGGAGACTCAGGCCAACATGGCCCTGAGGCTGAAACTGCCAGCGCATCCCTAAGGCCAGAAGGGCCCTCAGGTTGGGATACGGGTGGCGCCCACTACTCACGAACGACCCCACAAAATGGTGTCTGTCCCTTAAGTACCCTCTCCCAGAATGCGCAGCGGGTTGACCACGCCCCCTGGGCTGATTCTGGGAAAGAGATACCCAACGCATCCAGCCTGCTGCCTTTCCAACCCTGACCGGTAGTGACAGCGACACCCACCGTCAGGGGGGAAAAAATCATGCAACCAGCTGAACTGAAACAGAGGTATAATTTGAATATTAAACAGTGATGGTGTTAAGCGCTGTGTTTAAACAGACAAAAAAAGGAGAGAGAAGTGAGAGTAGTGTGACTGATAACACACTCAATCAAAACATATATATAATGTGACCTTGATCTGAATAAGTTAGCTAGGTAGGTAAAGGAACTCTAATCCTCTACTATTCACATCCGTCCATCCTAGCCAATTGTGAATAATCAAAAAGGAAGAAAGGTATATAAAGGGTGAATTATCTAAAAAAATGTACTAATAACATAAAACAATCCACAAAAATGTATACAATACAATTGACAAAAAAATATATGTGTATAAAAATCCAAAAAAAATCCAATTTACACCATGCAATTTCAAAGTGAATATACAGTGGTTCCCATCACCAAAGTGAACCGGTACATAAACTGAAAAAATGGTATACACATCAGTATGATATTCCAAATACTGGTCTCTCTTCAGTGCTCCACCTCTGTGCCTGCAAGCAGCTTACCTTATTGCTATTAAAGCTTAGCATGGGCAGGTCACAGGGTGTTGAGGCGTTGAGGGCTGGTGAGCAGAGGTTATAGCAGTGCTAGTCTCCTTCCTATAGCTGTAATCCTCTCACACGTCACACATAGATGCAGAAAAGAAAAAAAACAATGTAGTGTAGTTCCGCTAATGTCTCGAGGCACAGACAGGCATCAGATAAACACTCACATTGAGAGAGAGACAGTGGGGCCCGTCTCTACGAGCACGGAACTCGTCGTCCCTCAAAGTGTCAGTGGCTCTGTGTGGCTCTCCAAACAGCAGGGGATCTCAGTGGATCGTAGTAATTAAGCACCGAGGTGAGCAGCAAAGTGGACGGGTATTTGCTGCTCACCTCGGTGCTTAATTACTACGATCCACTGAGATCCCCTGCTGTTTGGAGAGCCACACAGAGCCACTGACACTTTGAGGGACGACGAGTTCCGTGCTCGTAGAGACGGGCCCCACTGTCTCTCTCTCAATGTGAGTGTTTATCTGATGCCTGTCTGTGCCTCGAGACATTAGCGGAACTACACTACATTGTTTTTTTTCTTTTCTGCATCTATGTGTGACGTGTGAGAGGATTACAGCTATAGGAAGGAGACTAGCACTGCTATAACCTCTGCTCACCAGCCCTCAACGCCTCAACACCCTGTGACCTGCCCATGCTAAGCTTTAATAGCAATAAGGTAAGCTGCTTGCAGGCACAGAGGTGGAGCACTGAAGAGAGACCAGTATTTGGAATATCATACTGATGTGTATACCATTTTTTCAGTTTATGTACCGGTTCACTTTGGTGATGGGAACCACTGTATATTCACTTTGAAATTGCATGGTGTAAATTGGATTTTTTTGGGATTTTTATACACATATATTTTTTTGTCAATTGTATTGTATACATTTTTGTGGATTGTTTTATGTTATTAGTACATTTTTTTAGATAATTCACCCTTTATATACCTTTCTTCCTTTTTGATTATTCACAATTGGCTAGGATGGACGGATGTGAATAGTAGAGGATTAGAGTTCCTTTACCTACCTAGCTAACTTATTCAGATCAAGGTCACATTATATATATGTTTTGATTGAGTGTGTTATCAGTCACACTACTCTCACTTCTCTCTCCACAGCGCTTTAACACCATCACTGTTTTATATTATTTTTAGTTTCCCTGAATCGGATTCATAGGTGTTCAGCAGCAGTGCCCCCTTCCCTCCCCCCCCCCCCCCTTTTCCCCCTAGCCAGGTATTCATTTCACGTTAGGGCAGCGCGGGAGTTCCCCCAAAATTTTTTTTATCATTTGAATACAATCCTTCTGAGCCAAAATATCGCGCAAACAACTATAATTTTAACACATAGCACCCACTCATTGGGAGCAGGGCGCTACATAGTGGAATTCCAGCTTACACCAAACTAGACTTAAACCTATCCCCTCCAACACCTATGCCAACTAAACCTGTGTAAGAAAGATGCATATTCTTACCTATTTTCAGGCTGCTCCTGACCAGTCATGTGATCTCCCCTGTGTCAGCCAGCACGGCTTCAGGGAGGAGGAGGAGAAGGAGGGAGTGCCGACAACGGATGGGCCCATGAAGTCTATGGGTAAGGTCACCCCTCCGGGCTTTACTAGCCATTGTCGGAGCGCTCTCTCCTCTCCCCTGCAGCTGCTGCTGGCTGACACAGGGGAGATCACATGACCTGACCAGAGCAGCCTGAAAATAGGTAAATATATACAGTGGAACCTTGGTTTACGGGTAATGCGGTTAACAAACGTTTTGAAAGACGAGCAACTTTTTTTTTTTTTAATCCTGACTCGGTTTGCGAGTGTTTGTCTCGCAAAACGAGCTAAATTCAAGCTAATGGGGAGTGCAGTACCGCATTTCGCCAGAGGTGCAGGGGTGCCGGTGACACTCAGAACGGTTCGGAGCCGCTCGGAAATACTCGGAATCACTCGGAAATACTCAGCTCCCAAAGGTTTCCGAGATCAGCCGAGCTGTCCCCGAGTTATTCTGAGGTTCTCTGGCGCCCCCCACCTCTGGCCCCATGTGGTATTGCATGCCAAAGAAGTCAATGCGGAACAAATTATTATCTTCGTTTCCATTGACTTCTGTGGGGAAACTCGCTTTGATATGCGGGTGCTTTGGATTACAAGCATTCTCCTGGAACGTATTATGCTCGTAATCCAAGGTTCCACTGTACATCTTTCTTACACCAATTAGTCAGCATAGGGGGGAGGGGCAGTTTGAAGGCTAGTTAGGTCTAAGCTGGAATTCCACTTTAAGCATATAAGGAATATGTCTAATTATTCATCACAGTGCATATGGTTATAGTTGCTAAACATCTAATAAATAAAGAGCAGTACGTATGTTGTGTCCCAGCCTATAGGCAGTTCTGTGTATCACTTACTTATAGCTTAGAGACAGACATGACACCAAGCTGGGTCACACCAGGACAGCAGAGGGACCCAGTGTTTCCATCTGGTAACCAGCCTTTTCCTGCCGTCATGTGACAATCCTGTGCATTGGTTTATTTATAACTGTCACGTCCTGCACACTAGTCAGGTAATGGGATTCCTCTTGCAGTTCACATTAGGCGTGTGACATACAACCACTGTTGATATCAATGTATGTTCTTACCAGGGTGCCTGCAATGTGATGTTTTCGTGCTTAAAGCGGACCTTCAGTCATTTTTTTTCAACTTTCCATCTATTAAATCTTCTGCTCTTGTTGTTTAAACTTTGGATAGTAAAACATTTTTTTTTTCTGCCTGTGAATACCTTATACAGCCCACTTCTTTTTTCTTGTCTGGTAAAAAGCCCAGGCTTATGACATCATGCACAGAGAGAGTTTGCCAGGAAGGGAGGGGGGGATAAGTCATAAGAGGGCCAATGAGAGCTGCAGGGCTGGAGGTGTACCCGTGTGTGTGTTTAAATCCAGGCAGCAGCTTCAGCTGCCCCCAGTTAAAATAGATGCAGCCAGACTCCGTGGAGGGAGATTTCTGCAGCATATTTGGCATGTACAGAATCACAGTATATATAAAATAATATGCAAAGTGGTTGGAGGGAAGCTTCAGAATGGCAAAGATGTTTTTATTACAAATTATGTTAGCAGACTGCAGTTCCTCTTTAAGGTTCCGTTGGATGTTACAGCTTCTGCATACCAGTGTGTGGATTGGACCTGTATTTTATTATTTTAGTGACTTGCAAATAAGCATCTATTTTTTGGGTCTTTATATCAGAGTGGTCTGGTTTTGCTGAACCCTGCACACACATTGGTGGTTCTTTGCAAGCACAGCACACATAAGCTGGCACATTGGGCTTATTTACTGAGGCAAAGACTAAAATACAAGCTGTAGTAACCCATGACAACCTATCTGAATTTGCCTTTGTCATTTAGCTGGATTCAATGTATTGAAAGTTTATTGTTTAGGGATGTCCCTGTATGATATCGGTGCATTTTGTATTGCCTTAAGGCCCCTTTCACACTGGGGCGTTTTTCATGCGGTTTAGCGCTAATAATAGCGCTGTTATACCGCATGAAAAAATCCTGCCCTGTGCCTTCAATGTGAAAAGCCCGAAGGCTTTCACACTGAAGCGGTGCGCTAGCAGGACCGCTCCAAAAGTCCTGCTAGCCGCTTCTTTACAGCGGTAAAGGAGCGGTGTGTTCACCGCTCCTTTACCGCGGTCTCCCATTGAAATCAATGGGACAGCGCGGTAATACCGCCCGCAAACCGCGGCAATAGCCGCGGTTTGCGGGCGTTATTAACCCTTTTTCGGCCGCTAGCGGGGGTTAAATTAACCCCCCTAGCGACCGCATACCGCGGTAAGAACGACGGTATAGCAGCACTGAAAATCGCGCTGCTATACCGCCACCGCACCTGCCCGCCCCAGTGTGAAAGGGGCCTTAATGTATTGTCTTGTTGTGCTCTAGGTTTGATCCTGTGTGTGTTGGTGTACATAAAGACTTCTGCTTTATTTAGTCCAGCTGTATATAAAAAAAATAGCACGGCACTATATAATGACCAAGGTAGAGAGCAGCCCTGTTCTTTGGTCTGATCATTATATACCAGACACGACTAACTTATTAATTCTGCATTTGAATGTAATAACATATTAGAATAATACACGTTACTGTGAAGCTGGCCATACATGCATAGATTTAGGCCCCATGCACACGAGACGCTGTTATTTGCTGTTAAACGCGCGTTCAGAGGCAGTTGGACGCTTTTTTCAACTGCTCCTGAACCCATTCAATGTTATCCTATGTGTCCATGCACACACTCTCGTTTTTTGGCGTTTACAAGCAGTTGCGTTTAACCTCGTTTTTCCAGAAGCAAAAAAATGGGTTCAGACGCAAAAGTTTCAGACGCTAAACGCGGTACCGGCGTTTTGCCGCGTTTGCGTTTATAAGCGTTTTTAAAGGTGACCTATTTTTTAACATTAGAAATCTCAAAAATGATGGCAAATGATGAAAAACTAGTAAAAAATATAAAAGAAAACTGTAATTGCTTGCATTGCATTGTGGACAATCCACAACTTGTGGCAGGTAACGTGGCAAGTGGACAATCAACAACTTGTGGCAGGTGATGTGGCCAGGTGACGTGGCAAGTGGACAATCCACAGCTTGTGGCCAGGTGACGTGGCAGGTGACGTGGGCAGGTAAGAGTGGCCAGGTGACGTGGCAGGTGATGTGGCAAGTGGACAATTCACAACTTGTGGCAGGTGATGTGGCCAGGTGACGTGGCAAGTGGACAATCCACAGCTTGTGGCCAGGTGACGTGGCAGGTGACGTGGGCAGGTAAGAGTGGCCAGGTGACGTGGCAGGTGATGTGGCAAGTGGACAATTCACAACTTGTGGCAGGTGATGTGGCCAGGTGACGTGGCAAGTGGACAATCCACAGCTTGTGGCCAGGTGACGTGGCAGGTGACGTGGGCAGGTAAGAGTGGCCAGGTGACGTGGCAAGTGGACAATTCACAACTTGTGGCAGGTGACGTGGCACGTGATGTGGCCAGGTGACGTGGAAAGTGGACAATCCACAACTTGTGGCAGGTGACGTGGCTAGATGACGTGGCAGGTAATGTGGGCAGGTAACATGGCTAGGTGATGTGGCAGGTGACGTGGCAAGTGGACAATCCACAACTTGTGGCAGGTGACGTGGCCAGGTGACGTGGCAGATGACGTGGCAAGTGGACAATCCACAACTTGTGGCAGGTGACGTGGCCAGCTGACGTGGCAGGTAACGTGGCCAGGTGACGTGGCAGGTAACATGGCCAGGTAACGTGGCAAGTGGACAATCCACAACTTGTGGCAGGTGACGTGGCACGTGATGTGGCCAGGTGACGTGGCAAGTGGACAATCCACAACTTGTGGCAGGTGACGTGGCAAGTGATACGCTAAATACAAGTACACTGCTGCTCTCTCAGCTGCTGCTACTCACTCTGGTCTCACAAACTGGCTGAAATGGTTAAAATTTACTCTTTTTTGAGCTTAGGGAGGGTCTATGATGAAACGCTTATAAACGCAAACGTGGTTAAACGCCGCTAAACGCGGCCGCAAACGCGGCAAAACGTGCGTTTATAAACGCCGGTTTCAGCGTTTAAAAACGTGTGTTCAGCAGAGTTTGCACCTGCGTCTCGTGTGCATGGGGCCTTATTTTGCTCAGCCTAAAGAGCACGGATGAATGAATTTTCCTTGTGGGCTATTGTATTCTGACAGCTGACACCTGTGGCTGTCAGAGTACCTAAAAAGGGCTGCATCTGAGTAGCTCCTTCAATGAAAGTCAGTGGGCACCCAAGGCTTGAATTTGGGGAAATTGAGCATAAGGAATTTTTCTACCTGCTGTGTTCATCCTAATCTCAGTAATATAGTTGACTTTGAACTAAAATAACACATTACATTTATAACTGTTGATGTTTTCTAGGGAGAAAGGGGACTACCTGGAGAAGTTGGGGTACCTGGAAACCGTGGCAATGAAGGCGGCATGGGATTTCCAGGAGCCAAAGGAGAGCCAGGAACAAAAGGCCAACTGGTGAGAATTTCTTATGCTTATAGTGTGACTTTTGGTAAAAAGAACCAGTTACAAATGGGTTCATGCCAGATTCATCTTTAATGAATCGGCAGGCTTACCTATGAAAGGTGTATTTTTTATCACCTTAAGTGATTAAAGTATTAACTTTACTTCATTTGTCTGAGGATGACTTTGGAGCTGAGAGTTTGTGTTCAGAGATCATCTTGAGGTCTAGATGCTGTTAGGAGGGGGATCAATCACCTAAATCCAAGCTAATAAGACAGCTCCCAAGCAACCATAATGGTATGAAACATAGAGCCCTGTAGTTTACATTCCCTTTACAGTGCCTTGAAAAAGTATTCATACCCCTTAAAATTTTCCACATTTTGTCATGTTACAACCAAAAACGTAAATATGTATTTTATTGGGATTTTATGTAATAGACCAACACAAAGTGGCACATAATTGTGAAATAGAAGGAAAATTATAAATGTTTTCAATTTTTTTTTACAAATAAATATTTGAAAAGTGTGCAGTGCATTTGTATTCAGCCCTCCTGAGTCAGTACTTTGTAGAACCTCCTTTCGCTGCAATTACAGCTGCAAGTCTTTTTGGCTATGTCTCCACCAGCTTTGCACATTTAGAGAATGACATTTTTGCCCATTCTTCTTTGTAAAATAGCTGAAGCTCTGTCAGATTGGACAGAGAGTGTCTGTGAACAGCAATTTTGAAGTCTTCCCACAGATTCTCAATTGGATTTAAGTCTGGACTTTGACTGGGCCATTCTAACACATAAATATGCTTTTATCTAAACCATTCCATTGTAGCTCTGGCTGTATGTTTAGGGTCGTTGTCCTGCTGTAAGGTGAACCTCTGCCCCAGTCTGAAGTCTTTTGCAGACTCTAACAGGTTTTCTTTGAAGATTGCCCTGTATTTGGCTCCATCCATCTTCCCATCAACTCTGACCAGCTACCCTGTTTCACGGTGGGGATGGTGTGTTCAGGGTGATGTGCAGTGTTAATTTTCTGCCACACATAGTGTTTTGCTTTTGGCCAAAACGTTCAATTACGGTCTTATATGCCCAGAAAACCTTCTTCCACATGTTTGCTGTGTCCTCCACATGGCTTCTCACAAACTGTAAACTGAACTACTTATGGCTTTCTTTCAACAATGGCTTTCTTCTTGCCACTCTTCTATAAAGACCAGATTTGTGGAGAGCACGACTAATAGTTGTCCTGTGGACAGAATCTCCCACCTGAGCTGTGGATCTCTGCAGCTCCTCCAGAGTTACCATGGGCCTCTTGGCTGCTTCTCTGATGAATGCTCTCCTTGCCCGGCCAGTCCGTTTAGGTGGACGGCCATGTCTTGATAGGTTTGCAGTTGTGCCATACTCTTTCCATTTTTTGATGATGGATTGAACAGTGCTCTGTGAGATGTTCAAAGCTTGGGATATTTTTTTATAATCTAACACTGCTTTGAAGAGGAAGTAAACCCTGATGGGTTTTACTTCCTCTTTTGTTCCCTGCAAAGTAAAAGCATAATGGGCTAGTATGCATCGCATACTAGCCCAATATGTGCCACTTACCTGCAAACAAAGCCTGTGATGTCCCCGCTGGTGGCCGCGTCCATCTTCACCCCTCTTCCTTCCGGGGCCGTGGACTCTGACTCATTGACTGGCTGAGTCACATGACGTCACTCCTGGGCATGCGTGCGGGAGCCGACGGTCACAGCAGGGGCCCTGTAGAAATGGCACGATCGCGCCCCCAATGACGTCTGCGCAAGTGTATATGACAAATATCTCCTAAACTGTGCAGGTTTAGGAAATATTTCCAGTACCTACAGGTAAGCCTTATTATAGGCTAACCTGTAGGTAAAAGTGGTATGTAAGGGTTTACAACCACTTTAAACTTCTTCTCCACAACGTTATCCCTGACCTGTCTGGTGTGTTCCTTGGCCTTCATGATGCTGTTTGTTCACTAAGGTTCTCTAACAAAACCTCTGAGGGCTTTACAGAACAGCTGTATTTAAAATTAAAATAAATTACACACAGGTGGACTCTATTTACTAATTAGGTGACTTCTGAAGGCAAATAGTTCCACTAGATTTTAGTTGGTAAATGGGGCTGAATACAAATGCATGCCACACTTTTCAGATATTTGTAAAAAAAAAAAAAAAACCCCATTTATCATTTTTCTTCAACTTCACAATTATGTGTCACTTTGTGTTGGTCTATCACTTAAATTTCCAATAAAATACATTTACGTTTTTGGTTGTAACCAGACAAAATGTGGAAAATGTCTAGGGGTATGAATACTTTTTCAAGGAACTGTACCTACAGAGTTCAGTTGCATGGTATTATGTGCAGACTCTAGCCTCAATTCTCAAAGCCTAATGGCAGATAAGGTTCAATATTGAGAAATGTAGCATGTCAGGGGGTCACCATCCCTTAAAGTGAAAGTTCCATTTTTGGTTGGAACTCCACTTTAAAGGCTTACTCCACCCTTTGTCACATGTTGAATGTTACACTTGCATATAAGGTGTAACATGTTGCTAAGCAAACACTGTCACTTTTGAAATTGGTGCAGCTGTGCAGGGCTTTGCTTACATAGCCATGTAATTTATTCACAGAGATCCAGTCCCAACTTCCACTGTGGCAGGTAGACTTGTAGTTCTCAATGTAACACCAGTGTGGTAATCACCATTATCATTGTCCATTGGCACTGCCACCAGCTCTCAAACTTAAAGTATGGATATATTTGTTTTTCCTGAAAAAATATGTACACTTTTTAAAAGGTCAAATTCGCATTTAACTTTAGATTGTGGAAAGGGTTCTTTACTATTAAAGCATTAAAAATGTGTTACTCCCTCCCCCAGGAAGTGGTACTAGCGAATGTTGACAACTTGTATACCTCAGGAAGCAGAATATACAGGGGTATGGGAATTGTTATAGAATACAAATCGCATACACACAGGTTAAACTGGATGGACCTATGTTTTTTTTTTAAACTTATAAAAATAGAAACTATGTAACTATGATTCCCAAGGGTTTCCCCTCAGTCTTGATCTGTCAGGTGGTGGACCTCAAAGATGCAGAGAGCGGACTTGAAGATGTCGGTGACACTTTCTTTCACCATTACAGAGTGAGTGCAGGCCTGTCCTCAGCCTTCTGGATTAGTGCTGGGTGCCATTCAACCCTATAGACCAGGGGTCTCCAAACTTTTTAAACAAACAACCAGTGTATATTTCTTAAGACTTTAGGGGGGGCTGGACTGTGGATAGCGGCAGTAGATATTTTCCTGGCGTCAGTGGGAGTAAGCTTTACCACATTTGGTATTAGTTGGAGGAATAGTGCCTCATCGTTGCTATCATTGGCAGGAATGGAACCCCATTGCTGGCGTCAATGGAAGAAATGGTGCCCCATTGTTGATGTCAATTGACAGAATAGTGTATTGGGGGGGGGGGGGACAGTGCCCCAAGGGCTGGATAAAGGCAAGCAATAGCATTTGGAGACAACTGCTATAGACTGAGGACATTTGGGGGTGAAAATGGAGTACTGCAATGGACAGCGCTAAAATGAAAATGGGTTTTGAAGCTTGGGTTTGTTTTTATTTATTTATTTCAATTTTTTTGTTTAATTTTTTTTTATTTTTTTATTATGAGTATAGATCGACACACAATCTGTACTTTTCATAAACTTAATAAATGTCATTGTGATTGCACAGAGGAATGTGCCTAAGGTGTGATAACAAAACAGCCAGGTTCAATCAAACTGATGTTTTTTGAGCTCTTTGTACATTTAGTCAATCAAAAAGAAATGTGTGCCACAGTTAACCAGATAACAGGACAATGACATTTTCTGACCTACAAATCACACTGCTTATTCACTGATGCTCTTATGTTTTATGACGAACACCGTCAACTTTTTCAGTGTAATGCATAAATCTGCTCAAGTGCTTACAAGATTAAACTACAGAAACAGGCTTTGGGTGTCTAGAGGGTTTGTTTTATTTGCTTTTTTGTTGCCAATTATGTGTCCTTATTTTTTAAGACCACCTATATTCTGTCCTAATTGTCCTTTTCAGGGGGACCCTGGAGAGACTGGATTCCCCGGCATAGCTGGCCTGTTTGGACCAAAGGTATCCAATCTGTGATCTCTGGCAACTTTCTTCAAGCATCTTTGTGCACTCCTTATAGAAAATTTGTGGCCTTAGGCACCCCCAACATAACTGTAGTTTATCGACAATATTATACTTTTTCTGATGACACAAACCAGCAAGCTTCCAAATTTGTCAGGACTTTGTGGTTAGTCGGGTGGTTGGCAGCTTTGCCTGCTGGTAATTGTGGGTTTTGACTAGTTATTCATGTACAAGTAGGCAGTAGAGGAGTCTGTGGGCACTGCATGCCAAGGCTCGGGTACCGTAACCAATTAATTTGTACTTTTATAATCCCTACAGGGACCTCCAGGTGACTTTGGATATAAGGGCATTCAGGGACCGAAAGGACCTCCTGGCTTAATGGTGAGTCATTTCCAGCAATCTGATCAGCCATTCTGGCAAAAAAAAGTCACAATTAAAGGATTTATCAAATCTGGTTAATTGCTGATTGTGCTGTTTTCATTCTAAATTTCAAACTGCCCTAGAGATATATACACACATAGAAGACATTGATAATTAGATAAGGTATGTCAGAGACAGGCGAGAATGGTCGTGAGCTCCGATACTTGTTCCAGTTCTACGACTAGACGCGGTCTTGTGGGAATGTTTTAAGGTCTTTATCTACCTGGTTTATCTGGGCAGGAGAGATGTGGTTATGGTAAATACAAGCAACTTGGTGTGACTGCTCTACAGCCTTAAAGTGATGCTAAAGGTTCATAAAAAAAAAAAAAAAAACATGTTATACTTACCTGCTCTTTGAAATGGTTTTGCACAGAGCAGCCCCGATCCTCCTCCTTATTTCAGGGCCCCCGTCGGCACTCCTGTCTCCTCCCTCCTGCTGCGTGCCCCCAGAGCAAGCTGCTTGCTATAGGGGCATTTTTGCATGCTTGCTTCCAAGCTGCCACTGTTTGTCCATAAGACACACACTCCTCCGCCCCCACTCCCTCCTCACTTTCTGTGATTGACCGCAGCGGGAGCCAATGCCTCCTGCTGCTGTGTGTCTGCCAATAAGGAGGGAGAGACCCAGGACAGCCTCTGTGCTTGTGCAAACTACTGGATCGAAATAGGGGCTTTAGATTGGTAAAGGGGGGGTTGGGGCTGAGGGGGGAGCTGCACACTGAAGTTTTTTACCTTCATGCATAGAATGCATGAGGGGAAAAAACCTGCAGCCTTTACAACCACTTTATATTTATTTTACACTTTTTTAATTAAGGGCTCATTCACACCAGCCCACCTGAGTTAACACTCCAGATAACGGAGTGAGGATGTGAAGGGTGTTGTGATGCATTTCACAGTTTCCTTTTACTCTTTCGTTCATGGACGGAAACAGCATCATATTCTTGACATTAGGGTATTAGCCTTCTATCAGGAGAGGACTAGGCAGAAAAGCATGTTAAGTGTTAAACATACATCACAACTGTATAGTACCGCCCTGGGGGCGGTCCCACTAGGTACAACCCCTCTCCCTGCATCTTGCAGCTCAGTTTTTTTCTGCCTAGCATAGGAGAAGGACCTGGCTCCCTGTGGGCCCCTTGGTCCTGTGGATTTTTTCTATTTTTTTCTACTTTTTGATCCTGAAATCTACTATCAACTAACCGACTGGGTGACAGGCTGGATCCTCGATCCTTGTAGTCCCCCCAGTTTTGGCCATCGAGCGTGTGCCGACCTTTAGCTACTCGCTGGGTCATCCACGACATGCCCCGTTGGTCCAGGGGTGGCCGGTGAGCTATATGCTCCGGGGCACACATATGACCGGGCTATATGTCCGTGTCACAGTGTGCCGGGCCGACAGCCATGCCGTAACCGCGCGGACGTTAGGTCTGTCAGGAATGCCTTCAGCGAGTCCACGCAGGATGGGTAAGTAGCAGTCCCCCTGCTCCGGCAGGGTGGCACGGCTGGGCATTCCCAGGGAGGTCGATTAGGGGGTTCCCACCCTCCCTTTCCTCTCTTCCTGTCCTTTTACCCCCTGCCCATGCTCTGTGGGGCTGGGCCTGCTGTAGTGACCGGGGGTCCTCCAGGGGGGGGCTCCGTGTCCTTGCTGGGGGCTGTGCGGGGTGCCCAGGGTCCGCTCTCTGTGGGGGGTGTTGTTTGGTGCCATGGGGGGGCCTCCACGCTGAGGCCTAGCGTGTTCTCTTTTACCTCAGAAGCGCTCGGCGGCCACTTTGGCGGTGTCCGGCGCCATTTTCTTGTAGTTTGCGGGTTTTATACAGGGGCGGCTGGCAGCCATTTTCTTGTAGTCTCGGCTCGGTTTTTGCCTCTAGCGGTGAAAACGTCTCTTCTGAATGGCGCAAATGGCGCAGTACACCTCAGGCACAGGAATACACTGCAGCCATGCCTGTTAGGAGACATATGGGGAGAGCGGACGGAGGCGCTGGCAGCACCTGGACCAGAGCGGTAAGTCCCCTGGGGTCCCTCACTCTGAGCAGCTAGGGGTGGATTTTGTTTTTGCTGCCTTGCCTTGGTCCCTATGGGTGTCAGGCAAGTGCGGGTTGCATGGCGTCAGAAGCTGGCGTTGTCTTTCCCTGACAATACTGTGGTGGCAACCGGTGCCCTGTACCTGGGGTGTGTATGGATGCCTTGTCGGTGGTCCTGGAGTCCCTTATTACCAGGGTAGAAGCAGTGTGCGGGCGCAAGGGGGGTAAAAACGCCCCCTCCCCCCACCATCTTCGGAGTAGAGTTCTGATTCAGACTTGGGCCTTGCTGTGGCAGATGTCCCCTGCTCTGACCTGTCAGAGGATGCAACCTAGGACCTTCGGACTGTGTGGAACTGCATTCTCGCTTGCTTCCGTGTCCGGGTCAGCGCTAGAAGGTGCTTGTTGGAGCACTTATCACCGCGTGCGGGCTCCCCAATAAAAATGGAGGTTATGGCGAGTGCATCTATTATGGTGTCGGTCCCTTCTTGGTCCTACAAGCTGGCCCGCACCGCTGGGAGGTTTTCCCTACAAGCTTATTGGATAAGTTTACATGCAAAAAATGGGAACGGCCGCAGCGTTTCAAAAAATCGCATGGCTGTCCGTTGTCCCTTTGCAGAATGTTTCCTGATGAGGGAGATCTCCCCCGATGGGGCCCCCTGGTATCCAGGGCCAGGCCCTTGTTCAGGGTATGGGGGTCAGCATTGCGGCCACTGTTGGCCACGACCCTGGGGTCACTGATACGTCCTTAATGGACAAGATTTTCTGCACCGTGATTTGGATAGCAAATGGCTTCCCAGGTCTTCATGATAGCCGACCAGGTGGTGCATGGCATTAAGTATGTCTGCAATGCGGCCTTAGATACAGCTTCCTGGCTGTCAAGTACCATCAGTATCTGCGGTGGGGCTACGCCGCATGATTTGACTGGGATGCTGGTCTGCGGACCAGACGTCCAGGAAGGCTCTGGCGGATTTGCTCTGCCGGGGTTAGAGGTTTTTGGAACCTCGCTGGATGACATTATTAAAATGTTGTTTGGGGGGAGAGCACTGTGCTCTCACAAACTCAGAAAAGATAAGGAGCTGCGCTGTAGGCCAGGGCCCTCCTTTTTTTTTTTTCCGCTCACAAGCGTTTTTTTCCTTCTGCCGGGCCCGCAGGTAAGCGGCCCCGGGCCGACAGGGCGCCCGCTAAGGGACTGAAAAAGGTCTCCCCATTTCTCGCAAGCAAAACATGCCTGCGAGCAACTCTGCTGCGACATGGAGGTTTTTTCCCCTGCCCGCCTATGGGGTGGGGGGTCGCCCTTGTGAGCTTGCAGCTCGGTGGACCTCCCTAATTCTGACCAGTGGGTCTGTGAAGTGGTTTCATCTGGGTACAAGATGGAGTTTTCTTCTCTTATCCACCAAAAAACTGATTTTTTTTCTTCCAACCTTCATCCCCTTCTGGCCTGCCGGGCTGCCTTGTGTGGGGCAGTGCAGGACCTGCTCATGTGCAGGGGATAGTACCTGTTTCGGTGCCGGAAAGGGTTTTCAAGGAATCTACAATCTGTTTGTAGTCCCAGAGAAGAAAGGGGTCGGTCCGGTCCTGGATCTCAAGACCCTCAACAGCTTTGTGATAGCACAAAGGTTCAGGATGGCAGCTTGTCACTTTGTGGACGCTGCCCTACATCCGGGGGATTTTTTTGCCGCCATCTTTGGACATCCAGGACGCATTTTATTGCAGTCCCCATATGCGTCAGGCATCAGAGGTTTCTGCGGTTTGCAGTCTGGGATGAGCACTACTAAATAGTGGCTCTCCCTTTTCGGCCTGGTGTCGGCACCGGGAGTTTCTTCAGTGTGCCCGCCCCGATCCTGTCCTTGCTGAAGCAACGAGGGATCGCAATCATGGGCTATTTGGTCGATCTCCATCTGAGAGCAGATTCCGCCTCAGAATTCGGGGTGGATGGGTCGATTGCCAGTCTGGCTCTTCGGGAGTTTTGTTTGGGTACTGAACCCCCAGAAGTCGGGTTGGTGCCAACTTCACGCCTGGAATACCTGGGTTCGATCTGGACCCCTCAAGGACGAGAGTCTCTTTCTCCCTTTGCAAATTGCAGACTCTTCAGGCTGCGGTACAGCGGTGGGCGTCACGCTGGTGGTGGTCACTGCGCTTTTCCATGCGTCTCCTGCTTTTTCATGGTAGCCACATTCAAGGCGGTCCCGTGTGTTCAATTCCACACTCGAGTCTTGCAAGATGGAGATCCTGTCGACATAGACCACATCTCCATTGTCCCTGGATTTTCAAATCCGGGTGAGCCGGCTAGTCTGGGATCCCTGATCCGGTGGCTGAGGTCTTCGGCCTTTCAGTCTGGGAAGTCGTTTCCTTTTTGTTGGACGACACAGGGTCGCTGGACGCAGGAAGAACCCCGCCTGCCGATCAGGGTGCTCCTTCGGGCGTTCAGGCGGTGCCCCTCCACTTGGTCACGGAGGCTGCGGGAACGTCCAGTCAGGATCCAGTTGGACAACGCCACGGCTGTGGCATATGTCACCCATCGAGGGGGAACAAGTCGCTTGGCTGCTGCATGCTGTCGCTCACGTCCTTCGGGAGCGGGGCAAAGATGTGCTGGCTCTTTCGCCTGCATACAGTCTGGGCGTAGAACTCTAGCAGGCGGCAGTTGCTGGGCCATGGACTATAGTCTCTACACCCGGAGGTGTTTCGACTCCTCTACCGGGGATCTCCTGGCTTCTCGACCCAATCGGAAGGTTTTGAGGTTGTGGCCAGGATGGAAGATTCCTGGGAGGACACGTCAGACGCGTTTGAGGTCCTGTGGGGACAATCTCGGCTATGTATGCCTTCCTCCTGAAAATACTCTTCCTCATCTGCTCACAGAGTAGTGGCCGAGGGGATCCGAGTAGTCTACTTGCCCCAGATTGATTCCGGTGTCCCTGGTACGCCTCTTTAGTGCGACTGGTGGCGGATGTTCCTTGGGGGCTGCCAATGCGATAGGACCTTTTATCGCAAGGTTATACATTTCATCCTGCTTGCAGCCACTGGCCTTCACGACATGGCTGTTGACAGTCGGATACTAAGTGACCTTAACCCGTCGGTTCGGTGCTTCCACCATGCTGAGGGCACGGAAGTCATCTTTTCAGATGAATTACCATCGCACTTGAAGGGCCTACATCTCTAGGTGTGGATATGGAGTGGCGTTCACGTACATATTCGGCTTCCAGGATCCTGCTGTTTTTTTTTTTGGACAGCGTGGGATGGTTAAAAGACTTGCTTTTCACTCCAGTGAGGGGCGTATATCGGCCTTGGCTGGTTTCTTCCGCGACCCTTGGCGGCTCATTCACTGGTGGGTACATTTGTCCAAGGGGTTCCAAGTGTGGCCCCTCCGGTTAAATCACTGCTGCCTTGTGGGATTGAATCTGGTACCCTGGGTGTTTTCAGAAACCACCTTTTTTAAAGTACATAGAGAGATTCCCCTGTTGGCACTCTCTTGGTATGTAGCTTTCGGGTGGATGTTGCCTCTACCAGGGTTTTTTTTGAGTTGGCGGCCTTGTCTTGCAAGTCTCCCCACTTACTCATCCTAAGGGATAAGGCGGTGCTGCGTCCGCAGCCTTGTCTCTACCTGAGGTTTGTTTCTGCCTTTTTTTTATCAAAATGTGGACATTGTTCTTCATCCTTGTGTCCTCGGCCGTCGCATTCCAAGAGGTTGCTTGCTTTCATTGGGCTTGGTACAAGCTCTGCGGGTGTACCTGTCTGCTATGACTCAGTTTTCGGAGGTCAGACTCACTGTTTGTGTCTGACTGGCCCATAGTAAGGCCTGGCGGTCTCGTCGCCCACCGTGTCTCGGTGGATCAGACAGATTGTAATTCAGGCTATGCCCTTCAAGGGCGGGTGCCTCTCTTTCCTGTCACGGCGCATTCGACCAGGGCAACAGGTGCCTCCTGGGTTTTCCGACATCAAGCGTCGGTCTCACAGGTGTGTAAGGCGGCGACCTGGTCGTCCGTTCACACTTTCACTAAGTTTTACTAGGTTGACCGGCGTGCGTCTGCGGATACCTGCTTCGGCCGCAAAGTTTTGCAGGCGGCTGTTTAAGGTTGCAACTCCTCCGTTGAGGAGCTCTGTTTGTTTGGGGTGAAGTTGGTTTGATTGCTGTTCCCACCCCTCGTTTTTGACACTGCTTGGGGACGTCCCTAATGTCAAGAATAAGATGCTGTGTCCGTCCATGAACGAAATGTGATTTTTGTACTCACCGTAAAATCCTTTTCTCTGAGTTCATGGACAGATACGGCACCCTCCCCTCCTTTTATATGTTTGTACTGCTTTTTGACGAACTGAGCTGCATGATGCAGGGAGAGGGGTTGTATCTAGTGGATGTATGTTTAACACTTAACATGCTTTTCTGCCTAGTCCTCTCCTGATAGAAGGCTAATACCCTAATGTCAAGAATAAGATGCTGTGTCCATCCATGAACTCAGAGAAAAGGATTTTACGGTGAGTACAAAAATCCCATTTTTTTTTTTAACCGTTATTGAAATATCGTAAAATTACATTTCAATTAACTGTATGCACCATAGTGTATTGTATAGTGTGTGACATGTGGTGTTGTCTAAAACTTTTTTACAACACGCACCTCAAGGCAGTCTTATTGTGTGGGCTGGGCAAACAAAAAACAAATGTTTGAGCCTTCATTGACCTATGCAGATCAAGGCAGCTCAGCGGATATGTTGTGCACAAGCTCTAACCCAGGTTAAAGTGTCATTACACCCAAAATTTGATATTTCAGTTTTTTGTTCGATGCTGTACAGGAGACTCCCTTTTGGGCTAAATTCCAAGTCTGCACACGTTGTGGGTATTGAAAAGGGTTCCCACTCTCCCTCCTTAATTTATTTTATGGAAAATGTAATAGGCGGTACTGGAACACAGAGGTAGGCAGGAACAACCAAACTTCAAAGGTGGATAGTAACAGAAAGTTATGGCAGGGAAATCTCCCAGTTGGAGTAACAAATTGTTTGTAATGAGTCTTGTACTCTTGCATTGTGAGAAGTCTTGGTAGCACAATCACTTTGTAGTGGGAAAAGCAGGAAGCAGAGCCTGTGTATGTAATGAGCAAATATGGCTACCACCATGTATGTATATAATTACACATTATATACAGTATAAAAGCAAGGTTTTTAAAACATTTAGGCTACATACACACTGGGCATGTAGCCTGACTGTGTCCAATCTTGGCATTCTCATGCGCCCAGGATGGATAGGTGAAGCCCCACTGCCTGCAGCCTATCAAAGTCTATGACAGGCTAAAGTACACTGCAGCAAAACACTATACTGAATGGTACTTGCTCTTAGGGAAAGTATGCTCAGAACACAAGTATTCTGCGCTCCAGGCATACTTGCCTGTATGCATAAGGACCTAAACATGAGTACCACTTAGTATAACATCCAGCTGCAGCATATTTCAGCCTGTTCTAGGAAGCTGCACCTTTGCCTCCCACTTTTACGCAAATGCCAGGATTAGACGCAAACAGGCAAAACTCCCAATGGGCAGTTAGTTAGTTATATCATTTACATTAAGCATCTCTTGTATATCCAAGTCAAAACATTAAAAAGACTCACACATTTATTTTTATTTTTTTTCAAGTGGCAAGGCTTGACTGCTGCTGTGGAATTTACCCTTAACCAATTGCCGATTGGCAGCTGTGTGTTGTTGTACGCACATACCCGCAGCAAGTTTGTCTGAGCTAGCCAGGCTGCACTCAATTTTTCTAGTGTTATCTAGTTTTATGCTGGTATTTAAATGTGATTCTATCTCTTACAAAATGACAGAACTTGGTGATAGTAACATAAGATGTATTTGGAAGTAGTGATTATTTTATAGTTTTGTTTAATGGTGTACTAATTCATATTTTGTTTCCCTTTACCTAAGGGTAATGAGGGAGTCATAGGACCAAAGGGAATTGTAGGACCCACAGGAAACCCAGTAAGTTTATTTTTCTAAATGTATTGACTATAATTTGAAGTGAACCTGTTCTTTGCTACTTTCTAAACCTAAGGCTTAAATTCATAACCTGGAATTGGAAATCTGACAAGGGGGTATAACCCTCCCTTGCGCTATCCAAAATTAAATAAAAAAGTTTTGCCTATAGTTCTACTTTAAAGTTGACTTTGATGCAGTTGGCCAGCATGTACATACAAACAAAGAAACCCTGTTTTTATGCAAAAGTTTGCAAGAAATGTGTAAGGGTGTATAGCCGTGTACAGAGGGTTGAGATTCATAAGGGATAAAGAATCATTGTACCTTATTTTAGTGTGCATTTATCAGTTTAAGTGTATATCTAAGTAATTCCTAAATTAGACCCCAAACATCCCTCTCCCCCTCTAGATTATGTCCCAGCATTATTTTTTCTCTCTTACCATGTTTCTGCAGCAAAAAAATGAAAATTGTATACTTACCTTTCCGTAATTTTCCTTTCCTGGTGCCTACCATGGCAGCATACCGATGGTTAATGGCTCTGCGCCGATTAACCCACAGGACCACGTAACTCTATAAAAGAAAGAGTTACTCCCCCCTCAGGTATACTTGCAACTAGTCTTCAGAACTTTAAGGATTATAGAAGGGAGGGTGTATGCCGCCATGGTAGGCACCAGGAAAGGAAAATTACGGAAAGGTAAGTATACAATTTTCCGTTTTCCTGGTGCCTTCATGGCAGCATACCAATGGTTATTAACTCGCTTACAGGGAGGGTACTGCAATAATACAATTAAATGAGTTTACAGAACTGATAGTTCCAAGAGACCTCCTCCCAAATCTCGGGAGATAAGGATTGCCGCGTCTAGGGTATAGTGCGACATGAAGGTGATGAAGGATGACTAACTAGCCGTCCTGCAAATTGTCTCCGGAGAGACTCTAGCCCAAATGTTGCTGAGGCAGAGGACCTTCCTCGTGATCAGTGCGCATTCGGCGCACTTCGGACTGGGAGACCACTAGCCCGATACGTCCTTGGACTAGCTTGGAGGGCGTCATTGCTTTCTTTGCGCCCTTGGCAATAACGAATGAACATTGATCTTTGCAAAACTGTTGTGTTAGTTCTAAGTAACGCCTCAGGGATCTGGCTATATCCAAACCGTGTAGTTTGAGGAGATTGGATCGTCTCCGAAAGTCAGGAGAAGCCATACCTGGCTGAGAATGTAGAGTGAGACACTTTAGAGACATGCTGGTAAATAGGCTGTAGGACTACCCTGCCTGGGAAAAAGGTGACGTAGGGTTCCTGTGCCCCTAGAGGCTGTGTTTCTGACCCCTTACGACCTGACATGATGGCAATCAGCAAGGTAGGTTCCCAATGTAATGTCTCCCAATGCACACTCTTTAGTGGGTGCAAAGGAAGGGTCTGTTAAGGGGTATGAGTCTTCCCGGGAGGACGTGGACTTTGACTGTTTTCAGGAAACGTTCTACGAGGAGGTTCAGTGCCCAGCGTGCGCCCGTCAAAGCTGACAAGGCTACAGGCGGAACCTTCAGAGTGCTTTAGACTTCAGCCTAAGTCCAGACCAGTTAGTAGAAAGAGTAGAATCTTTGGAGCCCAGGGTCTAGCAGATTGAAATGGTTGGATTCTGCCAGTTCTGTGAATCCCCTTCGAAACCTAATATAAGGTGGCATAGGTGGATGACTCTCTTGGCTGTAATAATGTTTGGGTGACACCATGCGAGCACCCTAGGTCACCCAGTCTGCTCTGCTCAGCTTTCAAAGCTTCAAGTCCAGGATCCCCGGACATGGGAGAAAGAAGTCGTCTTGATATACGAGGTTGTCTGTGTGTGGAAGCTGTACTGAGCTATTTGACTAATAGTGGAAACCGTGTGTGGAATCGGAAGTGGGCTGCACCGAGCCATTTTGACTGAGAGTGGAAACCATTGTCTCCTTTACCAGTATGGCATGGTTGCTAGGATAGTGACCTTCTCCGACGATAGAAGCTGGAGGAAAGTCAGTATCAGAGTAATCTTGAGGGAATCTCATAAAAAGCAGAGGAGTATCGCTTTGAGCGGGAAGCTCAAAGCTCTCAATGGGGAGTACCCCGCTGTTGGTATATCCACCGGACAATCCACAGGCCTAGTGACTATTCGTTGTTGCTGTTGAAAGACCTTGAAAGGCGATCGGTTAGCTGATTCTCAGGGGCTGGGATGTAGACCGCCTGAAGATTGACCAAATTGTCCACCGCCCATGAACTAATTGGGGCCACGTCGCTGGACAGAGACCTGCTGTGCGTCCCGTCTAGGCTTTGAACATAGGCCACTGCCGCCTTGTCATCTATCTGAACCAGTATGGACTTGCTCCCAAGAAGAGGGACTAGATGCGCCGTCCATGCCACTCTTAGCTCTAGGATATCGTAAATCATACTCTCGAGTTGAAACACCATCTTCCTTGTACTAACTGGTTCTTTTGGTGATGTGTCACCCTCCAGTCCAGTTGACTTGCTTCAGATGCAAGAATGGGTCAAGGGAGCGGTGAACTAGGAGGTTGGGAGGCCATGCCCACCCCCAAGGCTGGTTTCCACCGATAACTCTCGTTTGTCTTCGGTGCCTCTTTCTTCATTGTGCCAGAAAGCCAAAACGGAGATTGTAAACACCAACTGTTCACTTCCTCCACCTTCTATACCAATTCAGGGATCCTCTGATGGAAGTGACACCGCCTTCACCGGGATGTTGACTAAAGTTTGCAGCTGCGCCCGTAGGCGTCAATTGACTGAGCAGATAAGTCACTTGAATTGGAAGAAATGCAGGACCCTGACCTCCTTTCCCAGAAGAAAGCCAGGATGGTTGCTAAGACCTTGGTGAAGGTTTTGGGGATTGATGAAATCCCAAAGGGAAGATATTGGAAGTGGAGGCGCAGATCGCCTACTTTCAACCCGGGAAAAAAATTGGAAAGGTAATGGATGAGAATGTGAAGGAAAGAAATCCTGGAGACTTATAGAGACCATCCAAATATCTGGCTGTACTGACAGAATTACGGTGTCTAGGGATACCGAATTACATGTTCTACCCGAACGTATCCGTCAACCCCTCTGGATCCAACACGAGTCTCCAGCCCCTGATTTCCTGGGCACTAAAAGAAAGGATTGGGGAGTAGAGCCCCGGGTGTTTCTCCAAGTTTGGTACTGGCAATACTGCCTGTTGGTGTAGAAGTATTTGAATACACTGAAAGAGAGCTTCCTTCTCGCCCTTGGAGATCAGAATTTGGTGGGTCGGAGAGAAAGGAGGGTGGAGGATGGATTGAACTTCCAAAAAAGAATAAGCCCTTGAAGGATCGTGGAGGCTGCATGAACCATTGCAGTTTTCCCACTCAAACCTAGACGAAAGGCCTGATGTTACTGCCAGACCTGTGGATCAGGGGGGTCAGAAGGACTTCTGGCTCTCAACCGACGAAGACGCGGTCTTTAAGAATTTTCCAATTTGAGAAAGGTGGCTCGTGAGCCTTCCCAGCCTATTCTCTCTTGATCTTTGTTTGGTAAGTGACGTGAGGCAAAATCTCTTCTCCTATCTTGGGGAAAAATTTTTTTTTTTTTTTATATCCCCGAATTGGTCCTTCCATCATATGCGACATCAGGATTGCATTGCAGATGGGTCCACTGACCATGGCTTTAGCCGAAATGCCCTTCTGGTCGTGATGAAGTATAGCATGGCTCTGGGGGAGCACCCCAGGACATCGATGGCTGCATTCTTGGCTAGCCTCATGACCGACGCGCTCAAAGTCGGATCTGAATCAAGGAGCTGAGCATCTGCTTCTGAGACATTGATTGTAGGCGTTGTGCTTTCCCCACTTTTCACCCCTCGTTCTCCTGACCTCGTAAAGGTAACGGTCGAAGCTTTCTTTGTCAGGTGAGGGAAAAAACAATATATACTCCCGTTTGGACAGAGGATACCGGATCTTCCTCCCACTGAATCGCATCTTTAAACGCAATAACATGATAACAATGTGATGCGATTTTACTAAACTGACATGAAAATGTTGATGTGTTCTTTTTGGCTGCAATCGACTCGCCTTCTGAATCAGCTTCTGAACCAATCTGGAGAGAAAATAGCGTGTTTTATTGCTCTTTCCTCAGACGGACCTTGGCCATACGCCAATTTTCCCAGTAGGGCTTGTTCCCACAAACTCAACAGGCTTTTTCCCCTGGATGTGCAGAATTGCATTGGGAGTCATGCCTGGTTGGGGTGTGCTGGGGTGACCTCCGTCACTGCGGGAGGTATTTCCCTTGAGAGAACCCCTGCGGGTGGCGCTCGTGCGGGCTTGCGGAAATAAACAGAGAATGTTTCCATATGCCCTGTGCTCTTTGAATGAAGGAACTTACCTGTTAGTTGCAGCCCTTACCTAGCGGTATGTTGAGGATCTTTATTGATGCGGCATTGTAATATCAAAGCGGCTAGGGCTAAGATTAAATCTAAATACGTAAAGGTATAGGAAGGGGATACTAATTAATACTACTATTAATTATTTACCAATATACCGATGTACATACACATCGATATACACCCATACACATATATATGTGCGCATGCGTATGCGCGCGCGCACACACACACACACACACACACACACACACACACACGTACCATTAATGCTACTGGCCAGGCTATATGAAAAGGTAAAGGAGGGAGCAGAGAATAGGAGATGTCTTATTTTTACTTTGGCGGGCTTTAAATTAGCCAAAAATCATACAATCTACAGGATGTACCAAGATGGCCGCTGCTCGGCCTCAGAAGGCTACTGCGCATGCGCTGTGACTCCACCCCCGAGATGATGAGACTGTGCAAGGAGACGCGCGCGAAGCGCCCGCACCCACAGGGAAAGGGGGGGGAATGGCGGTGCACCCGGCGGTATTATCAGGCCACTCACGGCTCCCACCAATGGAAGGAATCTTCAGGAGAGGACCGCACCTGGAGGCAGCGCATATGAGTATAGCGTCTAGCGCCAGGTACACGGGAGACAGCACCGGGTACACATGGAGGCAGTGTAAGGTGCACATGGAGGCAGCGCCATTCACATATGGATGCAATGTTAGGCCAGAAATTCATGAGTGCAGAGTTAGGTGCACATGGAGGCATCACCAAGTACACATGGACTCAGTGTTAGGTGCACATGGAGGCATCACCAGGTGCACATGTATGCAGTGTGAGGTGCACATGGAGGCAGCACCAGGCACACATAGATGCAGTGTAGGTGCACATGGAAGCATCGGCAGGTGCACAAGTATGCAATGTTAGGTGCACATGGAAGCAGCGCTAGGTACACATGGCTGCAGTGTTTGGGTGCACATGGAGACAGTTGCACATGAATGCAGTGTCAGGTACACATGAGGAAAAAAAAAACAACGCCACTGAAGTGCTCTAAAAGGTACCTTGTGCTGTCTTGCCCTGGAATAGTCAGCCAAAAGCCACAGAGGAGAAGGAGGTGCTCCTGGATGTTTTAGACAGGCCCCAAAAAGATCCACAGAAAAACAGGCTCCCATACTTATGTGACACATTTAGCACTCCAAGTGATGGGACTCCATCCTGCAGGAGAGCATGAAACCTGCAATGGTTACACCATATGACGGTGAGGCAGGGCTGATCTGTGATCCTACAGGGATGAGGACAGGAAAAAAGAATACCTGAGGGGGGAGTAACTCTTTCTTTTATAGAGTTACGTGGTCCTGTGGGTTAATCGGGGTGGAGCCATTAACCATTGGTTTGCTGCCATGAAGGCACCAGGAATACTGTTTTATTACTCCCAGTGATATCATCACTATTCTTGTAAAAAGCTTGCAGGAGCAGCTCCTGGGAGCTTATATCTTGTTGACGTGGGCTTTCTTCCAGAAGTACATCTACCAAGAGCCCTTTCTCTACACAGTGTGTAAGCCGGCCTTCGATATTCAAAGCAGTAGAATTGTTTTGCTAAGAAAGAAGTTGAAGTGATCCTAAACACACAGTTTAATTTACATTGCCACTTCTATTTATGTATATGGATGATGGCACTGTAATTATTTTAATTTAAAAAATCAAATTACTTCTTTCCTAATTGATATACGGATGTCACATGACCCAGATCTTTCCCAGCCTGTCTGCGGGGAAACATAAGCAGGGGGAGCTTCTAGTCCTCTGCTGCTGGTCACATGTTCAAAAAAAAAAAGAGTAAAAATTAATAAATAATATCAATAAACTGTTTTAAATTGTCATACAAATATATATTTGAAATCAAATCTTTATTATTTTTTGGCAATAATATGGTGTGGGCAGAATTCTGCCAATCACAGGCTGTGTTACGCTCCTCCGGCATGGGTCTTAGAATAAGGAGGAGATGAAGCCACTGTTAATCTACATATAATATCCTGCCACCATTGTGTTTAGCTGGTTAATGGGCATGGAGGAGGGAGGAAGTAAGCTGACTTTTATCACTGTGTTATACACCCACATGTGCAACTCCATAGTCACATGGGCTGCTCACATGTGATAGGGAGGAAATGCTCAGTATAGAAACTTGCTGAAAACTGAGTTGCCACCCCAGCTGCAAAATGCCTAGCTGAATTGGGGACATGAACAGAAGGTGGAGATAGAGAGCAGCAGGATCAACCAGGTTTTTTTCAGAATACAGAAAACGAATCTCACAGTGACGGAGCAGCATGTAATACACCATTTATTGATAGATTTTTAATGTGGGTTTAGTGACACTTTAATGTATGCATCTGGAAAGGGATGGCAATAGACAGAGTTCTGTTGTCCAGCAGACAGCGCTGATAGCAATGGTTGGGATTTTATAACCTTTTTCAGAAAGGGTTCTATGTTGTTAGCTTAAAGTTAGGGGGAGTCATGATATTGCAACCTCAGGGGTTATTTTTGGTGATAGCCTCCTGCCATTTTACACAGCATTCGCTTCTCCCTTACACCTTTATTTTTCTTTGTACTTTTGATTTGTACCAATATAACACAGGGCTATTGAAAATGATCAATGATATCACATTACACCAGACCAGTCAGAGTAATTGCTTTAGTTGCTTCTCTTTCTCCTTACATCATGATTCTGGCATATATAGCTTGGATTATAAAACTCATGTTTGTATGGTCGATATGATTCGCACTGTGTACTTTTGGATGTTTGTTATTCACTGAATAGCATTAAGTAAAGATTATATAAAAAAAAAAAAAGGGGGGGCAAGTTTGAAGCTCACTGGATTTTTAGCAGATCAACGTGTATTTTTCTGTACTTGCGGTGTTAAAAGATGAATAAATGTGCCTTTATTACGAGAGATGTACTACAAGTTTTTTTTTTTTTTTTTTTATTTTGCCCTGATATACACTTTCACTTTGGATCGGGTCCATCTGTCAGTTTTTCAAGCGGACCCCATCAGACCATCCATAGCTCTCTATGGAGCAGAAAATGTCAACAGACATGTGTCCACTGACACCCGCCAGCATCCAATCCGATCCAGGATGCCAAAAAACAGATGTATGGGGATCTATTCCCCATACAACTAGCAAGTCGGATGGAAATGGACAGGTGATCCATTTCCATCCGACTGCTCCATAAAGAAGAGCAGGGCTGTGTCCGCTCTGCATAGCGGAGCGGACACGGACCTGTCATCCTCCTGCTCAGCACGGAGCAGCAGACAGATTCCCCAATGAGCAGGCAGATCTGCTTGATGGAGTGTGCTCCGTCTGAAAGGGGCCTTAGTGTTAATGTGGTCACACCCTTCAAGCACCTGGAATGATGCATTATTTTGATTCAGTTCTATTGCCAGATTAAAGTTAACCTGTTGCTTTTTTCCTGCCAAGGCAAAACATAGGTTCCCTTTCAGACAACTCTAGCATGAGGGTCAGATATTGTTGGTCAGATTGGGTGACAATCATCTAATGTCTTTGGGCGGCAAAACACATATGGCAAACGTTTCTGTAGTTTAGCTTTGTCGACTCTGTAATTTGTTATATGAACTTCACATGTCTGGCATATATTGGAGCCAGTATACAGAAATACCTTGCAGGCTTTACATCCTACCTCCACCAAGTTCTGTGGGGCAGATCAGGACCTGATTCATGATTAGGTCCGCCAGTACATTTGATGGTGAGCATCCTTCACTGCTTAGAGAGTCATTCATTTACTTGCATGAAGAATGCTGTTGCAGATTCACTGGTAGTATACATTTAGGTCAGCATCTCCATGAGTAGTGAAGCTCATGAATGAGGATAACAGAGAATGAGCAGCTGCTGAAAAATGTAGTACTTCTGCCCTGACTCTGCACTGGTGTGCATGTGCCTTGTGTAATAAGATACAGTTTATATATGTGTAGATGAAGATAAGAAACTGAACACAACATTACTGTGTGCCTACAAAATGTGGAAATGTAAAAATATTCAATGCGTACTATAAAACTGGCTTCTGATATTTTTATGTGTTCCGCTTAATCTATTTTTTCAATCTGTTGAGTACAGTCTGTCTGCTTCCAGCTGGAATATACCTACCCAGACTAAAAAGAAAAGCCCATAAAATGCAACTCGATAAGCTGGTTTCCTTAATTGTTGGTAGTGTAATCTCCCTGTGCGTGATGTATACACCTCTCTGTTCCATTTGTCCGTGTGAGGAATCCCCCAGCACATTATCACCAAAGCTGGCAGACAAGCACAGCAGACTGAGCACTAATGACTATAACACCTGAATCGGTCACACATAGCATTCTACCCCAACACAAACCACTCATTCTTCATATTGTCTTCTTACAGGGGCCAATTGGAGAAAGGGGAACACAAGGCGACCTGGTAGGTAAACCTCAAAACTGCTGCCTGACACCATTTTGTTCAGCATTGCTATAATCATTTTGTGCTAATCAAAACTCCAGGTGAACAATTAAATTCACACTTGCGTGTTTACTGGGTTTATCTGTCAAATTATATATTTGGCCCATCTATGGCCATTCTCACTAGAGAGAAGTTGATCTAACAATCGACTTCTTTCGAATGGGAATGTTGGAAATTTTTAATTTTATCAGTGCTGCAGCACTGATCAATGTATTCTGACAGCAGAGGAGTCCTGCTGCTAGAATACAATAGCGAAGTGGAAGGATTCCTTCATCTACCTTGGATGGGGGAATCGGTATGTTCTTTTTTGATCAGCCAGCTGGCTAATCCAAAAAAAAGAATCTATGGTTAGTTTAAAGGGGTTTTAAAGCCTCAAGGTTTTTCACCTTAATGCATTCTATGCATTAAGGTGAAAAACCTTCTGTGCTGCAGCTGTCCCCCAGACCCCCCCCCCTTTTTCTTTCCTGAACCTGATCGTTCCAGCGACAAGCGCAGCAGCTCCAGCTGCTGTCTCGGGTCCTCATTGGATAGATTGATAGCAGCAGGGGCCATTGGCTCCCACTGCTGTCAATCAAATCTAGTGACACAGGAGCCAGGGGTGGGGCCGAGTCCTGCTGTCTGTGTCAATGGGCGCAGCAGCCTGACTCGGCAGCATGCCCGCACGAGTGACCCCATGAAATGCAGCTTTCCAGATGGGCACTCGATGAAGAGGAGGTGCCAGGAGCGCCACCGGGGGACCCCAGAAAGGGAAGATCGGGGGAGGGGGGGCGCGCTGTGGAAAACCCTTGCACAGAGCAGGTAAGTATAACATGTTTGTTATTTAAAAAAATAAATACAAAAATGAAGCTTTACTATCACTTTAAGGGCTTTTTCACATCATCTGCAGATACCTGTGTTTTTCTGCATTAGGAAAATGCAGGTCTTTGCAAGACGCCTAGAAAATAATTGTTTTCTATGTGTCTTGTTCACACCAAAATGCAGGGGTGATGTATAGTGCGGAACTATGCAGCATGTTATTATTCACGACTTATATAGCGCCAACAGTTTATGAAGCGCTTTACAATGTAGAGGGGGGACAGCACAATTGCAGTACAGTTCAATACAGAAGGTACAGGAGGGCCCTGCTCGTAGAGCTTACATTCTAAAGGGAGGGGGTGGTGGTACAAAAGGTAATAGCTGCAGAGAATTTGATGGGGGTGGCTCAGGGACAGTTGTTAGGTGGGTGTGGGATAGGCTTCCCTGAATAAATGAGTTTTCGGGGATCTCCTAAAGCTGGACAGGGTAGGAGCTGTCTGCAGTTTTCTGCACCTAAACTGAAGGAAACTTGGAGCAATGCTCTGCAATTCACGTGACATGCAGTGGAGAGGAGAGCAGAGTGTTGCCTTGTGTCCTGACAGCACTGCTGCAGATAAGAGGGGGCAGCAGAAAGAACCAGATAGTGGACAGGTGCGGGCAATTGGTGTGGCAAGGGAGGAGGGGGCAATTACAAGAATCGATCTCCTTTGTCTGTCTCTCTCTGCAGTTGCTTCTCCTCCTCTCCCTCCCCATCCGATTCTTCCTGCTAAACACCCCCCCCCCAGCCCCTTCCTTTTTTGATTAAATACAGTGAGTGATTGGTACTGATCACTCACTCTGTTCATTCATAACTGTGGCATAAGAAAAAATATGTTTTACTATGCTGCAGCATTATGAAGTGCAGCTGAGGCTACAGAGAAAAGGGTTGAGGGTCTGTTTAAACCCCTGATATTTCACCAAAGACCACCCCCCCAAAAAAGTATTATTAAAAAGTGTAAAAAAAAATAATTGTAAAAGATAATAAAAAAAAGTGTAAGGCCTCATTAAGGCCTTTAGTTAGGGGGAGTCAAAAATGTTCGGTTGAGCCGTGTTTTTGCTGCCCACTATTCGCCCCACCTTTAGCTGCAACAGGTGGGGGTGTTTACATGCTGTGGGATCGATGCTTTGTGCCCGTGGCAATGTTACCCCGATACTACATAATCAAGTTAATATGAACCTTGATCACAGATTGGGCTTCAGAGGCAAGGAAAATTTAGACGTACTGTATGTCTAAGGACTCGTTCACACCACCTGCATAGAACTGCAGGTCTCTGCAAGACACACAGAAAACTATTTTTTCTATGTGTCTTGTTCACAGCAATACGCGGGTGTGTTATCCCGTGTGCATTTTTACCTCACAGCTCCACACTGGTACAACAACTGAACAAAATTGACAGCCTTGCTCTTCATGATCCCGTATGACAGGAAGTGGGAGGGCAAGCAGAATGGTGCTCTGTGTCTATACTGCCTGCCTACTTTCCCTAATTCTGCTACTCAGGTATGTCTGGTGCAAGGGGGAATGTTGTCAGGCACCGATGGAGGAGGACAGAATGGAGGCACATATGAGAAGGAAAGAATGACAGGGGACACTGATGGCAGGGAACAGAATGGTGGGTGCAGATGAGACAAAAATGGCAGGCACTGATGCGATGGATAGAATGGCGCGCACCGATGAGGAGCACAGAATGGCAGACACTGATAACAGAATGAGGACACAGGATGGTCAGTCTGCATAAAAACCTCACTGCAATGCGCATGAAAACTGATGTAAACTCATGTCTCTGCAAGTGAAATCTGTGTGTTTTTTTCTATTAGTTTTTATGCAAGGAGGGTGTGAACAAGGCCTAAAAGTCATTACATGCAGACGGGCGACTTCATAAATAAAACTGTTGCAGTGCAGTGCTATCTATTTAAGGCTCGGTTCACACTGGAACAGGCTGCAGATCGCACAGGAACGCTGTGCGTCCCAATTGTCCATTTCAGGGATGAATCAGGGCAGAGTCTTTGCCTGAATTTTCCCCTGAAATGGAGCCAACGACTCACAGCATTTCTGTACATGCGCTGTGCAATGCGCTCCGCAGCCACCCCAGAGATATGTCAATAGCCTCCATAGAGAGCCGGTCACATTCTCCTGCTATGCAAAGCCAGCCTAATAGTTTAACTGTCAGAAAAAGTTGCAATATTAAGAAGTGATAATAAATTAAAGAAAACAAAATGTTTGTTACCTTTTTGCACATATTTAAACAGAATCGGTGTAATTTTTTATTAAACAATGTACCAAATAAAAAGGCTAAATGTCATTTAAATTATTTATCAGTACAAAATAATAAAGTTTTTGTCAAGGAGGCTGCTATCTTAGCCTCTGTTTGACCTACTACTGCAATGGTGCTGCACATGTGATCTGTTATGACAACAAACATTTGATGGTTTGACAGTTTTGGTTGAGAGCCCAAGGCAAATGTGACAGTTAGCATCTCATCATGCCTTGAATGGAACTGTTTTTTGAAACCATTAAACCAATGGTATTTAATTCCATGTTAGTATCTGACACATTAAATTTGCCTTGGAAGTCTGGGTATCAGTTACTTCTGGTCATCTTCCTAGTTCAACCATTCAACTTCCTATGTCACCTCTCCACCCACAATCACTCTTCATTGGACAGCAAGTCAGCAGTGTTGGTCATCTTACTTTAAAAAAGTAATTAGTTACAGTTACAAATTACTTCTCCCAAAAAGTAATTGCGTTAGTAACTCAGTTACTACATTGAAAAAGTAATTAGTTACTCAGCAAAGTAACTGTGACTTTTTTTTTGAGGGCACATAGCACATCAGGGCCGGGGCACATAGCACATTGTTTACCAGCCATGCAGAGTAGCGCAGGAAGCATGTGTAATAAGTTCTCTCTCATGTCACGGCACTGACGGCAGTCACGCTACTCCCTGGCGGCCCCTCCTCTCTTCTCGTCCATCCCAGATGATGTCACAAGCAAATGGGGATGGACGAGAAGAGAGGAGGGGCCGCGGGGAGCAGCGTGACTGCCGTCAGTGCTGTGACATGAGAGAGACCCGGTCATAGAGGAGAGGAGGAATTGCACTACTGCCATCTAGTGGCGGTAGATGTAATTGGGGTAACGCCGCCCAAGTAATGGTAACTGTGTTACCATGAGGGGAAGAGTAATCAGTTAGATTACTCGTTACCCTCTGTAGTGCGTTACGTAACTCCGTTTATTCTAACTCAGTTACTTACATCACTAAGTCAGTGCCCTCACCTTTGTCTGACTTGTTGAAGTATGTGGATCACTAGCATGGCAGGTCAAAATAACAAAATACTTTGGCACAGTAAACATACAGTATAGCTATGCTTGGAGCTCCACTTTGGCAGTTAAATAATACACCTTTTCTTGCTTTTTTAGGGACTACCTGGGCCTAGGGTAAGTAAAGTTTGATTATAGGAATTACTTGATATTATAGTCATTTTTAAGGTGCTTTTTAATATGAAACAGATTCTTAAATTTTTATTTTATTTTTTACTGATCAAATTACTAGAGAAATATATTAACAATATATTTTTTTAGGGCCCTCCTGGTCCTCGTGGAAAGCCTGGGCCTCCTGTAAGTATTTTTTTTTTTTTTTTTTAAGGTACAATTCTTTATTGTTTACATACAAACAAATACACAAATTTGCATATGTCATTATTGGAGCAAACAGTGCTCAATCATTAATAAAGTACATTTACATGGTATCCAATCAGTGAGTACATATTAATAGAGGAGTCTAATTTTTGTCTTCTGAGTTCCAGTGTGACGACTAATGCCGCATACACGCGACCGTTTTTAATGTCATGGAAAAAAACGACGTTTGTCTCGACGTGATTCTTCTCAAGCCTGCCTTGCATACACACTATCGTTAAAAAAAATGCTTGAGCAAAGCGCGGTGACGTACAACACGTATAACGGCACTATAAAGAGGAAGTTCCATTCAGATGGCGCCACCCTTTGGGCTGCTTTTGCTGATTTCGTGTTACCGCGTGTTAGTAAAAGTTTGGCGAGAGACGATTCGTGCTTTTCAGTCCGTTACAGCATGACGAATGTGCCATCTCCATTAAGAACGCTAGTTTTACCAGAACGAGCGCTCCCGTCTCATAACTTGCTTCTGAGCATGCGCATTTTTTCCCGTCATTAAAGCGCACACGGCCGTTTTTAACGACAAGAAAATGACAATGTGAAAAACTTCATGAAAAATGCTCTGGAGCCTACACACGATCGTTTTTAATGACCAATTTAAGAAATTGCATTTTTCTCGTCATGAAAAACGGTCGCGTGTACGGGGCAAAAGAGTCAACTTATGCATTTTCGAGAAATCAAGGAGCAGGTGGTATAGTTCGATCTGAACTAACCCACGGGCTCCAAAATCTTATTGAATTTTTTTGGGCATCCTCTGGCCTCATACGTCAATTTGTATAGGAATATAGCTTGGTTGACTATATATAGTAGGTGAGGATTGAGCTTCTCCTGTAAGTATAAGGGAATAACAGATTTTATAAAGACATGTTTTGGTGGTTTTGCAATAAAAAAAGCCTTGCTTCAAGTTGTTTCACTATGCACCTTCATCTAAAGTGTATGTATGTAATCACAAAAGCAGAAAAATGTCTAGTGAAAAGGGTTTACCTCAGAGAAAAGATGTCCATTCTCTGACCTTAGCATAAAACTGGAACAGAATGGAAGCGGGAGGTGTTATACACCTGCAGTGCAGGATAACCCTCTTGCCTGAGGATTAACCACGTGTCACCTAATGAACTTTAAAGAAAAAAGAGATTGCGCATGTGACATGTGTTCATGCTAGTGACCAATTGGGGCTGATTTACTAAAACTGGAGTGTGAAAAATCTGACGCAGCTGTGAATGGTAGCCAATCGGCTTCTAACATCGGCTTGTTTAATTTAAGGGGTTGTAAAGGTTTGTGTTTTTTCACCTTAATGCATCCTATGCATTAAGGTGAAAAAACACCTGGCAATGACGGCCCCCCCAGCCCCCGTTTTACTTACTTGAGCCCATTCACCTGCTCGGCTCATCCCTGGCGTCCTCTTCTCCACTGCTTCTCGGTGTTGATTGGATAGATCCCGGGGGGCGGGACCGAGACATGCACACTATGTCTATGGATGCAGAGTGTATGAGACGGAAGCGCGCCCGCAAGGTAACCCCCTCGGGAGAGAGCTTCCCGAGGGGGGTTAGCTATTGCGGGGAGGAGCCGACACAGTTGCAGAGGGACCCCAGAAGAGGACAATCGAGGCCACTCTGTGCTAAACCAACTGCACAGTGTTTTTTTATTTTTAAGGACAAAAAAAAAAAGTAGCTTTACTACCCCTTTAAGCTTTGACAATAAGCCCACGTTCACATTGGGCTGATTTGGCATGCAATTTAACATGTCAAATCACATGCCAAATCGGCTGCTATTGCCGGGAAAAGCACCGTCCGAAACGGTGCAACGCCGATTTTGCAGCGTTGCACCGATTCCCAAAAGTAGTTCCTGTACTACTTTTGGCGACTTCGGGGCGATTTGAATAGACATCTGTGCATGAACCCGCACATATGTCTGTCAAATCGCCCCAGGAGTTCAGCTGAACTCGTACGATTTCAAACCCGCAGCAGTGTGAACCTGGGCTTAAACCTGGAAGCGGATTAGTTTCTATGCAGAGATGCACCAGATTTTGCACTCCCCAGTTTTAGTAAATCAACCCCATTGTGTCATATATTTAAAGGTTGTTTTCACATAAAGTCCAATAAGAGTGTGAGTAAAGAACAGGTCATACAAGGAAAAGACAAGAGTGTAAACATTGTCATGCCAAGAATAGTCAAATACTAAATAGAAACATAGCTAAAAAAAAATGGAGGTACAATTGAGGTATACAGTATGTTGACTGGTGCACCCATTGGAACAAATGACACACACATTTTCTGATATATTTTCTAGTCAGTCTACGCCTTCTCATGTAAAGTAGCACTAAACACGCAGAGAAAATTAGAGAGGATTAAAGAAAATAGTGATGGATTATAGAAAAACCAGTGGGAAGGCATTGTACAATTGTATTACATTCCTATCACTTATTATGTGGTTTTAGAATGTCATCCTATGTGGTAATGTATCTAGCAATTGAGGTTTGAAAGACAAGAAAACACAAGTAGTGTTATTAACCCTTGTCCTTGAGGTCCACTGGTAATGATACACTTGGTTTGCTGTGGTGTTTAACATAAAGCCTTTGATGTAAGGTCTTTCCTGAAGTCTGACCAGATAGCTGTATTCCATGTTCCCCATCCACTTATGACGTATATAACTATAACCCATCTCTGAAGAAATTCTCATACCACTGAGCTCGTAGTTGCAATTTTGTGATTTATGAGTTGTTGGCAATTGAGGACTAAGGCTTAACGTCTTCATTTATGCTTACATTAAATGCATTTCTGCATAGGGCACCCATGTGAAGATGGCCTGTGTGGTCCTTCTTTTTAAAAGTTACATTTTTTGTGATATCATTGATCATAATTTTCCTGTTTTCTCTTGCAGGGACCACCAGGGTTTCTGGAAGCATTTGTAAGTAATCTGAATTGCATATTTTTTGGGGTTTGTGGCTACAATAATGAAATTGTTTTTTTATATCAACTCTATATTATTATTATTATGCAGGATTTATATAGCGCCAACAGTTTACGCAGCACTTTACAATATAAAAAGGGAGACAAAGTTACAATACACTAAAATACAAGAGGGTTAAGAAGGCCCTGCTCATAAGAGCTTACAGTCTAATAGGGCGGGGGAAAGTGGTACAGAAGGTTGTAACTGTGGGGGATGAACTGATGGAAGGGATAAAAGATTAGTTGGAGGTGTGATACGCTTCTTTGAAGAAATTCGTTTTCAGGAATTGCCTAAAGACAGCCAGAGTAGGATATAGCTGGACAGATTAAGGTAGAGAGTTCCAGAGGGAAGAGGCTCTGGAGAAGTCCTGGAGATGGGAGGCGGAGACAAGGGAGCGAGAGAGCAGGAGGTCTTGAAAGGAACAGAGAGGGTGGTTTGGGTGATATTTTGAGACCAGATTAGTGATGTAGCTTGGGGCAGAGTTGTGAATGGCTTTGTATAATGATGTTGTTAGTATTTTGACATTAATTCGCTGGGCGATCGAGAGCCAGTGTGGGGATTGGTTGAGAGGGGGCTGGCAGACACTGATCGGTTGGTAAGGTAGATGAGTCTGGCAGCAGCATTCATGATAGACTAAAGAGGGGATGAAGGGGCCTTGCTAACTAAACCCCTGTTTTTAAAGCATTCTGTTGGACAGGTTAATTCTGTTGGTAAGCAGACTGGTTGGTGAGTTGAGCTGGGTATTTTCTCTGGTTTTGTCTTTCATGCATTGCCCTTCCATGTGCTCCTTGCTGTGAAGGCCAGTTATAGGTGGGGGCAGGGGGCATTTGTTTGTTACTGGAGAGGCAATAGCCTGTGTTGAGGCAGGGCTATGAGGAGGGAGTTGCAATAGTCAAGGCGAGAGAAAAAAAGGGAGTGAATGAGTAGCTTGGTGGTTTTATTAGTTAAAAAGGGGCAAATTTTAGAGTTGTTACGGAGGTGAAGTCTGCAAGCTTTTGACAGTGATTGGATTTGGGGCTAAAAAAACAGTCCCAGTCTAGAATTACACCTATTGCTGGTTGGTTGCATTATTGACCTTGATGGAAAAGTCATGGGCGGGGGGGAAATATATACAGTATCTCATAAAAGTGAGTACACCCCTCACATTTTTGTAAATATTTTATTATATCTTTTCATGTCACAACACTAAAGAAATGACACTTTGCTACAATGTAAAGTAGTGAGTGTACAGCTTGTATAACAGTGTACATTTTCTGTCCCCTCAAAATAACTCGCACAGTCATTAATGTCTAAGCCGCTGGCAACAAACGTGAGTACATCCCCTAAGTGAAAATGTCCAAATTGGGCCCAATTAGCCATTTTCCCTCCTTGGTGTCATGCGACTCATTAGTGTTACAAGGTCTTAGGTGTGAATGGGGAGCAGATGTGTTAAATTTGGTGTTATCGCTCTCACTCTCTCTCATACTGGTCACTGAAAGTTCAACATGGCAAAGAACTCTCTGAGGATCTGAAAAAAAATATTGTTGCTATAAGAAGATTGCCAAGATCCTGAAACTAAGCTGCAGCACAGTGGCCATACAGCAGTTTAACAGGACATGTTCCATTCAGACCATGCCTCGCCATGGTCGACCAAAGAAGGTGAGTGCACGTGCTCAGCGTCATATCCAGAGGTTGTCTTTGGAAAATAGACGTATGAGTGCTGCCAGCATTGCTGCAGAGGTTGAAGGGGTGGGGGGGTCAGCCTGTCAGTGCTCAGACCATACGCTGCACACTGCATCAAATTGGTCTGCATGGCCATCGTCCCAGAAGGAAGCCTCTTCTAAAGATGATGCACAAGAAAGCCCACAAACAGTTTGCTGAAGACAAGCAGACTAAAGACATGGATTACTGGATCTTGGTCTGATGAGACGAAGATAAACATATTTGGTTCAGATGGTGTCAAGCGTGTGTGGCGGCAACCAGGTGAGGAATACAAAGACAAGTGTGTCTTGCCTACAGTCAAGCATGGTGGTGGGAGTGTCATGGTCTAGGGCTGCATGAGTGCTGCCAGCACTGGGGGGCTACAGTTCATTGAGGCAACCATGAATGCCAACATGTACTGTGACATACTGAAGCAGGGCATGATCCCCTCCCTTCGGCAGTATTCCAACATAACGACCCCAAACACACCTCCAAGATGACCACTGCCTTGCTAAAGAAGCTGAGGGTAAAGGTGATGGACTGACCAAGCATGTCTCCTGACCTAAACCCTATTGAGCATCTCTGGGGTATCCTCAAACGGAAGGTGGAGGAGCGCTGCGCAAGGTCTCTAACATCCACCAGCTCTGTGATGTCGTCATTGAGGAGTGAAAGAGGACTCCAGTGGCAACCTGTAAAGCTCTGGTGAACTCCATGTCCGAGAGGGTTAATGCAGTGCTGGAAAATAATGGTGGCCACACAAAATATTGACACTTTGGGCCCAATTTGGACATTTTCATTTAGGGGTGTACTCACGTTTCTTGCCAGCGGCTTAAACATTAATGACTGTGTGAGATATTTTGAGGGGACAGAAAATGTACACTGTTATACAAGCTGTACATTAACTATTTTACATTGTAGCAAAGTGTCATTTCATCAGTGTTGTCACATGAAAAGATATAATAAAATATTTACAAAAATGGGAGGGGTGTACTTACTTTTGTCAGATACTGTAAATATCTCGGTTTTAGAGAGGTTTCGTTTAAGTACTTGCGGACCTCCCAGTCAGTTTTACTGCTACAGGGCAGAAGCTGTGCGCCGGATCACGTATATATAGGTGAACCCGCACTTCTGGGTAGTGGCAAACATGCGTGCCGCTGGCGGCTCGCTCCTGCTGTTATTACACACAGCTGAAGCCGATCGGTGGGTGCCGAGTACTCAATGTCTGCCGATCGTCAGGCAGAGACACAGAACTGCAATCTGCCTATGTAAATAAGGCAGATCGCTGTTCTTACAGGGGGAAGGGATGGAGTTTGTGCCCCTGCAAAGCAGGGAAAAAATTTAATCTCTTCCCCTTGTAAAAGCACCTTGCAAAGTTTACATAAACACTGGCTGGGCAAAGGCAATTTCTCTCATAGTACAAAATTCGAATTACTTTCATATACGTTTTAGTTCTAGAGCAGTGTTTAAACCTTTTTTCGGTCAAGGCACCCTTTAAAATTATGGACAGTTTCAAGGCACCCCATTCTAAAATGTAAAAAACTATTCTAATAGTTTTACATAATGCGGCACATGATTTGTTCTTTCAAAGCAAGTAGACTTTTGCACACTGGTACTGACTACTATTCCGCCGTTTTTACTCTCATTCAGTTTCTATCCATCACTCAGCTAATGTCCCCCCAGTGTTGATGGAAAGGGGCAGGGGAGGGTCAAACAAGGAAGCTGTGCAGGCTCAATACCCGTTCTTATCAACACTGATGACATCACTGGTTGTTAGGACGCCGGTAGCTGGAAGGTTGTAAAGGTGCACAATAAAAACCCGTTGCTTTATGTAACGAAAAGTCAGGCTTGATCCATCTGTTGGCTTGTATAGATTTTTGGGCAATTTTTAGCTATTTTGCCAAGGCACCCCTGAAGAAACCTCAAGGCACCCTGGTTGAAAAAGACTGCTATAGAGGTTTTCAAAATATAGATACATTCATTTTATATAAAATGTAGTGCCAAATATTGCTGCTACCTGCATACAGTTTATCACTGTGTAGCCAGATATCACTGGGCCCTCTATGCTTCTAAGCAGTTTACTTATAGTAATGGTCTAATCAGCAAAGCTCAAGCACCTTGCTAAATTGAGAGCTCTAGCTGTAACTCTGGAGGGAGTGCTTGGGACCTCTGCTGGGAAAAACTGTTTTCACACAGAGAGCAAGGGTCCTCCCTGTAGCATGCTGGCAGGGGACAGGCTTTTCTAATCACGGTGTGGCTGCTTCGTAAAGAAAACTGAAGAACTGTAGTGGCTGCTTTCTAAAGCAGACTGCACTTCTGTTTTGATGCACCTGAATTTTATTTAGTTGATTTAAACTTAAAGCTCCATTGAACTTTAAATCTACTGTGCCCCACCGCTGGACCAGCTCTGCCCATAGATGTCAGGTGAGCGATTATCTTAATGAACTAAACCCTCCTGTCGTTTTAAGCCAAGGAAGCTGCCATCTTGGCCTCCGTTTGATCTGCAACTGCCATGATGCTGCACATGTGAACAGATATTTGATGGTTGGACAGTTTGGTTGATAACACAAGCTATGCGACAGTTACATTCCTGGCACGTGTCGGGAATGTAACGTTTTTTTTTTAAACTGTTAAATTGATGGGTTTAGTTCTGCTTTAATTCTGTGGGGCAACAACTGTTAGGCAATTATTTAATGGGCTTAGTTAGATCTTTTTGTCTCAAAGTTTTTATTAGGATTTCATGTTATACATTAGATATAGGATTACAATTATAATTTGCAAATATAGCAAAAACAAAAAATCAGAATTTCAAATATGACATATGAGAAAAAATACATTCGTTTAAAGCAAAAAAAAAATAAACCTAAACGTTGGTTCTTCCAATAAGCAAGATGCAGTAATAACATCATATTATCTTAACACATTTGTATAACCTATAAAATAAGGGGAGGGGTAAGGGTGAAAAATAAAAAAAAATAAAAAATAAAAATATATATAATAAAAATATAAATAAAAATAGACCAGACAGAATCACAGGGAAACCGGTGTCGAACCTCTGTAAATTATCGATAATGTAGTAAATGCCTATTTTCCCAGGTCAAGTTAATGTGAGGAATTGGATAGACGAAGAAACTCACCAGAGTTCACAAATTGAATCCAACATGCCCATTTAACATAAAATTATTTTGGGGAGTCCCTAGCTTGTAAGATCAAATCCTCCATTTCTGCTATCCTCCCAATCCTTTGGAGCCATTCGGAGATACTGGGAGGTGAAGTGTCCTTCCAGTGGACTGGAATACAAAGCCTAGCGGCATTAATGAGATGTATGACAATAGTTTTTTTGTATACGGAGCGTGGTAAGGAGGTATGATGTAGTAAGTATTGGGCTGCTGTGAAATCAGGGGTGTATGTCGTAATATATGAAATTAGTCTGTGGACTTCCTTCCAATAAGGTTGTATACGGGGGCAATCCCACCAAATGTGATGAAGTGTCCCAAGGGAAGCTTCACATCGCCAGCAAACAGGAGGAACTCTAGGATTATATTTATGAATTGTAGATGGCGTCCTGTACCATCTAGAGTACAATTTGAAGCCGTTTTCTTGAGCTAATACATTCATGGAACCTTTATGTATATACGAGAAAATGTGTTCCCAGTTCTCTTGAGTAAGATTTACGTCAAGGTCTCTTTCCCACTTTTGGCAAGTAATATCATCTTTAGGGTTGTTTTGTTCAAACAGCAGGGCATACATAGTGGAAATTAAATGCCGTTGAGGAACAGACTTAACGCAAATGTTCTCAAATGTAGTTTTGTCTCTGTACCATAAAGTCGAAGGTTTAGAAATGCTTAAAAAATGTTTGACTTTTTCGTAGTCAAAGTGAGAAATACCACTATCAGGGCATTTGATATGAAACTCATTGAAAGGAAGAAATTTCTGTTTGTCAAAAAAGGATTCAGCCCGAAGTGATCGGGTTGAAGAGGAGATATGCGTGTGAGTTTTGGGGGTGTCTAAAAATAAGTCTGGATTATGCGTAATAGGGGTGATAGGTCCAGGCGAGGAAGAAATGTAATATTTGGTGCAAACGTATCTAAAGATTTGTAAGGTTGAGCCCGTAAGGGGGTGTGAGGCAACTTCACGTGGTATTTTGCGGGGGCCAATCCAGGGCAAGTGTTGTAAAGGCAATTTAGAAGTCAGACCTTCAAGTTCAATCCACGCTTTAGTAGAACTATGGAGGTGCCAATCTACAATGCGTGTTAGGTGGCAAGACCAGTAATATTTCCGGATATCAGGTAGACCAATGCCACCCATCAATTTTGGGAGCAGTAATTTTTCCCAATTTATTCTGGGTTGTTTGGAGGCCCAAATGAATTTAGAGCATAATTTATTATATGTGGAAAAAAAAGAAGTCGGTAATTTGATTGGAATGGTCTGTAAAAGGTCAAGGAGTCTAGGGGGGATATTCATCTTTATAATAGCTGCTCTCCCGAACCAAGAAAAGAAACCTTTGTCCCAATTTAGAAGCTCTTTTTGAATAGTTTTAAGTAAGGGAGGGAAGTTCTTAGAGTACAGATCTTGCAATTTCGTTGGCAGTTGGATACCCAGGTAAGTAATGGCTTCATTATCCCAACCAAAGGGGAAATTGCTTTGGCACAACGAAACCACACTTGTGGGTAGAGATATATTTATTGCTCTGGATTTAGTGAAATTAATTTTTAAATTAGAAAGTAAGGCAAAGAGTGAGAAATCTTTTAATAAATTGGGTATCGTAGTGACAGGGTCAGAAAGAAAGAGTAAAATGTCATCTGCGTAGGCCGCCAATTTATATTGACTATTATGGATTTCGATTCCCTTGATGTCCGGATTGTCTCTAATTCTTCGAAGAATAGGTTCTAAGGTAAGTACAAAGATGATAGGGGACAGGGGGCACCCCTGGCGTGTTCCATTCGATACGGAGAAGGCGTCCGACAGGCAACCATTAATCTTGATTCTCGCAGTAGGGGTAGAATAAAGTGTGAGGATAAGGCGAAGCATATTTTCCTTAATTCCTATTGCTTTTAAAGCTTCTGTCATAAAGTCCCATGCCATCCTGTCGAACGCCTTCTCCGCATCAAGAGAGAGGAAGAAACCCGGTCTCGAGGATCTGGACAGCCAATGATGGATGTTAATGGCTTTCAGGGTGTTATCTCTGGCTTCCCTCCCGGGGATAAATCCCACTTGATCCAGAGACACTAATCCAGGGAGTAAAGGAAGCATTCGGTTCGCCAAAATTTTTGCGTATAGTTTTACATCTACGTTAAGTAGAGAAATGGGTCTATAATTGGATACCAAAGAAGTATCCTTACCTGGCTTAGGGATCATTGTAATATGTGCTTCTAAAAGATCTTTAGTACAATTGGAAGATATAGGAATCGAGTTAAATATTTTCAAGAAGTAGGGGAGGATGGTATTAGTGAAAGATTTATAATAACTGACCGTTAAGCCATCAGGGCCCGGACATTTGCCATTTTTTAATTGGGTAAGAGCTGTAAGGGATTCCTCCCTCTCGATCGGTCTCTCCAAGTTCTCAGCTTCCTCTGGGGCAATAGAATCCGGACTATATTTTGATAAAAATTCTGTGATCAAGTCTTTTCTAAGTGTAGTGTGATCTGTAGGTGTTTGTGATGGTAGGTTGTACAATTTGGAATAATAATTTTTAAACTGTTTTGCTATATCAGAAGAAGTACAGATTTTATTACCCGAAGGGTCCGAAATGGAATGAATGGTCGAGTCTGCCTTAGCTGCCTGGAGCGCCCTAGCAAGCAATTTTCCAGACTTGTTACCAAATTCGTAAAAAAGTTTACGTGTCAAGGCAAATTTACGCCTAGTCGTCTTACCCAATTCCTCAAGGAGGGACTCTCTAGCCGTCAGAAGCTCTGAGTAGGTTTCAGTCGCCAATGATTGCTTATGCTTACTTTCGAGAGAATGAATAAGATCTGAAAGAGCAGCTATGTGTGCTTGTCTGGTTTTCTTCCTTTTCGTTGCAATAGAGATGAATTCACCTCTGATTACACACTTATGTGCCGACCAAAGGGTCATGGGCTGAACATCAGGATCTTCATTCTCCTGGAAGTATTGTGATAATCGAGAATCCAAAGATTTTATATTTTCGGGGTCAGTAAGAAGGGAATTGTCAAGTCTCCAAATCGAGGATCTAGTGGGCATTGTAGAAAATGTTAGGGTAAACGAGATGGGATGGTGATCCGATATGATCATAGGATCTATTGTCGCCGTAACCAGGGAACCAAGATCTGCCTGGGATAAAAAAAATAATCAATTCTCGAGTACCTGTTATGGGGGGGTGAAAAAAAAGTAAAGTCTTTTGTATTTGGGTGCAAAGTCCTCCACGTGTCGTGGAGAGTCAATCCCTTCAGTAAAGTTTTAACCGAACGAAGAGCACTATAAGGTAGAGTAGTAGAACCTGAGGAAGTATCAATTAGGGGGGTAAGGGCCAGATTGAAATCTCCTCCCAAAATAAGTAAGCCAGATTTGAAAGTGGTAAGAAGCTGGACAATATTTCGAATGAAAGGAACTTGAGTGTTGGGAACATAAATGTTAGCTAAGGTAATTGGCTTATTATAAAGTGTACCCTTTATAAAAATGTAGCGACCATCATTGTCAATCAAAGTATCTTGGACTTGGATAGGGCAATTTTTAGAAATTAAGATAGAAACCCCTTTGGATTTGGCTTCTGGGTTAGTAGCATGGTATGATTTGGGGAACATTTTGCTGTGTAGGTTCAGTATGTTATCCTTTTTAAAATGGGTTTCCTGAAGGAATACAATGTGTGCATTGGCTTTGCGTAACAGAAGAAGTAATTTGGATCTTTTCTCAGGGATATTTATTCCTTTAACATTCAAGGAATACAACTTGACCTGAGGGGGAGGACACATGTTGTTCATTAGAGGCATGTTATAAGGGGTGCCCCTCTCGACAAGATTGGGGAGGGGAGTGGAAGGGGAGAAAAAAAAAAGGGGGGGGAATAGGGAATTAAATAATCCCTACAACAGAACCGAGAAGGAATGGGGCCTGCCCTCTCTTCAATAATAATAGAACACGGACAAGTATAGAGAAAAGCAAGTGAATGACCACCCGAGGGAAGTCAAAGACTCTACTTCACTACTATGTGGGGGTTGGAAAAAACCTGGCCGGAAAAATAAGAAGAAAGGGTGACAAGAAAAACCCGCCGCCACAGAATCTCAAAATTTTTATACGCGTGTCACCAGAGAGCGTGTAATGTCTCAAGTGTAGAAGGTGTAAGAAAAAGAGGTATCAAAAGGGCCCTGTAGATAGAAAACTAGAGAGGAACGAAAGGGAGGGAAAGCACAAAAAGCATAGGAGACCTATATAAGCTTCCTCTTATCATTTTTTCCTACTTGTCCCTTTATTTCCGTCTCTCCCCCTTACTTTTTCCTTTTTTCCCCCACCCTTTCTTGTATCAGGAGGGAACAAGGACTAATAGAATCAATGTCCTGAAAACTAGCGAATCGAATCGACTTCAATAGCCTATTATTGACTAATAGATGAAATCGATTCAATTCATAACAAGATTAAAACATCAGTCAGCTATGATATACGAAATATATACTATAACATATTCAAAATGGTGACATATGTAACTAGAAGCCTGAAAAGAGGTATATCCAGGGGAAGAATTGTTCAACACCTCAAAGTGAAGAGGTGAAACGAAAAGTTCCTGAGAGGGAAAAAAAACAAAAAAAACAACAAATCATTCAAAGCTTCCCTGAAATGCCACTTAAGGGTACCAAATCCCCAAGGAGATTCTAAGTAATCTATCTGATAAAATAGGAGATTGAAGAGTGCAAGCTGTTAACCAATACCTTGAGCATCCAGTATGAGTTCCTAAACACATATTTCATAAAAGAGATGTAATCATTGAGAAAAACACAAAACAAAAAAAAAACAACCTTTTCCTTTTTCTGTTTTCTTTTCCTCCTTTCCTCTTTTCCAAATTCACAAAGGAAAAAAAAAAAAACAGGATACCGATCCTTTCATTTAACTATATTCCCTTCCTCCCTATCATCACCCCTGTGGGGTGTAATTAAAATATTGCAGGGAATAGTACATCGTGTGAGTTATAGCGCGTATAATAAAGAGATAACACTTTGTAGGGAAAAATCTCAACAGAAAAATAGGAGGCGGTAAAACCCATATCTCCTTTACCTTATAGCTCCGCATACTAAACGTCCAAAAGTCCTTCATGCTCAAAGGTACATACCTATACTGAAAAGATAGAGAGCATATTTAAAAAAAAAAAAAAAACCTCCAGGAATCAAGCCGAATTAAAGAAACTATCCTCCAGTGTACTGACAGTTGCGTGTAGCTCAAGAGAAAGTACATCAAATTATTGGTAGTCGCGTCTGAACCTTCTTGATCGCGGAGAAACAGTCGGGCTAGAGCCGTAGTGTTGGCCACGGGTTGTGGTACGAGATCTGTCCCCAGAAGGGGAGCGCCGTCTACGGTGACGAGTTACCTGTGCTTCCATGGGTTCCTCGTTTCTTTGCTCTCTTCTGGTGATTGTGCCACGAAATTCTGCGTACAAGTTTGGCACATCGATTACTGGTATATCTAGGGTATCACAAAAAGTTTTAAGATCCTCAGGCACTCTCAGTAGTGCTGCACGGCCTTGGTGTGTAGCTAATAGACCAAATGGGAACTTCCACCTGTAAAAAATAGCTTTATCACGCAGCACATCTAGCAAAGGTTTCAGGTCCCTTCTATGTTGTAAAGTGATACCTGAGAGGTCTTGATAAATATGAATATCTGAACCGTTAAGAGAAATTCGGATCCTATTTCTGGCTTTTCTGAGGATTTCCTCTTTTAATCTGTAATCTACAAGACAGCAGATTACATCCCTGGGTGGATCTGTAGGTCTGCCCCTAGGCCTAAGTGCACGATGGATGCGCTCCATCTCAATGGCTGTTTGTGCGGGTCTATCCAGGAGATCATTAAACAGGCCTGTAATGGTGACAGAAAGCTGTTCCATTTCCACCGCCTCAGATAAACCTCGTACGCGTAGGTTATGGCGCCTCCCTCTGTTGTCGAGGTTTTCCACATGACGTTGGAGGTCTCTGAGTTGAAGAGACTGGGTGTCTATTTTGCGTGTTACTTTGCAGAGTATTGTGTCATGGTGCGCAGAAGTTTTTTCTACCTCATGTACCCTGTCAGTAATGGCGCGAATGTCTATGCGCATTTTAGCAATGGCTGCTGACAGGGTATCTTTAATGTCTGCCGCCACTGAGCGGAGGTCATATAGGCTAGGATGTTGTTGACCTTGGGCCGATTGGGCACTTACTTCATGTGCAGACATGACAGATTGTGTCCCTGTCAGCGGCGGTGTCGCATTCAGTGAGGTGCCTTGCTGAGCGGTCGCCATATTGGTCCTCTGAGGCCGTGACGAGCGGTGCGGGTTACGGTTCGTTCCGGTCTCTAGTCTGCGCGGAGAGCGAGAGGCAGAAGAGCTCCGTGAAGCAGTCCCCATAGTCATGGGACCAATTGTGTGCGAAAGGGCTCTCTCTTACAGGCCGAGAGAGACCGTGGCGGCGGGAGCTCCGGATTCAAGCGGCCATCTTCCAGCGAGGTCAGACCACGCCCCCTTAGTTAGATCTTTGAGCCAGCAAGAGGTCATAGTCTAAATAGCCATGACCGGGTCTTAAAATCATGTTATTTCATTCTAATACATGCACCTGTGACATTACCCAATCTTTCTTGCCAAGAGACTATGACAGAATGGCATTGAATTTAAAGTGTGCTAAAGCATTTACCCACTGATACGTTAATGGGGTTGATTTACTAAAGGCAAATATAATGTGCACTTGCTCTAGACCAGGGGTGTCAAACTCAATTTGATTGTGGGCCACATTGGATCTGTAAGATTAGATGTCCAGCGCATCCCCCCTCCCCTTTACATAAGATTTCAAGAGTCCCCCACTCTCCCTTACATCACAGTGCACCCCCCTTTTCTTATGTTGCTGCTGGGAAGAAGTGTTGGATGCATTGCTTAAAAGCAGAAAGTAAGGGTCTGGAGGAGGACCAGAGGAGGGCTTGAGCTCTCCTGCAGCTGCAGGAGAGGTGCGAGGGCCACCTGGAGGGCCGGATTTGACACCTGTGCTCTAGACCTTAGTTTAGTGTTTCTCAACTCCAGTCCATCAGGTCATGTTTTCAGGCTTTCCATTATTTTGCACAGGTGATTTGATCTGTTTCACTGCCTTAGTAATTACCACAGCTGTTTGATCTGTGAGAAATCCTGAAAACATGACCTGTTGGGGCGCCTTGAGGACTGGAGTTGAGAAACACTGCCTTAGTTGAATGGGGTAAAGAATTCTCAATCACATGCAAGGAAAATAAAAAAAAGTGTTTTTGCTTGCACATGATTGGATGATAGAAATCAGCAGAGCTTCCCCTCAGAACTAGAACAACTGCACTTGCAGTGCACAGTATATTTGCTTTTAGTAAATCAACCTCGGTATATGCTGGCTCAAGAGTGGAGAGCATGGAGTTCTGCCTAGCTGGGCTGTTCCACTCATAGCTTGACTGTTTTGGTAATGTAATGCAGAAGAGAGCTGCTGTTGATGTACAAAGCAAACAAATGACAGTAGTCATTGGTTTAAAACAGAATTGTTTATTTCAAATTGGTTACTGCACCTCACGGTTTCCTGTGAAAAATAAAAGCATGCAAGTATTTAATTTTATTTACTCTGTTGTGGAAAAAGGTTGCCACCATCCTGAATCACAACCAGTAAAAAAATGTTTTCCTATAGAGGTTCAAATATCCTAGGACTGTTTAAGAATGTATCTTCCACTATGTATATAAGAGTGGGGTCACAATGTAAACTTTAAATAAACTCTGTTTCAACATTTATTTTGTTTTCTCAGAGGACAGAAGACATTAGTGAAAGTTACCAAGCCCTTATGGACTCCAATGGACCGGTACGTGTATCTTTTTTAATTGCTATTGATACTCCTATACTGCCTGAGTGGTCATGGGCCTACATCAATTGAAGCCAATCACTCACTTGGATTCAGTGAAAACTCCAAGCAAACAGCTAAATGCATATGTGGGACTATTTTACCTGCCAAAGGATTTATTACTAGAATCTAAAGGAGATGTTTTTGGAGATTAGTTTCTTTGATCTATGAATTGATCTGAATTTATCAGTTTATAAAACATATTAGGCAACCATGCAGGGTCTATAAAATTCACAGAAAAATGCATCAAAATTTTTCTATATTCATTATTAGATTATTATAGATTAGATAATAGAATCTTATAGATTTAAGGTAAATGGAAAATTATTGATGGCAATGCAGAGAGTCCACAATACATTCCCCCAAAAACGACATACAGAAAAATAGCAGATGGCCCTGCCAAAATTCCAGTGAGCTCCTAACTTACTGTGTTCCCCATCTCTGAAACTAGGGATGATTACAGATTTGTTCTCAACTCCTGCCTGGGTATTCCCCGCTCTCTTTAGCTGCATGTACTGTACACAAAGAGGCAGGAATGCTTGTAACATCATTGACCTGATATAGCCACAATCCAAATCCAAGCTCATACTTATCTGAAACCTAAACCAGTGTTAGTTATCAACCCTGGTGAGTTCTTTCTATACTGCGAGTGAATAGTAAGAAACTATTGCTTCTTCGAAATTTGTTTAAATACGGTATTTATTGAACAAAAAAACAGCCAGTACGTTTTGCTGAAAATAAGTCCCCTTTCTTCAGGGATGTGACAGAATCAGGAAGAAATGTTCTATATAGCCTGAATTATGACTGGATTAGGGCTGAGTATCAGCATGACTTAAAAGACTAAAGACAGCCCCTACTAATAGCAAGACATTGGATTAATATGGAGAAACACTTCCAAGCCAAGCTTTAAACGGTTGTCAGTCCAGACCTCCTCCAGACTTGAACATCAATAATCCATCGTAGGATATTGCATAGTGACAGAACTCTGCATTGCACCAATGAAGCCCTTTGTGGGTCTAATGGTGACTGTGGTCAGAGAAAATACACCAGAGTGACCTCTGCTGGTACATTAAAGCGGAACTAAATCCCCAAAAGGAAATTGGTTCTTCTTTAGCACTCCCACCCTCACCCTTCTACAAGACAAATTGCGGAGAATTTTTGTTTGCTATTTTTTTTTTATATATATATAATTTTTTTGCCTTGCCCCACCACCATTCCGGCCTGGGCCAGAATATTGCATACCTGGTCCTACAGCCTCCTGGGATACTTACATCACATCTCCCAGGAGGCTGCAGGATCAGCACACAGACCGGCTGGGTGGCAGGTCTGGCATATCATCAGAGTTGACTGTCCGCACCTGGAAGCGGCAGCCAGCTGAAGAGGACCAAGATGGCATGGCAGGACATGCAGTGTAGCTCCTAAATAGCAGATTGCAGCGGGACAACACTGGATTTCCTGTATGGTTATGTGCTTTGAAGAGCACTACAGCACTGCAGTTGAGTAAGAAAAAAAAACATTGGGGGGGGGGGGGGTGGTGATGGTTTACATTTACTGATGCATCAGGGAAAGCTGTATCCTTTGTGCTAGTAGCAAACCTGTCTATCTGCCTTCACTATTACAGGACTCCGATATCTTTCCATATTACTCTGTGACTAGTTTGCTTGCAATAAAATGAGATGGTTGACTACACTGGTCTTAACCTTAGTTGAGTCTGCCCAATCAGGATAGTTGAAGTCCCCCATGATTAGAACATTGCCCTGCCTCCTCACCATCTCTGACTGTAAAAGAAGCATAAGATTAGGTGGCCTATAGCATACCCCACAATCAATTTACTGTTTGTTTCATCCCTTTGAAGCTCCAGGCACAAATACCCCACCTCCTCACTAGACCCATTAGCAATGTCATGCCTCATATTCACCATCAAATCACTCTTGACATACAGGCATACCTACCCTGTCCCTTGAATACAAGGAGTACTTTTTGGATAGTCCCAAGCCTGCCATGTGAGCTGTCAAACCAGGTTTCCGATATTCCCATGAAGTCAAAATCATTCTTAAGTATTAGAAGTTTTAGTTCCTCCATTTTATTAACCAGGCTTCTGGCATTAGTGTACATACCCTTTAAATGTGTAAAAGCATATATTCTTTTAGTTTACCTTTTGTATTTTAGGGAATTTGTTCCCTTATTTTTTTTGAAAGGAATAAAGAACTTTAAAATGTTTGTTTTAGTCCTATCGGAGTACTGACTTTATGCTGGTGGACCATGGGGGAGAAATTTTCAAGACTCTACACTACCTCAGTAGCCTCATCCAAAGTATAAAGAACCCGCTGGGCACAAGAGACAATCCTGCCCGTGTTTGCCGTGATCTGATGAATTGTCAACAAAAGATGGGAGATGGTAAGGAGATGTTTTTCATTGATCGATTCTAGTGCAGGGTTTGGATACATGGTGTAACTTTGGACTTTCTCAACAGGCACTTACTGGATTGACCCTAATGTTGGCTGTTCTTCTGATACAATTGAGGTCACCTGTAACTTTACACAAGGTGGTTACACATGTCTGAGACCTATAACTACATCCAAGGTAGGAGGTCATTGATTGGCATCTCCTAAATATCTTACACAAAACCATTCTTTTAGTGTGTATGTACACACCTGTAAATACCCTTTTAACCAGAGCAGTTTTTACATTTCAGCTATAGGCCTATTGCTTTGGCAATATAGATATATGCATACACACAAAAACAACTTGTTAGGTTTATAATGATGCAAAAATATGTCCTTACTAATAAATACAAATATTTAAATTTTAAAATTGATCGAGTTTCTTTAACCACTTGCTGACCCGCTCACAGTAAATGTACTGTGTGGTTTGCCCTGCTGGTTAGAGTTTACAATCTAAACAGGGAGGGTCAATTGATACAAAAGGTAATAGCTGTGGGAGATGAGCTGATGGAGAAAGTAAAACAGTGCATTAGTTAGAAGCCAGATAAGCTTCTTTAAAAAGAGAAGGGTTTTCAGGGATCATCTAAAGATGAATAGATTAGGAGACAGTTGGACAGATTGGGGTAGAGCGTTTCAAAGAATGGGAGACGTTCTGGAGAAACCTTGCAGGCGAGCAAAGGAGGAGGGGACAAGGGAGCATGGTTGATGTTTTGAGATCAGGTTAGTGATGTAGCTGGGGCAGAGTTGTGTATGGCTTTGTAAACTATTGTTAGTACTTTGAATTTTATTTGTTGGGTGAGTGGAAGTAGAAGGATTGGCAGAGAGGGGGGTACAGGACACTGAATGGTTGATGAGGTGGATGAGTCTTGCTGCAGCATTCATTATGGACTGAAGGGGGGATAGTCTATGTAAAGGTAATCCAATGAGGAGGGAGTTGCAGTGGTCGAAGCGAGAGATAACCAGGGAGTGAATTAGAAGCTTGGTGGTGTCATTAATTAAAAAGGGGCATATTATAGATACCGTATGTTGCGGAGGTTAAGGCGGCATGATTTGGACAGGGATTGGATGTGTGCCTGAAAGTACAGTTCAGAGTCCAGGGTTACCCCTAGCACCCTGACATATGTGGACAGACTGATAGTTGTGCCATTGATCTTGACAAAGAAGTCAGGGGAGGGGGCACATGGGGGAGGAAATATGAGCTTGGTTTTAGATAGATTCAGTTTGAGGAATTGGTGTGACATCCAAGCTGATATATATGTCTGTAAGTAAATCAGTGATGCATGAGGAGAATAATGGGATGAACTGAGGGATAGAGAGATAAGTTTGGGTGTCATCAGCATAGAAATGGTGACCCAGGGAGGATATGTAGATCGAGAATAGTAGAGGTCCAAAGGACAGCACCTTGGGGGACCCCCACTGTAAGAGAAGGAGGAAGTGGTGTTGTAAATGACACTGAAGGTGCAGTGAGTAGGCAAGATTCAACGGAGACCAAGCAACTTGAGTTTTTTGAGGAGGAGGGGTGGTCAACTTTATCAAAGGCAGCGGAGAGGTCCAAGCGTAAGAGTACGGAATAGTGACCGTTGGTTTTAGCTGTTAGTAAGTTGTTTGAGGAGAGCAGTTTCTGTGGAGTGCTGCGGGCAAAATCCAGACTGAAGGGGATCAAGAAGGTTAATCTCAATGAGGTGGGCGCTCAGTCAGTTGTATACTAGACGTTCAAGGGGTTTGGAGGAAAAAGGAGTAAGGAGATGGATCTTAGGTTGTCAAGATTGGTGGGGAGCATTGAGGCCTTTTTTGGTATTAGAGTGACTAGTGCATGTTATAGAGGAGTTGAGGAAGATGCCAGTAGAGAGGGAGAGGTTGAAGATATGAGTTGGCGTGTGGGATAGAGCCAGAGGGTGACCATAGTATTTGAGAAGGAACAGGGTCCACGGGGCAGGAAGTTAGGTGGGGGTTAGAAAACTTTTTAGTGATTTCCTCTATAGTAGCTGAGTTAAACAAAGGAAGTATTGATTAGAGGTCGACCGATATGGGTTTTTCTCTGGTCGATGCCGATATTTAGAAATCGCGGCAGCCGATGGCCGATATGATGCCGATTTTTTTTGGGCCGATATGTTGGGCCGATTTTTTTTTTTTCCCTTCATCTCATAAAATCTAACAGTTAGACCCTTTTCACACTGGGGCGTTTTTCAGGCACTTTTGGGCAAAAAATAGTGCCTGCAAAACGGCTCCCCTGCAGTCTCCGTGTGAAAGCCTGAGTGCTTTCACACTGAGACAATGCGCTAGCAGGATGTTAAAAAAAAGTCCTGCAAGCAGCATCTTTGGAGCTGTGTATACCACTCCTCCACCACTCCTGCCCATTGAAATGAATGGGCACCGTTGCCAACGCGCCTGCAAAGCGCTTTGGCAGCAGCGCTACACGGGCGCATTTAACCCCTTCATCGGTCACTAGCTGGGTTATAAGCGCCCCGCTAGTGGCCGAAAAGCGCCGCTAAAATTACTTTAAAGCGCCGCTAAAACTAGCAGCGTTTTACCGTCAACGCCTACCCGCTCCAGTGTGAAAGCAGCCTTAAGTAGTAAGTGATGCAGAAAATTTCTTACACATTTATTAAACAAAACAAACCTCCAATCAGTTCACTTGTATGTATAATTTAGATTTTAAAAAAACTATATCTTAAATATTAAATACACAAAAACAGGTAATCCAAACTTTTGGTTGAAAAAAATAGGATTTTTGTACTCACCGTAAAATCCATTTCTCTGACGTCCATGGACCGACGCAGCTCTCATACTGATTACATGTGGGTATATGTCCCTGCTCGCAGGAGAAGACCTAGGCAGAATGTTAGAGGTTAAAACATTCTAGAACAAGCCAGAGCTGAACAGCCCCGCCCAGGGGGGCGGTCCCTCCGGACATTACCCTTCCACCTGCAGCTAATCAGCCTCAGTTCGTAACAAAGCAGTACAAACTTAAAAGGAAGGGTGGGTGCTGCGTCGGTCCATGGACGTCAGAGAAACGGATTTTACGGTGAGTACAAAAATCCTATTTTCTCTTATCGTCCATGGACCGACGCAGCTCTCATACTGATTACATGTGGGACGTCCCAAAGCAGTATAAGAAAAGGGTGGGAGCAAAAAAAGTAAGGAACAACCAAAACTTCACTCCAAACCAGCAGAGCCCCTCAACGGAGGAGTTGCAACATTAGACAGCGGCCTGCAACACTTTGCGGCCGAAGGAAGCATCCGAAGATACAGCCACATCAACCTTGTGGAACTTTGAAAAGGTATGAACGGACGACCAGGTCGTCGCCTTGCACACTTGTGCAACCGACGCTTGATGTCGGAAGGCCCGGGAAGCACCAATTGCCTTGGTGGAATGCGCCGCAACCGGAAAGGGAGGCGCCCGCCCCTTAAGGGCATAGGCCTGTATGACGGTCTGCCTGATCCACCTAAAGACGGTGGCAGACGACACCGCTCGGCCCTGTTTTGGACCAGACACAGATTTCCGAATGGAAACAGTAGCAGACAGGTACACTCGTAAGGCTTGTACCCATCTTAATGTATGAAGCGCAAACTCTCAGGGAAGCGATGGGTGAGGACACAAGGATGGAAGAACAATGTCCTTCTTAAGGTGAAAGGCCAAGACCATCCTTAGAAAAGAAGGATGGTCGTGGGCGCAACACCAACATATCCTTATGGAGGACCAAGTAAGGCGACTTGCCAGACAAGGCTGCCAACTCAGACACCCGTCTAACCGAAGCAATGGCCAATAAGGCCAACTTCCGGGACAAGGTCAAGAGAGGAATCTCTCTGATATTCTCAAAGGGATGTTCTTGGAGAACCGAGATGCATCAAAATCAGATCCCAAGTAGGGAGAGGAGGCTTGACAGGGGGGACCACATGGCGAACCCCCTGCCCAAAAGGTGCTAATCAAGGAATGGCCCGGCAGCGGTCATTGAAAAAGACAGTCCGGGCCGAAATCCGACCCTCAAAAAAAAAAGGTATGCAAGGCCAGCTTTTGGGTCCCACCACGCTGTAAGAACAGCAAAATCCTGGGAACGGAAAACATCCGAGGATGGCACTCAAGTTCCTCGCACATAGCGATGTAAGCCTTCCAGGTACGGTGAGATATCTTTCTGGAGGAAGATTCCCATGTCAACAACATAGAAGAGATGACCGAATACGAGAGAAACTCGGTCCTTTAGCACCCGGCTTTAAACAGCCATGCCATTAAAGCCAAGGACTGTAAAGCAGGATGAAGTATGCTCTGCGAAGCCGGCGAGGCAACAACAGTAGCAGAGGGTAAGCATATATCAGGCGATACTGCCCCCACGGGCTTCCAACGCGTCTGACGCATCCGCCCAGGGGTCCCTGGACCTGACCACGATCTTGCCACCTTGCGAGTGAGTCGAGAGGCCACAAGGTCCACTTCCGGTGCCCCACCTCCGGTAAAGAAGGTGGAAACACCTCCGGATGCAAGGACCCTTCGCCTGCAATGCACAGGACCGTCTTGCAGCGAGACGTATGAAAATACCAAAGAGACTCCGCAATGTATCGGAGAAGGGAGGCCCCAGTGTACAGGGTGCCTCAAATGTTGGCCAATAAAGGCAACTTGACGGAACTTCCCTAGAAACTCGGTCAGAGGACTAGTACCTCAGCCTCCACAGGTGGCGCAAACCCACCCCGGGCACAGAGACCCTAAAGGCTAAAGCAGTTGTAGTGCACCTGCTAGACGACTGATGAATGAAGCAGAGGCTTTTGCCCAGTCATTGAGCTACAAAAAATGCCAGAGACGCAGCCACTAACGGGCGCAACGCCAACCCCAGCCTGGCGAACACAGTCCAAGCCAGCGCTTCTGATCACCACTGAAAGCAGGTGGAAAGTGATACCCCTGAAACCAGGGATCCTTGTGACAATGCTCCATCCAGCAGCTACCCATGGATAGGTGCTGATTGTGCAAACACATAGCTTACACCAGGGACATGCAACCAGCGGACCCCCAGCCGCTGCCAAACCACAAGTCCCACCATGCCTCTGCCTCTGGGTTACATGCTTAATGCTGTCAGAGTCTCGCTATGCCTCATGGGACTTGCAGCTCGGCAACAGCCGGAGGTCCGCCAACCGCACACCCCCGGTCCATACCATGTATTGCGTCAAACGCACAAATGGAGAGTGTGGGAGGAAACCCACGCAGCCACAAAGAGCATAATACCACCACATACGGCGTATGTAGTTTAGTATTTGTGGATAAACCTATTAAACGCGTATATGCTGTGCCAGCGACGAAGGCGCGCACATCATCGGGGCCTGGACGTAAACCAGCCACACAGATTGCGTACACAACCGTGTAGGTATGTTAGCCTGCGAATAAACAAATTGCACATGTTTATACTGTGCATAGCGCTGAGAATGCGCACACCATTGGAGCGCAGGGGAGAAACCTGAGCACCCGGATGAAACCCATGCAGACTGCATACGCATACCGTGTATGGTATTATAGTATGTGTGCTAAACATTTTGAACAAGCCCATGTGTGCATAGCACCGAAGGCGCGCACACTGTTGGCGCGTGGGAGGAACCGAAGTACCCCACGCATACTCAGAGAATGCAATACCTACAGCTACTGTAAATGTATTTAGTGTAGTGTATAAACATAATGTGTATGTTTACATCGTGTATTGCACCAAAGGCATGCATGTCATGTAGCGTGGGCGGAAACCCATGCAGACTGCAAAGACATACCGGGTATGTCCAATCGCACAAATTTAGACTGTGCATAGCGCCGAAGCGCCCACTCGGTACAACTCCACGCAGACAGCACACAGATACCGTGTAGGAATGATAGCATGTGAATCAACATAATATTGCACATGTTTATGCTGTGCATTTCCATTGGAGCGTGGGGGGGAAACCGGAGTACCCGGAGGAACCCCACGCAAACAGTATACCCATACTGTAAACATGTATAATATGTGCAATAAACATATTGAACATGTCTATACTGTGCAGAGAGCCGAAGCGCACATACCATGAGAGTGCGGGAGGAGCCCCCGCCAGCCCAGAGAGTATGATACATACATATACTGTGAATGTGAATGTATCTGGAGTCGTGCATAAACATATTTTGTACGTTTATATCATGTATGGCACTGAAACACAGCATTGGAACGTGGGGACAGCCACGCAGACACAGAGACCAATAACACATACATACACTGTGAATGTATGCAGTGTAGAGGTATAGGATGAGTTTAAATTATGGCGCAGAGGCGCATAATCTTCTCTGTATCATTCCAACCTGCTTGACTGTGCTGCTGAAGCAGCATGCAGGTAACAGGTAACCTCTGATCCTCAGACCGTGTGTCTGTCAGAGCTCAAATCATTCCCCAGGAAATGGCGGGAAATGTTACCTCAGGTATCACACACAAGGCTCACAGGGATTAGAGACATAAATGAATAAAGTCCTCCCTCATCCATGCTGCTCTTGAGGCAGCGTGTGAGGAAAACAGTGAGGAAACTGTGTAAAAGAAAAGCTTGTCACAGCAAATTCAGCCTGAGTGTGATTCTCACATCATCAATGAGATCACTTACAAGCGCCCTGTCATTCACTGACACAGAACTGGAGTCTTCCTCACAAGGGAATGTCCTGTTCATAAGCATTAAATATTCAGAGGTAGGGTCCTGAGCCCAATAGCTAGGCCCATATCTGAATCAGAGCACTCCTCCACTAAAGATTTTTGTGGGGGGAGGGGGCTTATAGCTCCTTTTGCTCGCACACCGCTTCCATTCTGACAGGAATGATTCCAGGACTGCTGACAACTGGTCCATAAGGACCGCAGGTGCAGGAAACATATGAACATGTTTAACTGTGCAGCACTGCCAGTTGCCCCAGGCAATGTGGAGAGCAGGTGTATCAGACTCCATAACGCCACCCTCTGAGACCTTATACACTATACAGTAAATATACAGTCCACCCACTGGCTACGCTGAGGAGGGGATACCCGGGAGGACCCACCAACCCTTAAGGACAGCTCAGTCTGTGAGGAGATTGTGAGGGGATTCACGCCGCCGCCAGAAATAAATGCGCGGCGGCCACAAGAAAATGGCCGCCGTCCGCAGCTATAACTGTGCCACTGAACGCCAAGATGGCCGCCGAGCAAAATTCAAAGCTCTAATGCGCGCCAATGGCGCACGCAATAACCACCTCAAACAGCGCCAATGGCGCACGCAATAATCACCTCACACACCAGAAAAAACTGCAGACATGAGCGCCCAACCAGGCCAGAGTGACCCCCAAACACCCCACAGCACAGCACCAGTACAGGGTGCAGAGAGCAGCATAACAGGGGGGAGACAGGGAGAAACCCCCACACACAGAAACACGGCCAGCATGTACTCACCTGCAGTAGGAGAGACTACTTACCCGTCCCTTTCAGGGACTCACTGGCTTGTTTCAGACAGACCTATCACAGAGTCGTACTGCGTAGCTGTCGGCCCGGTCCACCGCGAGAGATACAGTCAGTCAAGTACTGTTCAATCTTGAGAGGACCGCGGGAGCATGAAAGCAACCCCTGGAGTCATGGGGTATGTCGTGAACTGAGTCTCACGCACGCAAGGCGAGGATCAGCACGCTCAATGGTCGGACAGGGAAGACTACGAGGATACTAGTGTACCCAACCTGTTGCCCAGCCGACAGTTGATTGAAGGTCTCAAAAATAAAATAATAAAATTCCCAAAGGAATAAAAATCAAAAGTAAAATCTTCCAGGAGACTGGCTCCTGAGAGCCACGTCTTCTCCTTCTGCTAGGCAGAAAAAAACTGAGGCTGATTAGCTGCAGGTGGAAGGGTAATGTCCGGAGGGACCACCCCCCTGGGCGGGGCTGTTCAGCTCTGGCTTGTTCTAGAATGTTTTAACCTCTAACATTCTGCCTAGGTCTTCTCCTGCGAGCAGGGACATATACCCACATGTAATCAGTATGAGAGCTGCGTCGGTCCATGGACGATAAGAGAAAATGGGCTAACTTTACGGTTTCGTTTTTTTTTTTAAATTCATTAAAGTGTCATTTTTACCAAAAATTGCGTTTGAAAGACTGCTGCGCAAATACCGTGTGACATAAAATATTGCAAAAACCGCCATTTTATTCCCTAGGGTCTCTGCTAAAAAAATATATATAATGTTTGGGGGTTCTTAGTGATTTTCTAGTAGAAAATACAGGATTTTTACTTGTAAGCAACAATTGTCAGAAAAGATTTAGTGGCGGTTCACACTTGTGCGAGTTGATAACGAATGCGATGCATTAAAAAAAAACTAGATTTGCATGTCATCCAAAAAGTCATTGTTTTCAATGACGGTCATTCACATCTATGCGTTGCGATTCCTCTACTAATGCGATGCGCTAATAAAAAGGGTCTTGTGCTAGTTTACAACGTTGCGTTGCGAATTTAGTCTCCATAGACATCAATGTAAATCGTTCTGGAATAGCATTGTTGGTTCATATATGCGCATATTCCACCACACTACTCTTCACAAAAACCAAGAAGTACACCGAAAGTTAACACCTTTTTTTTTTTTTTACATTATGATTCCATTGGCTAGAACATCAATCGCAGCTATGTCCAACTCCTGAAATTCGCAGTAAATTCGCACCTCACACAGGACAAAAAAACAGAACAAATTCACAGCGCAGCAGTGTGACAGAGCCTTATGCCACGTACACACAATCCGAAAATCGTACGACAGATCGTCCGACTTTTTTTGTTTACTAGTCGCAAGCAGAAATTGAATAGGTTACTAAAGTCACGAAAATTCTCGTACGACAGAAAAAAAAAATCGGAAGTGATGTCATGTGTTGTAATGTATTTGTGTTGTATTTTCGGACGTCAACTGTACTGACTAAACGAAAATCGTACGATTAGGTATCGTACGAGGAAAAGTTTCGTGCATGTCCGATAAAATAATATCGGATGAACTGTCATGATCGGCTCACGGAAGCCCTGTACTAACGATCCGATTATCGTACGATTCTTCCTCGGACGACATTTTTCGTACGATATTCGGGTCGTTTGTACGGGCCATTAGTCTTTAAATGGTTAAACTGAAAACTGCTACACACGGAGTTCAGTACATTGATAAGTATAAACATTGTATCTTTTTGCTTCTTTTCTCAGACTTGGCAGCATGGGTGTCCGCTGAACTTTTTTCAGGGGGGGGGCATCTTTTTAAGGTCATCCATGCTCGGTACCTTTTTGACAATGTCATGAAGGGGAGGGGCTTAGTCATTATGACATAAAGCGCAGGCATGCAAAGGTTTGAGAAACCTGATGCAAAAGCTTAATAGAAGGATCAAGCTGCCATTGTCTTATTAGCAATTTCTATTTTTTTTAAACCCCCCCCTCTAGCGGCCGAATAGCGCCACTAAAACGATGGTAAAGCGCCGCTAAAACTAGCTGCGCTTTACCGATAACGTGGCCAGCTGGCAGTGTGAAATAGCTCTTGAGGATAATTCCGCTTCACTCCATGTCCATATAAATATAGTGTGTCTCCGGGGGGGGGGGGGCAATTGACCCCCCTTGCCCTATGGAGCGGACGCCCATGCTTGGCAGGCTACCCAGATAAGAGAGACAAGTATCTCCACGGGAAGACTTCAGGCAACTTGCATTGACTTCTATTACAGAAGTTATTTGCAAGTCACGCTGAAGTTTTAAATCTGCCTTTTTTATCGGCACAATCGGCCGATGCCGATTAATTAAAAAATGCCAGTTTGTCCCCAAATACAGCCAGTTTGTTTCCATATACAGCCAGTTTGTCCCCCATATACAGCCAGTTTGTCCCCCATATACAGCCAGTTTGTCCCCCATATACAGCCAGTTTGTCTGATAGACACTTCCAAGTCACACCCACCGCCGGCCACCGCTCTAATTCATATGGCCGGCTCTCACCAGGAGGCCGGCCATATGAATAGTGGGCAGCGCGGCAGCGGCGAAAAATAGGATTTTTATAACAGCTTACCTGTAAAATCCTTTTCTTGGAGTACATCACGGGACACAGAGCGACATAGTCATTACTAATGGGTTATATAGTTACCGTCAGGTGCTGGCACTGGCAACTTCCAAAACCGGAAGTACCCTCCCCTATATAAGCCCCTCCCATCCGGGAGCACCTCAGTTTTGTAGCAAAGCAATAAGTGTCCCCAAAAGAGGGGTGGGAGCTCTGTGTCCCGTGATGTACTCCAAGAAAAGGATTTTACAGGTAAGCTGTTATAAAAATCCTATTTTCTTTTTCGTACATCACGGGACACAGAGCGACATAGTCATTACTAATGGGATGTCCTAAAGCAATGCCAAATGAGGGGGGGGATACACCATATATAAGCTGAGCGCTATCAGACATGAGGATCTTTTGCGGCCTGCAACACACTGCGCCCAAAGGCGACATCCTCCTGACTTCTAACGTCCACCTGGTAGAACCTAGTAAACGTGTGAACTGAAGACCACGTTGCGGCCTTACAGATTTGAGCCAGGGAGGCCTGGTGATGCACTGCCCATGAAGTTCCAACTGCTCTCGTGGAGTGCGCTCTAACTTTGAACGGAGGCGGTCTCCTTCTCAAGCCATAAGCTTGCATAATGACCTGTCGAATCCACTTGGCTAAAGTAGATTTTGACGCTGCCTGACCCTTTCTGGGGCCTTCCGGCAGAATAAACAAAGTATCCGTTCTGCGAATCTGAGCAGTGGCTTTTAGATAAGCTTTAACTGCTCTTACTACATCCAAAGAATGCAATAACTTTTCCTCCACCGAAGTAGGTTTGGGGAAAAAAGAAGGAAGAACCACATCTTGGTTCAAATGAAACCTCGATACCACCTTAGGAAGAAAGGCTGGATGAGGACGTAACACTACTCTGTCCTTATGGATAACCAGATATGGCTCCCTACAGGACATAGCTGCTAATTCCGATACTCTTTTAGCCGAACAAATGGCTACTAGAAAAATCCATTTCCTGGTGAGAAGCACCAAGGAAATATGCTGTAATGGTTCAAATGGTTGTTTCTGTAGAACCGACAGAACCAAGTTTAGATCCCATGGACATATGGGAATATTAACCGAAGGACTAATACGCATCACTCCTTGTATAAAGGCTTTGACTAGTGAATGCGAAGCCAAGGGCCTTTGAAAAAATATTGACAAGGCCGAAATCTGACCCTTGATAGTACTCAAGGCAAGCTTCCTATCTACAGCCCATTGTAGGGAGTCCAGACTCCTACCTATTACGTACTTACGTGGATGCCATTTCTTGGCCTCACACCAGGCGATGTACGCCTTCCAGATTCTATAGTAGATCTGCCTGGATACCGGCTTCCTGGCATTGATCATGGTAGATACCACAGAATTAGAGAGCCCTCTCTTTTTTAGAATGTGGGCTTCAATAGCCAGGCCGTCAAACCTAGGGCTGGTAAGGAAGGGTGGTATATCGGTCCTTGCGAAAGCAGGTCCGGACGATGTGGGAAAGTCCCAGGACTCCCCACTGACATTTTACAATCTCCACGTACCACGCTCTTCGGGGCCACGCTGGAGCCACCAGAATCACTGGTTTCTTTTCTACCCTGATTCTGCGGAGTAATCGAGGTAACCATTGTGGCGGTGTGAATGCATATATCAGCTTGAACTGATCCCAAGGGAACACTAGGGCATCCGAGCCGCAAGCTAGGGGATCCCTTGTCCGAGAGACAAACCTGTCCCCCTTTGCGTTGAATCTGGATGCTAGAAGATCTACATCCGATGTTCCCCACCGCTGACATATTGTCCAGAAAACCTCGGGGTGAAGGGACCCTTCCTCTGGGCCTAATTGCTGGCGACTTAGAAAGTCCGCCTTCCAATTCTCCACTCCTGGAATGAATACCGCAGATATGGCTGGGACATATTTTTCTGCCCATTTCAGGATGTAATTTACTTCCCTCTGGGCTGCACGACTCCTGGTGCCCCCCTGATGATTGATATATGCCACTGCTGTGGCATTGTCTGATTGAATTCTGACAGGGGACCCTTGGAGTTTGGATGTCCATGCTACTAGGGCATACCGGGCTGCTCGTATCTCTAAGAGATTGATGGGCAGGGCCTTTTCTGCATCCGACCATCTGCCCTGGAGAGACTATTGCTCCAATACTGCTCCCCAGCCTATAAGGCTGGCATCTGTAGTGACCACCTTCCAAGAAATCGGACTGAAGGATTTCCTTTTTTCCAGATTCTGGGGAACCAACCACCAACGGAGGCTCTTGCGAACGGAAGGGGACAAGGACATTGTAAGTCTAGGGCCTGAACTTTTTTGTTCCAGGCTGACAGTATGGCCCCTTGCAAATTCCTTGAATGGAATTGACCGTAGGGTACTGCTTCGAATGATGCCACCATTTTTCCCAGCAGCCTCATATACAGGCGTATGGACGGCTGTCTTTTTTGTACCCACTAAGTGGATCAAATCTTTCAAAGACAACACCTTTCCTCGAGGCAAGAATATTTTTCTCTGGCCTGAATCCAACCTTAGCCCCAAGTATTCCAGACTTTTGACTGGTTTTTAGGGCTGACTTGTCTCGGTTGATAATCCAACCGTGAGATTCCAGATACTTGATCGTCTTGTGAACGACCACGTCTAGTTTATTCACTGAGTGGTCTATCAGCAACAAGTCATCCAGATATGCCATTATCATTACACCTTGTGTTCTTAGATTGGCCAATAAAGGGCCAGAATTTTTGTGAACACTCTTGGTGCTGTGGCCAAACCGAAGGGTAAGGCTCTGAACTGAAAATGGCGCCCTTCTACTGCAAAGCGTAGAAATTTTTGGTGGACTGGAAAGATGGGAATGTGCAAATAAGCATTTTTGATGTCGATCGTGGCTAACCAATCCTCCCCTTGTAGGGCAGTGGCCACCGATCGGATCGACTCCATCGGAAAGTCCTGATATACAGGAATTTGTATAGCCCTTTTTAGAATTAATATGGGCCTCCCGTCCACGTTTGCTTCGGGACTGTAAAGAGGTTTGAGTAAAACCCGAACCCTCATTCTTCCAGGGGAACCTCCATAATTACTCCTTGGAGCAATAGTTGTTCTAGTGCCAACAGGAGGGACTCTCTCTTCCGGGGATCCCTTGGCACGTTTGACCTCAAAATGGGAAGGAGGGGAGTCTTTTAACTCCAAACTGTATCCCAAACCTACTGCGGAGAGCACCTATCTGTCTTGATCGTGTCCCGCCAGGTCTCCTGCGAACAACTGGAGTCCTCCCCCCACCCGACTGAGTGGGGGCTTCAATGAATTTAACTTTGGGGGAGGTTTTGTACCTCCCCTGACCCAGGGTTTCTCATTACCCTGCTACTGTCCCTGTTTTTTACCCCCGGGATTTAACCGAGGAGGCCGTCGGAACTGTTACACAGCCGATGCCCCAGGGACTGGAGAAGCAGGCCTCTTAAAGAGGGACCTCTAACTCTGCTTTTAACCGGCAAGAGCGTATTTTTACCGCTGGAAATTTTCTGGATATATTTGTCCAGGTTTTCCCTGAATAAGCGTTCACCATGAAATGGGACGCTAACCAGCCATTCTTTACAGGGAGCTTCAGCAGACCAGTTTTTGAGCCATAGGAGCCTACGCATATGTACTATAGACAGCGTAAGGCGGGAGGCCTGATGGACTGAATCCTCTATGGCGTCAACCGCAAAGCCTAAGGCTCTAGGTAGATCAGCTAGGGCAAAGCCTGCTGATCTGTCAAGTCCCTCAAGACCTGTTTCAACTGATCCTTCACTGCTTAGCAGACCCCAATAGCTGCTACTGCTGGTTGTATCACCAAGCAGATTTTCATAAGGACTCCAATCTTTTATCTATTGGGTTCTTGAACATTTGGACATTATCCACTGGACATGTCAGTGATTTATACATACAAGAGATGGCTGCGTCCACTGTAGGGACCTTCCATTTTTTTTTTTTTTTTTTTTTTTGATGAACTTATCCTCCATGGGATAGACCACCGAAAATCTCTTAGGGGAATAAATATTTTCTCAGGACGTTCCCAATCCTGGTAAATGAGCCCTTTCAGTAAAGGGTGAAGTGGAAAAGAACAAACAGTCTGGGGGCTTCTAGCGACCCCAACGAGGATACAGTAGTGGTTGATGGTTCCGCAAGGTGCATTTTTAAATGCTGATCGGACCATGTTAGTCAGAGACTGAACCCATAATCTTTCAGCTTGAGATGCTGAGAAAAGGTTCCCCCACTGTTGATTCCTCTATAACAGAATCAACCTTATCCTGATCCCCTTCAGGCAGGTCGATCTCTGTATGGGACTGTTGCTCTGCTAACAGGCACTCTGAAGGAGGAGACGGAGATCGGGCGTGCTTTCCCTGACAGGGAGGCAGCGATAAATTTTGACAATCTCTCTCTAATCCTCCCAGAGCTGAGGAAAAAACCTCCTCTGTTACATACACAGGAGCAGGTGACTGAGGACAGCCACAGTACCAAGTACCCCTGCGGGGTCTCTACGGTCACTTACCTCTGAACTTCAGGGGAGACTGGTGCAGCAGGAGTATGCCCAAGATCCTCAGAGCCCGATGAGACCCCCTTCGCTTCCTGGAAGATTCAGTTCCGGAGCTACTGGACGGCATATTCCTAAGCCTAAAGCTGAGGTATTCCAGCCGTAATACACCACTTTTACTGAGAATAGTCTAGCACAATTGCTGCTATATAACAGTTGGTGTCTACTAATGTGCCTTTCTAGGGGATGCCTGTATCAACCGCTTGCTGTATGCCTTTAAATGTTGCCAGCTCTGTCTCTGTACTTCATAGCCAGCTTACTGCAATAATGTGGCTTTTTAAAAACCTGCTGGGACGCCCGCACATGCGCAGAAGCGCTGCGGCGCGCACAGAGCGTCATCCCCCAGGCCCCGCCCCTTTTTCCGGCCACCTCTATATATAGAGGCGCGTGCACGCGCACGCGCGCGGCCACGTGCGCCTCGGCGCTAATTTTCAAACATGGAAACCAGGGACAGGAGCCAGGGCCCCCTTTGCCGCAGGCCGGGGGATAGACGAACACTGCAACATGGCAGAGGAAACAGTTTCCTGTAGGAGAACTCACCAGCTGCCTGGACTTTGTTCTCTGAGAAGAAACTAGTCCATATGACAAGAAAAACATTCCACAGCGGCCTCTAGTGGACAAACACAGGTACCGCAGTTTAATATACTAAACATATATAAAAAAACATTCCTTTTTTTTTTTTTTTTTTTTCTTGACCACCATTAAAAATTATTACATTTTTTTAGTAGTTACAGGCATGCACAGATATTAGCGGGAATACCGTTAGGTAACAGACAGAAAGACAAATTAGGCTTGGGGGTCCCCCAATGGAACCAAGTTCCTGGGGGCCCCCACTTACCTGTTCCCCGCCGCAGGACTTTGTTTGGTCCACAAAAGCCCAAACTTCACCTATCACGGCAGGCATTGTAATCAAACCTTCAGGGACCGGGTTCCCAAGGATTCCACTCCCCTGGACCTGTATAGCACCCTGCACAGAAAACATCTTGGTCGTGGGTATGACCAGAGCTCTGGATCCCAGGGTCCAGCTCTCCTAAGAGAAGCATTACAGGCAGAACCTTGCTCTTCTCTGCAAGGCCCGGGTACCGACCGTTTAGCTATGAAGCTTTTTTGGTCGGATCCGGAATAGCTTACTGAGGCCCAAAAGAACCTGTACGCAAGCTCAGTGAAAAACACATGTTTCTTCTTGGCCAACACCTTAGACACTGGCAAAAAACTGAGGTGCTCCCGGATGGGAGGGGCTTATATAGGGGAGGGTACTTCCGGTTTTGGAAGTTGCCAGTGCCAGCACCTGACGGTAACTATATAACCCATTAGTAATGACTATGTCGCTCTGTGTCCCGTGATGTACGAAAAAGAAATACACAGATTCATGCAATGCATGAATCTGTGTATTGTCTTTCAGTGGCGGTGCAGGAGCGAGAGGGGGCGGCGCTCTGGCGCCCTCTATGGACGCACCGCCACTGCTTCCACTCCTCCATGACGACATTACGGAGCTGGTGGAAGTTGGGGAACTTGCGATCCTCCACCTTTCATTTTGAGGATGCCCCACAGATGCTCAATAGGGTTTAGTTTGGGTCTGGAGACATGCTTGGCCAGTCCATCACCTTTACCCTCCGCTTTTTTAGCAAGGCAGTGGTCGTCTTGGAGGTGTGTTTGGGGTTATGTTGGAATACTGCCCTGAGGCCCAGTCTCCGAAGGGAGGGGATCATGCTCTGCTTCACTATGTCACAGTACATGTTGGCATTCATGGTTTCCTCAATAAAATGTAGCTTCCCAGTGCCGGCAGCACTCATGCAGCCCAGACCATGACACTCCCACCACCATGCTTGACTGTAGCTAAGACACACTTGTCTTTGTACTCCTCACCTGGTTGCCGCCCCACACGCTTGATACCATCTGAACCAATTGCATTTTTCAACATTAAACCTCATCTGCCATGTAGTTGCCCACTCCTTTATTTTATTCAGGTCTTCCTGTAAAATTTCTATATTTTGATGTTAAGTTATTGCCCTGCTTATTTTTGTGTCGTTCGCAAAAACTGAGATTGAGCTATTCATACCGACCTCAGAGCCTTGGGGTACCCCACTGGTTCACATAAAATGTGCTGCCCCCATCCAGCTTCACATACTGCTCTTTTCCTCACTGCCCTACTGTTCTGTTAATAATAATGTTCAACACTGTATTTGCTCTTAAAATTATCCTTGGAATTTGCCTCCCATGGCATTAGTGTGCCGTGCAGTGCTTTGGGGGGTGGGGGGGGGATATTGAAGAGACCAGTCACCCAGTGCACAACTAACTGGCTCAGGTGACCAGTCTCCACATCTCAAAATGCTAATGCTACATTAGGTGTGCAGAATTTCATAACTAAAGGTTGCTGGTGGCTGCATGCAGAAGTGCTCAAAGAATAAAGTTGAGGAAAAAAATACCAATATTTATGAAGCTCCTGATAACTGTAACAACAATGTGTTGCTATCTTCCACGTCAGTTATACATTTACCATATTTACACATAATGGACTTAGAGTAACAGTTGTGTCTTTCTACAGTTGGTTTTCGATGTTGGCCGGGTTCAAATGAATTTTCTTCACCTCCTGAGTTCAGAAGCAGTACAGCACATAACTATCCACTGCCTTAACGTCCCTGTGTGGGGAATCGCCTCAGACAAAATCTCCCCAAAACCCTTGCGCTTCAAGGCTTGGAATGGACAGATATTTGAGGCGGGAGGCCAGTTTCAGCCAGAGGTCACGCTGGATGACTGCAGGGTAAGATTTCAAATTGTGCCATAACTTTCTTGGAAAAATACTTAATATCACATAACAAATCGGCCAGTACTTGAATGCAAATATCGAATGGATCAAGGCTGCCTACAGTCTTTAGAACTGTTGGGAACATAGCTGTTCTTCTAAGGATGGGCTCTGCACTAAAGTACAGTGTAACATCAACAAACCACTTTAATCCATTGTGCACAGGTACAGTGCCTTGAAATTTTCCACATTTTGTCCTATTGCAAACAAAAAAGTAAATGTATTTTATTGGGATCTTATGTGATAGACCAACACAAAGTGGCACAGAATTGTGAAGTGGATGGAAAATGATAAATGATTTTACATTTTTGTGAAAAGTGTGGCCTGCATTTGTATTCAGCCCCCTTTACTCTGATACCCCTAACTAAAATCTAGTGAAACCAATTGCATTCAGAAGTCACCTAATTTAGGAAATATAGTCCACCTGTGTGTAATTTAATCTCAGTATAAATACAGCTGTTCTGTGAAGCCCTCAGAGGTTTGTTAGGGAACCTTAGAAAACAAACAGCATGAAGGCCAAGGAACACACCAGACAGGTCAGGGATAAAGTTGTGGAGAAGTTTAAAGCAGGGTGGGGTTCTATAAAAAAAAAAAAAAAATATTCCAAGCTTTGAACATCTCACGGAGCACTGTTCATCATAATCCGAAAGTGGAAAGAGTATGGCACAACTGCAAACCTACCAAGACATAGCCATCCACCTAAACTGACAGGCCGGGCAAGGAGAGCATTAATCAGAGAAGAAGCCAAAATTTAACATTATGGTCTAAAAGCAAAACGCTTTGTGTGGGGGAAAACCAACACTGCATATCACCCTGAACACACCATCCCCACTGTGAAACATGGTGGTGACAGTATCATGTTGTGGGATTCTTTTCTTCAACAGGGACAGGGAAGCTGGTCAGAGTTGATGGGAAGATGGATGGAGCCAAATACAGGACAATCTTAGAAAAAAACCTGTTAGATTCTGCAAAAGACTTGAGACTGGGGTGGAGGTTTACCTTCCAGCAGGACAACGGCCCTAAGCATACAGCCAGAGCTACAATGAAATGGTTTAGATCAAAGCATATTTATGTGTTAGAATGGTCCAGACCTAAATCCAATTGAGAATCTGTGGCAAGTTTTGAAAATTGCTGTTCACAGATGCTCTCCATTCAATCTGACAGAGATTGAGCTATTTTACAAAGAAGAATGGGCAAAAAAAGTCACTCTCTAGATGTGCAAAAGACTTGCAGCTTTAAATGCAGTGAAAAGTGGTTATTCACAGTATTGACTTGAGGGCTGAATATAAATGCACGTCACACTTTCCACATATTTATTTATAAAAATTGAAACCCATTTATCATTTTTTGGTCTATCACATAAAATCCCAAAATTTCAAGTTGTATGAATACTTTTTCAAAGCACTGTATTTAGAAATTACACCCTGTGTGTCTCAAAGGGTAAATGTCAGGAATCTGTTTAGAACCCTGATATCCCACCCCCGCCAACAGGGCTGATAATAAAATGAAAAGAATTGCAATCAATAAATATTTAAAGGTGAAATTGTAAAGATAATAAATAAATAAAAAAACAATGACAACCCCCCCCCCCCCCCTCCTAAAAAAGCATTGTTAAAAAATTCAAAACTACTGACAGTCTTTAACCTATAAATAACCTTTCTTGTATTACACCGGGACAGGGTTGTTTTAAGACCCCGGGTTTCTTTTCTTTCCAAAATGTTTTTTTCCTTTTACCCTAACCAGGACATTGTTACCATCTCTCTGTCCTGTTTCTAGGCAATCGATTTCCCTCCATTGTCTGGATGTGGTCTATGCTGTTTATCTCCCTGCTAGAGCTAAGAGCAACTGACCTTTCATTTGTTCATTATAGATATATTTTATACTTCTGACAATGTCTTTACAGAGAATACACCCCCTTCCAAGTCCAACCCACTGACATTCACCTTGCCAGTGCAGTCTTCCGTAGATAAAATCCCCAGTGTAGGTTGGTGTCAGTGGCTAGAGAGAGCAGTGACATCATTCATCACTCAGTCATGTGACAGCACTCCGCATAGTGGCTGGCTGCTAGGCCTTAGACCAGTGGTCTCCAAACTTTGGCCCGGGGGCCAGATGTGGACCTTTGCTTGTCTTTATATATGGCCCTTGGGACACTATTTCATTAACTGACACAATGATGGAGCACCATTCCCCCTATTGACACCATCAATGGTGCACGATTCTTCTCATTGATATCACCCATGGGGCACTATTCCTCCCATTAACACTGATGCCGGGGCATTTTCTACTCCCACTGGCCACAGTTCGGCCCCCCTAAAGCCTAAAGGACAGTAAACTGGCCCTTTGCTTAGAAAATTTGGAAACCCCTGCCTCAAATGGAAGGAGGGAGCACCTTTGCAAACATGCAAATTGGAATTTTAATAAGACAAAGGAAAATGCCTAAACAAAAAAAATGTGATCTGTTTCAATTAACATAATGGTACAGCTTCAAACCATATGACGCAGAGCACATACACTGGTTCTTTGCATTCAAACAATATGCTCCTGATATAAAAGACACAGAACTCACAGAAAACATTATAACTAGCTTCAGGCTATTTTTATGTTGGGTGGAGGTAGTCCTGATTTGTTCTTTGAAAAAATATATATCTCAATAATAGTAAAAAATAATGTATAACATGAAACAATCTGAAGAATCTATAGATACAGGCGTGGTTACAAGTCAGGCAGTTCAGACTTTACTGCACCTGTTATAAAACATGGAAACATTTAGAGGGTTTATGGTTGGTTACTTTAGAATCAGTAAAGTCCTGTTTAGAGATTTGTTTGTCGTTATGGTTCCCTACAGAGCATTGCTAATGCTAAAACAGTGGATAAGGTTTGAAAGCTGAATAGGTATAAAGACACCGCTTAGAGCAGTGCTTCTCAACCTGGGGGTCGGGACCCCCTCAGGGGTCAAATGACGATTTGCCAGGGGTCACCAAATCCTGGGCTGTTCCTGAAGCCCACAGTGCTCTCCCAGCCTTTTCACGGCCGCCCAGCTGGGCTGTCCCTGGAGCCTGTGGCCGCCCAGCTGGGCTGTTCCTGGAGCCCACGGCTGCCCATTCAGTTCACAGCATGGCAGGGGGGCAGAGACTAGAAGTCAGCTGAATGGGGAGGAATGTAAAGTGGGAGGGGCTGAAGGAGACCCTATCTCCTGATTTCGGCATAGGTGTCACTTCTGCGAGACACCACAAAGTTGGAGACACAGTGAAGCCGGAGACAAAGTGAGTAACACTACCTGTGATTATAGTTGCCATTAAAAGTCCCCACTATAGTTCTCAGATCAGCAGATGACCTGAATCAAAAGCACTTAAGTTGGCTGATCAGAACTCCCCCCAGCACTGCCACTCATCCAAACTCCCTGCCACTCATCCCATTCCCCCCACCAAGGAGTAAGAGAAGGAATAAAAATTGAAAATACATGGAATGGAGAGGAAAAGAGTGGGAGGAATAAAGAAAAAAGGAGAGAAAGAATAAGAGAAAGAACAAGAAAGACGGCTAGAGAGAGGGATGGGGGAAAAAAAACAAGAAATTAGGATAGAGAGATAACAGGAAAAGAAAGGAGAACAAAGAGAAATAGGACTGGTACATCCTAAAATATACCATAAGGTGTTTTAATACTGTCCGAGTGGAAGGGACTCAGGGAGCACTAAATGTCCGTAGGTTAGGGGCGCAAATTATTTGTCTTGCCTTGGGTGCTGACAACCCACCCAACAAAAATTATTTTAATGTTAGGGGTCCCCACAACTTGGGAAATTTTATCAAGGGGTCACGGCACCAGAAAGGTTGAGAACCATTGCCTTAGAGTATGGGATTAGAAAAAAAAAACAAGCATACTTAACTAGATGTAATCTAGCTGTCCCCTCCAGCCTCTAAGACCGAGAACTGAATGATGAAACACTGCTGATCACTCAACTTTTCATCATCAGCCTAAAGAGAGTCAGTGATTGTTAATTACCGACTCTATACTCTGCCCCTCCAGCGCTCACTGGAGTGCAGGGGGCAGGAGCAGCTGGCTAAGCCTCCCAGCGGCTCGCTGAGAAATACGTTCTGATGATCACATCAGTTCATAGGCAAAACAGTCTTGTTATATGCTCACCGTGAAATGACCCCCTAAAGTCTATCTCCTTCACTATGACCTTCGATATTGGTTAACAGCGAGTTTAGAGTTTCCATTAATGTGGAGACATACAAGGGAGGACTGTGCTTGGTGATTGGCGTATTTGTCCACCAGGTCAATACTGACAAGATATGTTGGCCTGGTGTCCCCAAGTGATGATACTCCCCTATTTAAACATTTAAGAGAGGGACCCACAACACATGCTGGTCATTTACAGCTACCTGTTCCCTGTTCAGACCTCAGATCATAGTGTCTGCCATAGAGAAGACTTCCAGCACCAGCTTCATTGGTAGCGCTGATAGGTCATTTGACTAAATGCCAGGACCAGCAAAGAAAACTGATATTGGAAACCTGGAAAGGGTGTCCCACACTCTGGTACACTTTACATAGCCTACAAAATCTGCCCCTTTTATAAAATAGCTAGTTGCTTGTGTTTTACCTTTTAGGTCAAATGTTCCCAATTCTCCCTTGTGTACATATCATCACACACATCTATAACACTGCACAAAACATGGCATCTGGGAGTGTGGGACTCCAATAAATGCATTTACCCACAAGCACATTTGCATGCACTTGTCACAACAGCTGTATTCAAAAGTGGATCCACATCCTGCTGCCTATAAGTAACCTGTCTGCATAAAAATATAGGCGCTCCCTTGTCTATGCTGATTTTAAATATTTCTGACATCCTTAAGCTAGCCATACATGGATCGCAATTCGGCCAATTCAGCAGGGACTGGTGTGGGCACTGTGGTTGTACAAAAGCCGATCTACCTATCAACTTCTGTACAAGCACCCTGTCAGATTTTCTCCACCTAATCAGCACTAATCAGTGTATTCTGATGGTGGCAAAGTCTCCCCGCTGTCCCAATTCAATAGCCCAGCAGGGAAGATTCCCCCATCCACATTGAGTGTGTAGATGAGGGAATAGAGTCAGGTTTTTTTTTTTGTTCAACCAGTGGTTTGAATGAAATAAACCGATTCATCTACAGTTGCAATAAAAAGTATGTGAACCCTTTTGGAATGATATGGATTTCTGCACAAACTGGTCATGAAATGTGATCTGATCTTCATCTAAGTCACAACAATAGACAATCACAGTCTGCTTAAACTAATAACACACAAAGAATGAAATGTTACCATGTTTTTATTGAACACACCATGTAAACATTCACAGTGCAGGTGGAAAAAGTATGTGAACCCTTTTGGAATGATATGGATTTCTGCACAAACTGGTCATGAAATGTGATCTGATCTTCATCTAAGTCACAACAATAGACAATCACAGTCTGCTTAAACTAATAACACACAAAGAATGAAATGTTACCATGTTTTTATTGAACACACCATGTAAACATTCACAGTGCAGGTGGAAAAAGTATGTGAACCCTTGGATTTAATAACTGGTTGAACCTCCTTTGGCAGCAATAACTTCAACCAAACGTTTCCTGTAGTTGCAGATCAGACGTGCACAATGGTCAGGAGTAATTCTTGACCATTCCTCTTAACAGAACTGTTTCAGTTCAGCAATATTCTTGGAATGTCTGTTGTGAATCGCTTTCTTGAGGTCATGACACAACATCTCAATCGGGTTAAGGTCAGGACTCTGACTGGGCCACTCCAGAAGGCGTATTTTCTTTTGTTTAAGCCATTCTGTTGTTGATTTACTTCTATGCTTTGGGTCATGGTCCTGTTGCACCCATGTTCTGTTGAGCTTCAGCTGGTGGATGGATGGCCTTAAGTTCTCCTGCAAAATGTCTTGATAAACTTGGGAATTCATTTTTCCTTCGATGATAGCAATCCGTCCAGGCCCTAATGCAGCAAAGCAGCCCCAATCCATGATGCCCCCACCACCCCATACTTCACAGTTGGGATGAGGTTTTGATGTTGGTGTGCTGTGCCTCTTTTTCTCCACACATAGTGTTGTGTGTTTCTTCCAAATAACTCAACTTTGGTTTCATCTGTCCACAGAATATTTTGCCAGTACTGCTTTGGGACATCCAGGTGCTCTTGTGCAAACTGTAAACGTGCAGCAATGTTTTTTTGGACAGCAGTGGCTTCCTCTGTGGTATCCTCCCATGAAATCCATTCTTGTTTAGTGTTTTACGTATCGTAGATTCGCTAACAGGGATGTTAGCATATACCAGAGACTTTTGTAAGTCTTTAGCTGACACTCTAGGATTCTTCACCTCATTCACCTCATTGAGCAGTCTGCGCTGTGCTCTTTACAGGACGCCCACTCCTAGGGAGAGTAGCAGCAGTGCTGAACTTTCTCCATTTATAGACAATTTGTCTTACTGTGGACTGATGGACAGCAAGGCTTTTGGAGATACTTTTATAACCCTTTCCAGCTTTATACAAGTCAACAATTCTTAATCGTAGGTCTTCTGAGAGCTCTTTTGTGCGAGGCATCATTCACATCAGGCATTGCTTTTTGTGAAAAGCAAACCCAGAACTGGTGTGTGTTTTTTATAGGGCAGGGCATCTGTAACCAACACCTCCAATCTAGTCTCATTGATTGGACTCCAGTTGGCTGACACCTCACTCCAATTAGCTCTTGGAGATCTCATTAGTCTAGGGGTTCACATACTTTTTCCACCTGCACTGTGAATGTTTACATGGTGTGTTCAATAAAAACATGGTAACATTTAATTCTTTGTGTGTTATTAGTTTAAGCAGACTGTGATTGTCTATTGTAGTGACTTAGATGAAGATCAGATCACATTTTTTGACCAATTTGTGCAGAAATCCATATCATTCCAAAGGGTTCACATACTTTTTATTGCAACTGTATGTGCTTCCTTAACCTGGTCTTGCTGCTTAGCGTGTCACTGACCCAAAACAAGCATTCAAGTCAAGAGTTCTTTACATCACTAGCTGCATGTTTATGTTAGGATACTACAATGCAAAGTATAAATTAGGATGTAAGCTTTGTATTTTAAATATCTTTACAAAAGAGCAATAGCATCTTTAATATTTCGAACATGACAGATTCCCTTTAAGGCTCATCTCACAAGTACAAAGATCTGCTACTAACAGACTTTAAAGTAATTGTAAAGACAGATTATTATTTTTTTACCCTAGGGCTCCATGTACACTGAAGCTGATAACTGCAGTTTATTGGCGTTTTGGCGTTTTTTTTAAAAAGCTCATTAACTGCACTCTATGTTAGCCTATGTGTTCATGTACATATAGCGTTTTTTAGCGTTAATGAGCAGTGGAGTTAATGGGCTTTTTTCTGAACGCAAGAAATTCGCGTTCAAAGTGCCGTTTTTTCGGCGGGAAAAAAACGCAAACCGCTAATAAACGCTCAAAAACGCTGGACACCAGCGTTTCTTTGCGTTTTTTGATCCATTGAAAAAAAAAAAAAGCTAAAAACCGCTACACTGAAAAACGCTAATAAACGCTAGTAAAAAACGCTGATAAAAGCTATATTTTAAAGCAGCTTTTTCTGCCAGAAATCTGGCGTTCCAAATGACCGTTTTTGGGCTTCTGTGTACATGGAGCCTAAAGCTGATGTCCATGTTTCCTATCCCTTCAAATAGTTTGTTTGCACCAAGCTGGTCCAAACACAACATTTCCTTCATTCCTCCATCCTGCACTGGCTCTAAGTACTGCATGTACTACATGTACCTTCAGCTACATACAGTGCTGGGTTCTGGCTGTGAGACAGACTTTGTTTTCCTACACGGCACAAAATATGAGTCGGTCGGAGCTATGCTCAGCCATTCATAGGCAGCTTTATATTCTGTGAATGAATACAAAGTTTACTCTGCCTGAGTTGGAAGGATGGGCTGATGGTGTCACGCTCTCCGGCTCAGCCAATCAGAGGAAGCTTTGTATTCATTCACAGAATGCTGAGCTCCACTCAGACCGACTCATATTTTGTCCTAGGTGTGAAGAAGGGGAGTCTGTCTCACAGCTGGAACCCAGCACTGTGCACTGTATGTAGTTGAAGTTACATGCAGTTTTGTATAGTGCTTGGAGACACTGCAACACTTAGTGAAGGAAATAGTCTGTTGACCAAGCTGGTACAAACAATTTAAAGTGACAGGAAATATGGAAATCAGCTTTAATGCATTCTATACATGCAGCTCCCCTTACAGTGAGTGAAAAGGGTATTTGATCCCCTGCTGATTTTGTACGTTTGCCCACTGACAAAGAAATGATCAGTCTATCATTTTAGTGGTAGGTTTATTTTAACATTGAGAGGCAGAATAAGAACAAAAAAATCCAGAAAAATGCAGTTAAAAAAAAGTTATAAATTGATCTGCATTTTAATGAGTGAAATAAGTATTTGATCCTCTAAAAATCAGCAAGATTTCTGGCTCCCAGGTGTCTTCTATACAGGTAGCAAGCTGAGATTAGGACTCTCTTAAAAGCAAGCCCTCCTAATCTCAGCTTGTTACCTGAAAAAAAGACACCTGTCCACAGAAGCAATCAATCAGATTCCAATCTCTCCACCATGACCAAGACCAAAGAGCTGCCCAAGGATGTCAGGGAAAAGATTGTAGACCTACACAAGGCTGGAATGGGCTACAAGACCATCGCCAAGCAGCTTGGTGAGAGGGTGACAACAGTTGGTGCGATTATTCGCCAATGAAAGAAACACAAAATAACTATCAATCTCCCTCGATCTGGGGCTCCATTCAAGATCTCACCTCATGGAGTCTCAATGATCATGAGAACGGTGAGGAATTAGCCCAGAACTACACAGGAGAATCTCGTCAAGGATCTCAAGGCAGCTGGGACCATAGTCACCAAGAAAACAATTGGTAACACACTACCCTACAAAGGACTGAAATCCTGCAGCGCCCCCGCAAGGTCCCCCTGCTCAAGAAAGCACATGTACAGACCCGTCTGAAGTTTGCTAATGAACATCTGAATGATTCAGAGGAGAACTGGGTGAAAGTTTTGTGGCCAGATGAGACGAAAATCTTGCTCTTTGGCATTAACTCAACTTGCCGTGTTTGGAGGAGGAATGCTGCCTATGACCCCAAGAACACCATCCCTACTATCAAACATGGAGGTGGAAACATTATGCTTTGGGAGTGTTTTTCTACTAAGGGGACAGGACAACTTCACTGCATCAAAGGGGACGATGGACAGGACCATGTACCGTCAAATCTTGGGTGAGAACCTCCTTCCCTCAGCCAGGGTATTGAAAATGGGTTGTGGATGGGTATTCCAGCATGATAATGACCCAAAACACATGGCCAAGGCAACAAAGGAGTGGCTCAAGAAAAAGCACATTAAGGTCCTGGAGTGGCCTAGCCAGTCTCCAGACCTTAAAGGGGTTGTAAACCCTCCTGTTTTTTCACCTTAATGCATCCTATGCATTAAGGTGAAAAATAGGATTTTTGTACTCACCGTAAAATGCTTTTCGCTGACATCCATGGACCGACACGGCGGCTCTTATTCACTGAACGTGTGGGTATATGTCCCTGCTTGCAGGAGAAGACCTAGGCAGAATGTGAAATGTTAAAACATTCTAGAACAAACCAGAGCTGAACAGCCCCGTCCAGGGGGGAGTCCCTCCGGACATTACCCTCCCACCTGCAGCCAGCAGACCTCAGTTCGTAACAAAGCAGTACAAACTTAAAAGGAAGGGTGTGCCGTGTCGGTCCATGGATGTCAGAGAAAAGGATTTTACGGTGAGTACAAAAATCCTATTTTCTCTTATCATCCATGGACCGACACGGCGGCTCTTATTCACTGAACGTGTGGGATGTCCCAAAGCAGTGTCAAAATGGATGGGAGCAGTATAAATGGAAAAACCAAAAACTTCACTCCAAACAAGGCAGAGCTCCTCAACGGAGGAGTTGCAACTTTAAACAGCGGCCTGCAACACCTTGCGGCCGAAGGAAGCATCCGGAGATGTAGCCACATCAACCCTATGAAACTTAGAAAGGGTATGAACAGACGACCAGGTCGCCGCCTTGCACACTTGTGCAACCGACGCTTGATGTCGGAAAACCCAGGAAGCACCAATTGCCCTGGTGGAATGCGCCGGAAGGGGAGGCGCCCGCCCCATGAGAGCATAGACTTGAATGCCGGTTTGTCCGATCTACCTAGAAAATGGTGGCAGACAAAGCCGCTTGGCCCTGTTTTTGACCAGAGACAGTCAAACAGAGAGTCAGACTTCCGAATAGAAGCAGTAGCAGACAGGTACACCCGCAAGGCTCGTACCACATCCAAAGTGTGCCGCGCAAACTCTCTGGGAGGGAGGACAATGTCGTCATTTAGGGGAAAGGTCGAGATCACCTTTGACAAAAGAGAAAGTCGCGGATGCAACACTGCCTTATCCTTATGGATGACTAAATATGGCGACTTGCAGGACAAGGCCGCCAACTCAGACACTCGTCTAACAGAAGTGAATGCCACTAAAAGGGCCACCTTCTGAGACAAAGTCAAGAGGGGAATATCCCTGATATTCTCAAAAGGAGGTTCCTGGAGAACCGAGATTACCAATTCAGATCCCACGGGAGGAGGAGACTTGACAGGAGGGAGCACATGGCGAACCCCCTGCACAAGGGTGCTAACCAAGGAATGACCCGCTAGTGGTCGCTAAAAGAAGACGGCCAAGGCCGAAATCTGACCCTTAATGATACTCAAAGCTAGCCTTTTGGCCACTCTCTGCTGCAGGAAATGCAGGATTCTAGAGACGGAATACGTCCGATGACGTCAGTCCAGTTCATCGCACATGGCGATGTAAGCTTTCCAGGTACGGTGATAGATCATTCTGTAGAAGACTTCCTTGCCCTTAATATGGACGAAATGACCGAGTCCGAGAGACCTCGGTCTCTCAACACCTGGCTTTTAACAGCCATGCCGTTAAGGCCAGAGACTGTAAAGGCAGGATGAAATATATAACTTTGAGACAAAGTCCTCCCTTATTGGCAACCGCCAGGGAACGTCCGCGATGAGACGTACCAGATCAGCGTACCAGTGAAGCCGAGGCCAATCCAGCGCAATGAGGATCACCCGAATTCCCTCGGTCGCCACCCTGCGCCGCAGGCGAGGGAGCATAAACGTATATCAGGTGATAATGACCCCATGGGCCACCTCTGAGGCATCCGCCCAAGGATCCCTGGATCTGGCCACAAACCTCAACACCTTGCGATTGAGTCGAGAGGCCATCGGGTCCACCTCCGGCGTGCCCCACCGTCTGTGTGGCAAAGGAGTTGAAATACCTCTGGGTGCAAGGACCACTCTCCCTGGTCCAGCGTCTGGCGACTCAAATAGTCCGCCAGCTCTATGCCCGGAATGTAAACGGCCAACAGAGCCGGCACGCTTCTTTTAGCCCACTTCAGGGTACGGGGGACCTCAGAAGCCGCAGCTGAGCTCCGAGTCCCCCCTTGATGGTCGACATACGCCACCACCGTGACTTGTTCGACTGGATCCTAATGGAGCGATCCTGCAATCTCTCCGACCACGAGGAGAGGCACAGTCTGATGGCCCGTATTTCCAGAACATTGATCGGTAAACGGGCTTCGTCCGGAGTCAAAGCCCTTGGGCCAACAGGACTCCCCAGACTACACCCCAGCCCTTCAGGCTGGCGTCCATAGTGAACACCGTCCATTGGACGGGGAGGGACGACTTCCCGGACCGAAGAGCCAGGGACCCCAACCACCATGTCAGGAACGCCCTGACCAGGTGACTCACCTGGATCGGAAGATCCAAAGACAACGGGGATTTGTCTCAAGTGAACAAGAACTCCTTCTGCAATGCCCTGGTGTGTGATTGGGCATACGGAACGGCCTCGAAGGAGGCCACCATGAGTCCCAGGCCTCTCATGCAAAACGGATTGACGACCATTTTTGGGACGTCAGGACCTGCACTGCAGACTGAAGTGTCAGTAACTTCCCCGGAGGTAGGAATACCTTTGCCTCCAAGGAGTCTAGAAACAGACCTAGATACTCCAGATGTTAAGTCAGGACCAGGACTGACTCCTGAATGTTCAGGAGCCACCCGAAGTCTCTGACTGACGATAGTCACACTGTCTTCAAATTCTGAGCCATTTCCTGCTCTGAGAAAATCGTCCAGATAGCCCACGACAGCGATGCCCCGCCATCTCAGCAAAGCTAGAACCGGCGCAAGCACCTTGGAGAACACCCTTGGTGCCAAGGCTAGGCCGAAGGAAGAGCCACAAATTGATAGTGGACTTCGCCGATCGCAAGCGTAGAAACTTCTGGTGACTTGCGCAGATCGGAACATGTAAGTAGGCGTCCTTGATGTCCAAGGTCACCAGAAAATCCCCTTGACGGAGTGTATTGATCACCGTGCGAATGGATTCCATGCGGAACTTTTGCACCTTCACGAAGGCATTCCGGACCTTGAGGTCCAAGATAGGCCTGAACCCCGTCCCTTTTTTGGGACGACAAACGAATTCGAGTAGAATCCCTGAAACCTCTCCTGTGATGGAACCGGCACGATCACTCCGACCTGAGCAATCCTAAATAGGCCCCATAGGGCTGCCCGACGGGCAGGAAGGAGAGGAAGATTCAAGGGAAGAATCTGACTGGGATCAGGAACGGAAACCTATCCTGTGGTGATCACCTCGCACACCCACCGGTAGGAGATCCGGGAGGTCCACCGATCCGTGAACCTGCAAAATTGTCCCCCCCTACCCCATAGTCGGGTGGGGGCAAGACTTCACGCAGAGGCAGGCTTGGGAGCCGGCTTGTTTAACTTATGCACCCAGGGGTGCTCGTGTCCACCAGCCGCACCGCTGTCAGTCTGGGAGGGCCTCCCCGTTGACTGACGAAAAAAAAACCTTTTTTGCTGGAAAGGAAGAACCCTGCTTACAGCAGCCTCCTTACCCTTGCTAGCCTGAGGAAGAAGAGTGCTTTTACCTCCCGTGACATCCTTGATGATGACATCCAGCGCAGCACCGAAAGGCCTACCACCTTTAAATGATAGATCCGTCAGAGGCTTTTTAAAAGCTAGGTCAGCAGACCAGCATTTTAACCAGATCAGACAATGCAATACCACCGCCAAGACAGAGGCCCTGAGTAATAAGGGGCCGCGTCTAACGTGGTGTCGCAACATAAACCAGGCCCTGCACCATTTGGTGGGCCAGAGCAATAGTGTCTGGAGGAAGATTATGCTCCTGTACAATTTGGTGCAAAATTTTTGCCCATCCCGTAAGTGTTGGAGACACAAGGGTCGCCGCTACCACAGGCCGTAGGGCGGACCCCAACAAGGCAAACATGGCTCTGCTCACCACTTCTGATCTCCTGTCAGTGGGGTCCTTAAATGCAGGAGTCCCCGCCATCAGGAGAGTGGTGGCCTTGTTCAACCGGGCGACTGGAGGGTCGACCACTGGGGGAGAAGCCCACGTTTTAAGTAGGGCATCTTCAAAGGGGTATCTATAGTCAAACGCCACGGGACCATAAAAGTCTTCTGCGGCTTTTTCCCCAGACCTTATCAATGAGCTGTTCAAAGAATAGTACATATGGAAAAACCTTTTAGGCCCGGCGCTAAAGAACCAAAGGAGACTGTCCGCCTGAGGTTCTGCATCCGCAGCATTCAGCTTGAGAGTGTCCCTCACTGCAACAATGAGTTCACTAACAAGCGCCCTGTCATTTACTGACTCAGAACTGGAGTCTTCCTCGCAAGAAATGTCCTGTTCAAAACCATCAAATATACTCAGAGCTAGGGTCCTGAGCGGTAGTGGCTAGGCCCATATCTGAATCAGCGCACACCCCCCCTTTTTTTTTTTTGTGGAAAAGAAGTGGGGAGAGGGGCTATTTTGCTCCCTTGCGCTCATACACTGCTTCCCTCCTGGTCAGAATGATTCCAGGACTGCCAACAACTGGTCCATAAGGACCGCAGGTGCAGGAGCACTGCCAGTTGTCTCTAACAAGTGTGAAGAAACAGGTGAACCAGACTCCATATTGCCACCCTCTGAAACCTTATTCACCATTACAGTGAATAATACAGTCCACCCACTGGCTGTGCTGGGGCTGAGGAGGGGATACCCCGAGTACTCACCACCCTTAGGGACCGCTCGGTACCGCTGTATGAGCCGCGCTGGAGTGTGAATGAAGCCTGAGGAGAGAATACCTTTGCCTCTGAAGAATCTGTGAGGAGAGGAGTTATTCGCGCCGTTCAGCAGCGCCGCTAGAGGCCGAAAACAAAACTGAAAGCGCCGCGGCTACAAGAAAATGGCCGCCGAGCGCCTGTATAACTGCTTTGAGCCGCGGCAAAATGGCCGCCGATGGCGCACTTTTTAAATTCAAAACACTGCACCAATGGTGCACGTAAAAAACAACACACATTCCCCCAGAACACTTTCCAAACACATTAACAGCCATGGAGCGGCCCCCCTCCAGGGCAGAGTGACCCCCCAAGCATCCCCACATAGCAGCAGAACAGGGTGCAGAGAGCAGCATAACAGGGGGGAGACAGGGAGAACCCTCCACACACAAAAACACAGCCAGCATGTACTCACCTTGCAGCAGGAGAGACTACTTACCCGTCCCGCAAGCACCTTGGAGAACACCCTCGGTGCCAATAGAGGGACCCACTGGCTTGTTTCAGACAGACCTATCACAGAGTCGTACTGTGTAGCTGTCGGCCCGGTAAACCGCGAAAGATACAGTAGGTACTGTTCAATTTTGAGAGGACCGTGGGAGCATGAAAGCAACCCGGCCACCCCTGGAGCCATGGGGTATGTCGTGAACCGAGTCTCACGCACACAAGGCAAGGATCAGCACGCTCGATGGTCGGACAGGGAAGACTACGAGGATACTAGTGTACCCAACCTGTTGCCCAGCCGACAGTTGATTGAAGGTCTCAAAAATAAAATAATAAAATTTAAAAGTAAAATCTTCCAGGAGACTGGCTCCTGAGAGAGCCACGTCTTCTCCTTCTGCTAGGCAGAAAAAAACTGAGGTCTGCTGGCTGCAGGTGGGAGGGTAATGTCTGGAGGGACCGCCCCCCTGGGCAGGGCTGTTCAGCTCTGGTTTGTTCTAGAATGTTTTAACATTTAACATTCTGCCTAGGTCTTCTCCTGCAAGCAGGGACATATACCCACAGGTTCAGTGAATAAGAGCCGCCGTGTCGGTCCATGGATGATAAGAAAAAAACATCCGATAAACATCCGCTGCTGTCAATCAAATCCAATGACGCGGGGGGCGGGGCCGAGTCTATAGACGCAAATGCAGGACTCGGGAGTGCGCCCGCAAGGTAACTCCCTTGGGAAAGCGCTTCCCAGAGGGGGTTATCTGAGGCGGGGAGGAGCCGAGACAGCCGCCGAGGGACCCCTGAAGATGAGGATCGGGGCCACTCTGTGCAAAACAAGCTGCACAGTGTAGGTAAGTATGACATGTTTGTTATTTTTTTTTTTTTTAATATTCGAACCTTTACAATCACTTTAATCCCATAGAAAATATGCGAAAGCCTCAAAACCTTAATGACTTGGAGAGGATCTGCAAAGAGGAGTGAGACAAAATCCCTCCTGAGATGTGTGCTAACCTGGTGGCCAACTACAAGAAACGTCTGACCTCTGTGATTGCCAACAAGGGTTTGACACTTAATCATGTTGTGCAAAGGGGTCAAATACTTATTTCACTCATTAAAATGCAAATCAATTTATAACTTTTTGTTATGTCTCTCACTGTTAAAATAAACCCACCATTAAAATTATAGACTGATCATTTATTTATTGGTCAGTGGGCAAACGTACAAAATCAGCAGGGGATCAAATTACCTTGTCTCAACTCAGCGCTGTGTATGAGACCAGAAACTCTCTTCGCTCATTATTGTCAATCACAACCAGTAAGGAAGGAGCTGGGGAGGGGCTGAGCCACGCTCTGTGTGTCAATGAACACACAGAGCAGGCTCAACTGTAGATCATAAAGTCCTTTCTTGTATTAAGAGAGGTATGGACTCCAGAGAGAGAGATATAATTTTGCCCCTGTTCAAATCATTAGTAAGACCTCATCTGGAATATGCAGTTCAGTTTTGGGCACCAGTTCTCAAAAAGGATATCGGGGAACTGGAGAAAGTGCAGAGAAGGGCAACCAAACTGATAAGAGGCATGGAGGAACTCCGCTATGAGGAAAGATTAGAGGAACTGAATTTATTCACTCTTGAGAAGAGGAGATTAAGGGGGGATATGATCAACATGTCCAAATATGTAAGAGGTCCATATAGTGAACTTGGTGTTGAGTTATTCACTTTACGGTCAACACCGAGGACAAGGGGGCACTCTTCACGTCTAGAGGAAAAGAGATTTCATCTCCAAATACGGAAAGGTTTCTTCACAGTAAGAGCTATGAAAATGTGGAATAGACTCCCTCCAGAGGTGGTTCTGGCCAGCTCAGTAGATTGCTTTAAGAAAGGCCTGGATACTTTCCTAAATGTACACAATAACTGGGTACTAACATTTATAGGTAAAGTTGATCCAGGGAAAATCCGATTGCCTCTCTGGGGATCCAGGAGGGAATTTTTTGTTCCTGCTGTAGCAAATTGGAACATGCTCTGCTGGGGTTTTTTGCCTTCCTATGGATCAACTGTGGGTATAGAATTGGGTATATGGGACTGTACGATATTTTTTTTATTTTTTTTTATGGTTGAACCAGATGGACTTGTGTCTTTTTTCAACCTGACTAACTATGTAACTATGTAACAGTGAGCATGTACGAGTGCCCCCATAGCAAGCGGCGGGGAACCCGAGAAGAGGAGGTTTGGGGCTGCTCTGTGCAAAACCATTGCACAGAGCAGGTAAGTATAACATGTTTGTTATTTTAAGAAAAAAAAACATGATCCTTTACAGTAAGGGTAACTTCTAGTGAGAAATTATGGAGGCTGGCATTGCTGACTTCTCTTTCTAAAAAAGAACCAATGCTTGGCTGTCATGTTTAGTTAAAGGCTTCTGTATTTTTCCAATTTATTGACAAAGGGAGGAGTTTGCAAATTAGGATTTTGGACTTTGCCCCGTCTGACTAGGTATATGGCTGCCGCATTGTCTACTTCTGCTATGTACAAGGGCAGAGAGATCTTTTCTTGAGAAGTAAACTTGTCTTAAGCTGCTGATATTGTTCTTGGTATGGCTAAAAGATGAAGGCTTGGGCGGCACAGTGGTGTAGCAGTAAAAGGGTTGCTGGTTCGAATCCCAACCACGACACTACCCGCCTGGAGTTTGCATGTTCTCCCTGTGCCTGTGTGGGTTTTCCTCCAGGTACTCCGGCTTCCTCCCACACTCCAAAGACATGCTTGTAGGTTCATTGGATCCTGTCTAAATTGTCCCTAGTATGTGTAGCGATACCCCCAGCTAAGAGGGCCGCTGGTTTGATTTGTTTCGGGCCCTGTAACACTCACTGTCAACCCCCGGCAATTGGCTCTACCCTCCCCTGGCACAGTCAGTAGGGGATGATGGGATTGTGTAACCTGCGATTCTGGGCAGCACAATCCCACAAAAAAAGGCACACTACAGTATGGCGTAGCTATCACTAACCGTTTCTCTTGTACAGTAAATGACACCTACAACTGATATACTTAACCCTGGTACCTTACTAAAAATAATGGTTAAGCAGGCAAACAGTATACATAGACATATGCAGAGCCCTGCAATGGAAGAAATGTTTGATCACACAGACAGACAGTTCTATAATAGGAAGTTAACAAACCCCGCTGCAGCTCTTCTCCCTCGTGGGCAAGATGGCACCCAGCAATGTCACTACTACTGCCAAGTCAGGCCTGACTGTACTATGTGAAAGTTCTGCAGAGAAAGATCTTCGCTAGAAAACGGTGGTGCACTTCGGGAACGATTTGTAATCCACAAGAATAAAGGAAAGTGATAACTTGGTGATCCAGGACAAATCTACTAGTGTTATTCAATGCACTGTCCCTCCGGTGCAAACACTAACGTTAGTTCCGAACAACAGTTACTGGGTCTAGAGATCCTATATTATCCTCACGGGAAAGTGCTCTCTCACCCAACCGGACCAGTCCGTGTCTGTATCTTCCGTTGCTGTGTCTTGGTACACAGATTCAACGACACCCGGGTCTTCAGTCCTCCTGACAGCAACAGAACAGCAGCAGGATGCGACGTCTCTCAGGCTCCTCGGTGGGTACGGAAGGCTCTTTGGAGTAATACAGGCCTAGGCTTCAGGCCCTGTATTATCAGCAGACTCAGCACAGAGGTCCACTTGCTGGGCGGGCGGTGTCCAAAAAGAAAGTCCTCAGGCCTGCTCTCTGGTTAAATACCCCGCCCCAGCAGTCCTTGCGCGGGTAAATGCATCTTGGGTATGGTAGTCTCTGGGCCTTTAAGCAAACACCCGCTACATATGTATGAATGTGAGTGAGGGACCTTAGATTTTAAGCTCCTTGAGGGTAGGGACTGATGTGAATGTACAATGTATATGTAAAAAGCACTGCATAAATTGACGGTTCTATATATCTACCTAAAATAATAAAAAATAATGCCTATTTCCTACAGAAAACCAAGTCTTTACAAAATGAGCGCTATAATTATTTTAATAACATACAAAAAATATTTTTCTTTGCAGTTACAAGACGGGCATTGGCATCAAACGATCTTTACGTTTCGGACACAGGACCCAACTCAGTTACCGATCATTGACGTATTACACCTCCCTCCATCCAAACCTGGGAAGAACCTTCACTTAGAAGTAGGGAGCGTCTGCTTCTTGTGAACCCCTACTCTGGTTCCTGCATCCACCTAACTTTTAAAACCAACAGTCTTGAACCCTAAATGACCTGTTATACCGAATGGATGAAGGCTGCCGAGTGACTCGCAAATATTAGTAGAGCTAATCATGTTATCCTGGACCCCAATCCATTGTGCTGCAGAGGAACTTAGACTTGGGGGTTCCCATCATGCCCCACTCCCCATATCAAAGGAATCTTCAGGGACAGGAAACAGAATAATCATTCTCCAGACTAGCTAACACCCACAGGAAAAGCGTGTTAGCCAAAGAAATGAGGAAAGATAATGAGGTCCACCAGTCACGTGCTTGAGCAATTGCATGCAACAAGCCAAAAACAGTCTTCAGTCTGTCATTATCCTCCCTTTCTGCCGGGGAGCTGTTAACAGAGAAGAATTTTGGGTAACCTAGGCAGAAAGCATTGTGAAGTGCAATATATAAAAAAAAAAGTAAAAGTAATATATTATTTAATGAGATTAAGAGTAGCTTCTCCCCCCCCCCCCCCCCCCCCCTGCGAAGGAACAAGCAAACCAAAGCTGTACTTACACAGAGGCGTGACTGATACAACAACATGAGAAAAAGGCAACCGGTGCTATTCCCCTCCCCCCACTGTGAAAATCTCTGGTGCATTGAAGCTTGTTTTATTTTTTTTAAAGCTATTTAAAAGTTTCTGAAGGTGCTGATGGCTTCCCACACACATTTGTGGGAGGACACCTGGCTTGTATTATTTTATTTTAATAGGAGGAAGCTATGGTTGCTTCTTTATGTACAGCCCCCTTCACCCCTGAGAGACCTTTTCTGGAAAATTGATGTAGGAACTGTCTGATCTCTTGAAATATGCTAGATATTACAGGAATTAGTATTTTCTAGAGAGACTAGCACTGCAAATGTTTACTTACCATCATATTCGCACTGAATTTTTTTGTTTTGTAGGGGCATGCCAGCTAGGCCCCATTCTGTCATTTTGTAGATCTTGAAAATTAAGTTTACATTTAAATGAATTTATATATATAAAAAAAAAAAAACATTTGTCTGCTGAGTAATAGCCCCACTATCCAGAACAAAAAATAGAATTCCAAACAACTTGTAAGAATTTTTAATTGGCAAAAAACAAAGAAATGTTTAAAGCACTATCGTGTTTGACTTTTAAAATTGTTGTATCCTGGTAATCTAAACCCTGCAGTGTGCGACTAAAGAGATTCGGGCATGAAGGGGTAAAAAAAAAAAATGGAAGATAAATTAAGAAAAAAATTAATTTAAATTAATCTGTTTATATATTTTAAGGGAATATTTTTGTAGGCTTGCGTACTGATGAGATTTGTTCCAAAGTAATTTTTATTCATATATATCTTTGTAGATTTAAATTTTTTCACTGCTTGGTTGTATAAATTGCTTTTTCAGAGCGGTATGTTTTTTTTGGCCGATTGCTGCTGTTGCCTGTGCATTTTGCTGCCTGCCTGCCTGCTTTTTTCACACCAGAAATGGAAAAAAAAAAATCATATTTTAATTTAAATGCATCTTGATCCCAGTCCCAGATTTTCTTCCCCATGTCTGTCACTTTTCTCTTTGCTTTGTTAAAAGAGAATTAATGTTGCTTTTAAAACCCAACTGGCTTTGGAGTAAAATTCTGTAGAGATTTTAGTTTCTATGTGTAAATTTGGAGCTAAAGAGAAATATGTTATCTGTCGTGTTCTATATTATATATTGTAATCTAGGCTGTACTGTACTGAGAATACCATGTTCTATGTTTAGAAAGGTCTATTGGGTATATATTTTTTTTCTTGTGAATGTCTGTTTTGTTTTATGCTTTTTTTTTGGGGGGGGGGGGGGTTCTGTTGTCATATTCCACCTACAAATTCCAAGAAAGCAAGTTTCTTCCAAATACCTCAACATGTGACTTTGGGGCTTTTTCTTTCTTTCTGCTCCATTATACGTTGTGTCTCTGCACAGCTGCATCCTTCATCCTTGCCATTATTTCTCTTTCTTTGCCTCCCAGACCTCCTCTCTGCCCCATGTCATTAATCTGTTTCAGGGTGTTGGAATTTCTATTCACATTCATTTTGTTTAAATAAAACAAAAAAAAAATATTTCAGAATGAGGTTGTGCAGAAAGATCTAATTTTTTGTTTATTGTACATTAACTCTTTCAGTTCACCCAGTTAAAGCCCAACCAAAACTCTTTGGCCCCTTTAACATAAGCGATCCGATCAGGTCCTCCTGTCAGTTTTTCAGGTGGACCTGATCGGATGGTTAATGTAACCCTTTTTTTAAAGATATTTTTATTAAGTTTTCCAAACAAACTTACAGACAAACAAAAAATAGAGCACATACAAAAAAAAACATACAATAGAGCACCAGACAATCTGGCTACCTCTTCCAAGGGAGGTATGGCAGTGGGGTCCTCCAGGGAGCCAAACTGGGCGCGGATAGCATGCCGGAGCTGGTAGTAATAAAATAAATAGGATCTTGGCAGGTCAAAATCTAAACATAACTGGGGGGAAGGATTTGAAACCTTGAGCATTGTACAGGTGACACAAATATTTAACCCCTTTAGAGTACCAGCGGTTGGGGTCCGGGAGGGTATATAGTTCGTGCAAATTCGGGTTTTACCACAGGGGGTTATTGGGCGACTTTAACCAGGTGTGCTTAGAAATTTTCTGGACAATGTACCGAAATGAGGAAAGGGTGTTGGCAAGTATAGAGGTACCGGGACGGTCAGAGACTTTGCTCCTATATATGATATTATGCAGGGTTTCCAGGGAAGAAGCAATGGCCCCCTCTGTGGAGGTGCAGGTGTTGGCCGATACTGGGCACAAACAATCATGGATGTGCACCAGCTGCGATGCCAAATAGTATATATGAAAGTTGGGAAACGTCAGGCCTGTCAAATGTGCTGGCAAAAGGGCCACTCTAGGGTAGCCACCTTTCCATAAGAAGGTAGTGCATATCGCATCAATGCATTTAAAAATGGATTTGGGTATTTTACAGGGAGAGTTAGCTAGGATATAGAGAAAACGTGGTAGGTAAATAATTTTGAGCACATTGGCCCTCCCCATGAGGTCAAGAGGCAAATCCATCCATAACTTGGTCTGCTCCTGAAGGCGGGCCAATAGGGGTTCTAAGTTATTGGCAACATAGGAAGACAAAGGAGCCTGTACCAAGACTCCCAAATATCTAAATGAGGATACCACCTGAAGTTTGGAGTCCGGGTGTATGTGGGGAGAAGCAGACCCATCCAATAGGAAGAGACTGGACTTCTCCCAATTCACCCGGAAGCCAGAAAAGTCACCAAAGGTAGTAATTTCGTCCAATAGGGCTCGGAGCGATTCATTAGTGTCAGCTAGATACACCAACGTGTCATCTGCATATAGGGAAATACGTTCTTAAATATTGGCAATTGGAAGACCTCTAATAGAGGGGGAGGAGCGGAAGCGAACCGCAAGCGGCTCCATAGCCAAGGCGAACAAGAGGGGTGACAGCGGGCACCCCTGTCGCGTGCCTCTAGTGATCGGAAAGGAGTCAGTGACAGAGGAATTAACCCGTATCTTAGCTACCAGGGATGTATAAAGGAGTTTAACCCATGCTATTATGCAGGGACCAAATCCATACATCTGCAGCACCCGAAAGAGGTACGGCCATTCCACACTGTCAAACGCTTTGCACGTATCTAAAGACACAATGGCACGTGTGGGAGGACAGTCATACGGATATTGCATATTATGAAACAGCCTACGTATATTCATTCGGGTGGACCTTCCAGGAATGAAACCCCCCCCCCCGCCGGTCGCTATTAACCAGGGACGTGACTACACCATTCAGGCGATTCGCCAGCACCTTGGCCAGAATCTTAACATCCACATTTATAAGTGAAATAGGACGGTAAGATTCACAGTGAATTGGGTCCTTACGGGGCTAATACAAGTACAATTAGGGCTTCACGCATTGTTGGGGGGAGGACCCCTGCCTCTAAGGCTTTGTTATAAGTCTGTAAAATGTAGGGGCATAAAAGGTCTTTATATTGGATTTCCAACTGAATGGTACGTGCATCTAGGCCAGGAGTCTTATGTTTAGGCATTTGTGAGATGGCTGCGGCAATTTCTTCAACTGAAATAGGCATCTCCGACATATCCCGGCCCTCAATCGACAATGGGGGGAGAGATATGTCAGACAAATAGTCAGTCAACTGAGAGTCATCGTAATCTACTCTAGAGGTGTATAGTTCCCTATAAAAACAAAAAAGGAGTCCAGAATGTCCCCAGGAACACCACTGACAAGGCCCTGAGCAGTAAGTATGCGAGGTATGGATATGGGAGTGTGGTCAGGTATGCCAAGAGACGCCCTGCTTTATTACCGTGCTCAAATGACTTCTGAGTAGCATGTAACATACGTTTTTGCGTGAGGTCCAGCAGGCGGAGTTGAAACTCTCTGCGACTCTACAACCAAGCCTCCCTAGTATCAGAGGCAGGGGTTGGAGGTATAAGCAGACTCTGCACGCACCATAGCAGTCTCAAGCTCCTCAGTAAGCATCTGGTTATTTTTACGTAGAACCCCTGTGATTGACATGAAGGTGCCCCTTAAAGTGGTTTTGAATGCGTCCCATTTGGTGGAGGGGTCAACCGTTCCCAGGTTTTCCCTCCAGTAGGTAGCAATGCCTGTCCCGCATTCTTTCTGCACTATTTCGCCCTCCAGCCAGTATGAGTTCAAGCGTCAGATAGCCGGCCCCGAACCTGGGTGGAGGAGGTCCACAGAGAGGGGAGCATGGTCTGAGACCCCTCTAGGTAGATATGAAGCTGCAGAGACAACAGGCAGAGTCTCAGCCGGGACGAATGCCATATCCAGCCTAGACATGGTGTGGAAAAAATCAGAGTGGCAGGAAAATTGGCGCACATGCGGATGCTTCCAACGCCAAACATCAGTAAGGCCATGAGTCTGAGCCCAGTCCACAAAGGAGGGAAATGGTCTACCCCCCCCCTCCCAGACGATCCAATACTGGATCCAAAACAGTATTAAAGTCCCCAGTATAAAGCAGGGGCCCAGGGGGTCTGTTTAGCAACTGAATGGACAGTTTGGAGAGTACCTCCACAGAAAAGGGGGGTGGAATATAAACATTAACCAGTGTAAAGGTCACCATGGATATCTGTAAAGTGAGAATAATAAACCGCCCCTCAGGGTCCGTTTTTACCTGACGCACCTCAGCAGGAAGAGATTTAGCCAATAGAATAGAAACCCCCCTGGAGAAGTTAGTATGAGTAGCACGGTAAAATTTAGACAACTATGGGCGCTTTAAGGCCCTCGTTTTTGAGCCCGTAAGGCGAGTCTCTTGAAGGCAAATGATGTGTGGACGACTCTTTTTCAGTAGAGAAAAAAACAAAGATCTCTTCTGGGGTGCATTTAGACCTCTAGTGTTCCAGGAAACTATCCTTAGGGGCTTAGCCATTGTAAGACATATAGTATTAATAAAGTACAGGATAACATGGGAACAGATACATAAATGACCAGACAGACTGCACCCTCCAGAGCACATACAAGCACATGCAACAAAAAAGTGCGTGGATCTGCCAACAGGAGGACATGGGCCCGTGATGAAAATATGTAAAGATTGCCACTCTGCCATAGGCAGAAACCTGAAAAAACAGTGTCCAGAGAAAAAATGCATACCTGAGTTGTGTGAGGGGGAAAAAAAGGAAAAGAAAAAAAGAAGAAGAGGGAGGGGAAAAAAAAAACCCTCCACAAAGTTCCCAAACACAGCGAGCCTTGGATCCCAAACTTAGAACCTTAACCCCCAGAAAAAAGGGTTCAAAAACAGTACCATGGCTACGCCACTAACTGGTGCGAGAGTAGTGTGAAATCCGGTTCGGCTCTCAACCGACAGTGGAAAATCATGTAAGGCATGTCCTGTTGCAGAATACATGAGTCTGACTACCCCAAGGAAGTGCAGGAGTGGATGGTCTCTACTTCAGAGAGGATGGGCAGGAAAGATAAAGATGAGGGGCATAGTCTGGAGAAAATAGTCAAAACATCCAGGAAAAGGAGGATTCACAGTAATTGGTTCAGTAAACAAGGTGTATCACCCAGCAGGGGAGAAACAGGAGAACTACAAGTTGCAGTCAAAAAAGAGCCTTGTGGAGGCACCGGGCATGGAATGAAATGCACAGGGAGGTCCGGTAGTAAGGCAGAAGTGAATGATGTTCTGGAACCAGTGATACGTTAAGTTACCTCTGCGTCTGGAAGCAGCACCGAACCGATCTTTCAGCCATGCCATGGCCTCTTTGGGGCTGGAGTAGAAGTGGGCCTTTCCATCATGGATGATGCGAAGCTTAGCAGGGAAGAGCATAGCATAGGACAGACCACCTTCACGCAGGCGAGATTTCACTGCTGAAAAGGAGACACGCTGACTCTGAATCTCAGCAGAGAAGTCAGGATATACAGAGATAGTATTACCATTAAATTTGAGCGGGCCCTTTTCCCTGGCTAGGCGCAGAATGGCAACTTTATCCTGGAAATTAAGGATGCATGCAATTATGGAACGTGGTGGGGCACCCTCAGGGGGAGGACGAGGGGGGGGGTGCGATGCGCACGTTCTATGACATGGGAGAACGATGGTGCGTCCGTACCAAAAATGTCCGGCAGCCAGATGTATAGAAATTTTTCAGGGTGGGGACCCTCCGATCGTTCAGGGAACCCCACAAATCTAAGGTTGTTCCTTCAAGAACAGTTTTCCAAATCATCAATTTTGGCACGGAGTGCCGCCATTTCACTAATGGTGTCCGCATAGTAACTGTAGTAACTGACAGAGGATTTACGGTGTCCTCCAGAGAGCCAATACGGTACTCTGCTTCCCCAGTTCTATCACGAAGATTCTGGACATCTTGCTTCAGGAGTTAGAAATCCATGCAGATGGAGGCTATCTGGGTAGAGAGAGAGGCCTTACAGTCCTGTATAGCCAGCATAATGGTGGATAGTGTAGGCTCTGCAGAGGGAGAATCCACAGCCTTGCTATTGTCATCCGACTGCTACTGGGACTCTAGGGACCGTGGGGGGTCTCTTTGGGAGCAGAATATGGCAGGAATAGATGCACTCACCCCCCCGCAGCAGCGCTCCGGTCAGCAGAGGAGGATGTTTGCAGCGTGTCAGCTTGCTGGACATGTGTCCCGTCGCCATCTTGCCTCCGGAATGGCGCCAACTGCTCCGCCATGGATGGGGGCTAAGGCAGCCCGTATTTCACCATGTCTGCCAGCCTGCTGGATGCCCACAGCCGTGGGGAACAGATTGGTACCTTTGGCGACGAGATAGGATAAGGTAAGGATGGCAGTTGAGAGCCGGAGCAGCGTGTCTATGTGACTGCTTTCTTTGCCATCCGGCCACGCCCCCCCATGGTTCATGTAACCCTATTGACCGGCAGACGTTAAACAACTTGTGTCCATTTATAATACCCTCCTACCTCCAATTCGATTTCCGTTTTTTACAAAATGGAAGGGGATCTTTTCCCCTCCCTCTAGGCAGATCAGATCGGAGGGCAGTCGGGTGTAAACGGACAGTCAGTCCATTTACCCCTTGCCACCCATAGAATAGAGCGGGCTGTGGTCGTATCCGCTCTGCATAAACTGAGCAGACATGGACCTGTCATCTGCCTACTCTGCTCTGATCATTAAGGGACAGACCCCCTGCTGAGTAAAGCGGATTCCACCCCATGTGAAAGGGGCCTTTGTCTAGTCTTGGATAAAGTGTGGAAGAGTTAGGACCTCTGCCGGGTTTTTGCCATCAGTGCTCACATTGGGAAGAGCTTCTCTGATGTCACAAGGACAGGACATGGGAAGTTTATGCAGTAGGGAATGACAACCAAAACATTTTTCTTCTTTTAGTAGAGTGGAGAAGGGTAGAACATCTGTCATATTTTATGTGTCTCTCTCTACAGATGGACCTTTTCCACAAATTTCTTGTTTTGGTTGTCAAAGAGACAGAACGTAAAGTGAAATCTAACCATAACCTGCAATACAAACCTGATTGCAGTTGTAACACTTTCCTATGCTGTCCAAAAAAATGTTTTGGCTGGAGCCGGGCTTTAAATTGGACTTGCGTTATTTTGAAATCCTAATACCTTACCTCTTTAAAAAAAAAATGGAATGCTAATATACTTGGGCTTTGGGCTTTTACTGGTAACCTCAATACTGGTCACTTGAGATCTGCTGCAGCGGCGATTTAATGTGGACAATCAGCAATTCTGTCTGACCATCATTTCATTACAATACTTCAAGCACACAAACGTATGTAGAAATTCATTCCTCTTAGCCTCTGAACTTGACTAAAGCTGTGGGTACAGACTATTCGAAATGTGGCCAGTTCAGCAGGGCCTGGACGAATTTCAATCTGTGTGTGGCCTTCTATGTTTCGACAGAAGTCAATCTTCAGATAGACTCCTGTCAAAACGGCCACGCTGGAAAATGTACACCGATCACCAGGTGCAGCCACTGATCAGTTTATTCTGACAGTGGAGAGCCCCGCTGTCAGTTTACAATGTTGGAGAATCCCAGCTGTCAGTATACAATGTCAGTAAAAGGACTGTGTATACCCAGGGACACATTTTTAAAGTGCCATAATGTGACACAACAAAGTAAAAAGTGGGCCTAACCATTTGGGTATGGTTAAAAGCTTTACCTGTAGCAGCTTTCATCAGAATCTGGAAGATTTATCATAAGGGCGCTGGAAGATTTATCATAAGGACAGAAACTCATCCAAGAAGGTATTGGTTTTTTCATAAAATGATTTATGTATTTGTTTAGCTAGCTACAACTTTTACTATGCACAGTCTATTTAGCCAACAACTCTTGTAGAGATTACAGTGATAAACACCAATTACACTGTAAACACATTTGGCATAAAAGATTTATAAAACATTATTTGACCTTTCTGCCGAGTACTGCAAAACCTGTTGTGCCCACTCATTGTATACAATCGCACACATGCGCCACAGTACTTTTACCCACAAAATATGCTACAGCAGCTGCTGGCTTTTAATATTTGGACACTTACCTGTCCTGGAGTCCAGCGATGTCCGCAGCAGAGGACGAGCGATCGCTCGTCGCTCTGCTGCTCCCTCCGCCAGCCTCGCTGAGGGAACCAGGAAGTGAAGCCCTGCGGCTTCATGCCCGGTTCCCTACGGCGCATGCGCGAGTCGCGCTGCGCCATTCTGATTCGTCCTCCTGTGTTCTGGGAGCCGAGTGTCTCTCAGAACACTACGGGAAGTCTGGGGGAAGTGACGTCACTCCCGCAGATTCCCGGAGAGAGGACTCCCGGATGTGGGTGAAAATACCTGTCTTAGACAGGTATCTTCACCCCCATCCCTCCTGAAAGGTGTCAATTGTGACACCGGAGGGGGGGGAGAAATCCGATTAGCAAAAGTGAAAATTTAGGGTGGAGCTCCACTTTAATTACAGGGCAACAAAAACCTCATTAGACTAATTATAATTTTTTTATTATTAAACCGTTCCATTACATATGCTTTTATGCAACCAGTTCCCACCTGGCCTATAGACAAATGAGGGCCAGGCAGGACCGCTCTAGATCAGGGTGGACGTCATATGACATCCTACCTGGAGCGTGCCTTGCGCGTATTGCTCTGGTCACTATTTGTAAAAAAAAAAAAAAGCAAAAACAAAGTAATACAAATATTTTTTTCTATTTTTTTTTTTTTTCTACATACTGTCACCAGTCAGTGTCCCTGATCACAGCCACACCAGTTCTATGATAACACTGTATGGCACTGGTGACCGTATGTATATAAAAAAAAAGTGAACTTTTTTTTTATACATTTTTCTAAAAATTGTGACAAAGTACAAATTCAAAAAACTCGCCATTGAACGTACTAAATACCTTGGACTGTCTACTTTCCAAAGAGGGGTAATTTGGGGGGGGGGCATATGTACTGTCCTGGCCTTTTTGGGCCTCAAGAAAGGAGATATGTCGTCTGTAGATCAGGATTGATCAATTTTCAGATATACTGTATATACCATAGTTCAGTACAGACCAAAATATATACACTGCTTTGGGTTACTTTTAACAAAATTTTTTTAAGCAGAATACATTTGGTCTATAAATTTATTCGCAAAATTATATAACAGAAACAAAGAAAATGCATTTTCTTTTCCAAAATTTGTTGTTTTTCATTTATTTAGCAAAAAAAATAAAATAAAACCCAGTGGTGATTAAATACCACCAAAAGAAAGCTCTATCTGTGTCAACAAAATCGTAAAAATTTCATATGGGTACAGTGTTGCATGAGCGCACAATTGTCATTCAAAGTGTGACAGCGATGAAAGCTGAAAATTGCCTGGACACAAAGGGGGTAAAAGTGCCCAGAATTGAAGTAGTTATAGTGGAAATGAATTAAAGCATTTGTTACCCTAAAAAAAAAATGCAATCCTGTCACTTTAAAGCATTTTATACAGCGCAGTGCTTGTGCCATGTCATTTGGCCCCCTGTATCACCTGAAATACCTGGCTGGTTCTGCACTCCCCCCTGTAAACTGACCACATTATATCAAGGCTACTGAGCCCTGACACCATGGTCAGTTTATGTGCCTCGTCATCCACATCTCTCCTCTATCTTCCTCCCCCCCTTCCTCCCTGCCTGTTAGCTCGTGACAGTGCCCAACCCCACCCTCCTGCTACTGAAATAACTTTAGCGTTTTAAGGTAAATCCCCTGTGTTAGATAATGGAATGTCTCCAGTGTCTGTGCTTTATTAAAAAAATGCCTCTATATACCTTATTTCAAACTTGAGAAAGGAGCGCACGCTGAGTGTATTCCCCCAGCGCGCATGCTTCAAAAACGCGTCGTGAGCACGCCAGTGACGTCAACACGGACGACGCTGCGTTTCAGCCTGTATTCCAGCCCTCATTCTCAACAGCCCACCATCTTACCAGCATCCTGCTGGCCAGGACAGCTCCACGAGTGGCGTGAAATGGCTCCTAGTGCGGACCAGTGCTGTTCCCTTCCACCGGATCAACACATATGCCTATCACTTATGTCCTCCATGTGAGTTTTATTCCTTTGCTCTATTATTAAATGTTTTACAGTCTACACTTAGAGGCGCCTGTATCTTCTTATTTGCATGTTTGGAGACCGCTTCTACTCCCCCCCTAAGGCTGGCCCTGAGCACATTGACTGTGTACACAAAGAGATTGCAACTCTGAAAGACTTTATGATAGAGACTGCATTGTTATAACGCACTTCTGCTTGCGCCACTATTTACTAATTTTGCCTACTTGAGCTTCAGCGGTCCCAGGCACGGTGCATCCGCCCAGGATTGGCCCTGACTGCCGTTGCAGCCAGAGCTCAAAGCGGCCCCAGGGCTGGCTGCCTACCGTGAAATTTCCCGGTAGGCCAGTCCGACCCTGCCCCCACCATGGTACAGACCCCAAGCCTTTCCCTCCCAACCAGTTCAGACCCACTGTCTCACAAACAATACTCCCTACCACGCTCCCAGTACAGACCCTACCTGTTGTGCAATACGCCAGTACAGACCCCATTCAGCTTGCTTATTAGATGCAATGGAGGGATGCAGTGGGAAGTCCTCCCCTCAGCTGTGCAACGTGACTAGAGCTAAAGAGGGCCTTCATTGGCCTTGCATATGGATGAGCCAGTAAAGCTCATTTGTGTGCAGAGCCCACTGCCATTCATATGCAAATCCTACACAGATTTGAATATTAATGAGCTGTGGGCCCAGTGTACAGGGGTAGAGCCTTTGTGGACACCAGTAGTTGGGTGAAAATGTGGGACAGTCACACAAAATTCAGAACTGTGGGAAGGTATAGGAAAACCTGCTTCAAGCAAGTAAAATGTACCTGTCAATTTTTGAATGATCTGTGAAGCATCTCAAACTGATGCCGCTGACGCAGGCCAAAAGAATATGTGATTTAGGATTGAGGTGTATTTAGCCTGTCTGTCAGGCGCTCATATGAGGTCCCCCAATTGTTGTGGTCATTATCCGGAGTTCTAATTGAAATCAGATTATTTTGGATTTCCTAAACATTTGACACAATGACTTGAATTTAAAAACCTAAACACTATTTAGTTAGAAAAGGAGGAATAAAAACCATCTACCTGAAGTGCAGAAAAAACAGCAACTAGCTTTAAACATGCCCTGAGATGCATGCCTTAAATCAGAACTAAAGGCACTTTTTTTCTCTTTTAGTCCATGGACGGACACAGCTCCTTAATTCTTGACAGTTGGGTTATGTTCCTGTTCTATAGGAGAGGACTAGGCAGAACATGTTAGATATTTAAATACATGTTAACTTTAACAGAGTTGAACAGCCCCGCCCAGGGGACGGGCCCTCTGGACATAACCCTCCGCCCTGCAGTCAGCAGCTCAGTTTTTTCTGCCTAGTAAAGGAGAAGGACCTGGCTCCCTTTGGGCCCAGAGTCCAGAAGAATCGTTTATTTTTTTATTATTTTATTATTTTATTTTAAGAAATCTATCAACTGCCGGCTGGGTGACAGGCTGGATAATATAGATCCTTGTAGTCTCCCTAGTCTGGCCATCGAGCGTGAGCAGGCCTTAGCTACGCGCTGGGTCGGCCACGACATACCCCATGGCTCCAGGGGTGGCCGGTGAGCTTTGCTCCAGGGTTCACATATGACCGGGCTGCTTGCTGTCTCAGTCACAGTGGACCGGGCCGACAGCTACTCCGTACTGCTCGGTTGTAGGTCTGTCAGGAACGCACCAGCAGGTCCTCGCAAGGACGGGTAAGTACAGTTCCTCCTGCCTCGGTGGGGTGGAAAAGCTGGGCATTCCTAAGGGGGTCGTTAGGGGGTTCTCCTGCCCTCCCCTCCCCTCTCTCCCTCTGTCACCCTTATTCCTCCTCCCCTTGCGGGGCTCGCTGCGACCGGGGAATACCTGTAGGGGGCTCCAGGTCCCGGCGGGGGGCTGTGGGGGTGTCCAGGCCCGCTCTCTGTGGGGGGGGGTAGTTATTGTCTTGGAAGCCTCCGCTCCGACCTTCATGTCCACCTCACTTGTTTGGCCGTTTTGGAAGCGCCAGCGCCATTTTTCTGTTGCTTTTGTATTGCATTGTAAATCCCATTGGCGGCCATTTTGCCATGGCCGCGCTGTGACACAGGTCTGCATTGTGGGCGGCCATTTTCTTGTGGTCTGCGCGCTTTTCTCGGAGGCCACCGGCGGCCATTTTGGAGTGGGTTTTGGCCTCTAGTGCTGGCTGGCTTCCTGAACAGCGCGAACGGCGCAATTCACCTCAGAGTTCCTCAGTCACACGCTGTGTGTGGATGGAGAGCGGGCAGCAGCGCTGAACAGTCTCTTGCTGGGTGGTGAGTTCCCTGGGTAAGCCCTCCCTCCGGTCAGTGCAGCAAGGAGGGTGGACAAATTTTGTGTCAGATATCTTGACTAAGTCCCTAAGGGCTGTCAGTGGGCAATATGGAGTCAGAAGCTGGCGGTTTTTCCCCAAACATTCCAGAGGCAGCAACCGATGCCCCTGCACCTGCGGTTCCCATGGACACTTTGTCGGCAGTCCTGGAGTCATTTGTTGTCTGGGTGGAAGCGGCGTGCGGGTGTAAGGGGGCTACTAAGCGCCCCCTCCCTCCGCCATCGCCTCGGGAATGTTCTGACTCCGACTCGGGCCTGGCTGCGGCTCAGGACCCCGGTTCTGGTGTGTCAGAAGAGGCGGACCAGGACCTTCCCAGTGAGGAGGACCCCTCGTCCGGGTCAGCTCAAGACAGGGCACTTGTGAGTGCACTTATCAATGCTGTGAGGGACACGCTCAAGCTGGAAGATACAGCTGGGACTTCCACTGCAGGGTCTGTCCCTTTTGGGTCGCACAAACCGACCCGCTCTGTTAAGGTTTTTCCTTATGTTCTCCTTAGGATTTCTTTGACAAGTTCATAGATAAGGAATGGGAACGGCTGCAGAGGTCCTTTGCGGTCCCTCAGCGCATGGCGGCCTGTTACCCATTTGAAGAGAGCCTTTTGAAAAAAATGGGCTTTTCCTCCGGTTGTTGATCCCCGGTCTCTCGGTTAAATAAAGTAACCACTATCCCGGTAGAGGGTACCCCTGCCTTTAAGGACCCTACTGATAGGAGGTCCGAAGCGGTGAGCCGCTCCATGTTCACCATGCTGGGGTTAGCATTGCGGCCTATATTGGCTGCTACCTTGGTGTCCCAGACGCTCCCTCCAGAATGTATGTCACTGGCCGAACAGTTGGTACAGGGACTTGTGTATGTCTGTGATGCAACCCTGGATGCGGCCCCTTTCATTTCCAGGGCCTCCGCATCTTCGGTGGTATTGCGCCGCCTGATATGGCTAAAATGCTGGTCCGCTGACCAAGCTTCCAAGAAAACTCTGGCAGATTTGCCTTTCAAGGGTGGGAGGCTTTTGGTGTCTCACTGGATGACATCAAGGATGTCACTGGAGGTAAGAGCACACTTCTTCCTCAGTCCACTAAAGGGAAGGAGCCGCGCCGTAAGCCAGGGCCCTCCTTTCCCACACAGAAGCAGTATTTTCGTCAGTCAGGACCTGCTGGCAGACCATCCCAAATCGACAAAGGTCCAGCTGGGGGACAAAAGCGTCCCTGGGTGAGCAAGCCAGCAAACAAGCCTGCTACCGCATGAAGTTTTGCCCCCCACCCGACTTATGGGTGGGGGGACGGCTTTGCGGGTTTGCAGCTCGGTGGACCTCCCTGCTCTCCGACCAGTGGGTCTGCGAGGTGGTCACTTCGGGGTACAAGATAGAGTTTCTTTCTTGTCCACCAAACATATTCTTTCCCTCAAATCTCCCTCTCCTTCCGGCTCGTCGGACTGCCCTGCAAGGGGCTGTGCAAGACTTGTTGAGGTGCGGGGTAATCATACCCATACCACCGCAGGACAGGTTTCAGGGTTTCTACTCGAATCTGTTTGTGGTCCCAAAGAAGGACGGAGTCCATCCAATCTTGGACCTCAAGGCCCTCAATGCCTTTATAAAGATTCAAAAGTTCCGGATTAAATCGATTTGTTTGGTGGTTGCTGCGCTCCATCCGGGGGAATTCCTGGCGTCCTTGGATATTAGGGACGCATACTTGCATGTCCCCATCTGCGTCAGGGCATCAGAGATTCCTGCGCTTTGCGATCAGTGAAGACCACTATCAATTTGTGGCTCTTCCCTTTGGCCTAGCGTCGGCACCAAGAGTTTTCACTAAGGTTCTCGCCCCGATTCTAGCTTTGCTGAGACAGCGCGGCATTGCTATCGTGGGCTACTTGGAAGATCTTCTTCTGAGAGCTACTCAAAGCTCAGAATTAGAGGAGGACATGTCTATAGCCAGTCAGACCCCCTGGGAGTTTGGTTGGATACTGAACCTCCAGAAGTCGGTGTTAGTACAGACCCAGCGCCTAGAGTACCTGGGGTTGATTCTGGACTCCTCGGAGGCCAGAGTCTTTCTTCCTTTGGAAAAGTTGCAGACACTCCAGACGACGGTGAAGTTGTTGACATCCGGCAATTGGTCGTCTCTCCGTTTTTGCATGTGAGTCCTGGGCCTCATGGTAGCCTCCTTCGAAGCAGTACCGTATGCCCAATTCCACACTTGAGTCTTGCAGAAGGAGATTCTCTCCAAATGGAACAGATCTCCTTTGTCTCTGGATAGTCAGATTCAGATAAGTCATCTTGTCAGGTCCTCTCTGAGTTGGTGGCTGAGATCCCCGGCTCTTCGGTCCGGGAAGTCGTTCCTCCCCTTTCATTGGACTGTGATCACAACGGACGCCAGCCTGACCGGTTGGGGGGGGGGGGGAGTCTGGGGAGTTCAGGTGGCCCAGGGCTGCTGGACTCCGAACGAATCCCGACTGCCAATCAATGTCCTGGAACTCCGGGCGATCAGGCTGTGCCTCTCCAAGTGGTCACAGAGGCTAAGAGGGCGTCCAGTCAGAATCCAGTCAGACAACACCACGGCAGTGGTATATGTCAACCATCAAGGGAGGAACAAGTAGCTCGGCTGCAGCGTCGGAGGTCGCTCACATCCTGCGGTGGGCGGAAAGGAGCGTGCCGGCTCTATCGGCAGTTTACATTCCGGGCGTGGAAAACTGGCAGGCAGACTGAGTCGCCAGATGCTGGACCAAGGGGAATTGGTAGTTACATCCAGAGGTTTTTCAACGCCTTTGCTGGAAATGGGGCACGCTAGACGTGGATCTCCTGGCTTCTCGACTCAATCGCAAGGTGTCGGGGTTCGTGGCCAGGTCCAGAGATCCCGGCAGACGCGTTGGTGGCCCTGTGGGGGGGGTCAGTATCGGCTAATTTATGCCTTTCCCCCACTGAAATTGCTTCCTCGTCTGCTCCGCAGAGTAGAGTCCGAGGGGATTCCGGTGATTCTCATCGCCCCCGGATTGGCCCAGGCTTCCCTGGTATGTCGATCTAGTGCGCCTGTTGGCGGATGCACCTTGGCGACTACCGATGCGGGAGGACCTTCTCTCGCAATGTCCCATACTTCATCCTGCTTTACAGTCGCTGGCTTTAACGGCATGGCTATTGAAAGCCAGGTACTAAGGGACCGAGGCCTGTCGGATTCGGTCATTTCAATCATGTTGAGGGCACGGAAGTCTTCTTCTAGGAAGATCTACCATCGCACGTGGAGAGCCTACATCTCTATGTGTGAGGGGATGGAATGGCGTCCATGGGCATATTCGGTTTCCAGGATCCTGCTGTTTTTACAGCATGGAGTGGATCAGAAACTTGCCTTAAGCACCATTAAGGGCCAGATTTCAGCCTTGGCTGTTTTCTTTCAGAGACCCCTGGCGGCTCATTCATTGGTAAGTACTTTTGTGCAAGGGGTCTGATATGTGGCTCCTCCAGTCCGACCACGACCACCACTACCTCTGTGGGATTTTAATCTGGTGCTCTCGGTACTTCAGAAACCTCCATTTGAGGACATCAGGGAAATTCCTCTTTTGACGCTCTCTCAGAAGGTTGCCTTCCTAGTAGCCATCACATCCGTCTGGAGGGTTTGTGTCGGTGTCTGGTCCGCAGAAGGGCCTGGCAGTCTCGTCGGCCACCATTTCTCGGTGGATCAGGCAGACCATCATCCAGGCCTATGCCCTTAAGGGAAGGGCGCCTCCCTTTCCTGTCACGGCGCATTCGACCAGGGCTATTGGTGCCTCTTGGGCTTTCCGACCTTAAGTGTCTGTCTCACAAGTGTGTAAGGTGGCGACATGGTCATCCATTCACACCTTTTCAACGTTTTACAAGGTTGATGTGAGTGCATCTTCGGATGCTAGCTTCGGCCGCAAAGTTTTGCAGGCGGCTGTTTGAGGTTGCAACTCCTCCATTGAGGAGCTCTGCTTGTTTGGGGTGAAATTCATTTTTTGATTGCTGTTCCCACCCCTCGTTTTTTTACACTACTTTGGGACGTCCCAACTGGCAAGAATTAAGGAGCTGAGTCCGTCCATGGACGAAAAGAGAAAAATAGGATTTTTGTACTCACCGTAAAATCAGTTTCTCTGAAGTCCATGGACTGACACAGCTGGATACTGTAAACGTGTGGGTATATGTCCCTGCTCGCAGGAGAAGATCTAGACAGAATGTTAGAAACATACATTCTAGAACAAACCAGAGCTGAACAGCCCCGCCCAGGGGGGCGGTCCCTCCGGACATTACCCTCCGACCTGCAGCTAGCAGCTTTAGTTCGTAACAAAGCAGTACAAACCTTAAAAGGAAGGGTGGGTGCTGTGTCAGTCCATGGACATCAGAGAAACGGATTTTACGGTGAGTACAAAAATCATATTTTCTCTTATCGTCCATGGACTGACACAGCTGGATACTGTAAACGTGTGGGACGTCCCAAAGCTGTATCAGAAGGGTGGGAGCAGTAGTAAAGGAACAACCAAAACTTCACTCCAAACAAGCAGAGCTCCTCAACGGAGGAGTTGCAACATTAAACAGCGGCCTGCAATGCTTTGCGGCCGAAGGAAGCATCCGAAGATGCAGCCACATCAACCTTATAGAATTTTGAAAAGGTATGAACGGACAACCAGGTCGCCACCTTGCACACTTGTGCAACCGACGCTTAATGTCAGAAAGCCCAGGAAGCAACAATTGCCTTGGTCAAATGCGCCGCAACCGGAAAGGGAGGCGCCCGCCCTTTAAGGGCATAGGCCTGTATGACGGTCTGCCTGATCCACCTAAAGACGGTGGCAGACGACACCACTCGGCCCTGTTTTGGACCAGAGACAGACACAAACAGTGAGTCAGACTTCCGAATGGAAACAGTAGCAGACGGGTACGAGCCTTACGGGTGTACCTATCTTAATGTATGAAGCGCAAACTCTCAGGGATGCGATGGGTGAGGACACAAGGGCGGAAGAACAATGTCCTCCTTAAGGTGAAAGGCCGAGACCATCTTTTGAAAAGAAGGACGGTCGGGGGCGCAACACTGCCATATCCTTATGGAGGACCAAGTAAGGCGACTTGCAGGACAAGGCCGCCAACTCAGACACCCGTCTAACCGAAGTAATGGCCACTAAGGCCACCTTATGGGACAAGGTCAAGAGAGGAATCTCTCTGATATTCTCAAAGGAATGTTCTTAGAGAACCGAGATGCATCAAATTCAGATCCGAAGTAGGGAGAGAAGGCTCGACAGGGGGGATCACATGGCGAACCCCCCTGCACAAAAGGTGCTAATCAAGGAATGGCCCAGTAGCGGTCGTTGAAAAAGACAGCCTGGGCTGAAATCCGACCCTCAATGGTATGCAAGGCCAGCTTTTGGGTCACACCACGCTGTAAGAACAGCAAAATCCTGGGAATGGAATACGTCCGAGGACGCCAATCAAGTTCCTCGCACATAGCGATGTAAGCCTTCCAGGTACGGTGATATATCTTTCTGGAGGAAGATTCCCGTGCCAACAACATAGATGAGATGACCGAATCCAAGAGACCTCGGTCCTTCAGCACCTGGCTTTAAACAGCCATGCCATTAAAGCAGGATGAAGTATGGGATCATGAGACAGAAGGTCCACCCCAATAGGCAGTCGCCAAGGAACGTCTGCGACTAGCCGAAGTAGATCGGCGTACCAATGTCGCCGTTCCGGAGCAATGAGGATCACCGGAATGGCCTCAGCCTCTACTCTGCGAAGCAACAACTGTAGCGGAGGGTAAGCATATATCAGGCGATACTGCCCCCATGGGCTACCAACGCGTCTGCCCAGGGGTCCCTGGACCTGGCCACGATCTTGACACCTTGCAAGTGAGTCGAGAGGCCATAAGGTCCACATCTGGTGCCCCACCTCCGGTAAAGGAGGTGGCAACACCTCCGGATGCAAGGACCCTTCCCCTGCAATGCACACGGCCGACAGGACCGTCCTGCAGCGAGATGTATGAAAATCCCAAAGAGACTCCGCAATGTATCGGAGAAGAGAGGCCCCGGTGTACAGGGTGCCTCAACTGTTGGCCAATAAAAGCAACTTGACAGCTTCCCTAGAAACTCGGTCAGAGGACCAGTACCTCAGCCTCCACAGGTGGCGCAAACCCACCCCGGGCACAGAGACCCTAAAGGCTAAAGCAGTTGCAGTGCACCTGCTAGTCGACTGATAGATGAAGCAGAGGCTTTTGCCCAGTCATTGAGCTACAGAAACGCCAGAGACGCAGCCACTAAAGGGCGTAACGCTAACCTCAGCCTGGCGAACACAGTCCAAGCCAGCGCTTCTGATCACCACTGAAAGCAGGTGGAAAGTGGTACCCCTGATACCAGGGATCCTTATGACAATGCTCCATCCAGCAGCTACCCCATGGATAAGTGCTGATTGTACAAACACATAGTTTATACTGTGAATTGCGTCAAACGCGCAAATAGAGTGTGGGAGGAAACCCACCCAGCCACAAAGAGCATAATACAACCACATACGGCGTATGTAGTTTAGTATGTGTGGATAAACCTATTAAACGCGTTTATACTGTGCCAGCGACGAAGGCGCGCACATCATCGGGGCTTGGACGGAAACCAGCCACGCAGATTGCGTACACAACCGTGTAGGTATGTTAGCCTGCGATTAAACAAATTGCACATGTTTATACTGTGCATAGCGCTGAATATGCGCACACCATTGGAGCGCGGGGGAGAAACCGGAGCACCCAGATGAAACCCTTGCAGACTGCATACGCATACCGTGTAGGTACTATAGTATGTGTGATGAACATTTTGCACAAGCCTATGTGTGCATAGCACCGAAGGCGAGCACACCGTTGGTGCGTAGCAGGAACCGAAGTACCCCACGCATACCCAGAGAATGCAATACCTACAACTACTGTGAATGTATTTAGTGTTGTGTATAAACATAATGTGTATGTTTACACCGTGTATTGCACCAAAGGCACGCATGTCAAGTAGCATGGGCGGAAACCCACGCAGACTGCACAGACATACCGGGTAGGTATGTTAGTATGTGGATATCAAATCGCACAAATTTAGGCTGTGCATAGCGCCGAAAGCGCCCATACCTTTCGGAGTACCCGGAGGAAACCCACACAGACTGCATACACATACTGTGTAGGTATTATAGCATGCGTGATAAACATTGAAAATGTTTAACTGTGCAGAGGGCCAAAGTCGCACATACCGTCAGCGCGTGGGAGGAAACCGAAACACCCGGAAGAAACCCACGCAGACAGCACACAGATACCGTTTAGGAATGATAGCATGTGAATAAACATATTGCACATGTTTATGCTGTGCATTTCCATTGGAGCGTTGGGGGGAAACCGGAGTACCCGGAGGAACCCCACGCAAACAGTATACCCATACTGTAAACACGTATAGTATGTGCAATAAACATATTGAACATGTCTATACTGTGCAGAGAGCCGAAGCGCACATACCATGAGAGCGCGGGAGGACACCGGAACCCCAGGCGGAAACCCGCGCCGACCCAGAGAGTATAATACATACATACATATACTGTGAATGTATCTAGAGTCGTGCATAAACATATTGTATACGTTTATATCATGTATGGCACTGAAACACAGCATTGGGACGTGGGGGGACACCCACGCAGACACAGAGACCAATAACACATACATACACTGTGAATGTATGCAGTGTAGAGGTATAGGATGAGTTTAAATTATGGCGCAGAGGCACATAATCTACTCTGTATCATTCCAACCTGCTTGACTGTGCTGCCGAAGCAGCATGCAGGTAACAGGTAACCTCTGATCCTCAGACCACGTGTCTGTCAGAGCTCAGAGCGTTCCCCAGGAAATGGCGGGAAACCACAGGTACAGGGACCCTATTGTTGCCTCAGGACATCACACAGAAGGCTCACAGGGACTAGAGACATAAATGAATAAAGTCCCCCCCCCCACCATGCTGCACCGACCAGGGGGAGGGAAACACTGTGTACCACTGTATCATCCATGCTTCTCTCGACGCAGCGTGTGAGGAAAACAGTGAGGAAGCTGTGTAAAAGAAAGGCTTGAGGGAACCAAGGGAAACAGCGTCCGCCTGAGGTACCACAGCCACAGCAATTCCAGCTTGAGTGTTCCTCACATCATCAATGAGTTCACTTACAAGCGCCCTGTCATTCACTGACACAGAACTGGAGTCTTCCTCACAAGGTAATGTTCTGTTCATAAACATTAAAATATTCAGAGATAGGGTCCTGAGCACATTAGCTAGGCCCATATCTGAATCAAAGCACTCCTTCACTAAAGATTTTTGTGGGTTAGAGGGGGCTTATAGCTCCCCTCGCTCGCACACCGCTTCCATTTTGACAAGGAATGATTCCAGGACTGCCGACAACTGGTCCATAAGGACCGGGTGCAGGAGCACTGCCAGTTGCCTCAGGCAAGTGTGGAGAAGCAGGTGTATCAGACTCCATATCGCCACCCTCTGAGACCTTATACACTACTACAGTGAATATACAGTCCACCCACTGGCTACGCTGAGGCTAAGGAGGGGATACCCGGAGGACTCACCAACCCTTAAGGACCGCTCAGTTCTACTTAAGAAACCGCGCTGTGAGCCTGAGGAAATTATGAGGAGATTCGGGCAGCAGCGCCGCCGCTAGAAGCCAAAACCGAAAGTAAATGCACGACGGCTACAAGAAAATGGCCGTCGGCCGCATGCATAACTGCACCATTGAACCACGGCAAGATGGCCGCCGAGCGCGATATCCAAAGGCAAACAGCTCTAATGGCGCACGCAATAACCACCTCACACACCAGGAAAACTGCCCCTCTCCCCAGAGCCCACTACAGACATGAGCGCCCAGCCAGGCCAGAGTGACCCCCAAGCACCAGTACTGGGTGCAGAGAGCAGCATAACAGGGGGGAGACAGGGAGAAACCCCCCATATAAAGAAACACAGCCAGCATGTACTCACCTGCAGTAGGAGAGACTACTTACCCGTCCCTTTCAGGGACCCACTGGCTTGTTTCAGACAGACCTATCACAGAGCAGTACTGCGTAGCTGTCGGCCCCGTCCACCGCGAGAGATACAGTCAGTCAGGTACTGTTCAATCTTGTGAGGACCGCGGGAGCTAAAAAGCAACCCAGCCACCCCTGGAGTCATGGGGCATGTAGTGAACTTAGTCTCACGCACACAAGGTGAGGATCAGCGCGCTCGATGGTCGGACAGGGAAAACTACGAGGATACCAGTGTACCCAACCTGTTGCCCAGCCGACAGTTGATTGAAGGTATCAAAAATAAAATAATAAAAGTCCCAAAGGAATAAAATTTAAAAGTAAAATCTTCCAGGAGACTGGCTCCTGAGAGAGCCATGTCTTCTCCTTCTGCTAGGCAGAAAAAAACTGAGGGTGCTAGCTGCAGGTGGGAGGGTAATGTTCGGAGGGACCGCCCCCCTGAGCGGGGCTGTTCAGCTCTGGTTTATTCTAGAATGTATGTTGCTAACATTCTGCCTAGATCTTCTCCTGCGAGCAGGGACATATACCCACACGTTTACAGTATCCAGCTGTGTCAGTCCATGGACGATAAGAGAAATAGGATTTTTTGTACTCACCGTAAAATCCTTTTCTCTGTCGTCCATGGATGGACACAGCACCCACCCCTCCTTTTTTGTTTTGTACTGCTTTTTACGAACTGAGCTGCTGACTGCAGGGCGGAGGGTTATGTCCGGAGGGACCGCCCCCTGGGCGGGGCTGTTCAACTCTGTTAAAGTAACATGTATTTAAATATCTAACATGTTCTGCCTAGCCCTCTCCTATAGAACAGGAACATAACCCAACTGTCAAGAATTAAGGAGCTGTGTCCGTCCATGGACGACAGAGAAAAGGATTTTACGGTGAGTACAAAAAATCCTATTTTTTCATTTTGGGCATCGTAAGAGAGGGTTAAAACCCCTGTTGACAGAAAAACAACAAAAACATCTGTGTCACAGTAGGGAGATTTCCCTTCACTGCCACAACAGGAAGTGACCAAAAATCCCATGAAAAAAGTGTAGAAAATCACTGTTACCAGAACTAGTGTCCCCATTAGAAGATTTCCCCTCTATTTCTTTTCTGGTAAAAAGTTAAAATTTGGGTTTTTCAATCACTCATGGTGATAATGGTCACCAGGACAAGACAGACAGGGTGAATCTTCCTGATGGGGACACGGCCATAAAAAACAGAATGGTATTCTAATGCCTCTTCATATAAAAAGAAATGTACTTCTGCGCTACTAATATAAAGTAAGTGCTATATATTAAATCTAAGAGGTTGCTGCTCAACACCCACTGGCATTAGCAGACCAGAGTAAAAAGAAAAATATGTGAAGCGTTCCCTTTTCCAAAAAAATACTATGTGATATAAATACAAAATTAATAAAATAAAAAACAGTGACCCCCTAGTGGGAGTATTGCATATGACACCAAAAATGTATATATATATATATATAGATATATATAGATATATATCTATATATATAGATATATATATAGATATATATATATAGATATATATATATATAGATAGATATATATATAGATATATGTGTGTGTGTGTGTGTGTGTGTGTGTGTGTGTATATATATGTATATATATTGTGACAGCAGGAAGGTAAAGTCACCTGGTTGCATCCAGGGGGGTAGATATATTTCGCCCAGATTCAGGCTTTACGCCGACTTATACAACTAGGTGGAGAGTTGTATAAGGCTAGTGGGCTTATGGATGACTCATACCTCTAGGGAGAGTGTGGGGCGTCGTGCAGACAGAGATGAGGAGACCAGCTGAACCTTGTCAGCTCATTTAGGCCTCTATAAGAACTCCCAGCTTCATTAGATGTTAGCTCATGCCTGGAACCAGACCTGTGTGGACTGTCTAGGGAGAGTGAACCCCTGTGCGGTGAGGCAAAGCCTGTGTGGCTATTTGTTTGGACTTTTACTAAACCAGGGACTTAGGGACTAGGACAGCACTAGGCTGATCCCAGTTGTTAGTTAGGAAACCTGTATGTTTAGTCAGAGGTCAACTTGACCAGGATTTATTTTGGTTATGTTTCTTTTGCTTTGCTGTGTTTTGTCACTGTAAATAGAAAATAAACCGCACCTTTTTTTTGATTTTGAAAACCACAACCTCCGTTTGCTGGGCCTGTTTTGTGTGGGGAGCCCATCCCGGGGGTCACACACACCCGCTGCCGAGCTAACCCCCTCACAGTTGGTGGAGAACCAGTGGCAGTTTTTTTTAAGCCAGCATGGAGGAGATACTGAAGCAGCTGGCTCTAGCAAATGCCAATCAACAGCAGACAAATGCAGGTTTGCAAAGGAGCCTTGCAGCCCAGCAGCAGACAAACGCAACTTTGCAACAGAGTCTGGAGGCTCAGCAACGAGCCCAGCAGCAATCTGAGGCCCGCTTCATAGACCTGTTGCAGAAGCAAGAGCAGAGACTACAACAACAGATGGAAGCAGTAATGCAGCAACGTCCGCAGACCAGTGAGGAAAGCCGTCCCACTAATACCGCGTCCTTTGGGGTGAGTCGTTTATTGACAAAAATGACTGGAGAGGATGATCCAGAGGTATTTTTGACCACATTTGAAAGGACCGCTGAAAGAGAAAAGTGGCCTGAGGAGCAGTGGGCTGGACTGGTGGCTCCTCTGTTAACTGGTGAATCGCAGAAAGCTTACTATGACCTAGAGCCTAACCAAGCAAAAGACTATGTGATGCTAAAAGCTGAAATATTGGCAAGGCTGGGTGTCACCCAGGCTGTCCGGGCTCAGCGTGTGCATAACTGGACTTTCCAGCTTGGAAAACCCCCCAGGTCTCAAATGTATGATCTCATTCACCTGAGCAGAAAGTGGCTACAGCCAGAGACTTTGTCCGCACCAAAGATTGTGTAACGTGTTGTAATGGATTGGTTTTTGAGAGCTCTTCCTACTGCCATCCAAAAGTGGGTAAGCCATGGAGACCCAGAGACGGCCGATGGTCTTGTGGATCGTGTGGAGAAATACTTGGCTACAGAGAACCTGACGGCCTCTTCCAGAGACACTCGGACTTTCCACCCTAAGACCAGACCATCCCCAGGGGCGGATAAGAGGATTCCAAGGGGTGAGGGTGGAGAGAGTGAGAGGGTGGGAGCTCTACCCCAAGTTTGGCGAGAACAGCCTGGGAAATCAGCGGCTCAAGAGGCCGCAAGAAGGATCGTTTGCTACCGCTGCCGGCAAGCGGGACATATTGCAGCCAATTGCCCGGTTGTGGAGGAACCCATGCAGTGTGACTTTCTGACGGGCAGACGTCAGTCGCTGTGTGCGACAGTCGCATGCACTGCCATTCGAGGAACTGAGAAACATTTATGCAAAATGTGTGTTAATGGTAGAAATGTTGTGGTATTGCTGGATTCAGGTAGCCTTGTGACCCTGATAAAGGCTGAGTTAGTTAAAACAGAGGTCTCTGGGAATAGCAAGGTAGCTGTTATTTGTGTGCATGGGGACACCCGAGAGTATCCAGTGACTACAGTGTGTTTCGAGACCCCCAAAGGTACCCTCTCTCATCCAGTGGGCTTAGTATCTCAGTTACCGCATGACGCCATTGTGGGAAGGGATTTTCCGAAGTTCTGGGAACTGTGGGATGATCCTGAGCCCCTCACTGGTGCCCCTATGTACCAGGAATGTGATAGCCAGAACTCCCCTGAGAGTGGTGAGGACTCTCCGGAATTTCCCTTATCAGTATTGGCAGGGGAGACTCAAGAAACTGGAGAGGAGCCCACCTCCTCAGACGAAAACCTACCGTCTGTGGAGTTTTCTGATCTTGAGGTTCACAGGGAAAACTTTGCCACAGAACAGTTGAAAGACCCCGCCCTAATAAAGGCACGGGAAAACGTAGTGAAAATAGATGGTGAGTTAGTGAACCCAGATAATACCTGCACTTACCCATACTTCAGCGTAGAGAAGGACCTACTGTATCGGGTGGCAAAAAGGGCAGAAGAAACCGTTGAGCAGCTTGTGGTGCCCAAACCTTACAGGAAGTTGGTGTTGGAGTTGGCCCATGGGCACATTCTTGGAGGTCATCTGGGGACAGAGAAAACCCGAGAGAGGGTATTACAGAGATTCTATTGGCCGGGGGTGATGAAGGACGTAGAAAATTATTGTTCCTCCTGCCCTGTGTGTCAGAGGTTGGCCCCGATGCCACATTTCCGTAGCCCGCTGGTCCCTCTACCCATCATTGAGGTCCCGTTTGAGAGGATCGCCATGGATTTGGTAGGTCCTATAATCAAGTCCGCTAGGGGGCACCAGTACATATTAGTTATAATGGACTATGCCACCCGTTATCCAGAACCGATCCCTCTCCGAAATACCTCGGCCAAAACCATAGCCAAAGAGCTATCTCTTGTTTTTAGCCGGGTGGGTATTTGTAAAGAACTGCTTACGGACCAAGGTACACCCTTTATGTCCCAGGTTATGAAAGAGCTGTGTAAATTGTTCAAAGTGACGCAATTGCGTACGTCTGTGTATCACCCCCAAACCGATGGGCTGGTTGAAAGATTCAACAAAACCCTAAAACAAATGTTGAAGAAAGTGGTGGATAGAGATGGAAAGGATTGGGACTGTTTACTTCCTTATTTGATGTTTGCTATTAGGGAGGTGCCCCAATCCTCTACGGGATTCTCCCCCTTTGAGTTACTGTATGGGAGACACCCAAGAGGGCTGTTGGATATTGCCAAGGAAACTTGGGAAAGTGAGAGTTCTCCCCACAGGAGTGTGATTGAGCATGTCGCCCTGATGCAAGATCGAATTGCACAGGTAATGCCCATCGTGAAGGAACATTTGGCCCAAGCGCAGTTGGCACAGCAGAGAGTGTACAACCGTGGAGCCAAGACCCGTACCTTTTCCCCGGGGGATAGGATATTGGTACTTGTCCCTACGGTTGAAAGTAAATTCCTTGCCAAATGGCAAGGCCCCTACGAGATAATGGAAAAAGTGAGCGAAGTGAATTACAAGGTCAGACAACCAGGAAGGCGAAAGCCCGAACAGATCTATCACGTTAATCTGTTGAAAGCCTGGAGGGATAGAGAGTCCCTAGTCGCAGACACTTGGTCACCAGCTCAAACTGGTTGCGTGATTCCTGAGGTTGGAATAGCAGCCACCTTGTCACAACCCCAACAACAGGAGGTTAAGGAGTTTGTGCTTCGCAACAAGGAGGTATTCTCTGAGCTGCCGGGACAAACATCTGGGGTAGAGCATGACATCATTACCCCGCCCGGTGAAAGGGTGAAGTTAAAACCCTATCGGATCCCAGAGGCTCGACGGGAGGCAATACGGGAGGAAGTACAGAAAATGCTGAACTTAGGGGTGATAGAGGAGTCCCAAAGTGATTGGTCTAGTCCCATCGTGTTGGTGCCTAAACCGGATGGGAGCTGGCGATTTTGTAACGATTTTCGTCAGTTGAACAAAGTTACAAAATTTGACACCTACCCCATGCCACGTATAGATGAGTTGATCGACCGGCTGGGAACAGCCCGATACATGACGACTCTTGACCTCACAAAAGGGTATTGGCAAATCCCCCTGGCCAAGTCGGCCAAAGAGAAAACCGCATTTGTAACCCCAGACGGGGCGTTCCAATATAAAAGAATGCCGTTCGGGTTACAGAATGCGCCGGCCACATTCCAGCGGAAAATGGACCAGATGCTGAGGCCCCATCGGAAGTATGCTGCGGCTTACCTGGATGACGTAATTGTCCATAGCACAGATTGGGCCTCACATCTGCCAAAAGTGCAAGCAGTCCTGGACTCTGTTCGGGAAGCGGGGTTTACGGCTAACCCCAAGAAGTGTACCATTGGGCAGGAGGAGGCCAAATATCTTGGGTACACCATTGGGAGGGGAGTAATAAAACCCCAACTCAACAAAGTCGAGGCCATCCAGAGTTGGCCACGTCCCAACAGCAAGAAGCAGGTACGAGCCTTTCTGGGAATCGCTGGGTATTATCGGCGATTCATTCCCCACTTTGCTTCTAAGGCTGTGCCCCTAACCAACCTGACGAAGGGGAAAGGGTCGGTCATGATTAAATGGACCCCCGAGGCTGAGGCAGCATTCCAATTCTTGAAACAAGCCTTATGTAGCCAGCCAGTGTTGTACTCACCCGACTTCTCTAAAGACTTTGTCGTACAAAGTGATGCGTCAGATGTGGGGTTAGGAGCAGTATTGTCCCAGGTCTGGAACGGGGAAGAGCACCCAGTCATTTACCTCAGCAGGAAGTTGAAGTCCCATGAGGTAAATTACGCCACCGTTGAAAAGGAGTGTTTAGCGGTGAAGTGGGCTCTAGATTCCCTTCGGTACTACCTGCTAGGTAGGCACTTTGACATGGTTACGGATCACGCTCCGTTAAAGTGGATGGCTCAAAACAAGGAAACAAATAGAAGAGTGAATAGGTGGGTTCCTGGCCCTCCAGGAATTCAACTTCACAGTAAAGCATCGCCCTGGCGTTCAAATGGGGAATGTGGATGCTTTGTCTCGAGTACATGAATGCCTGATTGCTGGTGTTCCAACCCCGAGGTTAAAACAAGAGGGGGGGGTATGTGACAGCAGGAAGGTAAAGTCACCTGGTTGCATCCAGGGGGGTAGATATATTTCGCCCAGATTCAGGCTTTACGCCGACTTATACAACTAGGTGGAGAGTTGTATAAGGCTAGTGGGCTCATGGATGACTCATACCTCTAGGGAGAGTGTGGGGCGTCGTGCAGACAGAGATGAGGAGACCAGCTGAACCTTGTCAGCTCATTTAGGCCTCTATAAGAACTCCCAGCTTCATTAGATGTTAGCTCATGCCTGGAACCAGACCTGTGTGGACTGTCTAGGGAGAGTGAACCCCTGTGCGGTGAGGCAAAGCCTGTGTGGCTATTTGTTTGGACTTTTACTAAACCAGGGACTTAGGGACTAGGACAGCACTAGGCTGATCCCAGTTGTTAGTTAGGAAACCTGTATGTTTAGTCAGAGGTCAACTTGACCAGGATTTATTTTGGTTATGTTTCTTTTGCTTTGCTGTGTTTTGTCACTGTAAATAGAAAATAAACCGCACCTTTTTTTTGATTTTGAAAACCACAACCTCCGTTTGCTGGGCCTGTTTTGTGTGGGGAGCCCATCCCGGGGGTCACACACACCCGCTGCCGAGCTAACCCCCTCACAGTATATATATATGTGTATATATGTGTGTGTATATATATATATATATGTGTTGTGAGGGGGTTAGCTCGGCAGCGGGTGTGTGTGACCCCCGGGATGGGCTCCCCACACAAAACAGGCCCAGCAAACGGAGGTTGTGGTTTTCAAAATCAAAAAGGTGCGGTTTATTTTCTATTTACAGTGACAAAACACAGCAAAGCAAAAGAAACATACAAAATAAATCCTGGTCAAGTTGACCTCTGACTAAACATACAGGTTTCCTAACTAACGACTGGGATCAGCCTAGTGCTGTCCTAGTCCCTAAGTCCCTGGTTTTAAATGTCCAAGCAAATAGCCACACAGGCTTTGTCTCACCGCACAGGGGTTCACTCTCCCTAGACAGTCCACACAGGTCTGGTTCCAGGCATGAGCTAACATCTAATGAAGCTGGGAGTTCTTATAGAGGCCTAAATGAGCTGACAAGCTTCAGCTGGTCTCATCAACTCCCTGTCTGCACGACGCCCAGCACTCTCCCTAGAGGTATGAGTCATCCATGAGCCCACTAGCCTCAGCTGGGCTTATACAACTCTCCACCTAGTTGTATAAGTCGGCGTAAAGCCTGAATCTGGGCGAAATATATCTATCCCCCTGGATGCAACCAGGTGACTTTACCTTCCTGCTGTCACATACCCCCCCCCTCTTGTTTTAACCTCGGGGTTGGAACACCAGCAATCAGGCATTCATGTACTCGAGACAAAGCATCCACATTCCCCATTTGAACGCCAGGGCGATGCTTTACTGTGAAGTTGAATTCCTGGAGGGCCAGGAACCACCTATTCACTCTTCTATTTGTTTCCTTGTTTTGAGCCATCCACTTTAACGGAGCGTGATCCGTAACCATGTCAAAGTGCCTACCTAGCAGGTAGTACCGAAGGGAATCTAGAGCCCACTTCACCGCTAAACACTCCTTTTCAACGGTGGCGTAATTTACCTCATGGGACTTCAACTTCCTGCTGAGGTAAATGACTGGGTGCTCTTCCCCGTTCCAGACCTGGGACAATACTGCTCCTAACCCCACATCTGACGCATCACTTTGTACGACAAAGTCTTTAGAGAAGTCGGGTGAGTACAACACTGGCTGGCTACATAAGGCTTGTTTCAAGAATTGGAATGCTGCCTCAGCCTCGGGGGTCCATTTAATCATGACCGACCCTTTCCCCTTCGTCAGGTTGGTTAGGGGCACAGCCTTAGAAGCAAAGTGGGGAATGAATCGCCGATAATACCCAGCGATTCCCAGAAAGGCTCGTACCTGCTTCTTGCTGTTGGGACGTGGCCAACTCTGGATGGCCTCGACTTTGTTGAGTTGGGGTTTTATTACTCCCCTCCCAATGGTGTACCCAAGATATTTTGCCTCCTCCTGCCCAATGGTACACTTCTTGGGGTTAGCCGTAAACCCCGCTTCCCGAACAGAGTCCAGGACTGCTTGCACTTTTGGCAGATGTGAGGCCCAATCTGTGCTATGGACAATTACGTCATCCAGGTAAGCCGCAGCATACTTCCGATGGGGCCTCAGCATCTGGTCCATTTTCCGCTGGAATGTGGCCGGCGCATTCTGTAACCCGAACGGCATTCTTTTATATTGGAACGCCCCGTCTGGGGTTACAAATGCGGTTTTCTCTTTGGCCGACTTGGCCAGGGGGATTTGCCAATACCCTTTTGTGAGGTCAAGAGTCGTCATGTATCGGGCTGTTCCCAGCCGGTCGATCAACTCATCTATACGTGGCATGGGGTAGGTGTCAAATTTTGTAACTTTGTTCAACTGACGAAAATCGTTACAAAATCGCCAGCTCCCATCCGGTTTAGGCACCAACACGATGGGACTAGACCAATCACTTTGGGACTCCTCTATCACCCCTAAGTTCAGCATTTTCTGTACTTCCTCCCGTATTGCCTCCCGTCGGGCCTCTGGGATCCGATATTGTTTTAACTTCACCCTTTCACCGTGCGGGGTAATGATGTCATGCTCTACCCCAGATGTTTGTCCCGGCAGCTCAGAGAATACCTCCTTGTTGCGAAGCACAAACTCCTTAACCTCCTGTTGTTGGGGTTGTGACAAGGTGGCTGCTATTCCAACCTCAGGAATCACGCAACCAGTTTGAGCTGGTGACCAAGTGTCTGCGACTAGGGACTCTCTATCCCTCCAGGCTTTCAACAGATTAACGTGATAGATCTGTTCGGGCTTTCGCCTTCCTGGTTGTCTGACCTTGTAATTCACTTTGCTCACTTTTTCCATTATCTCGTAGGGGCCTTGCCATTTGGCAAGGAATTTACTTTCAACCGTAGGGACAAGTACCAGTATCCTATCCCCCGGGGAAAAGGTACGGGTCTTGGCTCCACGGTTGTACACTCTCTGCTGTGCTAACTGCGCTTGGGCCAAATGTTCCTTCACGATGGGCATTACCTGTGCAATTCGATCTTGCATCAGGGCGACATGCTCAATCACACTCCTGTGGGGAGAACTCTCACTTTCCCAAGTTTCCTTGGCAATATCCAACAGCCCTCTTGGGTGTCTCCCATACAGTAACTCAAAGGGGGAGAATCCCGTAGAGGATTGGGGCACCTCCCTAATAGCAAACATCAGATAAGGAAGTAGACAGTCCCAATCCTTTCCATCTCTATCCACCACTTTCTTCAACATTTGTTTTAGGGTTTTGTTGAATCTTTCAACCAGCCCATCGGTTTGGGGGTGATACACAGATGTACGTAATTGCGTCACTTTGAATAATTTACACAGCTCCTTCATAACCCGGGACATAAAGGGTGTACCTTGGTCCGTAAGCAGTTCTTTACAAATACCCACCCGGCTAAACACAAGAGATAGCTCTTTGGCTATGGTTTTGGCCGAGGTATTTCGGAGAGGGATCGCTTCTGGATAACGGGTGGCATAGTCCATTATAACTAATATGTACTGGTGCCCCCTAGCGGACTTGATTATAGGACCTACCAAATCCATGGCGATCCTCTCAAACGGGACCTCAATGATGGGTAGAGGGACCAGCGGGCTACGGAAATGTGGCATCGGGGCCGACCTCTGACACACAGGGCAGGAGGAACAATAATTTTCTACGTCCTTCATCACCCCCGGCCAATAGAATCTCTGTAATACCCTCTCTCGGGTTTTCTCTGTCCCCAGATGACCTCCAAGAATGTGCCCATGGGCCAACTCCAACACCAACTTCCTGTAAGGTTTGGGCACTACAAGCTGCTCAACGGTTTCTTCTGCCCTTTTTGCCACCCGATACAGTAGGTCCTTCTCTACGCTGAAGTATGGGTAAGTGCAGGTATTATCTGGGTTCACTAACTCGCCATCTATTTTCACTACGTTTTCCCGTGCCTTTATTAGGGCGGGGTCTTTCAACTGTTCTGTGGCAAAGTTTTCCCTGTGAACCTCAAGATCAGAAAACTCCACAGACGGTAGGTTTTCGTCTGAGGAGGTGGGCTCCTCTCCAGTTTCTTGAGTCTCCCCTGCCAATACTGATAAGGGAAATTCCGGAGAGTCCTCACCACTCTCAGGGGAGTTCTGGCTATCACATTCCTGGTACATAGGGGCACCAGTGAGGGGCTCAGGATCATCCCACAGTTCCCAGAACTTCGGAAAATCCCTTCCCACAATGGCGTCATGCGGTAACTGAGATACTAAGCCCACTGGATGAGAGAGGGTACCTTTGGGGGTCTCGAAACACACTGTAGTCACTGGATACTCTCGGGTGTCCCCATGCACACAAATAACAGCTACCTTGCTATTCCCAGAGACCTCTGTTTTAACTAACTCAGCCTTTATCAGGGTCACAAGGCTACCTGAATCCAGCAATACCACAACATTTCTACCATTAACACACATTTTGCATAAATGTTTCTCAGTTCCTCGAAAGGCAGTGCATGCGACTGTCGCACACAGCGACTGACGTCTGCCCGTCAGAAAGTCACACTGCATGGGTTCCTCCACAACCGGGCAATTGGCTGCAATATGTCCCGCTTGCCGGCAGCGGTAGCAAACGATCCTTCTTGCCGCCTCTTGAGCCGCTGATTTCCCAGGCTGTTCTCGCCAAACTTGGGGTAGAGCTCCCACCCTCTCACTCTCTCCACCCTCACCCCTTGGAATCCTCTTATCCGCCCCTGGGGATGGTCTGGTCTTAGGGTGGAAAGTCCGAGTGTCTCTGGAAGAGGCCGTCAGGTTCTCTGTAGCCAAGTATTTCTCCACACGATCCACAAGACCATCGGCCGTCTCTGGGTCTCCATGGCTTACCCACTTTTGGATGGCAGTAGGAAGAGCTCTCAAAAACCGATCCATTACAGCACGTTCCACAATCTTTGGTGCGGACAAAGTCTCTGGCTGTAGCCACTTTCTGCTCAGGTGAATGAGATCATACATTTGAGACCTGGGGGGTTTTCCAAGCTGGAAAGTCCAGTTATGCACACGCTGAGCCCGGACAGCCTGGGTGACACCCAGCCTTGCCAATATTTCAGCTTTTAGCATCACATAGTCTTTTGCTTGGTTAGGCTCTAGGTCATAGTAAGCTTTCTGCGATTCACCAGTTAACAGAGGAGCCACCAGTCCAGCCCACTGCTCCTCAGGCCACTTTTCTCTTTCAGCGGTCCTTTCAAATGTGGTCAAAAATACCTCTGGATCATCCTCTCCAGTCATTTTTGTCAATAAACGACTCACCCCAAAGGACGCGGTATTAGTGGGACGGCTTTCCTCACTGGTCTGCGGACGTTGCTGCATTACTGCTTCCATCTGTTGTTGTAGTCTCTGCTCTTGCTTCTGCAACAGGTCTATGAAGCGGGCCTCAGATTGCTGCTGGGCTCGTTGCTGAGCCTCCAGACTCTGTTGCAAAGTTGCGTTTGTCTGCTGCTGGGCTGTAAGGCTCTGTTGATGAGCTTGCTGCTGGGCTGCGAAGTTCTGTTGTTGAGCTGCAAGGCTCTGTTGATGAGCTGCAAGGCTCTTTTGCAAACCTGCATTTGTCTGCTGTTGATTGGCATTTGCTAGAGCCAGCTGCTTCAGTATCTCCTCCATGCTGGCTTAAAAAAAAACTGCCACTGGTTCTCCACCAACTGTGAGGGGGTTAGCTCGGCAGCGGGTGTGTGTGACCCCCGGGATGGGCTCCCCACACAAAACAGGCCCAGCAAACGGAGGTTGTGGTTTTCAAAATCAAAAAGGTGCGGTTTATTTTCTATTTACAGTGACAAAACACAGCAAAGCAAAAGAAACATAAACAAAATAAATCCTGGTCAAGTTGACCTCTGACTAAACATACAGGTTTCCTAACTAACGACTGGGATCAGCCTAGTGCTGTCCTAGTCCCTAAGTCCCTGGTTTTAAATGTCCAAGCAAATAGCCACACAGGCTTTGTCTCACCGCACAGGGGTTCACTCTCCCTAGACAGTCCACACAGGTCTGGTTCCAGGCATGAGCTAACATCTAATGAAGCTGGGAGTTCTTATAGAGGCCTAAATGAGCTGACAAGCTTCAGCTGGTCTCATCAACTCCCTGTCTGCACGACGCCCAGCACTCTCCCTAGAGGTATGAGTCATCCATGAGCCCACTAGCCTCAGCTGGGCTTATACAACTCTCCACCTAGTTGTATAAGTCGGCGTAAAGCCTGAATCTGGGCGAAATATATCTACCCCCCTGGATGCAACCAGGTGACTTTACCTTCCTGCTGTCACAGTGTATATATATATATATATATATATATATATATATATATAATATGTGTGTGTATATATATATGTGTGTGTATATATATATATGTGTGTGTGTGTGTGTGTATATATATATATATATATATATGTATATATATATATATATATATATATATATATATATATATATATATATATATATATGTGTGTGTGTGTGTGTGTATGTGTATATATATATATATGTGTGTGTATGTGTATATATATATGTAGCGGGTATGTACTTTCCCGGGTGTAAATTTGAACTTGACAGAGACATTAGTGATGTGTAATTCCCTGCAGCCCAGCGGTGGTGCTGTCGCCCTGGGCTGGGGTTGAATCATTGCCGTGTGTCGTGCCTCCTTTTTGTCCTCCCTCGGCAGCGGTATGGTGGGGCGGGGAACCCGCCGTGCTTGCTGGGAGAGGGTATAAAGGGGCCGGCCATCTTTGTCAGGGGGTCGGAGTCCAGGGCACCTTCAGCCTGTGGACGGTGGTTCGTGTCGGTTCTCTAGGCGGACCTAGGCCTAGAGGACAGCCGGAGGTCGTGTTCCATTCCAGGCACCTTTAGCCTGGGGGTGAGGTACTCAGATGGAGGTCCGGAGCTCAGTGCCCAACACTGAGTTCCGCGAGGGAAGGAGATCCTAGGGAACCCCGGGAGTGGGTACCCGATTCCAGAAGGCGTAATGGACCAAGGGGAGCTCCTCATTCGAAGACCTGGGGCAGCAGATTGCCAGTGACGGGTGAGTCTCTCACCGGAGACCGCTTGGAAGAAAATCCCCCAATGTTCGGAGACTGCAACCCACTTTCAGGAAGGAAAGTGGAGAATACATTGTGTCTGGGCCTATTCGCATCCACACCTCCTTTCCTGTTCTGTTTCTACCAAGGGAGTTCAACTGATTGTGTTCATTCGAGAAGAATAAAGGAGTGTTGAACTTTAATGGTGTGGGGCTCATTTCCTGACAGACATTGTTCAAGGTAACTCTTGGTGGAGGCTCCAGGTGCACAGCACTGACCCGAAGGTAAAAGAACTTTGCTTGTATCACACTGACACCTGTGACAAAGGCCTGGCGTAGTGTCCCCGCTCCCTTCCCCTCTAAAAGATACCCCTAGACAAGAGAGAGACGAGCTGAAGAGAAAGAGGGGAGTGAGGAGGGTGCTACATTATATATATATATATATATATATATATATTTATTGTTTTTATCGGCGTATAACACGCACTTTTTCCCCCTGAAAATCGGGTGGAAACTGGGTGTGCGAGTTATAGGCCTATCCCTGCTGCCTCAGAGTGGAAGGAGGGGACGAGTGCCGTTGCATTACACAGAGCCGCGATCTCCTGTGTATCTGGCGCTTAGTCGCACACAGTCCTGGCCCGCCATTGGACCACTGTTCTGTCTATCATATGAGCTGGGCGGGACTGTGAGTGACTGAGCGCCGGATACACAGGAGATTGCGGCTCTGTGTAATCCAGCACGGGCGAGGCTGCAATGATCTGCTCTTGTGGTTGCTGACACGATCATGTGAACTTCTGGAAATGGGTCTGAATGTGTTATTTTCTCTATTTGTAGTCAAAGTTTTCACATAGAAATGCGACACCCTACCCACCAAGGCCTGAAGTGTGCCTTAGCCTTGCCGGTCAGTATGCCTAAAAGTGGGCATACCCAGAATGTATGATGAAGAAGAAATGAACGATGTGAATGAGTATGAGAAATAGGGGGAAACGGGTGGGTGGGAACCCAGAAACCCGCCGACGCAGGAACAGACAGAGGAGGAGGGATAAATAGCCCTCAGACTCCTCCTACAAATACAGGCTAACCTGCGGCCAGCCTTCAAACTTGTAGTCAAAGTCTTCACATAGAAATGCGACACCCTACCTACCAAGGCCTGAAGTGTGCCTTAGCCTTGCCGGTCAGTATGCCTAAAAGTGGCCAAAAAGACACGGAAGTAGGTGTGAAGGGAAAGCAAAAGAAGGACAGGTAACAATCCGTCTGGCAGAGTGGCGCACGCCCGGAAGACCTCAGAGTATGGATCCGGTATGTAACAGCTATGACAGCAGGAAACCAGCGTCCTGCGAAATGCCAATAAGAATGGTCCTCACCCGTTTGGAACCTACAAAATTGCCCAGACACAAACGAATGTCCCGTAACCGCTTGGATGAGTTGCTAACGATGACGGATGAGGCCAACAAGCTGTAGCGATGCCATGATAACACACAGAAACCAGACCCGCATGACTCAACCGGTCGGTGCCTCTACCGACAACCGTGACGGAGTCCTGAAATGGGGGAAGGAGGGTCAGACTCCACCCTGAGGAATAACAACGTGGCATGACACAGCCTACCTGAGTGACTGTGAGCCCCCTTGGAACAGGCTGGGGATCGGACAAAGATGAAAGGTCTGACATACCTGCCCAGTACACCAGGCAACCAATGAACAAGAGAATAGCACCAAAAGATGATATCGGCCCGGACCCACCATGCGGGCCGACTTTAGGGACGTTGGTGACAAAGTAAGGAATGTAAGGTTACCCAATGGTAACCCAGGCGTGAAACCGACGCTAACGCCAATGCTCCTCCCCCCCCCAACAGTGGGATGCGATGAAGGGACGAGTACCCCGATGAACTATCCCCACAGGAAAGAGACAGCCAAATGAACAACGATGAAACTCATCCCTGGACACCCCGATGGGCCGAGCCACCCTCTATGGAACGAAGGTGAAGAACCAGACCAAGCGCCCCCTGGAAAATACTGCCCCTAGTAACTATCGACAATGAAAGCATGACTGCCTGCTGATACCAAGATACAAACTACCCCAGACTACGACGAGATAGTGGTGAGGCCCGCGTGTGGGCCTGACCAATACTCCCAGCAGAGGCTGCCTGACTCCCGGGGATGAGAGATTCCAACACAGCCCCCGACAAGAAACATGCTTGGCTCAGACATGTTGAAATCGAAGGCTAGACAAGACCGGTGAACTAAGGAGATGCTGAACTTGACTGCAGAAAAGCCGGAGCCGAGGGTGTGCGGACACCCTGCCCCTGACCAAGAGAGTTCGAACACCTCCCTCCTATCCTGTAATCGTAAGAGGCTGTGGAGAGCCTATTTGGCCCGCATGAAACTGCGCTTAAGAATAAAGCCCAGAACATGCTCCATGCTGGTACGTGGAAGTAGCTAGGATGGAATTGGAAACAACTGAAGCGTACCGCCTACCCTGCTGTGGCCGGAAAAGGAAACCCCCAATGTAGACTCACCGCTCTGCAGAGCCAAGTATGGACCAACACCTGTGCGATGGAGCACTACCATGCACAGAACCCCCACGTGGAGTAGCAGGGATGAACCTGAACGCGTTGCTCCCGAAACGTGCGGTTTGCCCAACCCTAGGAAAAAACAAAGCAAACGACACAAACAAGCAGACATGAGACACCACCCCTCTGTACCTGCCTGGGCCAAAGACATGAGCAGAAATGACCAGACCTCAGCGCGTGAATGAACCTGATGACAGATCCCACTCTAGTGTATGTAGTAAGTGTAAGTAGTAAGTAAGCCCGAGTAACCTGCAGCGCAAAGACAGGCAATTAAAAAATGAAACACTCAGGGCCGGTGTACCCACAGACCATGGTGGGTAGAAGTATAGGCGCAAGCATGAACATGTACGTATGACGTATGGTATACAGGCGATAAGATTGTGGTCAACAATCATTTAAAAACGAAACCTCAGCCCGTATGGATCTGTATAGACGTGACAGATCCTGAGATGCGCACCCTAGCAAACTAAACCCGGTATGCAATAACCTGAAAGAAAAGGTATGACGAGACAAAGAAAACAAATGAAGATGCAACGGCTGTATGCGTGTGCAGTGACTGCATAGCCTGACAAGCTACGACAGAACATGCTATGACTGAAAACATGCTGGGGTAAAAGACGCTATGACAGAACACAACCCCCTCCGTACCTACCCAAGTGCAAACACATGAGACGTGATGGTGAGGCCACCGCATGAAAATGAACCTGATAACGTCCCGTCCCCCCCCCCCTCCGGTGTGAGACGTGAGTGAGCTCAAGTAACCTGCTCTGCAACGACAGATCGTTGAAACTTAATACTCAGGACTAGTGTATCCACAGACCGTGGTGAGTAGTCCTGCAGGTGTAACAAAATAAATGCATCCTATGCCGTGATGTAACAGGCGAGAAGATTGCGACAACAATCATAGTAACGAAAACCTCAGCCCGTATGGATCTGTAGACGTGACAGCCCCCGAGATGTGAGTCCTACCCAACTGAACCAGGAATGCAAAGAACCTACGAAAAGTAAGATGAGACATGGAAACGAACGAAGATGAAAGGAATACCTGTGTACCCACAGACCGTGGTGGGTAGTCCTGCAGGTGTATGCCGAACCTGCAAGGCACTGACGTGCTGACAGGAAAAAACGCCAAGACAGGAAAAAACGCTAAACAGGCCGCTGAACACAACACGCTGCCGACAGAACCGCTAAGACAGAAACCACATGACGCATGAATACCCGAACGACCGTGGAAGTGAAGCTACCCCACCAAACAGCCCCCCTTTCCTGAACAGCCTCCACCCACCCCTGGCTCTGAGATCCCAGGTATACTGGATCCGTTGAGCAAGCCGGCTTGCACCCCCGGCTCGCAGAGCCAGGCCAGGACACACCCAGTATCACACGGAAAACTGCCAGAGTGACCCGTGGAGACGTGGGTGGACAGCCACCCCCATGCTGCCAGCGTGACCCCTAAAGCAGTGGGTGGACAACCCCTCCCATGCTGCCAGCGTGACCCCGGGAGATGTGGGTGGACAGGCCCCCCCATGCAGCTGGTCAGACCCTGGGAGGAGTGGATGATGCCCCCCCTACTGCCAGCGTGTGCCTGGGATGAATGGATAGATGCCCCCCTCCCTCGAGATGGCGGTGAGAGCCATTGAGGAGTGGATGGATGGACACCCCCCCCCCAAGCTGCCAGCCTGGGAGGATAGGATGGATGGATGGATGCCCCCCTCAAGCTGCCAGCAATAGCCTGGGTGGGATGGATGGAAGAACCCCCCCCTCCTCGTGAAAGCAGCGTGAGCCCGGGAGGAGGAGTGGACGAGCTGGCGGCCCTGCAGATATGCCGGCGTGAGCTCAGAGGAGGAGTGGGTGGATGGCAGGTGGCCCCCCAACCATGCGGGATGAACACAAGGTAGGTGGATGGACAGCCTCCCGGCGCGAGTAGCTGGAGAACGCCCCCCCCATGCGGGATGGCCCTGTGGAAGTGGTGGCTGGACGGACAGCCCCCCGCGTGAGCACCGAGGGAAGCAGGGGCGGCACCCTAGATATCAGATGGAGAACGAGCCCTGGGCAAGTGGGTGGTTGGAGGACAGACGGCCCCCCCGCTCCCCCCGGCATGAGCGCCGGGAGAAGCTGGCGGGCAGCCCCCGCGATGCTGGTGGACAGTGGGATGAAAAAGGAGGACGGGTGGGTGGAGGACGGGTGGGTGGAGGACGGACGGCCCCCCCCCTGCTCCCCCCGGCATGAGCGCCAGGAGAAGCGGTGGCCCCCACGAAGCTGGCGGCCCCCACGATGCCTGGATGGGCGGCCCCCCCCCTCCAAGATGCTCGGCGTGAGCACCCGCCATGAGCCTGCTGCAGTTGACCATCACACCGCCAAACCGGAAGTAACCCAGAAACCCGCTGACGCAGGAACAGACAGAGGAGAAGGGATAAATCGCCCTCAGACTACTCCTACAAATACAGGCTAGCCTGCGGCCAGCCTTCAAACTTGTACTTATTCTAGGAACAAAGCAATCACTAAAATTAAAGGCTCCCAACAACAGCCTTCATGTACCACCTACAATGCAGATTATTATCATATTTGTACAAAAGGATAAGCTGGCATGTCAGCTTCTATTAGTGACTTTTAATTATCGTTTGCTTTTTGTTGAGGCATAAAAAGGAGATCAGTGCGTAAAAGTCATATTCCCATGGGATGTTTCTTGTTGGGATTTTAAATGATAATTGTTTGATGGAACTGACCAAGGAAGAGAACAGCCTTCCAAAATGCACAATTTAAAGAACAATAAGAACAAGACTACAATATTAAAACAGTGTAGACTTTGGGTTTTATCTTTTGTTCCGTTTATGGCATTTATGCACTTTGTCTGTGGTGTCTTTTTCCTGTTGCTTTCCTGTTTAGGTCTTTAAAACCAGGCATTTCTTCATTATAAAAACTTGCATAGGTTCATATTTTTGTGAATGTGACTCCAAATATTCTGCAATTATGGGCACTGATAAGGCTGCATTGATGGGCACTGACCCTTATTTTGCTTCAAAGTTCTTTATTTAAAATTTCATTATTTTTTTCCTGAAACTTCCCTCTCAAAGTTAAGGTGCGTGTTATATGCCTGTGCGTGTCATACGCCGATAAATACGGTAATCACAATGAAAGTGGTATGTGCAACCAGTAACCTCTAGTGGTTACAAAACGTATAACCAATGCTGTCCACACACAATCCAACAGTGAATGATAACAAATGAGTCACTTAACACCACGTGGACCCTCCACCAGTCACACTATGCGCTCACCTCCCAAAGCGGCCCCCAAATTGGACCAATTAGCACTTACCCTTTGGGGTCTCAATCCAGGATCTTCAAGCTCCCAATAGTGAACTCCTGCAAGTGTGATCTCTCATATAGGATGGCAACATAAGGGTAAAAAAGGAACTAGCATGGTGTAAAACAATAGGGGGCCGCTTTGGGAGGTGAGCGCATAGTGTGACTGGTGGAGGGTACATGTGGTGTTAAGTCACTCATTTGTTATCATTCACCATTGGATTGTGTGTGGACAGCATTGGTTCACAGAAGATATCACTGAACTTTGCTTCATATATATATATATATATATATATATATATATATATATATATATATATATATATATATTGTGAGGGGGTTAACTCGGTAGCGGGTGTGTGTGACCCCCTGGTTGGGCTCCCCACACAAAAACAGGGCCAGCAGACGGAGTTTGTGGTTTCCAAATCAAAAGGTGCGGTTTATTTTTCTATGTACAGTGACAAAAACACAGCAAAGCCAAAAAGAAACATAAACAAAATAAATCCTGGTCAGCTTGACCTCTGACTAAACATGCAGGTTTCCTAACTAACAACTGGGATCAGCCTGGTGCTGTCCTAGTCCCTAAGTCCCTGGTTTAGTCAATGTCCAAATAAATAGCCACACAGGCTTTGTCTCACCGCACAGGGGTTCACTCTCCCTAGACAGTCCACACAGGTCTGGGTCCAGGCATGAGCTAACATCTAATGAAGCTGGGAGTTCTTATAGAGGCCTAAATGAGCTGACAAGCTTCAGCTGGTCTCATCAACTCCCTGCCTGCACGACGCCCAGCCCTCTCCCTAGTTGTATAAGTCGGCATAAAGCCTGAATCTGGGAGAAATATATCTACCCCCCTGGATGCAACCAGGTGACTTTACCTTCCTGCTGTCACATACCCCCCCCCCTCTTGTTTTAACCTTGGGGTTGGAACACCAGCAATCAGGCATTCATGTACTCGAGACAAAGCATCCACATTCCCCATTTGAACGCCAGGGCGATGCTTTACTGTGAAGTTGAATTCCTGGAGGGCCAGGAACCACCTATTCACTCTTCTATTTGTCTCCTTGTTTTGAGCCATCCACTTTAACGGAGCGTGATCCGTAACCATGTCAAAGTGCCTACCTAGCAGATAGTACCGAAGGGAATCTAGAGCCCACTTCACCGCTAAACACTCCTTTTCGACCGTGGCGTAATTTACCTCATGGGACTTCAACTTCCTGCTGAGGTAAATGACTGGGTGCTCTTCCCCGTTCCAGACCTGGGACAATACTGCTCCTAACCCCACATCTGACGCATCACTTTGTACGACAAAGTCTTTAGAGAAGTCGGGTGAGTACAACACTGGCTGGCTACATAAGGCTCGTTTCAAGAATTGGAATGCTGCCTCAGCCTCGGGGGTCCATTTAATCATGCCCGACCCTTTCCCTTTCGTCAGGTTGGTTAGGGGCACAGCCTTAGAAGCAAAGTGGGGAATGAAGCGCCGATAATAACCCGCGATTCCCAGAAAGGCCCGTACCTGCTTCTTGCTGTTGGGACGTGGCCAACTCTGGATGGCCTCGACTTTGTTGAGTTGGGGTTTTATCACTCCCCTGCCAATGGTGTACCCAAGATATTTGGCCTCCTCCTGCCCAATGGTACACTTCTTGGGGTTAGCCGTAAATCCCGCTTCCCGGATAGAGTCTAGGACTGCTTGCACTTTTGGCAGATGTGAGGCCCAATCTGTGCTATGGACAATTACGTCATCCAGGTAAGCCGCAGCATACTTCCGATGGGGCCTCAGTATCTGGTCCATTTTCCGCTGGAATGTGGCCGGCGCATTCTGTAACCCGAACGGCATTCTCTTATATTGGAACGCCCCGTCTGGGGTTACAAATGCGGTTTTCTCTTTGGCCGACTTGGCCAGGGGAATTTGCCAATACCCTTTTGTGAGGTCAAGAGTTGTCATGTATCGGGCTGTTCCCAGCCGGTCGATCAACTCATCTATACGTGGCATGGGGTAGGTGTCAAATTTTGTAACTTTGTTCAACTGACGAAAATCGTTACAAAATCGCCAGCTCCCATCCGGTTTAGGCACCAACACAATGGGACTAGACCAATCACTTTGGGACTCCTCTATCACCCCTAAGTTCAGCATTTTCTGTACTTCCTCCCGTATTGCCTCCCGTCGAGCCTCTGGGATCCGATAGGGTTTTAACTTCACCCTTTCACCGGGCGGGGTAATAATATCATGCTCTACCCCAGATGTTTGTCCCGGCAGCTCAGAGAACACCTCCTTGTTGCGAAGCACAAACTCCTTAACCTCCTGCCGTTGGGGTTGTGACAAGGTGGCTGCTATTCCAACCTCCGGAATCACGCAACCAGTTTGAGCTGGTGACCAAGTTTCTGCGACTAGGGACTCTCTATCCCTCCAGGCTTTCAACAGATTAACGTGATATATCTGTTCGGGCTTTCGCCTTCCTGGTTGTCTGACCTTGTAATTCACTTCGCTCACTTTTTCCATTATCTCGTAGGGGCCTTGCCATTTGGCAAGGAATTTACTTTCAACCGTAGGGACAAGTACCAATATCCTATCCCCCGGGGAAAAGGTACGGGTCTTGGCTCCACGGTTGTACACTCTCTGCTGTGCCAACTGCGCTTGGGCCAAATGTTCCTTCACGATGGGCATTACCTGTGCAATTCGATCTTGCATCAGGGCGACATGCTCAATCACACTCCTGTGGGGAGAACTCTCACTTTCCCAAGTTTCCTTGGCAATATCCAACAGCCCTCTTGGGTGTCTCCCATACAGTAACTCAAAGGGGGAGAATCCCGTAGAGGATTGGGGCACCTCCCTAATAGCAAACATCAAATAAGGAAGTAGACAGTCCCAATCCTTTCCATCTCTATCCACCACTTTCTTCAACATTTGTTTTAGGGTTTTGTTGAATCTTTCAACCAGCCCATCGGTTTGGGGGTGATACACAGATGTACGCAATTGCGTCACTTTGAACAATTTACACAGCTCTTTCATAACCCGGGACATAAAGGGTGTACCTTGGTCCGTAAGCAGTTCTTTACAAATACCCACCCGGCTAAAAACAAGAGATAGCTCTTTGGCTATGGTTTTGGCCGAGGTATTTCTGAGAGGGATCGCTTCTGGATAACGGGTGGCATAGTCCATTATAACCAATATGTACTGGTGCCCCCTAGCGGACTTGATTATAGGACCTACCAAATCCATTGCGATTCTCTCAAACGGGACCTCAATGATGGGTAGAGGGACCAGCGGGCTACGGAAATGTGGCATCGGGGCCGACCTCTGACACACAGGGCAGGAGGAACAATAATTTTCTATGTCCTTCATCACCCCAGGCCAATAGAATCTCTGTAATACCCTCTCTCGGGTTTTCTCTGTCCCCAGATGACCTCCAAGAATGTGCCCATGGGCCAACTCCAACACCAACTTCCTGTAAGGTTTGGGCACCACAAGCTGCTCAACGGTTTCTTCTGCCCTTTTTGCCACCCGATACAGTAGGTCCTTCTCTACGCTGAAGTATGGGTAAGTGCAGGTATTATCTGGGTTCACTAACTCGCCATCTATTTCCACTACGTTTTCCCGTGCCTTTATTAGGGCGGGGTCTTTTAACTGTTCTGTGGCAAAATTTTCCCTGTGAACCTCCAGATCAGAAAACTCCACAGACGGTAGGTTTTCGTCTGAGGAGGTGGGCTCCTCTCCAGTTTCTTGAGTCTCCCCTGCCAATACTGACAAGGGAAATTCTGGAGAGTCCTCACCACTCTCAGAGGAGTTCTGGCTATCACATTCCTGGTACATAGGGGCACCAGTGGGGGGCTCAGGATCATCCCACAGTTCCCAGAACTTCGGAAAATCCCTTCCCACAATGGCATCATGCGGTAATTGAGATACTAACCCCACTGGATGAGAGAGGGTACCTTTGGGGGTCTCGAAACACACTGTAGTCACTGGATACTCTCGGGTGTCCCCATGCACACAAATAACAGCTACCTTGCTATTCCCAGAAACCTCTGTTTTAACTAATTCAGCCTTTATCAGGGTCACAAGGCTACCTGAATCCAGCAATACCACAACATTTCTACCATTAATACACATTTTGCATAAATGTTTCTCAGTTCCCCGAATGGCAGTGCATGCGACTGTCGCACACAGCGACTGACGTCGGTCCGTCAGAAAGTCACATTGCATGGGTTCCTCCACAACCGGGCAATTTGCTGCAATATGTCCCGCTTGCCGGCAGCGGTAGCAAACAATCCTTTTGGCTGCCTCTTGAGCCCCTGACTTCCCAGGCTGTTCTCGCCAAACTTTGGGTAGAGCTCCCACCCTCTCACTCTCTCCACCCTCACCCCTTGGAATCCTCTTATCCGCCCCTGGGGATGGTCTGGTCTTAGGGTGGAAAGTCCGAGAGTCTCTGGAAGAGGCCGTCAGGTTCTCTGTAGCCAAGTATTTCTCTACACGATCCACAAGACCACCGGCCGTCTCTGGGTCTCCATGGCTTACCCACTTTTGGATGGCAGTAGGAAGAGCTCTCAAAAACCGATCCATTACAACACGTTCCACAATCTCTGGTGCGGACAAAGTCTCTGGCTGTAGCCACTTCCTGCTCAGGTGAATGAGATCATACATTTGAGACCTGGGGGGTTTTCCAAGCTGGAAAGTCCAGTTATGCACACGCTGAGCCCGGACAGCCAGGGTGACACCCAGCCTTGCCAATATTTCAGCTTTTAGCATCACATAGTCTTTTGCTTGGTCAGGCTCTAGGTCATAGTAAGCCTTCTGCGATTCACCAGTTAACAGAGGAGCCACCAGTCCAGCCCACTGCTCCTCAGGCCACTTTTCTCTTTCAGCAGTCCTTTCAAATGTGGTCAAAAATACCTCTGGATCATCCTCTCCAGTCATTTTTGTCAATAAACGACTCACCCCAAAGGACGCGGTATTAGTGGGACGGCTTTCCTCACTGGTCTGCGGACGTTGCTGCATTACTGCTTCCATTTGTTGTAGTCTCTGCTCTTGCTTCTGTAACAGGTCTATGAAGCGGGCCTCAGATTGCTGCTGGGCTTGTTGCTGAGCTTCCAGACTCTGTTGGTGAGCTTGCTGCTGAGCTGCAAGGCTCTGTTGATGAGCTTGCTGCTGGGCTGCAAGGCTCCTTTGCAAACCTGCATTTGTCTGCTGTTGATTGGCATTTGCTAGAGCCAGCTGTTTCAGTATCTCCTCCATGCTGGCTTAAAAAAACTGCCACTGGTTCTCCACCAACTGTGAGGGGGTTAACTCGGTAGCGGGTGTGTGTGACCCCCTGGTTGGGCTCCCCACACAAAAACAGGGCCAGCAGACGGAGTTTGTGGTTTCCAAATCAAAAGGTGCGGTTTATTTTTCTATGTACAGTGACAAAAACACAGCAAAGCCAAAAAGAAACATAAACAAAATAAATCCTGGTCAGCTTGACCTCTGACTAAACATGCAGGTTTCCTAACTAACAACTGGGATCAGCCTGGTGCTGTCCTAGTCCCTAAGTCCCTGGTTTAGTCAATGTCCAAATAAATAGCCACACAGGCTTTGTCTCACCGCACAGGGGTTCACTCTCCCTAGACAGTCCACACAGGTCTGGGTCCAGGCATGAGCTAACATCTAATGAAGCTGGGAGTTCTTATAGAGGCCTAAATGAGCTGACAAGCTTCAGCTGGTCTCATCAACTCCCTGCCTGCACGACGCCCAGCCCTCTCCCTAGTTGTATAAGTCGGCATAAAGCCTGACTCTGGGAGAAATATATCTACCCCCCTGGATGCAACCAGGTGACTTTACCTTCCTGCTGTCACAATATATATATATATATATATATATATATATATATATATATATAGTGTGTTATACGTTTTGTACCCACTAGAGAGCACTGGCTGCACATACCACTTTCATTGTGATATATATAATATATTTTTGGAGTCATATGCAATACTTCCACTAGGAGGTCATCATTTTATTTTGTACTTACATCACATAGTATGTTTTTGGATGGGAAAGGACACACCCCCTTCACACAGGAAAAAAACTGCCTCAATTCAGAGCATTTCATTTAATGTCATTTCTGCCTGCTTCTTCACTCCTTGTCCATCAGCATGAATCACAGGTTTTCTTGACACCAAGAGGAAAAAAGGTGACGCGAGGGATATCCAGCTGATTGACAGCCTCAGCTTTGTTCCTGTGTGAAGGGGGTGTGTCCCTTCCCTCCAATCAGCTCTCTTTTCACTGAGCTTTATAACTTCAGCTCTCCGGCCTGTTTTCTGACAACTCAGACAAGCTTTATAAATTGTGGACTTTGAACAGATGTAGAGAAGTGAAGATAAACCGGTAAAACCTATGTAGGAGGATTTGTTTCATCCCTGTGTATCACTTGAGGCCAGTTACTTCACTGGATATGGGTAAGGCATACCCTCCCAACACGCATGGATTGTGCAGGTTTTTCCCGCATACACAATGTTTTCCCGCAGCCCCGCAATAGGACATTCTTTCCCGCAAAAGAGAATCAGCGCAGGCAGAAGGTAGGAAGACATCACCCTGCGCCCCCCGCTCCCGCGTATACTCTCTCTAATGTCGGGCGGACTCGGCGGCAGCTCCCCCGCTCAAGAACTCTAAAGGTGAAAGAGCAATCGCTTTCCCGCGGTAGAGCACCTCACCCCCTTCGCTCAACAGCTTTGAATGAAGGAAAAAAAAAATTCAGTCCAGTTGGGAGGTATGGGTAAGGGTTTACTGGAGTCGCTGAGCTCCAACAGGCATACAAATAAAAAATGTCAGTGTAAAGTCAAAACCTATGATCTGCATATGTGCATTGCCTTAAAAGTCACTATGCCAACGTGAAAGCAAATCAATCAACATTTTCAGAAGGAAAAACCAGCAATAGCAGCATACACATTCTCTCTGCACAGGTTTCCTTTAAAATTACCCCAGCAGTAAAGATAATATACACAAGACATAAAACAATGCAGCTCTGCATTCATTAATACATAATTTTATATTGGTAATATAGCAGTTTAAGTACCCAAATCGGATTTGGTATCAGCCTTTTGAAATCCTTGTACAGAAGAGTCTAGGCTGGGAGAAGGAAAAGCAGTACAATGAGCCAGTCATTTTGCTGCAATGCTTATTTGCCAACAATGAACAGTCTGACTGTAGAAGAGAGCAAAGAGATGAGCTCATCAGTCTGTTGCTTCTTCTTTTACTTTCCAGTTACAGATTGGAGGACTGGAAAAAAAAACTGGCAGTAGAGGAGGCCTGTTTTTTTTTCCCTCTTTCTTTAGTTCAGTTACAGACAGGGCTGGTATGTGGCAGAGTTGTGTAAATCTTAGGATTAAATAGAATTCTAGATAAATAGAAATACAAATCTTTTGGCAGATAAAACAGGTTGCATATATACTTATTACCAAACATATCAGGACACCTGCCTTTACATGCACAACTTTAACGGCATCCCAGTCTTAGTCCGTAGGGTTCAATATTGAGTTGGCCCACCCTTTGCGGCTATAACAGCTTCAACTCTTCTGGGAAGGCTGTCCACAAGGTTTAGGAGTGTGTCTATGGGAAGGTTTGACCATTCTTCCAGAAGCACATTTGTGAGGTCAGGCACTGATATGGATGAGAAGGCCTGGCTCGCAGTCTCCACTCTACTTCATCCCAAAGGTGTTCTTTGGGTTGAGGTCAGGACTCTGTACAGGCTAGTCAAGTTCCTCCACCCCAAACTCTCTCATCCATGTCTTTATGGACCTTGATTTTGAACCCTACGGACTAAGACTGGGATGACATTAACGTTCATGTTACTTTTGGTAATATAGTTTATGTATTGTAGTTCATCTGTGAACCTAATTGGCCTTTTGCCAGGACTTAAGCGTCAAATAGACAAGCCATATAATTTATTTGTTTAAAATTTAATATGCAAACTAGGAAGAGTTACAGAAAATAGTTTTCTATCCATTCTTTCTTATATGTTACCATTTCAGTAAATATTGATAATGAGTAAAGATAGGGAGCGGTGATTGATAAGGCAGTCACTAAACTGTACTAGGCTTAATCATTCTCTAAATTCTAGAGCCTCCGACAAAGTAAGTATTGAACCTTCAACTAACAGGGTGTAATCTACAGTACTGGTTACCCTCTCTGAACCCTGAATCAGTTACATGGCTATGTTTAGCCTGTCAAAACAAAGTAAACACTACAAATACAGTTGGAGAATTTGGCTGGCAGCTTAGATGGAGATGAATCTTATGACTATGTTCTTTGTAGCCAAGGTTATATGGCCATGGGATTTTGGATCAGTCCTTGAAGCACTGAGTGTTGTTCAGAATTAATAAAATCAACATTCAATCCAATGATTGCCTTCTAAGAACAGTTGGATGTTCAGTGTTAGGACTACTAGAGACTCAAAAAGGAAGGTCACGTGAAGATGCTGTCTTAACCGCTGAACGACCGCTCATGGCATATATACGTCGGCAGAATGGCTCGTACAGGCACAATCACGTACCTGTACGTGGCCCTTTAACTGCCTGCCGTGTGGCAGCGCGCTCGCGACCCTGCAGTCATCCCCGTGAGTCGGACCGCCGCAGGGATCCCCGCGATCGTCTCACGGAGGGATGGAGCAGGGAGATGTTAGTGTAAACACAACATCTCCCCGCTCGCCTACTGACACGGCCATCGATCTCCGCTCTGTGTAATCAGAGCGGAGATCGGTGACGTGTCACTCGTACCCACGCCCCCCCCTAAGTTAGAATCACACCCTTAGGCACACTTAACCCCTTCAGCGCCCCTAGTGGTTAACCCCTTCACTGTCAGTGTCATTTTTACAGTAACCAGTGCATTTTTATTGCACTGATCGCTGTAAAAATGACAATGGTCCCAAAAATGTGTCCGATGTGTCCGCCATAATGTTGCAGTCACAAAAGAAATCGCTGATCGCCGCCATTACTAGTAAAAAAAATAAAAAATAATAAAACGACCCCCTATTTTGTAAACGCTATAACGTTTGCGCAAACCAATCAATAAACGCCGATTGTGATTTTTTTAACCAAAAATATGTAGAAGAATACGTATCGGCCTAAACTGAGGGAAAAAAATGTTTTTTATATATTTTTTGGGGATATTTATTATAGCAAAAAATATTTAATTTTTTTCAAAATTGTCGCTCTATTTTTGTTAATAGCGGAAAAAATAAAAACCGCAGAGGTGATCAAATACCACCAAAAGAAAGCTCTATTTGTGGGGAAAAAAGGACGTTGATTTTGTTTGGGAGCCACGTCGCACAACCGCGCAATTGTCAGTTAGGGCGACACAGTGCTGAATCGCAAAAAGGGGCCTGGTCTTTATGCTGCGTATTGGTCCGGGGCTTAAGTGGATAAACACAATCTAAAGCCATACATGCACAGGCTGAATATCGGCTGGTACAGTAGAAACTGGCCAACATTTGGCCCATGTGTCCAGCTCCTTGTCCAACAGAAGCTGATCTCACATTCGGCTTCTGTTGAGTGAGCATGCTGAAAAATCTGCATCCCAATCAGTGCTCGGCTTCTGTCAGCAAAGGCCTCTTTAGGAATCAAATCGCAGAACTGCTGTCACACATTCTTGGATTACAGGTCCGCAAAATGTGCGCCTTTCATGACGCTCTTCAGGCTGGGAAACTGACAACATTGTCTTGACCTTGGACTTTTGCAGCGACTCTTTTTTGCTTCCCTGGGAAGACGGTGAATGCCATTCCATCGATTGCTGCTTGGATTCTGGATGGAACTGGTAGCAGCAGGGTTCATCCCCTGTGACGATGGTTCGCAGAAAGGATGGATCCTGGTCACACATAGTAATTAATTCTCCAGAGGATTTCATCCGTTTTGCTATCTGTTTATCTGTCGGCTTGTGCAGCAAACTGAGAACAGATCTACCGCTTACCCAAATCTTCACAGACAATGGCGTGTCATTGTTAATGCCCAATTTCTATGCCATCAATCGTCAGTCGCCAATCTCGTGCCAGCATTTTTTGCAACAGGACAAAACAGAATGGCGCACAAGAGGGTATCGAAACACACTTAAAACAGCTAAAAGTCTATGAAGTCCAGGAAGTATACATATGCAGCATTAGTGCCAGCTCCCTTGAGAGCAAAGCAGCCTCTGGAAGAATAAAAAGGAGAAAAGCAAGGTGCGCCAAAAACGGTGCAGCAGAAGAGGCAACGAATGGTATATTTAATTAAAATCAGCCAAATGGCTACTCACACTTTTATAAGCGGATGGTGGTGTGTAGATGTTGACACGAGAGGAATAATCGGTCGGACATCCTTCTCGTCGTCTCGGAACCAGCATGGAACGCACTCGAAGTTGCATTGGAAGTGACGTCAGAACATGGAGAGAACGTTTCAAAGCATCCGCTTATTGATCAATAGCCATTTAGATCTGACGAAGAAGCGGTTGCTTTGAAACGTTAAACTCCTGATGTTCTGATGTCACTTCCGCTGCGACTTCAAGTGCGTTCCATGCTGGTTCCGAGACGGATGTCCGGCCGGTTGTTCCTTTCCTCTTGTGACAACATCTACACATCACCATCCACCGGGGACCCGTTGAGTGACCACAGTATTATACTGTTATTTGCCTATTGATGTTTTTTAAAAGTGTGAGTAGCCATTTGGCTGATTTTAATTAAATATACCATTCGTTGCCTCTTCTGCTGCACTTGGTTTTTGGCGCACCTTGCTTTTCTCCAACATTTGTCGCACTCGCTTCATTATGTCTGGGGTTCTGCATTTCGACTGCCGACCCGAACTTGGCTCATCCTCAGTCCTTTGCTTTCTGTCGCAAAAGTGTTTGAACAAAGGTGTTTTGAGTCGTAGACACACATTTTCTGCTCATGTGTTCCGTCCCGCACACTTGCACCAACATTTTATGCATCTCTGTCTACGTTTTTCCCAATTTGTAGCAGAACTTGATGTTCATTCTTTACTCCATTGCATTGTGAGCCTACCTCTCACACTGACTATGTCCAACTGCCTGCAGCGGGTTTACCCTGATGGTCCTGTGTACTCCATGTCAGGTGGCCCTTTTCGACTTGTCTCTGGATAACAATGTGCATGCGTGCACACCTGTCCCAATATTCCCAATGAGATATCGGAATATTGAGATACCATTTCGTCAAACTTTTTAGACACACCTCGTATCTTTCTCTGAGAGAGTTAGTTTGTATCTTTAACCCCTTCCCACCCGGCCTATAGCAGAATGACTGCCGGGCTGTGGTTCAGTTATCCTGACTGGGCATCAAATGACGTCAAGCAGGATAACAGCTGCCACGCCCCCACGGACATGGCGGCAATCGGTGGTGCGGTGTGTCAGTCTAACACACCGCTACACTGATCTCTGTAAAGAGCCTCTGACAGAGGCTCTTTACCACGTGATCAGCTGTGTCCAATCACGGCTGATAACGATGTAAACAGGAAGAGCCCTTGATCGACTTTTCCTCACTTGCGTCTGACAGACGCTAGTAGAGGAGAGCTGATCGACTGCTCTCCTGACAAGGGGGGGGGGCTGTGCTGATTGTTTATCTGCACAGCCCCCCTTGGATGCCCGCCCAGGAAGGCCACCACACTGGACCACCAGGTATGCCAACCTAGACCACCAGGGATATGCCAATCAGTGCCCAGGCATCTGCCAATCAGTGGCAATTAAAAATGCATGCCGGTGCCACCAGTGAGGCCCATCAGTGCCAGCCATCAGTGCCACCTATCAGTACCACCCATAAGTACCCATCAGTGCAGATTTTCAGTGCCCACCAGTGTCGCCTATCAGTGCCCACCAGTGAGTGCCCATCAGTGTCGCCTATCAGTGCCACCTGTGAGTGCCCATCAGTGAAGGAGGAAACTTACTTATTTACACATTTTTATAACAGAAACAAATAATTATTTTTTTTCAAGATTTACAGTCTTTTTTTTTTTCGTTTAGCAAAAAATTTAAACCGCAGGAGGTAATCAAATACCACCAAAAGAGAGCTCAATTTGTGGGAACAAAATATAAAATTTTTATTTGGGTACAGTGTAGCATGACCACGCAATTGTCATTTTAAAAGTGACAGCGCTGAAAATTAGCTTTGGCAGGAAGGATGGTGTAAGTGCCTGGTATTGAAGTGGTTAAAGAGGAACTGCAGTCTGCTCACATAATTTGTAATAAAAACATCATTGCCATCCTGAAGCTTCCCTCCAACTACTTTGCATATTATTTCATATATACTGTGATTCTGTACTTGCCAAATATGTTGCAGAAATCTCCCTCCACCGAGTCTGGTTGCAGCCATTTTAACTGTGGGCAGCTGAAGCTGCTGCCTGTTCACTTCCTGGATTTACACAGATGCACACCTCCAGCTCTGCCGCTCTCATTGGCCCTCTTATGACTCACCCCCCTCCCTTTCTGGCAAACGCTCACAAGAGTGGGAGAGTGAGCTGTGCATGATGTCATAAGCCTAGGCTAATGACCAGACAAGAAACAGGAAGTGGGCTGTATAAGGTATTTACTGGCAGAAAAAAATAGGATTTTTGTACTCACCGTAAAATATATTTCTCTGACATCCATGGACCGACACGGTGGCTCTCAATCACTGAACGTGTGGGTATATGTCCCTGCTTGCAGGAGAATACCTAGGCAGAATGTTAAATGTTAAAACATTCTAGAACAAACCAGAGCTGAACAGCCCCGCCCAGGGGGGTGGTCCCTCCGGACATTACCCTCCCACCTGCAGCTAGCAGACCTCAGTTCGTAACAAAGCAGTACAAACTTAAAAGGAAGGGTGGGTGCCGTGTCGGTCCATGGATGTCAGAGAAATTGATTTTACGGCGAGTACAAAAATCCTATTTTCTCTTATCATCCATGGACCGACACGGCGGCTCTTAATCACTGAACGTGTGGGATGTCCCAAAGCAGTGTCAAGAGGGATGGGAGCAGTATAAATGGAAAAAACAAAAAACTTCACTCCAAACAAGGCAGAGCTCCTCAACGGAGGAGTTGCCACTTTAAACAGCGGCCTGCAACACCTTGCGGCCGAAGGAAGCATCCGGAGATGCAGCCACATCAACCCTATAAAACTTAAAAAAGGTATGAACAGACGACCAGGTTGCCGCCCTGCACACTTGTGCAACCGACGCTTGATGTCGGAAAACCCAGGAAGCACCAATTGCCCTGGTGGAATGCGCCGTAACTGGAAAGGGAGGCGCCCGCCCCATGAGAGCATAGGCTTGAAAGACAGTTTGTCCGATCCACCTAGAAATGGTGGCAGACGAAGCCGTTTGACTGTCTCTGGTCAGAAACAGGGCCAAACAGAGTCAGACTTCCGAATAGAAGCAGTAGCAGACAGGCACACCCGCAAGGCTCGTACCACATTCAAAGTGTGCCGCGCACACTCTCTGGGATGCGATGGGTGAGGACACAAGGACGGGAGGACAATGTCCTTATTTAGGTGAAAGGTCGAGATCACCCTTGACAAAAGAGAAAGTCGCGGATGCAACACAGCCTTATCCTTATGGATGACTAAATATGGCGACTTGCAGTACAAGGTCGCCAACTCAGACACTCGTCTAACAGAAGTGATTGCCACTAAAAGGGCCACCTTCTGAGACAAAGTCAAGAGGGGAATATCCCAGAGATTCTCAAAAGGAGGTTCCTAGAGAACCGAGAGTACCAATGCCGATCCCACGGGGGGAGAGGAGACTTGACAGGAGGGAGCACATGGCGAACCCCCTGCACAAGGGTGCTAACCAAGGAATGACCCGCTAGTGGTCGCCAAAAGAAGAGGGCCAAGGCCGAAATCTGACCCTTAATGATACTCAAAGCGAGCCTTTGGGCCACTCCATGCTGCAGGAAACGCAGGATTCTAGGGGCGGAATATGTCCGAGGACGCGAGTCCAGCTCTTCGCACATGGCGATGTAAGCTTTCCAGGTACAGAGATAGATCATTCTGGAGGAAGACTTCCGTGCCCTTAATATGGACGAAATGACCGAGTCCGAGAGACCTCGGTCTCTCAACACCTGGCTTTCAACAGCCATGCCGTTAAGGCCAGAGACTGTAAAGGCAGGATGAAATATATGACTGAGACAGAAAGTCCTCCCTTATTGGCAACCGCCAGGGAACGGCCGCGAAGAGACGTACCAGTGAAGCCGAGGCCAATCCGGAGCAATGAGGATCACCGGAATTCCCTCGGTCGCCACCCTGCGCAGCAGGCGAGGGAGCAACTGCAGCGGAGGATAAACGTATATGAGGTGATAATGACCCCATGGGCCACTAACGCCTCTGAGGCATCCGCCCAAGGATCCCTGGATTTGGCCACAAACCTCGACAACTATTGAGTCGAGAGGCCATCGGGTCCACCTCCGGCGTGCCCCACCGTCTGTGTGGCAAAAGGAGTTGAAATACCTCCGGGTGCAAGGACCATTCTCCCTGGTCCAACGTCTGGCGACTCAAATAGTCCGCCAGTTCTATGCCCGGAATGTGAACGGCCGACAGAGCCGGTACGCTTCTTTTATCCCACTTCAGGATACGGGGGACCTCGGAAGCCGCAGCTGAGCTCCGAGTCCCCCCTTGATGGTCGACATACGCCACCGCTGTGACTTTGTCCGACTGGATCCTAATGGAGCGATCCTGCAATCTCTCAGACCACGAGGAGAGGCACAGTCTGATGGCCTGTATTTCCAGAACATTGAATCGGCAAACGGGCTTCGTCCGGAGTCCAAGCCCTTGGGCCAACAGGACTCCCCAGACTACACCCCAGCCCTTCAGGCTGGCGTCCGTAGTGAACACCGTCCATTGGACGGGGAGGAACGACTTCCCGGACCGAAGAGCCGGGGACCCGAACCACCATGTCAGGGACGCCCTGACCAGGTGACTCACCTGAATCGGAAAATCCAAAGACAAGGGGGATTTGTCCCAAGGGAACAAGATCTTCTTCTGCAATGCCCTAGTGTGTGATTGGGCATACGGAATGGCCTCGAAAGAGGTCACCATGAATCCCAGGACTCCCATGCAAAAACAAACAGATTGACGACCATTTTTTGGGATGTCAGCACCCGCACTGCAGACTGAAGTGTCAGTAGCTTCCCCGGAGGTAGGAATACCTTTGCCTCCAAGGAGTCCAGAATCAGACCGAGATACTCCAGACCTTGAGTCGGGACCAGGACTGACTCCTGAATGTTTAGGAACCACCCAAAGTCCCTGAGGGTCTGACTGACGATAGTCACACTTTCTTCTAATTCTGAGCCATTTCCTGCTCTGAGAAGAAGATCGTCCAGATAGCCCACAACAGCAATGCCTCGCTGTCTCAGCAAGCTAGAACCGGCACAAGCACCCTGGTGAACACCCTCGGGGCCGAGGCTATGCCAAAAGGAAGCGCCACAAATTGATAGTGGACTTCGCCGATCGCAAGCGCAGAAAACTTCTGGTGACTTGCACAGATCGGAACATGCAAGTAGGCGTCCTTGATGTCCAAGGTCGCCAGGAAATCCCCTTGACGGAGTGTACTGATCACCGTGTGAATGGATTCCATGTGGAACTTTTGCACCTTCACGAAGGCATTCAGGACCTGGGAGGTCCAAGATAGGCCGAACCCCGTCCCTTTTTTGGGACGACAAACGAATTTGAGTAGAATCCCTGAAACCTCTCCTGTGACGGAATCGGCACGATCACTCCGACCTGAGCAATCCTGAATAGGCCCCATAGGGCTGCCCGACGGGCAGGAAGGAGAGGAAGATTCGAGGGAAGAATCTGTCTGGGACCAGGAACGGAAACCTATCCTGTAACCTGAGGTGATCACCTCGCCCACTCACCGGTAAGAGATCCGGGAGGTCCACCGATCCGTGAACCTGCAAAGTCGTCCCCCCTACCCCAGAGTCGGGTGGGGGCAAGACTTCACGCGGAGGCGGGCTTGGGGAGCCGGCTTGTTTGGCCTACGCACCCAGGGGCGCTTGTGTCCACCAGCCGCACCGCTGTCAGTCTGGGAGGGCCTCCCCGTTGACTGATGAAAAAAAAACTTTTTTGCTGGAAGGAAGGACCCTGCTTACAGCGGCCTCCTTACCCTTGCTAGCCTGAGGAAGAAGAGTGCTTTTACCTCCCGTGACATCCTTGATGATGACATCATCCAGCGCAGCACCGAAAATCCTACCACCTTTAAATGGTAGATCCGTCAGAGGCTTTTTAGAAGCTAGGTCAGCAGACCAGCATTTCAACCAGATCAGACAACGCAATACCACCGCCAAGACAGAGGCCCTGAGATATAAGGGGCCACGTCTAACGTGGCGTCGCAACATAAACCAGGCCCTGCACCATTTGGTGGGCCAGAGCAATAGTGTCTGGAGGAAGATTATGCTCCTGTACAGTTTGGTGAAATTTTTTTTACCCAACCCGTAAGTGTCTGAGACACAAGGGTCGCCGCTACCACAGGCCATAGGGCGGACCCCAAAAAGGCAAACATGGCTCTGCTCACCACTTCTGACCTCCTGTCAGTGGGGTCCTTAAATGCAGGAGTCCCCTCCATCGGGAGAGTGGTGGCCTTGTCCAACCGGGCGACTGGAGGGTCGACCACTGGGGGAGAAGCCCACGTTTAAAGTAGGGCATCTTCAAAGGGGTATCTGATAGGCAAACGCCGCGGGACCATAAAAGTCTTCTGCGGCTTTTTCCCCAGACCTTATCAATGAGCTGGTCAAAGAAAGGTACATATGGAAAAAACCTTTTTTAGAAGGCCCGGCCCTAAGGAACCAGAGGAGACTGTCCGCCTGAGGTTCTGCATCCGCAGCATTTAGCTTACGAGTGTCCCTCACCGCAGCAATGAGTTCACTAACAAGCGCCCTGTCATTTACTGACTCAGAACTGGAGTTTTCCTCGCAAGGAATGTCCTGTTCAAAACCATCAAATATATTCAGAGCTAGGGTCCTGAGCGGTAGTGGCTAGGCCCATATCTGAATCAGCGCACACCCCCTTTTTTTTTTGTGGAAATAAAGTGTAGAGAGGGGCTTTTTTGCTCCCTTGCGCTCACACACTGCTTCCCTCCTGGTCAGAATGACTCCAGGACTGCCGACAACTGGTCCATAAGGACCGCAGGAGCACTGCCAGTTGTCTCTAACAAGTGTGAAGAAACAGGTGAACCAGACTCCATGTTGCCACTCTCTGAGACCTTATTCACCATTACAGTGAATAATACAGCCCACCCACTGGCTATGCTGGGGCTGTGGAGGGGATACCCGGAGTACTCACCACCCCTAGGGACCGCTCGGTACCGCTGTCTGAGCCGCGCTGTAGCGCAAGCCTGAGGAGAGTGAAGAATCTGTGAGAATTTGCGCCGTTCAGCAGCGCCGCTAGAGGCCGAAAACTAAAAGCGAGGCGGATACAAGAAAATGGCCGCCGGGCGCCTGTATAACTGATTTGAGCCGCGGCAAAATGGCCGCCGATGGCGCACTGTCAAGGTCACCTGTGGCCAGGTGACAGATGCACACCGTAGGGGGACAGGAGTGCACCGCAAGGTAGTGAACCCTATGGCTGGCTTCTGCGGATAGGAAACTGGGTGGTTGTGGAAAGCAGGACCAGAGGAGCACAACCGGGATCCTAACGGAAGCTAGAGCCAAGATTCCCCAGGGCGCGGAGTCTAAAGCCCCATACACACTATCAGTTTTCTTGCAGGTTTTTCTCTTCAGGTTTACCAAAACCATGTAGTGCAAGGGCCTGCCTGATTGCATACGAATTGAAACTCTTAAGGTTTGACCTCATATTAGATGGTTTTGGTAAACCTGAAGAGAAAAACCTGCAAGAAAACTGATAGTGTGTATGGGGCTTCAGACCCAGCAGGTCTTCTCCAGAGCCTCTAGTGGTGAGGATGTTATGCTGCAGGCTGGGACCAGGTCGCGGCCCCTGGAGTTTCCTAGCTCACGCCCCGTAGGATAAGGGGAAAAGAGGGGAAGCAGCAGCACAAGATATGAGAGAAACGAATAACAAGCTGAAGGTCAGGGGCCACAAGCAGACAAGGATAACGAAAGAACGAGCCGAAGGTCAAGGGTCACGAGCAGACAGGGATAGTCGGGGACAAGCCAAATATGTAACAGAGAGACAGACGTAGCACACGGCAGGCAGGAACCCAAACACACAATGCCTAACAAACACGTTGATCAGCAAAGCAGGCTTGCAGTGCACAGGTTAATATAGTGTTCTGTGATAGGGTCTGGGGTGGAGTCTGGCTGGGAGGAGATTATAAAGGAAGCCAGGTGAAAGGGCTCAGGCCTCTAAGATGAACACATGGGAAGGAAGGTAAGCTGACAGACAAACACTACTGCATATCCATGACACGCACTTTTTAAATTTAAAACACTGCGCCAATGGCGCACGAAAAAACAACACACATTCCCCCAGAACACATTCCAAACATATTAACAGACCTGGAGCGCCCCCTCCCCCCCAGGGCAGAGTGACCCCCCAAGCATCCCCACACAGCACAGCAGCAGAACAGGGTGCAGAGAGCAGCATAACAGGGGGGAGACAGGGAGAACCCCCCACACACAGAAACACAGCCAGCATGTACTCACCTTGCAGCAGGAGAGACTACTTACCCATCCCGCAAGCACCTTGGAGAACACCCTCGGTGCCAATAGAGGGACTCACTGGCTTGTTTCAGACAGACCTATCACAGAGTCGTACTGCGTAGCTGTTGGCCCGGTCAACCGCGAAAGATACAGTAGGTACTGTTCAATCTTGAGAGGACCGCGGGAGCATGAAAGCAACCCGGCCACCCCTGGAGCCATGGGGTATGTCGTGAACTGAGTCTCACGCACACAAGGCGAGGATCAGCACGCTTGATGGTCGTAAAGGGAAGACTACGAGGATACTAGTGTACCCAACCTGTTGCCCAGCCGACAGTTGATTGAAGGTCTCAAAAATAAAATTCCCAAAGGAATAAAATTTAAAAGTAAAATCGTCCAGGAGACTGGCTCCTGAGAGAGCCACGTCTTCTCCTTCTGCTAGGCAGAAAAAACGGAGGTCTGCTAGCTGCAGGTGGGAGGGTAATTTCCGGAGGGACCGCCCCCCTGGGCGGGGCTGTTCAGCTCTGGTTTGTTCTAGAATGTTTTAACATTTAACATTCTACCTAGGTCTTCTCCTGCAAGCAGGGACATATACCCACACGTTCAGTGATTAAGAGCCGCCGTGTCGGTCCATGGATGATAAGAGAAATAGGATTTTTGTACTCACCGTAAAATCTGTTTCTCTGACGTCCATGGACTGACACAGCTGGATACTGTAAACGTGTGGGTATATGTCCCTGCTTGCAGGAGAAGATCTATGGGAGAAAAAGAAACCCTGGACTGCCGCACTCTGTATAGACAGTTATTTATTCCAAAATTTCAGGTAAAAAATCCAAATTCAAAATAAATCCATAAATCCAAAACAACAAATGCAGATGGTGTGCATGCAGGGAAGGGTGGCTAACGCGTTTCACGTCACGAATTGACGCTTACTCATAGCTAGGGTGTGTGGGAATCAATAGAGGTATAAATGAAAAATAAAGTAACTTTACACCAATCAGTACTGAAAGAACACAGCTGACTGGGATAACCTTATGTTTGATTCCGGCACTCCCAAGAAAGGGTGAGGGGGGAAGGGAATAGCACTCTTTTGAAGACCATTCACAAAAATACAAAATTACAAAATGTGTATAAATTATAAACTAAACACTTAATGCTTAAACATAGACACACCAAAGTGTGTCTATATATTATTTAAAGTGAATGAATATGACAGTGATAAGTATGAATGTCAATTAATTAACCACTTAAGCCCCGGACCATTTCGGGCCATTAGGACCAGGCCTGTTTTTGGGATTCGGCACTGCGCTGCTTTAACTGTAAATTGTGCGGACATGCAATGTTGTACCCAAATGAAATTTGCGTCCTTTTCTTCCCACAAATAGAGCTTTCTTTTAATGGTATTTGATTGCCTCTGCGATTTTTATTTTTTGCGATATAAACGGAAAAAGACCGAAAATTTTGAAAAAAAATGATATTTTCTACTTTTTGTTATAAGAAAAATCGAATAAACTCAATTTTAGTCAGACATTTAGGCCAAAATGTATTCAGCCACATGTCTTTAGTAAAAAAAATGTCAATAAACGTATATTTATTGGTTTGCGCAAAAGTTATAGCGTTTACAAACTAGGGTACATTTTCTGAAATTTACACAGCTTTAAATTTATGACTGCCTATCTCATTTCTTGAGGTGCTAAAATGGCAGGGCAGTACAAAACCCCCCCAAATGACCCCATTTTGGAAAGTAGACACCCCAAGGAAATTGCTGAGAGGCATGTTGAGCCCATTGAATATTTTTTTTTTTTGTCCCAAGTGATTGAATAATGACAAAAAAAAAAAAAAAAAATTACAAAAAGTTGTCACTAAATGATATATTGCTCACACATGCCATGGTTATATGTGGAATTGCACCCCAAAATACATTTTGCTGCTTCTCCTGAGTACGGGGATACCACATGTGTGGGACTTTTTAGGAGCCTGGCCACGTACGGGACCCCGGAAACCAAGCACCGCCTTCAGGATTTCTAAGGGCGCAAATTTTTGATTTCATTCCTCACTACCTATCACAGTTTCGAAGGCCATAAAATGCCAAAATAGCACAAAACCCCCCCAAATGACCCCATTTTAGAAAGTAGACACCCCAAGGAAATTGCTGAGAGGCCTGTTGAGCCCGTTGAATATTTTTTTTTTTTGTCCCAAGTGATTGAATAATGACAAAAAATAAAAATAAAAAATAAATTACAAAAAGTTGTCACTAAATGATATATTGCTCACACATGCCATGGTTATATGTGGAATTGCACCCCAAAATACATTTTGCTGCTTCTCCTGAGTACAGGGATACCACATGTGTGGGACTTTTTAGGAGCCTAGCCGCGTACGGGACCCCGAAAACCAAGCACCGCCTTCAGGATTTCTAGGCACAAATTTTTGATTTCACTCCTCACTACCTATCACAGTTTCTAAGGCCATAAAATGCCAAAATAGCACAAAACCCCCCCAAATGACCCCATTTTGGAAAGTAGACACCCCAAGCTATTTGCTGAGGAGGCATGGTGAGTATTTTACAGCTCTCATTTGTTTTTGAAAATGAAGAAAGAAAATTTTTTTTTTTTTTTTTTTTTTTTTTTCAATTTTCAAAACTTTGTGACAAAAAGCGAGATCTGCAAAATACTCACAATACCTCTCAGCAAATAGCTTGGGGTGTCTACTTTCCAAAATGGGGTCATTTGGGGGGGTTTTGTGCCATCTGGGCATTCCATGGCCTCCGAAACTGTGATAGGCAGTGAGAAGTAAAATCAAAAATTTACACCCTTAGAAAGCCTGAAGGCAGTGCTTGGTTTTTGGGGTCCCGTACGCGGCTAGGCTCCCAAAAAGTCTCACACATGTGGTATCCCTGTACTCAGGAGAAGCAACAGAATGTATTTTGGGGTGTAATTCCACATATGCCCATGGCATGTTTGAGCAATATATCATTTAGTGACAACTTTGTGCAAAAAAAAGAATTAAAAAAAAAAAATTGTCTTTTTTCCGCAACTTGTGTCAACATATAAAATATTCCATGGACTCGACATGCCTCTCAGTATATAGCTTGGGGTGTCTACTTTCCAAAATGGGGTCATTTGGGGGGGTTTTGAACTGTTCTGGCATTTTATACACAACATTAGGAAGCTTACATCCACTCTTCTAACCACTTGCAGACAAAGCCCTTTTTGACACTTTTTGTTTACATGAAAACATATTTTTTTTTTGCAAGAAAATTATGTTGAACCCCCAAACATTATATATATTTTTAAAGCAAAGGCCCTACAGATTAAAATGGTGGGTGTTGCATTTTTTTTTTCTACACAGTATTTGCGCAGCGATTTTTCAAACGCATTTTTTGGGGAAAAAATACACTTTTTTTAATTTTAATGCACTAAAACACACTATATTGCCCAAATGTTTGATGAAATAATAAAGATGATCTTAGGCCGAGTACATAGATACCAAACACGACATGCTTTAAAATTTCGCACAAACGCGCATTGGCGACAAACTACATACATTTTTAAAAGCCTTTAAAAGCCTTTACAGATTACCCCGTTAGATTTACAGAGGAGGTCTACTGCTAAAATGACTGCCCTCGATCTGACCTTCGCGGTGATACCTCACATGCATGGTGCAATTGCTGTTTACATATGACGCCAGACCGACGCTTGCGTTCGCCATTGGGCAAGAGCAGGGCAGGACAGGGGTGCTTTTTTTTTTTTTTTTTATTATTAATTTTGCTTTTTTATTTTATTTTTAAATTGTTCCTTACATATATTTTTTTTTTTATAATTTTTATTGTTATCTCAGGGAATGTAAATATCCCCTATGATAGCAATAGGTAGTGACAGGTACTCTTTTTTTGAAAAAACTGGGGTCTTCTAGACCCTAGATCTTTCCTCTGCCCTCAAAGCATCTGACCACACCAAGATCGGTGTGATAAAATGCTTTCCCAATTTCCCAATGGCGCTTTTTATATCCGGGGGGGGACATTCCCTCCCACTGCTTGTAAAAGCAGTCCAGAGGCTAATTAGCCGCTGTGATTGCTTTTACATGAAAGCCGGCCGCTGGCTGAAAAGAATGATACCAAGATGATGCCTAAACCCGCAGGCATCAATCTGGTATAACCATTCAAAGTCCAGCAACATACCAGTACGTTGCTGGTCCTTGTTGGACATGTATTGTAATCTTTTTTTTTCATGCAGCCTGTTGGCTGAACGAAAAAAGAGATTGATTGGTGGGTATGCCCACCATTAGAATACCGCCCTTCATCCACCCACTTCTAATGATGGGCATACATGCACCATTTATATATGCCGAAGCATGGGGGCATCCTCCCGCAAAAAAGTTATGCCGCACACACATGGTCAAACGTTTCCACGGGCAAGCCTCCGTCGGAATTTCGACCGTATGTATGCGGCATTAGGAGCAAAATTGCTCCTCCGCCCTGCTGCCCCTGCTGCCCCCATGCTTCGGCATATATGCTTTTTTTTTTTTAACTGTGGTGGTGAAATCACCTCCTACAGCACTGGAGTCGCAGGGATCAGGCCTGTCTCTGCGAACGCTGCAGTTATGTGTGTTGTGTTTTGTAAGTGACAGTGATCGATCGATACTGCACTTGGGTGGCCTGGGCTGGACGGAGGGGCAAAACGCAGGTGCTAGCAGGTATCTGGGCTGATCCCGCTAACACTGCGTTTTTGGGAACCCTAAACCGCTGGTATAGATCTGATCAGATCAGATATTGATCTGTTCAGATACTATACCACTAAGGGGGGTGTATGCTTTACGCGTGGGTGTTAGCGTTACTGGCACTAACCTGACGCTGCCTGGGGTGTGACGCAGACCCTCTCTGACGCTAAAACCTAATTGATATCACCCACCGGGCGATCAGGGGGTTAAACCTTTATTGGGTTATATACGGCGGGTGCCCTGACACTATAAAAAGCAAACTAACTAACCAGCGTCACCCGTAACACTTATATGGTGATCACTGGTGAAAGGGTTAACTAGGGGCAATTAGGGGGTTAAAACCTTTATTAGATCATATTTGGGGGTACCTGACGCTATAAAAACCTGCGGCGAACCTAAAAAAAATGACTGGCTACCGATTGGCATCACCGACACGAAGACAGCGATCAGAAAAACGATCGCTTAGTGACAGGGGGTGAAAGGGTTACCTGGGGGGCGATCAAGGGGGTTAAACCTTTATTAGATAATATATTGGGGTACCCGACGCTATAAAAACCTGCGGCGAACCTAAAAAAAATTACTGGCTACCGATCGCCATCACTGATGCTAAGACAGCCATCAGAAAAATGATCGCATAGCGACAGCGGTGATAGGGGGTGAAAGGGTTACCTGGGGGGCGATCAAGGGGGTTTAACCTTTATTAGATAATATATTGGGGTACCTGACGCTATAAAAACCTGCGGCGAACCTAAAAAAAATTACTGGCTACCGATCGCCATCACTGATGCTAAGACAGCATCAGAAAAACGATCGATTAGCGACAGCGGTGATAGGGGGTGAAAGGGTTACCTGGGGGGCGATCAAGGGGGTTAAACCTTTATTAGATAATATATTGGGGTACCCGACGCTATAAAAACCTGCGGCGAACCTAAAAAAAATTACTGGCTACCGATCGCCATCACTGATGCTAAGACAGCCATCAGAAAAATGATCGCATAGCGACAGCGGTGATAGGGGGTGAAAGGGTTACCTGGGGGGCGATCAAGGGGGTTTAACCTTTATTAGATAATATATTGGGGTACCTGACGCTATAAAAACCTGCGCCGAACCTAAAAAAAATTACTGGCTACCGATCGCCATCACTGATGCTAAGACAGCATCAGAAAAACGATCGATTAGCGACAGCGGTGATAGGGGGTGAAAGGGTTACCTGGGGGGCGATCAAGGGGGTTGAACCTTTATTAGATAATATATTGGGGTACCCGACGCTATAAAAACCTGCGGCGAACCTAAAAAAAATTACTGGCTACCGATCGCCATCACTGATGCTAAGACAGCCATCAGAAAAATGATCGCATAGCGACAGCGGTGATAGGGGGTGAAAGGGTTATCTGGGGGGTGATCAGGGGGTTAAACCTTTATTAGGGGGGGTTAGGGGGCTACACTGGACCTAAAACTAAACTTTAGTGACACTTTCACAGTCACAAATGTCACTGATTGCAGTGATCACTAAATAAATGGTCACTGCAATCAGTGACACTGTGACTGGGGGCTGGGGGGTGATCTGGGGGGTGATCTGGGGGGGTCTGGGGGTCCTGGGGGGGGCGATTAGTGTTCCTATGTGTCCTGGTGTCAGTGTAGTGTTGTGCTCACTGACCTGATGTCTTCTCTTGTACGGCGCTCGGTATATGTGAGCGCCGCACAGGAGATGACATCACTTCCTCCTGCTTCCTCTGTCTGACACAGACAGAGGGGGCATTTCCATTCGCCGGGAGCGATCGCGAGGGGGGGGCCGGAATCGAAAGGCCGCCCCCTCATCTGGGATCGCTCCCGGTGAAGTAACGACCGCTCACGGCACAGAAGGGGGGTCCGGATGGACCCCCCAACTGTACAAAGGCAGTCACGTAGATCTACGTGATTCTGCCTGTCCGTGCCATTCTGCCGACGTAAATCGGCGGTGGGCGGTCGTTAAGTGGTTAAGTTCAAAAAATGAACGGAAAAATCTTTTTAAATGAAAAAATAAATGAAAAGTGAAAATGTGAAAATGTTTTTTGGAGATGGTGAGCCATAGATGTAAATATATTCATGTACGTGAAATAATTATTATGTGATATTCGTGTGAATTGAAATAATAATAATAGTAATTTACAAATACTCCAAAAAACCATAATGATGAATTAATTAATAAATAATAAAATTTAAATGCACAAAATGTGCACAATGCGTGCTACTGCCAAACAGACTGTGTGACAATTACATAGGGAAATGTGAAGAATGATAAATATGAATAAATAAATGATAAGTGATCATGAAGGAGATATATGTGTGTGTATAAAGTGTAAAGAAATGTCCATATATGAATGTCTATAAATGTGCCATATAATATAATATAATCCGCCTTGTAATGGGTCAATGGATATAATACAATATGCCATAGAACAAAATAAACATGGATAAATGAATAAAATTTTAATAAATATCATGTGTGAATATATGCATTTACCGGAGACACACGTCTCTCCTGTATGCACACATGAACCTTGGACTTTCAACTTTAAACATAAACATAAATAAGAAATGTGTAATAAATGAGTATAAGAATGTACAAAGATATGCACGATAATATACAATAAAATCATGCAAGGGGGGTACATGAAAATGTGTGTAAGGAAATTCGGATGTTCAGATCCATATAGGGAAATGGTATTGAACCACACACAATACTATCTAGCAGGATGACCATGCATCTTTGCATAGATGTACCCTCATCTCTGCGGTTTAAGATGTAAACCCAATATTCAAATAATAATAAAATCATGATATTAACCTTAATTGTCAAGGGAATCTGTTAAAATAGTGCGTATGCACATGTCAATCACCGCACTTATCCAAAATTAAAAATTAAATAATATATGAACATATAGAAGTGTGCATGGTGGCCGGGCATGTGCATAGACACTATGGTACCTAAGTACTGGAAGCCGATGCTCATAATCACGGAATGTATTAAGAACGGAATTACTATTAGTCCGAGGACTGATAGTTGATAATAGCTCGAAAATTGTCGTCGTGGTGTATGGGCATTTATAAAGAAACAAAAATGTAAAAAATATAAAAAAATATAATATCAAAAATTGAAAAAAATCAAAAGGATATTTTTATCCTATGTAGATATATTACATTAGAGTTACGTCCATACAAACACGGCGACAAATGATTGGAGTAATTGGCCATCATTGATTTGAAAAAATGAAAATAAAAAAGGTTTACAAATATGTGTTTACAAATATGTATACAAAGGTAGATGTAAACAGAGGTAGAACAGATACAATGATGCTTGGCCTCACAATGATTGATCTCCAAAAATCCTCTGGAGGACAAGAAACACCAATGATACTCATTAGAAAAAAGGGACAGGACACTGTGCAGACAGGCTCATGTTTCAAGTCTAACGCACCAAAGGACAGGATATGTACTAAATTTGCAAAATTCCAATGCAATAAAGCACATCCTTGCAAATTATGCTATAAATCTCAAAAAAAGGGGTCCTCTGTGCGAAAGTCTTGAAAACAAGTTATGGGAAGAAAAAAAAAAAAAAAAAACACACAACACTGGTACTCATTACAAAAAAAGGGGACAGGACACTGTGCAGACAGGCTCATGTTTCGAGTTGGAGAGAAAAAAAAACAAAAAAAAACACAACACTGGTACTCATTACAAAAAAAGGGGACAGGACACTGTGCAAACAGGCTCATGTTTCGAGTTGGAGAAAAAAAAAAAAAAAAAACACAACACTGGTACTCATTACAAAAAAAGGGGACAGGACACTGTGCAGACAGGCTCATGTTTCGAGTTGGAGAGAAAAAAAAAAAAAAAACACAACACTGGTACGCATTACAAAAAAAGGGGACAGGACACTGTGCAGACAGGCTCATGTTTCGAGTTGGAGAGAAAAAAAAAAAAAATATATATATATGCCCAAAGATGTGCATGTGTGGACCATGAAAAGTGCGAAATATGAATGCAATAATGCATAATTTCGCAACTGCAGTTATAAATTATGAAATAAATGACAAAAAAATGTTTTTTGTTCAAATTGTGAAGACAAGCAGTATAAGGAAAAACCAACACTAAATGAGAGGATCATTGTAACAATGAAGCAAGTTATCATGATAACTTATATGCTATCCATATGGGATGCATCTTCACAGATAATTTAATAAAAATGTGATACATCCCATTCATAATTTAACCCTGTGGGGCGTCTAGTGTCTAGTAGGAAGATCCACCGAACTTCTTGTCTGCATAGTGTATTAAATTTGTCCCCACCCCTAACGGGTCTGGTGATCCTTTCCACTCCCTGTATAGTGAGGCTGGAGGTGTTTTTATGATGAACCTCGTTCCAATGTCGTGCTACGTTGGTCATGTGGTCCTTATCAATATCGTAAAGATGATCGTATAACCGATCTTTGAGGCGTCTGGTAGTTCTCCCAATGTATTGTATGGAACACTGTGTACATGTGATGGCATATATGATGTAGCTAGTGTTACAATTGATGAAAGAATCGATCTTAAGATATTATATTGTTATACGATCATCTTTACGATATTGATAAGGACCACATGACCAACGTAGCACGACATTGGAACGAGGTTCATCATAAAAACACCTCCAGCCTCACTATACAGGGAGTGGAAAGGATCACCAGACCCGTTAGGGGTGGGGACAAATTTAATACACTATGCAGACAAGAAGTTCGGTGGATCTTCCTACTAGACACTAGACGCCCCACAGGGTTAAATTATGAATGGGATGTATCACATTTTTATTAAATTATCTGTGAAGATGCATCCCATATGGATAGCATATAAGTTATCATGATAACTTGCTTCATTGTTACAATGATCCTCTCATTTAGTGTTGGTTTTTCCTTATACTGCTTGTCTTCACAATTTGAACAAAAAACATTTTTTTGTCATTTATTTCATAATTTATAACTGCAGTTGCGAAATTATGCATTATTGCATTCATATTTCGCACTTTTCATGGTCCACACATGCACATCTTTGGGCATATATATATATATATTTTTTTTTTCTCTCCAACTCGAAACATGAGCCTGTCTGCACAGTGTCCTGTCCCCTTTTTTTGTAATGAGTACCAGTGTTGTGTTTTTTTTTTTTTTTTTTCTCCAACTCGAAACATGAGCCTGTTTGCACAGTGTCCTGTCCCCTTTTTTTGTAATGAGTACCAGTGTTGTGTTTTTTTTTTTTTTTCTCCAACTCGAAACATGAGCCTGTTTGCACAGTGTCCTGTCCCCTTTTTTTGTAATGAGTACCAGTGTTGTGTTTTTTTTTGTTTTTTTTTTCTCTCCAACTCGAAACATGAGCCTGTCTGCACAGTGTCCTGTCCCCTTTTTTTGTAATGAGTACCAGTGTTGTGTGTTTTTTTTTTTTTTTTTTCTTCCCATAACTTGTTTTCAAGACTTTCGCACAGAGGACCCCTTTTTTTGAGATTTATAGCATAATTTGCAAGGATGTGCTTTATTGCATTGGAATTTTGCAAATTTAGTACATATCCTGTCCTTTGGTGCGTTAGACTTGAAACATGAGCCTGTCTGCACAGTGTCCTGTCCCTTTTTTCTAATGAGTATCATTGGTGTTTCTTGTCCTCCAGAGGATTTTTGGAGATCAATCATTGTGAGGCCAAGCATCATTGTATCTGTTCTACCTCTGTTTACATCTACCTTTGTATACATATTTGTAAACACATATTTGTAAACCTTTTTTATTTTCATTTTTTCAAATCAATGATGGCCAATTACTCCAATCATTTGTCGCCGTGTTTGTATGGACGTAACTCTAATGTAATATATCTACATAGGATAAAAATATCCTTTTGATTTTTTTCAATTTTTGATATTATATTTTTTTATATTTTTTACATTTTTGTTTCTTTATAAATGCCCATACACCACGACGACAATTTTCGAGCTATTATCAACTATCAGTCCTCGGACTAATAGTAATTCCGTTCTTAATACATTCCGTGATTATGAGCATCGGCTTCCAGTACTTAGGTACCATAGTGTCTATGCACATGCCCGGCCACCATGCACACTTCTATATGTTCATATATTATTTAATTTTTAATTTTGGATAAGTGCGGTGATTGACATGTGCATACGCACTATTTTAACAGATTCCCTTGACAATTAAGGTTAATATCATGATTTTATTATTATTTGAATATTGGGTTTACATCTTAAACCGCAGAGATGAGGGTACATCTATGCAAAGATGCATGGTCATCCTGCTAGATAGTATTGTGTGTGGTTCAATACCATTTCCCTATATGGATCTGAACATCCGAATTTCCTTACACACATTTTCATGTACCCCCCTTGCATGATTTTATTGTATATTATCGTGCATATCTTTGTACATTCTTATACTCATTTATTACACATTTCTTATTTATGTTTATGTTTAAAGTTGAAAGTCCAAGGTTCATGTGTGCATACAGGAGAGACGTGTGTCTCCGGTAAATGCATATATTCACACATGATATTTATTTAAATTTTATTGATTTATCCACGTTTATTTTGTTCTATGGCATATTGTATTATATCCATTGACCCATTACAAGGCGGATTATATTATATTATATGGCACATTTATAGACATTCATATATGGACATTTCTTTACACTTTATACACACACATATATCTCCTTCATGATCACTTATCATTTATTTATTCATATTTATCATTCTTCACATTTCCCTATGTAATTGTCACACAGTCTGTTTGGCAGTAGCACGCATTGTGCACATTTTGTGCATTTAAATTTTATTATTTATTAATTAATTCATCATTATGGTTTTTTGGAGTATTTGTAAATTACTATTATTATTATTTCAATTCACACGAATATCACATAATAATTATTTCACATACATGAATATATTTACATCTATGGCTCACCATCTCCAAAAAACATTTTCACATTTTCACTTTTCATTTAAAAAGATTTTTCCGTTCATTTTTTGAACTTAATTAATTGACATTCATACTTATCACTGTCATATTCATTCACTTTAAATAATATATAGACACACTTTGGTGTGTCTATGTTTAAGCATTAAGTGTTTAGTTTATAATTTATACACATTTTGTAATTTTGTATTTTTGTGAATGGTCTTCAAAAGAGTGCTATTCCCTTCCCCCCTCTCCCTTTCTTGGGAGTGCCGGAATCAAACATAAGGTTATCCCAGTCAGCTGTGTTCTTTCAGTACTGATTGGTGTAAAGTTACTTTATTTTTCATTTATACCTCTATTGATTCCCACACACCCTAGCTATGAGTAAGCGTCAATTCGTGACGTGAAACGCGTTAGCCACCCTTCCCTGCATGCACACCATCTGCATTTGTTGTTTTGGATTTATGGATTTATTTTGAATTTGGATTTTTTACCTGAAATTTTGGAATAAATAACTGTCTATACAGAGTGCGGCAGTCCAGGGTTTCTTTTTCTCCCATGCATCAGTGCAGAGCCAGCACCTGTGTGAGTGACCGGGCGGAAGCAGCTATTTGGTGAATTCTCAAGCTTTTGAGCGGTACGTTTTTCCTTTCCTCTGTTTCTACCTGGACTTTGCAGGAGAAGATCTAGGCAGGATGTTAGAAACATACATTCTAGAACAAACCAGAGCTGAACAGCCCCGCCCAGGGGGGCGGTCCCTCCGGACATTACCCTCCCACCTGCAGCTAGCAGCCTCAGTTCGTAACAAAGCAGTACAAACCTTAAAAGGAAGGGTGGGTGCTGTGTCAGTCCATGGACGTCAGAGAAACTGATTTTACGGTGAGTACAAAAATCCTATTTTCTCTTATCGTCCATGGACTGACACAGCTGGATACTGTAAACGTGTGGGACGTCCCAAAGCAGTATCAGAAAGGGTGGGAGCAGTAGTAAAGGAACAACCAAAACTTCACTCCAAACAAGCAGAGCTCCTCAACGGAGGAGTTGCAACATTAAACAGCGGCCTGCAACACTTTGCGGTCGAAGGAAGCATCCGAAGATGCAGCCACATTAACCTTATAGAACTTAGAAAAGGTATAAACGGACGACCAGGTCACCGCCTTGCACACTTGTGCAACCGACGCTTGATGTCGGAAAGCCCAGGAAGCACCAATTGCCCTAGTGGAATGCGCCGTAACCGGAAAGGGAGGCGCCCGCCCCTTAATGGCATAGGCCTGTATAACGGTCTGTTTGATCCACCTAGAAATGGTGGCAGACGAAACCACTTGACCCTGTTTTGGACCTGAGACGGACACAAACAGTCAGTCAGACTTTCGAATGGATGCAGTAGCAGACAGGTACACCCGTAAGGCTCGTACCACATCCAAATTCTGAAGCGCAACCTCTCTAGGATGCGATGGATGAGGGCACAAGGACGGAAGGACAATGTCCTCATTAAGGTGAAAAGCCGAAACCACCTTTGGAAGGAAAGATGGTCGCGGGCGCAACACCGCCTTATCCTTATGGAGGACCAGGTAAGGCGACTTGCATGACAGAGCTGCCAACTCAGACACCCATCTAACAGAAGTGATGGACACTAAGAAAGCCACCTTCTGAGACAAGGTTAAAAGGGGAATATCTCTGATTTTCAAAAGGGGGTTCCTGAAGAACCGAGAGCACCAAGTTCAGATCCCAAGGAGGGAGCGGGGGCTTGGCAGGGGGAATCACATGGCGAACCCCCTGCACAAAAGTGCTAACTAAAGAATGACCTGCTAGGGGTCGTTGAAAGAAAACGGCCAAGGCCGAAATCTGACCCTTAATAGCGCTCAAAGCCAGCCTTTGGGCTACACCACGCTGCAAGAACCGCAGGATTCTGATGACAGAGTACGTCCGTGTACGCCAGTCTAGCTCCTCGCACATAGCGATGTAAGCTCTCCAGGTACGGTGATAGATCTTTCTGGAAGAAGACTTCTGTGCCCTAAGCATGGTTGAAATCACCGAATCCGACAGGCCTCAGTCCTTCAGCATCTGGCTCTCAATAGTCATGCCGTTAAAACCAGAGACTGTAAAGCAGGATGAAAGATAGAACCTTGAGACAGAAGGTCTTCCCTCATGGGCAGTTGCCAAGGAACGTCCGCGATGAGACGTACCAGATTGGCGTAGCAATGACGCCGAGGCCAATCCGGGGCAATGAGGATCACCGGAATGCCCTCGGCCGCTACCCTGCGCAGCAGACGAGGAATCAACTGCAGAGGAGGGTAAGCGTATATCAAGCGATACTGACCCCACAAAGCCACCAACGCGTCCGAGGCAGGGGTCCCTGGACCTGGCCACAAACCTCGACACCTTGCGATTGAGGCGAGATGCCATCAGGTCCACATCCGGCGTGCCCCACCGCCGACAAAGGAGTTGAAACACCTCCGGATGCAATACCTTAGGATGTGGGCAACCTCGGATGCTGCAGCCGAGCTCCGAGTGCCCCCCTGATGGTTGACATACGCCACGGCCATGGCGTTGTCCGACTGAATTCTGATCGAGCGGCCCTGTAGTCTCTTCGACCACGCGGAGAGACACACTGATCGCTCGCAATTCCAGAACGTTGATTGGGAGACGAGATTCGTCCGGAGTCCAGAGGCCTTGCGCTGACAGGACTCCCCAAACTCCCCGTCAGGCTGGCGTCCGTCATGACCACCGTCCACTGAATGGGGAGAAACGACTTTCTGGCCCGAAGAGCCAGGGAGCTCAGCCACCACGTCAGGGATGCCTTGACTGAGTGACTCACTCGGATCTGAAGATCCAATGACAATGGGGACTTGTCCCAAACAGACAGAATTTCCATTCTGCAATGCCAGAGTGTGTGATTGGGCATACGGGACCGCCTCGAAGGAGGCCACCATTAGTCCCAGGACCCTCATGCAGAAACGGATAGACTGACATCTTCGGGCCGTCAGGACCCGAACCGCCGACTGAAGTGTCAGTAACTTCTCTGCGGGTAGAAACACCTTCGCTGCTGAAGTGTCCAGGATCAGGCACAGATACTCCAAACATTGAGTCGGGACCAGAACCGACTTCTGCATGTTCAGAAGCCACCCGAAGTCCCGGAGGGTCTGACTGACTATTGTCACATTTTCCTCCAATTTTGAGCATATGTCTGCTCTTAGAAGGAGGTCGTCCAGATAGCCCACAACAATTCCTCACGGTCTCAGCAAAGCTAGAACGGGGTCCAGCACTTTGGTGAAAACTCGTGGTGCCGATGCTAGGCCGAAGGGAAGAGCCACGAACTGATAGTGGACTTCGCCTATGGCAAAGCGCAGAAACCTCTGGTGACCTGCGCAGATTGGGACGTGCAAGTAAGCGTCCTTGATATCCAAGGAAGCCAGGAAATCCCCTTGGTGGAGGGTCGCAATGACCGTGCGAATGGATTCCATCTGGAATTTTTGTACCTTCACGTAGGCATTCAAAGCCTTGAGGTCCAGGATTGGCCGTACCCCGTCCTTCTTCGGGACAACAAACACCTGAAACCTCTCCTGTGACGGAACTGGCCCAATCACTCCACACCCGAGCAAATCCTGTACGGCCCCCAAGAGGGCCGCCCGGCGGGCAGGAAGGAGAAGGAGGTTTGAGGGGAAAACCTGTTTGGGGGCCATGAGCGGAACTCTATCCTGTATCCGGAGGTGACCACCTCGCACACCCACCGGTCGGAGATCCGGGAGGTCCACCGAACCATGAACCTGCAAAGACGTCCCCCCCACCCCAGAGTTGGGCAGGGGCAAGACTTCATGCGGTGGCGGGCTTGGGAGCTTGCTTGGTGGGCTTACGCACCCACTGGTACACCTGCTTCTCCACACTTGCCTGAGGCAACTGGCAGTGCTCCTGCACCTGCGGTCCCTATGGACCAGTTGTCGGCAGTCCTGGAATCATTCCTTGTCAGAATGGAAGCGGTGTGTAAGCGCAAGGGAGCTGTAAAGCGCCCCCTCTCCCCACACATTCTCCTGTAGGGGAGTGCTCTGTCTCAGATATGGGCCTAGCTACTGCCGCTCAGAACCCTAGCTCTGAGGATTTTGATGTGTTTGGTCAGGACATTCCTTGTGAGGAAGACTCCAGTCCTGAACCAATAACTGATAGGGTGCTTGTAAGTGAACTCATTGATGCTGTGAGGGACACTCTCAAGCTGAATGTTGAGACTGAGGAACCCCAGGTGGAAACGGTCTTCTTTGGTTCCTTTAAAACTGTCTCTTCAAAAAAGGTCTTTCCATATGTGCCTTTTTTTAATACATTCATTGACCAAATCTGGGATAAGCCGCAGAAGACTTTGACGGTCCCGCGGCGCTTAGCCATAAGGTACCCCTTTGAAGAGGACCTGGTTAAGAAGTGGGCTCACCCCCCAGTGGTCGACCCCCCGGTCGCCCGTTTGAATAAGGCTACCACGCTCCCAATGGAAGGGACTCCTGCATTTAAGGATCCCACTGACAGGAGGTCTGAGGTGGTGAGTAGAACTGTGTTTGCCTTATTGGGGTCTGCCTTACGCCCTATTGTGGCGGCGACACTTGTGTCTCAGACACTCACGGGATGGGCAAAGATTTTGCACCAGACGGTACAGGAGCATAATCTCCCTCCTGAGACCATTGCCCTGGCTCACCAACTTGCGCAGGGTTTAGTCTATGTGTGCAATGCCACTTTGGATGCGGCCCCCTTAATATCTGGGGCCTCCATTACTGCTGTGGTGCTGCGTCGCCTTATCTGGCTAAAATGCTGGTCGGCCGACCTAGCTTCCAAAAAGCTCCTGGCTGACTTGCCCTGTAAGGGCGGTAGACTGTTTGGGGCCGCCCTAGATGACATTATTAAGGATGTCACAGGGGGTAAGAGCACCTTTCTCCCTCAGTCTGTTAAGGGAAAGGAGCCCCTCCACAGGTCGGGCCCTTCCTTTCCAGTGAAGAAGTTTTTTCGTCAGTCAGAATCCACGGGTAAGCCTGCCCAGACTGAAATAATTGCGGCGGGGGGACACAGGCGTCACTTCATACCGCTACCCTCTGAGACCTTATACACTACAACAGTGAATATACAGTCCACCCACTGGCTACGCGGAGGCTGAGGAGGGGATACCTGGAGGGACTCACCAACCCTTAAGGACCGCTCAGTTCTGCTGAAGAAACCACGCTGTGAGCCTAAGGAGAGTGAAGAATCTGTGAGGAGATTGTGAGGAGATTCGCGCCGCCGCTAGAGGCCGAAACCGAAAGTAAATGCGCCGCGGCAACAAGAAATGGCCGCCGGCAGCAGCTATAACTGCGCCATTGAACCACGGCAAGATGGCCGCCGAGCGCGAAATTCAAAGGGCAAACAGCGCTAATGCACACGCAATAACCACCTCACACACCAGGAAAACTGCCCCTCTCTCCAGAGCCCACTACAGACATGAGCGCCCAGCCAGGCCAGAGTGACCCACAAGCACCCTAATAGCACAGCACCAGTACAGGGTGCAGAGAGCAGCATAACAGGGGAGAGACAGGGAGAAACCCCCCATATAAAGAAACACAGCCAGCATGTACTCACCTGCAGTAGGAGAGACTACTTACCCATCCCTTTCAGGGACCCACTGGCTTGTTTCAGACAGACCTATCACAGAGCAGTACTGTGTAGCTGTCGGCCCGGTCCACCACGAAAGATACAGTCAGTCAGGTACTGTTCAATCTTGAGAGGACCGCGGGAGCTAAAAGCAACCCGGCCACCCCTGGAGTCATGGGGCATGCTGAGTCTCACGCACACAAGGCGAGGATCAGCACGCTCGATGGTCGGACAGGGAAGACTCCGAGGATACCAGTGTACCCAACCTGTTGCCCAGCCGACAGTTGATTGAAGGTCTCAAAAATAAAATAATAAAATTCTCAAAGGAATAAAATTTAAAAGTAAAATCTTCCAGGAGACTGGCTCCTGAGAGAGCCACGTCTTCTCCTTCTGCTAGGCAGAAAAAAACTGAGGCTGCAGGTGGGAGGGTAATGTCCAGAGGGACCACCCCCCTGGGCAGGGCTGTTCAGCTCTGGTTTGTTCTAGAACAGTGGTTCTCAACTCCAGTCCTCAGGGCCCACCAACAGGTCAGGTTTGCAAGATAACTGAAATGCATGACAGGTGATATAATTTGCTGCTCAGGGATTGCAGTATTCTAGTCTGCATCTCACCAAGGTAATACTTAAAATCTGGCCTGTTAGTGGGTCCTGAGGACAGGAGTTGAGAACCACTGTTCTAGAATGTATGTTTCTAACATCTAACATTCTGCCCAGATCTTCTCCTGCAAGCAGGGATATACCCACACGTTTACAGTATCCAGCTGTGTCAGTCCATGGACGATAAGAGAAAAATGTTTTACTATCCAAAATTAAAACCACAAGGGCAGAAGATTTAGCCCCCTTTCACACTTAGACTTGTCTCACGATTTTGGACTGCAAAATCGCATGACAAGTCATTCTCCATGATTTTCAATGACTACCATTCATATTGGCACGACTTTAAGTCGTGCCGACTTCAAAGTAGTTTCTGCACTACTTTTTTTCTGAAGTCGGATCAAAGTCGGATTCCGTATTAACAGATCCGACTTTGGCATGCGACTTGTGCATGAAGGGGAACTCCGCGCCAATTTAATAAAAAAAACGACATGGGTTCCCCCTTCATGAGCATACCGGGCCCATCGGTCTGGTATGGATTTTAAGGGGAACCCCCACGCCGAAAAAACGGCGTGGGGTCTTCCCCAAAATCCACACCAGACCCTTATTCGAGCACCAGCCCGGCCAGTCAGGAAAAGGGGTGGGGACGAGCGAGTGAGCGCCCCCCTCCTGAGCTGTACCAGGCCGCATGCCCTCAACATGGGGGGTGGGTGCTTTGGGGTGCGCCCCCCCAACCCAAAGAACCTCCTCCCCATATTGATAAGGACAAGGGCCCCTTCCTGACAACCCTGACCGTTGGTTGTCGAAGTCTGCGGGCGGGGGGGCTTATCAGAATCTGGGAGCCCCCTTTAATATGGGGGCCCCCCAGATCCCGGCCCCCCACCCTATGTGAATGAGTATGCCTGCTCTCCTGCTAGCTCTTGCCCGGTCTTCTTCATTGTCTTCTTCCCTCCTCTCTTCTTCCGATGTTGACTCAACGCTCTCTCCCGCTGTAATGCCGTGTGCGCGGTGCGCAACGACTTATATAGGCATGGGGGGGGGGTCACCGGGTGATGTCATCCGGTGACCCCACCCCTTGCGACGTCACCACCCAGAGCATGCTGGGACTGTGACGTCATAAGGGGCGGGGTCACCAGATGACATCACCTGGTGACCCCGCCCCATGCCTATATAAGTCGTTGCGCAAGAGCTAGCAAAAGAGCTGGTAAAAGAGCAGAAGATGACCGAAAAGCGCAGAGAAGAGGCCATAGAGCACGGAGAAGAAGGAAGAGACCCCCGAAGTCGGAAGAAACCCCCTCCGGAGCTGCCTAATAAATTACTTTAAAAACCTGTGTAGTGTGTTTTTTTTTTTTTTTTACACTTTTTATTCCAGGTGAATGGGTAGGGGTACGATGTACCCCATACTCATTCACATAGGGTGGGGGGCTGGGATCTGGGGGCCCCCTTATTAAAGGGGGCTCCCAGATTCCGATAAGCCCCCCGCCCGCAGACCCCGATAACCAACGGCCAGGGTGGTCGGGAAGGGGCCCTTGTCCTCATCAACATGGGGGGCAAGGTTCTTTGGGGTGGGGGGGCGCAGGGCAAAGCACCCACCCCCCATGTTGAGGGCATGCGGCCTGGTACGGCTCAGAAGGGGGGGCGCTCGCTCGTCCCCACCCTCTTACCTGACCGGCCGGGCTGGTGCTCGGATAAGGGTCTGGTTTGGATTTTGGTGGGCCCCACACCGTTTTTTTCGACGTGGGGGTTCCCCTTAAAATCCTTACCAGATCAATGGGCCCGGTATACTCATAAAGGGGGGACCCATTAAAAAAAAATGGCGTGGAGTTGCCCCTAATTATTGGGGGATCAAAGTCGCGTCCCTGCTCATTGAAGTCGTACTTCAAGTCGTGGGGCAAAGTCAGATCCACAGTCGTATGACTGTCTTGTCAAAATTCGCTACAATATCGCACGACTTTGAAGTAGCACAAGCGTGAAAGGGGACTTAATAGATGGAAAGTTGAAAAAATTACTGAAGGTCCGCTTTAAGTAAACCTGTCATGGTAGAAATATATGGGTTGGGTGCCCATTTTTCCCCGAAAATAAATTTTTTACATGTAAATGCACAACATATAAGTTTAACCACCAAAATACCGGGCCTATTCTGGCACTTCTCTCCTTCATGTAAAAATCATAATTTTTTGGGCTAGAAAATTACTCAGAACCTCCAAATATTATATATATTTTTTTAGCAGACACTCTAGGGAATAAAGTGGCGGTCATTGCAACTTTTTATCTCACACAGTATTTGCGCAATAATTTTTCAAACGCCTTTTTTTTTGAAAAAAAACGGTTTAATGAATTAAAAAATAACAAAACAGTAAAGTTAGCCCAATTTTTTTGTATAATGTGAAAGATGATGTTACGCCGAGTAAAAAGATACCCAACTTGTCACGCTTTAAAATTGTGCACACTCATAGAATGGCGCCAAACTTGGGTACTTAAAAATCTCCATAGGCGACGCTTTAATTTTTTTTACAGGTTACCAGTTTAGAGTTACAGAGGAGGTCTAGTAATAGAATTGTTGCACACACTCTAACGCACGCGGCGATAACTCACATGTGTGGTTTGCACAGTGTTTACATATGTGGGTGGGACTTACGTGTGTGTTCGCTTCTGAGCGTGAGCTACCGGGGACAGGGGCGTTTTTACATTTTTTTTATTATTATTTATTTTTTATTTTACTTAATTTTTTTTATTTTTACACCTTCTTTTATTTTTTTATTTTTTTGATCACTTTTATTCCTATTACAAGGAATGTAAACATCCCTTGTAATTGGAATCATTGTGACAGGTCCTCTTTATGAAAAAAAACACAAAATATGCAGCGCTAATAAGTGAACATAAGGCCAGTAAACCTAATCTGGACCCAGGCTATATAAACAAAATGAATGAGTAACTACAGTCAGTATATCCAAAAATGAATAGACAAAACAGATAAAGCATATAGTGATATAAGTGCTCAAGGAATTACCATGAATGGTAAAATAGAATACCAGTGAAAGATAAATGGAATAATATAATATTGAGTTAAGATCTAGAGATAAACACAATAATAAATGAATCGTCATGAATAAGAATCCAAAATATAACAAAATTGAAAAGTGAGTGATGAAGAAAGCTTCTTCTCAATGAAACTGTGCAGACTGGCAAACGTGACACCCAGGTGTATGGTGATCCTGCTTACCGGATGGTCGTGACTGTAAACACAGTCTCACTCAGCACAGGGAATAAGGCTTCCCCACAGCCCAACGATCTCCTGATCAGTATCTCGTCAGCCAGTGATTACTCGTATTAGGAGAGAACATAGAGAAACTCCATGGTGTAGTATATAAAATCCGATTTTAATCTCTTTATGGAGAGATGCTCCAGGCTTGAAAGCAGGAGATCGTGAAAAAAATTCACCGATCTCATACCGACAGCCACGATTGCGGCTTTGTTTAGTTCCGGCCTCCGACGGTCATAGAGATGACCGGTGACCATCTGGTCACTGGTCATCTCTATCCTCGTCATCCGGCGTCGGCCGATTCGTTCTCCGAGCCCCCGTTGGCACGGGAGAGCCCGGATAAGCACCGGATAGCGGCGGGAGGGGGGGTGGGGGGACGTCCCCTCCCGTCGCCTATAAGAACGATCAATCGGTGGAACTGCCGCTATGATCGTTCTTATGGTGGGCAGAATCGCCGGCTGAAAAGAAGGATATCTGAATGATGCCTGTAGCTGCAGGCATCATTCAGATATCCCCCCTAAATACCAGGACATCATATGGCGGTGTGCGGTATTGAGGTGGTTAATACCGCTTTAATTCAGCTGCAAATAACTGTAGATCTGTTCAGTGTTGCCAACCCCCGAAGAGAAATTTACTGGAAGGACACCAAAATTTACCAACAGCACCAGGTTTTTTTCCCTGGAAAAAATCATGAAATTTACTGACAAAGCGACAATATTTTACTGGCACTGCAAAAAAAGTACATAAAAGTGCAAATATCAATATTTAAACTATAAACATGTAGCTAGTGCTATTAACAATGTGTTAATGTTAAAACAAAAGTCAAAAATGTCTCCATTTACATGAAGGTCAGCCAATTTGAGAGGGGGGATGGTGGGCAGGTCAGCCCGGCAGTGGCGTGGGTTCCGCCGGCAGGGCCGGTGGGGCCCATGGCTGTGGTGGTAGCGCCGGTTCCACCTGCGTCGACTACTGCGGTGCGGGAATCGGCAGGGGAGGCTACCGTGGCTTTGGGGGCCACACAGACGGGTAGCACGGTGGAACAGGCGGCACGGCAGGATATCATTAGGTTGGCTGATGCTGCAAAATGTGAGGTGTATGTGTGTTATGAGGCACCGCTGGGAGCACGCCTGAAACCTAAAGTGAGGGAGACGATATGGAAGGGTGAGTATGTGGAGATGTTCTCACTGTTACCATTGGAAAAGTTTCACCTGGACAGGGTTAAGCCAGATGATGCTAAAAAGGAGGATGAGGAGAAGAGGAGATACAGGATTATCCCACGGACGTTTGCTAATTGGCTGCAGGCGTTTGGCATCATGGCCAGTGTTATAGGACAGAAGAATCTGGAGCACTGTTCAGCACTATTTGGCTATCAGGACTCCATTGGAGAGGCCTACAGGGTGTACGGGGGCACGGGGTGGCTCCGATATGATGAACAGTTCAGACAGAGGAGAGCAGTGCGGCCAGATCTGCGGTGGGATAATAAGGACATCAGCTTATGGATGCGGTTGATGACCTCGCCGAGGGCTCCTAGTCAGTTTTTTCAGGGGGGGGCCGGTGGAACCTCTTCCCCAGGACAATCGGCCGGTAAGAAAAAGGGGGTGTGCTGGCAATTTAATGAGGGCACATGCAAGTTTGGGGGGTCCTGCAGGTACAAGCATGAGTGCTCCGGTTGCGGAGGCTCCCATACGCAGGCTAGATGCTTTAAGCAAGGTAAGGGTCATGCCGGAGACGCTGGGCACAAAAGGGAGGACTCCGGTGATGGTGAAAAGAAGGATGCGGCTGTTTCTCGGTAGGTATCCGGACAGGGGGGCGGCCGGATTGTTGGATCGGGGGTTTTCAGAGGGGTTTCACATTCCATGTTCCTTGCAGGTTATCCCCCCGATCGCGCGCAATTTGCGGTCGGCCATGCAGCAGCCTGCTGTGGTTGCAGAGAATCTGCGCAAGGAGGTTACTTTAGGCCGCATGGGCGGTCCTTTCCCTTCCCCCCCATTGGAGAATTTGGTGGTCTCCCCGCTCTGTGTTGTCCCCAAGAAGGAGTCCAACAAGTTTCGCCTCATTCACCACCTGTCTTTTCCGAAGGGCGGGTCAGTCAATGACGCGATTGATCCGGAAGCATGTACAGTCAGTTACACTTCCTTTGATGCTGCAGTGGGCTGGGTTCGCCGGTACGGGCAGGGGGCGTTGATGGCAAAAGCTGACATAGAGGCGGCGTTTAGATTGTTGCCGGTTCACCCTGATAGCTTTCACCTCCTGGGATGTCATTGGGACAATGCGTTCTATGTGGATAAGTGTTTACCTATGGGATGCTCCATATCGTGCGCATTGTTCGAACAGTTCAGCTCATTTGTGGAATGGGTTGTCAGGGATGTGTCGGGGTGAGTTCAATTATTCACTACTTGGACGATTTTCTGTGTGAGGGTCCGGCCTCATCCAGGATATGCGCGGTGCTCCTGGCCACATTGGAGCACATTGCAGAGCGGTTTGGGATCCCTTTGGCACCTGAGGAACCTTGCACGGTTATCACGTTTTTGAGCATTGTCCTGGATTCGGAGGCCATGGAGTGCCGCCTACCATTGGACAAGTTGGAGGCTCTCAAGGGGGAGCTGAGAGTTATGGTGGGGCTGAGGAAGGTGCAGCTTAGGGTGTTGCAGTCGCTGCTGAGAAAACTCAATTTTGCGTGCCGCATCCTGCCAATGGGCAGGGTGTTCTGCCGACGGCTGTCGGCTAGCACGGCTGGGGTGCGGTCCCCCACACATTTTGCGAGTTTGGGCAGTGAGCACAAGGCAGACTTGCAAGTTTGGCATTCATTTCTGGAGTCCTTCAATGGGAGGGCGTTATGGATGTCTGGCCCAATTAGCAATTTTGATTTAGAACTGTACACGGATGCAGCTGGGGGGTCAGGTTTTGGGGCTTTCTTTCAGGGAAAGTGGAGTGCGGGCCCCTGGCCTCAGGCATGGATTGATGCTGGTTTCACCAAGAACTTGGTCCTGTTGGAACTGTTCCCGGTGGTACTGGCAGTGGAACTGTGGGGTGCTTGTTTCAGAGATTTAAAGGTGCGGTTTCACAGGGACAACCTGGGGGTGGTGCAGGTCATTAACAAGGTGTCGGCATCCCCCCCCCCCCCAGTGGTGTGGCTGCTGCGCCATCTGGTGTTGAGATGCTTACAGCTCAATGTGTTTGTGTATGCGGTACACCTTCCGGGGGTGGACAATGTCATAGCTGATGCGCTGTCTCGCTTTCAGTGGGACAGGTTCCAGGAGTTGGCACCGGAGGCGGAGCAACGTGGGGTCCCTTGTCCAGGCTGGCTGTGGAGGATTCCGTTGGAATAGTGTCAGGTTGGATCAGAAAATCGGTGAGTACGGGCACATGGGTGGCGTATGAGAAGGTGTGGCTGGAGTGGCGAGTGATGGTTCGGGAAGCAGGAGTTGATCCGGTAGGTCCCGATGTAAGGTTATTGGTGCTGTATTTCCTGGCCAGGAACATGGAGGCTCGCGCGTCCAGGTCCTGTTTGGGTAAGAAGCTGGCAGAGTTGGCCTTTCTGTTTAAATGGCAGGGCTGCCCTGACTTTACAAAAGATTTTTGTGTGCGGCAGGCATTCAAGGGATATGGTCGGGGGGGGCCCAAACACGGGCGGCAGGCGGCCGGTATCATTTGATCGGCTGGCCGGGATCATGGGGCAGTTACAGGGCCTACGCTCGTCCGGGTACGAGGTTTTGCCGTTCACGGTGGCTTTCTCCTCTGCATTCTTTGGAGCATTCCGGATAGGTGAGTTGGTCAGCCCGTCCAAGGCAGTGCACGGGGGGTTGCTGGCTCGCGATGTGGGTTTGGCAGAGAAGGTGTGTCTCTGGCGCTTAGGAAGTCTAAGACGGACCAGATGGGCAGAGGTAAGTTGGTACAGGTTTTTCCGGTTCCAGGTTCTCTGTTGTGCCCGGTGAGGGCTGTTAAGGTGTACTTTGGGGTTCGCCCGTCCGGTGTGGGTTCTTTTTTGACGCACGAGGACGGGACCCCACTTTCAAGATATCAATTTGTTGCGGTGTTCCGAAAGTGCCTTTGGGCATTGGGACTCCGTGATAAGGAGTTTTCCTCTCACTCCTTCAGGATAGGGGCAGCTACAGAGGCGGCCAGATGTGGGATGGACGAGGAAGCTGTTAAGAGGATAGGCCGATGGGAATCCAGGAGGTTCCGGCTGTACGTTCGCCCCCAGCTAATAGTGGGGCTTGAGTAATTTTGGGTGCATGTCTGGGGTGTTATATTCAGGCTGCTGAGTTGTACAGGTTGGGTTGTGGGAATTTTCTCATGGAAGTTATTGTTCTCCTTCTACTTTCAGGCGAGACGCAAGCTTTGGTCTGGATACCGGGCTATTCGTTTGTGTTCTGGGGGGGCTAAGAGGGCTAACGTTCGATATGAAGGTCGGCAGCTGGGGTTCCCAAGACCTGAGGCGTGTGTCCAATGGCTGGGAATTCCGGGAATGTTGTGGAGCAGGATGGTTCCGGAGGTGCACCGTTTTGCTCGTTTGGACAGGCCACCTGACGTTTTAGTACTGCACGTAGGTGGCAATGATCTGGGCAGTAGGTCCATGTTAGAGGTGACGAGGGACATGAAATTTGATTTCCTGCGGCTCGGGATGTCCTTCCCGGACACGATCATTGTCTGGTCTGATATGGTGGCCCGGACAGCTTGGAGAGGGGCGAGGTCCGTGGATGGCATCGATCGGGCTCGCAGGAAAATCAATCGCGATATGGGTAAGTTTGTGGTCCGGAACGGGGGGTTGGTGGTCCGACACTTGGAATAGGAGGTGGATACGTGGCGGTATCTACGGAGGGATGGTGTCCATCTGAATGAAGTGGGGACTGATTTGTGGGCTTTGGGTTTGCAGGATGGGATCCAACGAGCCCTTAGGGTTTGGAGGGGCACCAAAGGGTAAAGGTGTTTTCCCTTGGGTGCTGTGGCGGGTGTTTTGGTCTTTGCGGGAGAATGAAGTACCTCAAAAAGCAAGTGGTCAGGACCTATCGGTGGTATAGGTTCTGAGGGTGTATTCCAGCTAACAGGGGTTTAGCTGGAAGAGTTTGATAATGGGGGCACTGCGGTCGTCTCTGAGCAGCTGGTCGGCTTGAGGCCTATGACCATTTAAGGTACCGCAGTGTCACATGGGTTGTTATTGATATGATTAAGATTGATATGATTAATATCATTATGATTAATATGATTATGGTAATTTTGAGGTTCCCACAAAGACAAACACCAGGAGGCAATATTCTGAGAACATGGGTTCTGATTATGTTCTGATTATGTTTTGATGGTTTGATGGTTTGAGGTTTTGATAACTGATGTAACAGTTATAATAAAGGAGGCTGCTACGGCCATGTTTTACTCCAAACTAAAAGGTGTGGTCTCATTGATTAAGTATAAGTAAGGTACGGGGTATAACGTGGTTGGCAGACCAGGAGTACATCTGTTATACAATAGTCAAGGCTACTATAACCCATCCAGCACAGAGTTTCCCCATACATCAGAGTGTGCAAAATTCCCTCTTACAGTGCAAGGCAAACTCTGATGTAAAGGGGAATGCTGCAGATCATGATCTAAGGGGGAACCAGTGTTGCCAACCCCCTGAAGTGAAATTTACTGGCAAGGATGCCAAAATTTCTGTACGGCACCAATTTCTTACTGGCAAAAATCATGACAATTACTGGCAGGGCCACATTTTTTACTGGCGCTGCAAAAAAAGTACCTACAATTACTGTTTTTAGTGCTAAACAGTGCAAATATCTATATTTGAACTATAAACACACAGCTAATGCTAATATCAATGTGTTTAAGTTAAACAAAAGTAAAAAAACATTTTTCTCAATTCACATGAAGGTTAGGATACTATAACCCAGCCAGCACAGAGTTCCTTCTTACATCAGAGTCTGCAGGATGCCCCCTTACAGTGCAAGGGAACTCTTATGTAAAGGGGAACGCTGCAGATCATGATGTAAGGGGGAACTCTGATGTGGAGGGGGGCTCTGGTGAAAAGAGACCACCTTCCACAGAGTGAATACACCAAGGTAAGGGGGGGGTACTAATATAGGGGGGACCTTTTATATCAGTGCCCCCTTACATTATTGTATTCACTCCCCTCCTTAGATCAGTGCCCCCCCCCCTCAGACTGGCCTGGCGGCGCTGTCACTGACCTGCTCTCAGGTACAGAGTGCGGGGCTCAGTCAGACGGCTCCAGCTTGGCGGCTCTGACCTCCTCTCCACAGTCCACATGTCCGTTTCTTCCTGGGCCGTAACCCCCATCCCGGCGCTCCCACTCTTGACATCTTTCTAGGATCCCTTCAGAGACTGCAGACATAAAAGACAGGAGAGGGTCAGAGGCTGCGGACACGATACAGGAGGTGGACAGAGGCTGCGGACACACTACAGGAGGGGGACAGAGGCTGCGGACACGATACAGGAGGGGGACAGAGGCTGCGGACATGACACAGGAGGGGTGACAGAGGCTGCGGACACGGCACAGGAGGGGTTACAGAGGCTGCGGACACGGCACAGGAGGGGTGACAGAGGCTGCGGACACGGCACAGGAGGGGTGACAGAGGCTGCGGACACGGCACAGGAGGGGTGACAGAGGCTGCGGACACGGCACAGGAGGGGTGACAGAGGCTGCGGGCACGGCACAGGAGGGGTGACAGAGGCTGCGGACACGGCACAGGAGGGGTGACAGAGGCTGCGGACACGGCACAGGAGGGGTGACAGAGGCTGCGGACACGGCACAGGAGGGTGACAGAGGCTGCGGACACAGCACAGGAGGGGGACAGAGGCTGCGGACACGGCACAGGAGGGGGACAGAGGCTGCGGACACGGCACAGGAGGGGGACAGAGGCTGCGGACACGGCACAGGAGGGGGACAGAGGCTGCGGACATGACACAGGAGGGGGACAGAGGCTGCGGACATGACACAGGAGGGGGACAGAGGCTGCGGACTTGACACAGGAGGGGGACAGAGGCTGCGGACTTGACACAGGAGGGGGACAGAGGCTGCGGACATGACACAGGAGGGGGACAGAGGCTGCGGACATGACACAGGAGGGGGACAGAGGCTGCGGACATGACACAGGAGGGGGACAGAGGCTGCGGACATGACACAGGAGGGGGACAGAGGCTGCGGACATGACAAAGGAGGGGGACAGAGGCTGCGGACATGATAGGGTCCTCGTTACCCCCTCAGTGGCCTCCTCCTCTGTCCACCATCATATAACTTCTCCTCCACATCATCAGTATGCTGTGTCCTCCTTCTGTGCCCTTTTCACCTCTCCACAGGTCAGGGCAGCTCTGACATGTGGAGAGGTGAAAAGGGCACAGAAGGAGGACACAGCATACTGATGATGTGGAGGAGAAGTTATATGCTGGTAGACAGAGAGAGCACATCAGTCTCTGTCCCTCCCCTGCATGCCATGGCCGCTTCACCCTCCAGCGCTCCCACTCCCAGCGCAGTCCTCCTACTTCATATCCCCTCCTCCTCCTCCTCCTCCTCCTCACCCCTGCTCGGCCGAGTCCTCCTCTCCTCCTACGGCGACTGTGAGTGCACCACTGTAGCCCGCCCCGCGAGCACTCCCGTCCTGGCTGAAAGTATATTCAAAAATGGCGCCGGGAAGCGCCATTACGTTACTGCGCATGCGCCGCTCGGCCGAACGCATACGAGCTTTCCCGAGCCCGGCCGGCTTCGGAACGGCGCATGCGCAGTTGCTTGGTCGGCTCGCGGCCATCTTTTTTATGGGCAGCCGATGCCCACAACGGACTTTACGTACACCCCAAAAAGGGGGTTAAATTTACGTGCCGTACGTAAATTAACGTACGGTTGGCAACACTGGGGGGAACTCTGATGTTAAAGGGGGCTCTGGTCACCAGATACCACCTTATATCAGAGTCCACTGCATTCCCCTTTACATCAGAGTTCCCACTTATATTAGGGTCTGCAATAGGGCTCTCCCGATACCGATACTAGTATCTTGTACTCGGGGAAAATGCTCCGATGCTTCACCCGATACTTGGGCAGTCAGGGATGATCGGTGCGGCGGGGGGAATTACAAGCATCGATCTCCCTGTATAGATTTCAATACAGCCCGACAGCTTCTCCCCTGACCCCCCCCCCCCTTTCAGCTGTTTTAGTGAATCTATACAGCAGTGATCGGTGCTTATACCTCCCCCCCCAAAGCCGCACCGATCACCGCTGACTGTCCCTGTATCCTCCTCCAGTTCCCCCATCCGTGCTGCTCTCCCCCCTCTGTGCTGCTGCTGCTGTCCTCCTCCATTATTCTGCTCTCCCCCTCCGTGCTGCTGCTGTCCTCCTCGCTCCGTGTCACCCTCCATGTCCCCCTCTGCGCTCCGTGTCACCCTCCATGTCCCCCTCTGCTCCCCTCTGTCAGGATGGAGAGCGGAGGTAGGAGCCGCTAAACCCGGCTCCTACCTTTTCCGAATGAACAGAGTCAGTGATCACTGACTCTGTCCATTCATATAACTGAAACATTGTAACTTGTGTTTACGATGCTTCAGTTTATGAATGGAGAGGAGTCGTCGTTGTCTCCTCTCCATTCATTTTCAGTGCAGCTGAGAAAGGGACTGGGAAATCTGTGTCCTTAGTCCCTTTCTCTGTCTCAAAGGGGAGATGTCAGTGGTCTGTTAAGACCCCTGATATCTCACCAAAGCCCCCCCAACAGGGCTAAAAATAAATTGCAATAAATAATAAAAAATAATTAATTGTAAAAAATAATAAAAATAAAAACACACTGACACCATCCACTCCCCCCAAGAAAGCATTGTAAAAAAACATAACAAAAAAATAGTAAAAAAAAAAATACAGACACTGTCACATGACATAAAAAAAAGTATTGGTATTCGGTATCGGCGAGTACTTGAAAATAAGTATCGGTACTTGTACTCGGTCTTAAAAAAGTGGTATCGGGACAACCCTAGTCTGCAGCATTGTCCTTTACATTAGCGTTCCCCTTTACATCCGGGTCCGCAGAGTCCCCCCTTGCACTGTAAGAGGGAATCCTGCACACTCTGATTTAAATGGGAATGCAGGGAACTCTGATGTTGGGGGGAACCACCTTCCGCAGAGTGAATACACCAAGGCAAGGGTACATTATTGTATTCACTCCCACCTTACACTGGCCTTGTAGCGCTGTCACTGACCTCCTGTCTGGTGCATAATGCAAGGCTAGGTCAGGCCGTCCTCTCCGGGCTCCAGCTTGGCGGCTCTGGTTTTATCCTAGTCTCCTCCCCATAGTCCACACACATTTGACTCTTCCCGTGACCCCCATCCCCGTGGGCAGGGCCGCCATCAGGAATTTTGGGGCCCCTTACACAGCTTCAGGCATGGGCCCCCTGGAGCAGGGAACCAGAGAACCACCGCAAATTGAGAACTGGGGGGCTGCCGCGAATTGAGAAGCGGGGAGTTGCCGCTGCTTATTGAAAACTGGGGCAAGTTGAGAAGTGGGGGGGGTCGGTTGGTTGCCGCAAGTTGAGAGTTGAGAAGCGGGGGGAGGTGCTGCCGTATGTCCCCCCGAGAATTGAGGTCGGGGGGGGCTTTCGGTGACCTCCGGACCCCTTACACGAATGAAAAAAAAGAAAAAAAGGGGGGTTGCCTTCCAGTCCCCTGGGGACCGGAGGGCCCCTTATAAGTAAAAAAAAAAAAAGGGGGGTTGCCATCTGGGCCCCTGTGGACCTCAGGGCCCCTTACATGTGTTATGCCTGTACCCCCCTGATGGCGGCCCTGCTGGCGGGCTCTCACTCTGGACTCCTCTCTAGGCTCCCTCTCAGACTGCAGACATAATACAGGAGATGGTCCGAGACTGAGGACATGGTACAGGAGACGGTCAGACACTGAGGACATGGTACAGGAGACGGTCAGAGACTGCAAACATGATACAGGAGACGGTCAGAGACTGCAGACATGATACAAGTATTGGTTCAAGGCTGTGGACATCATACAGGAGATGGTCAGAGACTGCAGACATGATATAGGAGATGGTCAGAGACTGAGGACATGATACAGGAGATGGTCAGAGACTGAGGACATGATACAGGAGATGGTCAGAGACTGCAGACAATGATACAAGAGGTATTGAGAGATTGCAGACATGATACAAGTATTGGTTCATGGCTGCAGACAGAATACAGGAGGTGGTTAGTGGCTGCGGACAGGATACAGGAGGTGGTTAGTGTCTGCGGACAGGATACAGGAGGTGGTTAGCGTCTGCAGACAGGATACAGAAGTTAGTTAACAGCTGCGGACAGGATATAGGGGGTGGTTAAAGGCTGCGGACAGTATACAGGAGGTTGTTAGAGATTGTGGACTTTAAAATCTCATCAGGCACTGCTGCTCATCTGGTAACTGCTTTCTATGCAGTAAAACCAGGGACTCTTCCAACCTACCCATCCCTTGCTAGTATATTTCAACTCTTACCAGACTCCAGAGAGCCATGGAGTCAGCAGATGCCATTCTACCAGGAGTGTGAAACCTAAAACACTGCTCCCCATAAACTAGAACACATGACCATAAAACAGCACCCTGCAGAGGTGCACTCACAGTTTTCCTGCCATTTGGATACTAGAACTTTAGCCTACCTAGACTGATATCTCCCCATTAGAGGAATCTTGCGGCATAACGAATATTAATGGCCGGCCAATCAGCAGTATAGGCAGGGGAGGGCTGGGCCAGGGGGAAGGGTGGCAATTGCCTCCCAGGCCGCCCTAACTTATGTTCAAAATGGCTGGCAGCCGCTGCCCGCTACCATTTTCTTTTTTATTCTGGTCTAGGAAGTTGGGCCATGGCCTGGCGACCGACCACTAGCTGTTGCATTCCGGGAGTTGTAGTCCGCACTCAAGCTTCTGGTGGGTGGAAAACACAGCAGCGCAGAGGAAACTACAACTCCCTGGGACCGGATTCTTGGAAGCAGGCAGAGGCAGGGCGTGCCAGGGAGTCGGGACGCAGGGCTGCAGGGCTGGGTGCTGGCTGTAACTTGACCCCAGGATCAGGAGCGTTACCCCCCCAGGAGACCGTGGCGTGCAAGGACCTGCTGAGCTGAGATCGCTGAGGTGAGGTGAGCAACCCTGACACCCCTAGCTGACCCCCCATCTCCCCCCCATGTAACCTGCCCCAGTGATCAGGCTGCATTGATGGGCACTGGATTTGGCTGCACTGATGGGCACTGGTGAGGCTGCATTGAAAAAACAGGTGGGCCATGGATGGTGAGCTGATTCGGCGGTTCAATGGGCCACTTGACTGGACTTGCCCCCCAGGCCTAGGGCCGCCAGCCCTCCCCTGAGTATAGGTCACTCCTGCAGGAGGTCTGGAAGCTGCATGAATGTTTGTGGTGGCCACCTGGGTTCTCAATTAGACTAGAGTCTAATTTTAGTGGTGTTTAGAAGATGCGTGTATTTACTGTTGATAATTTTGAAAGTGATTTTATAGGTGGACAATATTAAATAATCTCAATTAATCTGGTAGCTCCTCCTTGATAAATTCTTTGAAAATTCTCTTTTTTTACCCCTTTTTTATGTGCACTCGCAGTGTGCAGGAGCACAGACTCACAGTCTCCCACTCACAACAGCGGCAGCCTTCAGCTTCGGCTAGGCTCCTGGGCTGGCACGGTGTGGCGGTAACATCTTCACTCCGTGCCGTGCCGCACAGCCTGCTCTGCCAGACCCGCCCACTGGGGCAGAGCGCAAGCGAATACATGATCAGTTTGGATTGACTCTGGTAGCTTTATTTCCTCACACAGGGAGGGTGGGTGGGAAGCTTTCTACCTCGTGAGTGATGGAGGAAGTGAGAAAAACGTTTTTCTCACTTCCTCCATCACTCACGAGGTAGAAAGCTTCCCACCCACCCTCCCTGTGTGAGAGGAAATAAAGCTCTACGTTGGAGTGATACACTATGGTGGCTTTCTTTTCTATTGGCAAATCGAATCCGGGCTATATGGAGAGGACTGGTGTATAATCCTAGTGGAGCAACACAGATTCTAGCCACTCTTAGAGACCCTGGCAGGGGAATACAGCCATCTGCTTTCACTGATCTCTGAAGGGATCAGGTGTTCCGGTAAGCGGCAGTAAACTCTAATGGTGGTGGAATTTCTGTCTATTAGACTAACAGCACTTTTTCATCTGGTGTTTTGAGTTTGGAGTCACCAACAGTGGATCAATGAGATCTTCATTCATTTATGTTATTCTGTCAGACACTTTTTTTTTGATAATTTATTTCCCATACACAGGATTCCCTTTTTTTCTAAATAATGTCAATTATTTATTTAGTCATTTTTTCTGACAACCTGTATATATTGTTTGCTTGTATTGTCATAGATTGAGTTCTGGATAATCCTTTATCACTATAAGGATTTTTGTTTATTTTTTGCGCAGCTTTTTTAAGTTTATTTGTTTCTATTGTGTGCGTCTCACATTTAAGTTGCAGCATTTGTCACATATACAGATAGTTTTTTTCTAAGACAGCGCAGTATACACCTTAATTTAGTCTTCCAATACCAGCCCAGGAGACGGGACTTCTGATTACAGATGCCGCAGAGTAAAAGGGAGATTCTCCTGTATGTAATCTGATGGCGCTCGTCCCGCCCCCTCCTTGTCCCCTCCGAGGCAGCGCTGATAAATACGGTATATATGTTTTGTGGCCCTGGAGGGCCACAAAAGAGATATATATGTAGCGGGTATGTACTATTTAGGCGCAGCATCTGGGTGGTAGTATGACCCAGATGCACTAATTGGTAGAGTAGGGCTGTGTTCTATTTGTGTGAGGACATCAGTGGTGTTCAGTTCCCTGCGGCTCAGTAGGTGGCGCTGTCACTTTGGGCCGGGGTTGAACCACCACTGCAGTGCCGTACCCTTTGTGACCTCTCGCGGCAGCTGTATGGCGGGGCGGGGAACCCGCTGGGCTTGCTGGGAGAGGGTATAAGGGGGGCGGACATCTTCACCACGAGGTCCGAGTCCCAGGCACCTTTAGCCTGAGGGCTGCTGTCCGTGATCGGTGTGCAGGCGCCCTTGGCCTGTACATGTGGAGTTCGTGTTCCATCCGAGACACCTTCGGTCTGGGGTGAGGTACTTAACTGGAGGCCTGGGGCCCAGTACCTTCCACTGGGTCCCGCGAGGGAGGGATCATCCTAAGGTGCCCCGGTTGTTGGGCGCCTGAATCCAGGGCGTAAGGGACCAGAGAGGGGATCCTCCCGAAGAGCTGGTACAGCATATTGCCAGTGCCGGGTGGACCTCTGGAGACCGTCCGGATGGATGCCTTTCCCGAACAGGGGCCAATTCATAAGGGAAGGTGGTTCATGTTCTATGGCCGATGGCAGCAGTCCATCTAATCAACTCAGGTCGGTGGCAGAGACCTGCTCTCAGGCCTGTGGCAGGGGCCTCAACAGTTCACCCGGTCGGTGGCAGCGACTATTCTCACGGTCGGTGGCAGAGACTGTGCGCCAAGCCTATTTGCACTAGAAGGAATAAGAATCCATTGTGCCTGGACCTACTCGTATCCACACCCTGTCTGTTTATTCAAAAGTTCAACTGATGCTGTTCACTTGTCAAGAAGAATAAAGGAGTGTTGGACTTTTTATGGTGTGGGGCTCTATTACTGACAGTCAAACTTTCACAGGAGAAGCAGAGGCTCCATCCTGAACTCAGGCCCGAAGGTAAAATAAGTGTTGGCTTTCACCTCGGCTTGTTAGAGGATATGGGCAGTAGTGAACCTCATCCTCATCCCGCATACCCCTAGACAAGCCAGCCGTTTTATTCACAAGGGGACGGGGGGGTGAGGCCGCTACACATATATATATATATATATATATATATATATATATATATATATATATAGCACTACCCTCAGTTAAGAGAGCTGCTGGTATTGTTTTGGGCCTGTACCGTACTGCTGTCAACCCCAAGAAACTGGCTCTGATCCTCCACTGACACAGCTGTAACAAATGGGATTGTGGAACCCACTAGCTATAGGAACCACAATACCGCAATAGGGCATACAGTCACAGTTCAAAATTGGTTTTCCTGTGTTAGCCGTCTCCAGTAGCAGTCGATACTCCACACAATGTGTTTGCTTAACCACAAAAGTATTTTTACTGAATAAGAAATGCCAGGTTAAACAATTATGTGGTTTACTTATGCAGAGCCCTGCATAAGTTAAAGTTATAAACATATAGCAGTACATGGATGTAATAAAATCTTATTACACACTAAATGTCTTTGAATAAACTATGCTCGCAAGCTCCCCCCCAGCAGGCAATATGGCGCCCAAATAATGTCACCGTGAGTTCCAGTCAGGCCTGACTACTTTCAAACACAGTTACTCCAATAGAAGGCATCTTCGCTAGCAACTGTTGGTGCACATAATCTTTATAATCCAAGGGATATCAAAAGTTAGCTGAACTTCTGCTATGCTTTAGGGCGTGAAGTCACAAGTAATAAAATGCCCAACTTCAACTACGCAGTTACTGCACAACACACTGTCCCCTGGTGCGTAGCGCACTGCTCTGACGGCGGTGAGCCCTAAACAAAAGATCACGGGCCTACTAAACAGTTAAGAGTCCTGGACAAGTGCCCTCTCACCCGACCAGGCCCAGTCCGTTCGGCTGGTTCTGTTGCTGGTGCTCCGGCACACGATCTCTCCACCACCCATAGTCTCCGGTCCCTCAGACAACCGTATGGAAGTTGATAGATGGGTCGACTCTTGGATGCTCCGAGATGTCAGTAGGCTCTCCGGATGGGATTCCTCTCCTTCCGACAGGCAGGCTTTCCGGAATCTGCAGGCCCAGGCTCTACGGCCTAGACGGACACAACAGGCCTCAACACAGGCTATGACTTGCTGGGCGGGTGATGTCCGAAGAGAGCGCGTGTTGCTCCTCCTTCCCCTTAAAAAACCATCCCCAGCAGACCTTGCGCCGGGCAATGCACCGTGGGCGTACAGCTGCACTGTGGGTACAGTAGTCTATATAACATCCACGGCATTGGAGTCCATCTCTCCCTGTACCACAAGTCCCACCATGCACCTTTCTCAAGGTTAAACAGTAGCCAATCTATTGTCCAATAGTGATGAGCCGAACACCCCCGGGTTCGGTTCGCACCAGAACCCGTGAACGGACCGAAAGTTCGTACGAACATTAGAACCCTATTAAATACAATGGATGCGAACGTTCGAATTCTAAAGTGCTAATTATAACGACTATTATGCATGTTATTGTCCTAAAAAGGGTTTGGGAACCCGGGGTCTGCACCAGGGGACATGTATCAATGCAAAAAGAAGTTTTAAAAACGGTCGTTTTTCGGGAGCAGTCATTTTAATGATGCATAAAGTGAAAAAAAAAAGTCAAATATTCCTTTAAATATCGTACCTGGGGGGTGTCTAAAGTATGCCTGTGAAGTGCCACGTGTTTCCCGTGTTTAGAACTGTCCCTGCACAAAATGACACTTCTAAAGGAAAAAAAAGCCATTTAAAACTGCTTGCGGCTTTAATGTAATGTCTGGTCCCGGTAATATGGATGAAAATCTTTAAGAAAAATGGCATAGCTACCCCATGACCCCCCCCCCCCTACCGCAGCCCATTACCAGCCCCTTTGGGTCTTGTATGGATATTAAGGGGAACCCCGCACATAAAATAAAAAAGGCCCTATATACTCTGAACAGCCGTATACAGGACAGGGACTGTAGGTTTGTTCTTATGTAGAATCTGTTTGTAATTTTGAACAGGTACATTGTTTAAGTGTAGCTCCAGCCCAAAAATCTATTTTTAAACTTTTTGGAAAACATAGGTAAGGGTTATCACCCCTGTAACATTTGTTTTGCTGTCTGTGCCCCTGTTCAGAACATTTCACCTCACTTTCCGTCCCAATGACAACTGTTTTTGAAATGTGGTGTTTTTCTTGAAACAAGGATTGGTGATAAAGCATCAGTACAGAGGAGACACCTTTCTCCCATATTAATTCTTACAGGAGAGAATTTTCCTTCCAAGGGGTAGATTTCCTCTCACTTCCTGTTGTCTTCCTGCGTTTGCAAGTAGGAGTCGTTTGTAAGTTGGATGTTTGAAAGTAGGGACCTGCCGTATATACTCTGCAGAAATAGGCCCCTTAGTTGTTGGTGTTGGCACAACACTGTAAGCACTCACAGTTACTCTTGGTTGGTGCTGGAACGCCCTGCTGTCAACTATTATATCAGGAATTTTAATTACATATAATTGTTGAACAGTGGTAGTAAAAATTGGGCCTTTGATGGTGGTGCTGGTGCCACAACACTGTAAGCCCTGACAGTTACTCTTGGTGGGTGCAGCAATGGGCCCTGCTGTGAATTATTAGATCAAGAATTGTAATTGCATGCCCCTGTTGAACAGGGGCTGAAAAATTGGGCCTTTCGTGGTGGTGGTGGTGGTGTTGCCACAACACTGTAAGCCCTCAGAGTTACTCTTGGTGGGTGCAGGAATGGGCCCTGCTGTGAATTATTAGATCAAGAATTGTAATTACATGCCCCTGTTGAACAGGGGCTGAAAAATTGGGCCTTAGGCACTGGTGGCACAACACTGCAACCCCTCACAGATACTGTACTTGGAGCACAGCAATGAGCCCTGTTGCAAAGTATTGCTTCAAAAATTGTAATTACACGCCCCTGTTAAACAGGGGCTGAAAAATTGGGCCTTAGCCACTGGTGGCGGCACCCATAAACAAAAATGATCTTCCAAGCTATCATCATCAATCGTATCATTGAGGACTCGGAGGAGGAGGATAGCCAGTCAACATAACAGCACAGGCACTCAGCATCAGCATCAGTCTTGAAGGGATGTGACATGTTAAAATCAATTAGTCTGTTATATCAGCATCAGGTGTGTGGTAGCTGGTGGTGATCCAAGACTGGTTCATCTTGATGAAAGTCAGTCGATCAACCGAGTCGGTGGACAGGCGCACCCTGTGATCCATGACAAATCCTCCAGCAGCACTGAATGTGCGTTCCGAAAGAACGCTGGATGCAGGACAGGCCAGTAGCTCAATTGCATACTGTGCAAGCTCTGGCCAGTGATCCATCCTCAAGACCCAGTAAGCCAGAGGATTTTCGGTGGGGAAGGTGTCCAAGTCTGACCTTGCCCCTAGATATTCCTGCACCATGTTTATCAGACGCTGGTTGCTGGAACCGATCATACTTTGGGGCTGCGGACTAAAGAATTGTCTGAACGCATCGGTCAGACGGCCACCTTCCCCACCGCTCCTTCTTTGACTGGCCGAAGCCTCAGCAACTCGTTGTCCAGGACCAGGAGTTTGTAACCTCCCAGTCTCTAGGAACGCGTTGCACAGATCCTCCTGATCCTCCTCCTCCTGATCCTCCTGATCCTCCTCCTGATCCTCCTCCTCCTGATCCTCCTGATCCTCCTCCTCCTGATCCTCCTCCTCCTCCTCCTCCTCCTGATCCTCCTCCTCCTGATCCTCCTCCTCCTCCGGTACCGCCGCCACCACCCATACCGCCATCGGTACTACCACACAGACCGCCACCACTACCACCAGCAGTACCATTACACAGGCCCACCAATAAGCACTGCCATAATGTCCCAAAGGGTTTACACACCTGAGGAGGCATATGCCATTCTTGCCATGTCGGATGATGAGAGCAGCGGGGAGCTCCCATTATCCGATTCTGGTTCGGAATACGAGCCAGTGGAGGATAGTGGCTCAGAGTCCGAGTCCCCGGAGGAAACCGTCCCTCCCAAAAGAATGCGATCGGCACCAAGATCAGCACCAAGATCAGCACCAAGATCAGGAGAACTGCCCACCACCAGCAGCGCCATACCCCAGGAAGAGGAGCCCAGTACAAGCAATGGAAATGCACGCCCAACCCGAAGAATCCTGCCCCAATCCTACCTTCCCGATGCCCTGGCAAACCCCTTATGGTTGCCTGCCAACTCAGGATCCGCTATCATCCCCCCTTTCACCGCACAGCCAGGTGTGCAGCCCGACACTACAAATTTTTCTAAATTTGATTATTTTTGTTTATTTTTCCCACAAGATTTGCTGCAGAATATAGTGGATCAAACGAATCTGTATGCATCCCAATTTATTGCTGCCAACCCCAATTCTTCCTACGCCCGCATGTTCCAGTGGCGGCGTCTAACATTGGAGGAATTTAAATTATTTTTGGGCCTTATGTTCAATATGGGGCTTACAAAAAAGAACGAAGTCCATTCATATTGGTCCAAACGCCCCATCCAACACATGCCCATATATTCCGCTGTCATGTCCAGGAAAAGATACGACATGATTATGCGCTTTCTCCACTTCAATGACAATTCACAGTGCCCTCCCCGAGATCATCCCAACTACGACAAATTGTACAAGATACGCCCCCTAATCAATGCCTTTTCCCAGCGATTTGAAGACGTTTTCATCCCAGACCAAAAAATTTGTGTGGACGAGTCCCTCGTACATTTCACCGGCCGACTGCAGTTCAAGCAGTACATACCAAGCAAGAGAGCCAGGTATGGGTTAAAATTAAATAAATTATGTGATTGAGCCACTGGATACGTCTGCAAATTCAGGATCTACGAAGGCAAAGACTCTCAGCTCCAGCCCCGTGATTGCCCCACATATATTGGAACCAGTGGGAAAATTGTCTGGGAGTTGGCATACCCCCTGTTCGGAAAAGATTACCATTTATATGTTGATAATTATTATACCAGCCTGCCCCTTTTTCGCCACCTTTACAGTAAACAAACCCCGGCCTGCGGTACCTTCAAAAAGATTCCCACAAAATTTATTGACAAAAAAATTGCGACCTGGAGAATCGACATCCATGAGTAACGAGGAGGTGTTGGCCATGAAGTGGAGGGACAAGAAAGATGTCCACATCCTCTCTACGATCCACAATGACACCATGGTGGAGATCCCAAGAAGACGCGGCTCCATTGTAAAGCCTGAATGTGTCCACGACTACAATTTGTACATGGGGGGGGGGTGGATTTAAACGACCAGATGCTACAGCCCTACTTATCAACCAGAAAGTCCCATTATTGGCAGAAAAAGTTGCATTTCACCTGTTTCACATGGCCCTTTTTAATTCGTTTGTCTGCTACCAAAAAGCAACTCAAAATCACTGACTCCACTACCTCCAATATATCGAAGATATCATCGATAGGATAGGATAGGACACCTCTGCCTGCTACCTGGACCTGTGCTTTGGCTGTGCTCTGGCTGTGCGGACAGTATCTCTGCCTGTGCGAACTATGGACAGTATTCCTGCCTGCTGCCTGGATGATTGCTTTTGCTGTCGCTGACCTCATCCCTGCCTGCTGCCTGGACCGATGCTCTCCTCTGTGGACCACTGCACTTCTAAAACCACAGGTAATCTTTTGTTATTTGGTATGTACCTGCTATGTGTTAGATATATGAAGGGCCTTCAAAAATGTGATCGGTAGTCAGAAAATGATATGTGCAATTAATGCTGCTAGAATGCCTGGAGGTGCTACTTGGATGTTGGGCCTCTGTATGTGGCCAGGCTGTGTAAAAGTCTCAAACATGTGGTATCGCCATACTCAGGAGGAGTAGCAGAATGCATTTTTGGGTGTAATTTTTGCTATGTACATATTATGTGTTAGAAATATCTTATAAATTGACAACTTTGTGTAAAAAAAAATGCATTTTAATTTTTTCTCCACATTTTCCAAAACCTTCTGGAAAAAAATGAACCGTTCAAAAGACTCATAATGCTTCATAGATTATACGTTGGGGTGTGTGCTTTCAAAAATGGGGTCATTTTGTGGAAAATTCTATTGTCCTGGTGCTCCAGGGCCTTCAAAATTGTAATAGGTGGTTGAGAAAGGATATGTGCGATTTATGCTTGTAGAACGCCTGAAAGTGGTACTTCAATGTTGGGCCTCTGTATATGGCCAGGCTGTGTAAAAGTCTCACACATGTGGTATCGCTATACTCAGGAGGAGTAGAAGAATGCATTTTGGGGTGTTATTTTTGCTATGTATATGCTATGCGTTAGAAATATCTTATAAATGGACAACTTTGTGTAAAAAAAAAATGCATTTTCATTTTTTCTCCACATTTTCCAAAACCTTCTGGAAAAAAATGAACCGTTCAAAAGACTCATAATGCTTCATAGATTATACGTTGGGGTGTGTGCTTTCCAAAATGGGGTCATTTTGTGGAAAATTCCATTGTCCTGGTGCTCCAGGGCCTTCAAAAGTGTAATAAGTGGTTGAGAAAGGATATGTGCGATTTATGCTTGTAGAACGCCTGAAAGTGCTACTTCAATGTTGGGCCTCTGTATATGGCCAGGCTGTGTAAAAGTCTCACACATGTGGTATCGCTATACTCAGGAGGAGTAGCAGAATGTATTTTGGGGTGTAGTTGCAATTATGCATATGCTGTGTGAGAGAAAAAAACTGTTAATATGACCAGTTTGTGTAAAAAAAAAAAAAAAAAAAAAAAAATTAAATTTTCCCAAGAATTGTGGGAAAAAAATACAACTTCAAAAAACTTACCACGCCTCTTAGTAAATACCTTGGACTGTCTACTTTCCAAAAAGGGGTAATTTTGGGGTATTTGTACTTTCCTCGCTTGTTAGTGTCTCAAGAAATGAGATATCCCTTCAGTACATCAGGCGTGATCAGATGTGATACATTTTCAGTGATTGCCACCATAGTTTGTAGACTCTATAACTTTCACAAAGACCAAATAATATACACTAATTTGGGTTCATTTTACCAAAGATATGTAGCCGTATACATTTTGGCACAAATTTATGAAGAAAAATTACTTATTTGCAAAATTTTACAATAGAAACTAAAAAAAAGTGGTTTTTTTAAAAAAAATTGCTGTTTTTTTGCTTATATCGCAAAAAAATAAAAAACCCAGTGGCGATTAAATACCACCAAAAGAAAGCTCTATTTGTGAGAAGAAAATGATAAAAAATACAGTGTAGCATGACTAAGTAATTGTCAGAGTGTGAGAGTACTGAAAGCTGAAAATTGGTCTGGGCGGGAAGGTGCATAAGTGCATGGTATTGAAGTGGTTAAAGATGGTTGATGATCAATGCTTTAGCACAGTATAGCACAAGGAGAATTTCCCTCACTGTCCTTCCCTGTCCCTAGAAACAAGGATTAGCACAGTGAAAGAAACTGACACTCTCCCTACCTATAGTTTTCTGTCCCTAGAAAAAATGTTTTTTTAAAGATGGTTGATGATCAATGCTTTAGCACAGTATAGCACAAGGAGAATTTCCCTCACTGTCCTTCCCTGTCCCTAGAAACAAGGATTATCACAGTGAAAGAAACTGACACTCTCCCTACCTATAGTTTTCTGTCCCTAGAAAAAATGTTTTTTTAAAGATGGTTGATGATCAATGCTTTAGCACACTATAGCACAAGGAGAATTTCCCTCACTGTCCTTCCCTGTCCCTAGAAACAAGGATTAGCACAGTAAAACACACTGACACTCTCCCTACCTATCCTTCTCTTTCCCTAAACTAAAGGAATCCAGGTTAAGCAAGAAAAAAAAATGTCACTGTCCCTGCCTATGCTTCTCTTTCCCTGCTCCGGAACACACTACACTAGGCCGCCGTGCTGGCGGCCTTTTATAGTGTGGGGCGTGTACTAAACACCCTCAGCAATAATTGGCCACAGGCATCCTGCCTGTGGCCAATCATTGCTCTCCTCGCTGCCGGCGCTGTGATTGGCCAAGCATGCGGGGTCACAGTGCATGCTTGGCCAATCACAGCGCCTGGATGACACTGCGATGGCGTAGTGCATTGTGGGCCGTTCGCGTCACTCGAATTAGGCGCGAACGGCCCAAATCGTTCGATCTTCGTCGAACGATCGAACAGCCGATGTTCGAGTCGAACGTATGTTCGGCTCGAACACCGAGCTCATCCCTATTGTCCAATAGAACTCCGGAGGGATCTGGGTTCACTTGCATACAAAAGTAGTCTTTATCGCATACCATAAAGTGACACCCCGCTACACATTTTAGAAAAAAAATATATATATATATATATATATATATATATATACACACACATACATATATATATATATACACACATACATATATATATATATATATATACACACACACACACACACACACACACATACATATATATATATATATATATATATATATATATATATATATATATATATACACACACACACACACACACACACACATACACACACACAAACACAAATTACCAGGGGGGCTGCAATTGGCCCACGAGTCAGACTTTGGAATGCCTGCTCTAGGTAGTTCATTGATCTTCCTGTCATTCAGTAACTGTCTGCCCGTATTGTAGGTACAGGCAGACGGCTACACAGACAGTCTGCAGGACCTTTGATAGCAGAAAACAAAAACTCCTGCGCATGAGTGAAAAACCAGACAGTCTGTATATCACAATGGTGTATATCACTGGCCTTGCTGCCCTCAGGGATAGGGGTATCCTAACGAAAACGACAAAGAGAAAAAAGAAGGGCGCACCAGCCTTGGGTGGATTTTATTAAAAATAAATAAAAGAATACTACTTACAAACGTACGTGGATAATTCACAATAAAAAAATTCCACAAGGAGCAGCAATGCGTCTGAACCGAACCCACTCCAAAGAGTCACAGAGGAATTTACGGGGATCACTGCCGGCTTACGCGTTTCGAAGACGAGTCTTCTTCATCAGAGCCCAGCCCAGCTGGGCTCTGAGAAAGAAGACTCATGACATACACCATTGTGAAATACAGCTGGCCAGTGACATACATCATTGTGATAAACAGCTGGGCTCTGAGGAAGAAGACTCATCTTCGATACGCGTAAGCCGGCAGTGATCCCCGTCAATTCCTCTGTGACTCTTTGGAGTGGGTTCGGTTCAGACGCATTTGCTGCTCTTTGTGGAATTTTTTATTGTGAATTATCCACGTACGTTTGTAAGTAGTATTCTTTTATATTATTTTTTTTAAATCCACCCAAGGATAATGCACTAGGCTGGTGCCCCCTTCTTTTTTCTCTTAGTCGACAGTTTGCAGGAGCCTGACACTGCGCCTGCGTTCTACTGATTACAGGTGCAATGTTTTACAGGTGCCTAAAAAATAAAAAAAATAATCATAAATGCACATTTTTTACCTGCAAAAAAATGTGCATTTATTTTTTTAATTTTTTAAAGGCGAACTTATCCTATAATTTTTGCAGTCGTTCCTCATAACTGAGGTCCTGACGAGGAAAGCGTAGGGTCACTTCTCCCTTAATACCTTCCAGATTGGGCACAAGACGGCAAGGCCGCATTCTGTCCCCTCTCAGCAGACACTGTTGGTTCGGCTGGAACCTACTTCTTCATGTTATTGAAAACTGAGTATGCCTGGCTGGGTAGCTGTCCCACCGGGTTATTGTGAACTGTTGATGCCTTACTTCAATATTAGTTTTCTATTGCATACTTCCCAACCGTCCCGGATTGCCCGTGAAAGTCCCGCTGTGGGAGGTCTGTCCCATGTCCCGGCACTTTCATTACGGGACACCTTCATTCCGGGACAATACAATGTCCCGGAAATGCCCCCTTGGCCGATCTGATGCCCCCTAAAAAATGCCGCCGCATCGCCGCTGTCCCTCACTAGTTCTGTCCGAGGCCCGCTTTATTTCACCCCCAGACGCTGCCTGCCTCACTGCAAAAACAACCGGTTGCTAGACACGGCCCGCCTGGCGTCTAACAATCAGTGACGTCACAACAAGGAGGAGAGCTGAGCCCCAGCATTCAGAACGAGCCTGAGGAGGCCGGGTCTTCCCTGAAGGCTGTTCCTGCTGCTGGAAGAAAGGTAGGAGAAATGCTCCCTGCCCCGAGAAAGCTCATGGTCACTCTGCTCCCTCCCATACACTGCCCCCTCCAGTCATGCTGTACAGTCCCCCCCCATACTGTCCTCCACTAACGCCCATTATATTGCCCTCCAATACCACCCCCTCCCATCATACTGCCCTCCACTGCCCCCTCCCATTTTACTGCCCTCCACTAACCCCCCTCCCATTATACTGCCTTCCACTATCACCCCTGCCATCATACTGCCCTCCCTCCCATTATACTGCCCTCCACTGCCACCCCTCCCATTTACATTATACTGCCCTCCACTTCCCACCTCCCATCATACTGCCCTCCGCTACCACCCCCTCCCATCATACTGCCCCCTCCCATTATACTGCCCCCCACTGCCACCCCTCCCATTTACATTATGCTGCCCTCCACTGCCCCCTCCCATTATACTACCCTCCACTGCCACCCCTCCCATTTACATTATACTACCCTCCACTACCTCCCTCCCATTATACTGCCATCCCTCCCATTTACATTATACTGCCCTCCACTGCCTCCCTACCATTATTCACTGCTCCCTCCCATACACTGCCCCCCTCCAGTCATGCTGTACAGTCCCCCCATACTGCCCTCCACTACCCCAGCCCCTCCCATTATACTGCCCTATACTACCCCCCTCCCTTCATACTGCCCTCCGCTACCACCCCCTCCCATCATACTGCCCCCTCCCATTATACTGACCTCCACTGCCACCCCTCCCATTTACATTATACTGCCCTCCACTACCTCCCTCCCATTATACTGCCCTCCACTGCCACACCTTCCATTTACATTATAGTGCCCTCCACTGCCACCCCTTTCATTTACATTATACTGCCCTCCACTGCCACCCCTTCCATTTACATTATACTGCCCTCCACTGTCACCCCTCCCATTTACATTATACTGCCCTTAACTACCCCCCTATTATACTGCCCTCCACTGCCACCCCTTCCATTTACATTATACTGCCCTCCACTGCCCCCTCCCATTATACTGCCGTCCACTGCCACCCCTCCATTTACATTATACTGCCCTCCACTACCCCCTCCCATTATGCTGCCCTCCACTACCCCCTCCCATTATACTGCCCTCCACTGCCACCCCTCCCATTTACATTATACTGCCCTCCACTACCCCCCTCCCATCATACTGCCCTCCACTGCCCCCCTCCTATTATACTGCCCTCCGCTAACCCCCTCCCATCATACTGCCCTCCCATCATACTGCCCTCCCTTCCATCATACTGCCCTCCACTAACCCCCCTCTCATTATACTGCGCTCCACTACCACCCTCTCCCATCATACTGCCCTCCACTACCACCTCCTTCCATCATACTGCCCTCCACTGACACCCCCTCCCATCATACTGCCCTCCACTGACACCCCCTCCCATCTTACTGCCCTCCACTAACCCCCCTCCAATTATACTGCCCTCCACTACCACCCCCTCCCATCATACTACCCTCCACTACCCCCCTCTCATCATACTGCCCTCCACTACCACCCCCTCCCATGATACTGCCCTCCACTACCACCCCCTCCCATGATACTGCCCTCCACTACCACCCCTCCCATCATACTGCCCTCCACTAACCCCCCTTCCCATTTTACTGCCCTCCACTACCACCTCCTCCCATCATACTGCCTTCCACTGCCACCCCTCCCACTGCCACTCCTCCCATCATACTTCCCTCCACTGCCACCAACTCCCATCAAAAACTGTAAAAAAAACTCTAAAAAATAAAATATAATGGTAAAAAAACAATTAAAAAAAACAAAAATTAAAAACTACTAATCCCATCCACTGCCCTACTGACCACGTCCACTGCCCTGCTGAACACGTCCACTGCCCTACTGACCACATCCACTGCCCTACTGACCACGTCCACTGCCCTGACTGACACCATTCACAGTCCACACTAACACCACTGGCGGAACTACCAGCAAAGGTTGCACTTGCGTCTGGGCCCTGGCCTTCTGCCACCATGGCAGGGCCCAAGACTGCAGGACTGCACACCATGTGAAAGTGATCCGCTGTGGGACCATGAAGGGTGGTGGGATCAGTGGGAAGGGCTCTGGGCTCGGAGGGAATGGCCCAGGCCGGAGGTCGGGGGGCCCTTCATGGTTTCTTGCACCAAGGCCCTGAAGGTTCTAATTACACCTCTGCTGCACCCTGTATATAGCTCTTCCCAGTACCCTGCACTCTGTACACAGCTCATCCCAAAAGCCTGCACTCTGTACACAGCTCATCCCAAAAGCCTGCACTCTGTACACAGCTCATCCCAAAACCCTGCACTCTGTACACAGCTCATCCCAAAACCCTGCACTCTGTACACAGCTGGGGTTTGTATGTATCCATGAGACTCTTGCTTGTGGAACAATAATAAAAGCATATTTTATAGGTACAAGGGAGCCCAAGTTTTTTTTAATGATGCCAATTAAGCTCCTCCCACTGTCAGAAGATTGACCACACCCACATTTGCTGCAGTGCGCTATGCAAGGTTACTTCCTTCCTCAAGTGTCTCTCATTCTGAAGTTCAAAAGTTGGGAGGTATGCTATTGCAACTGGCTGTGCGACTTATTGCTGCTGCACCCCACCTACATGTTGGTTCCAGAACTATGCAGGAACCATCAGGCAGGAGATCACTCCACCACTGTCCAAGGAATCCCTATCTAACTCTGGAGAACTTGGGTTTCTACAGTAAGGTGACCAGATCTTTAAAATGAAATCCGGGGACATATTTTTTTTTTTACTAGTAATGGCGGCAATCAGCAACTCTCTGCCCATCGCCACCCACCTCACAGCCTGTCAAGTCTTACTCTCCGGGCCCCGGCTACTACCGGGTGGGGAGCGGAGGAAGATCACTCCAAGGAAGGCATAGCGATAAGCAGGCAGGCAGCTGGCTGGGACTTGAGCCAAGGCAGGGGAACATGCGCCTGAAACTGAAGAAATATTCCCTCCTCTCCGTCAAGCACATGATCATCAGAAAGGGGCACAGATAATGAAAAAAATACACCCCCCCCCCCCTAAGCTAGTTGGAGCAGGGGGGGTGGGGGTTTAATTCAGATTTTTTTTTTTAATTCTGCACCGTCTTTGAAATTGGATTTTTTTGGGGGGTGGGGGATGGGAGTGGGATAAAGATTTGTACTACAAGAGAGATTTTTTTGGGGGGTGGGGTGTTGTACTGGAATGGGGGACTGTGTTGGGAGAGAAGATTTGGTGGGTGGAAGTGGATTTATACTGAGAGGGGTATTGGGGGCAAGGAGGGTTTGTGCTCGTTGGGGAAGAGGATCTGTATTAGGAGGGGGAATTGAGGGGTGTGGGAATAGGACTAGGGATTTGGGGGATGGTGGAGAAAGAGGGGGGGTTGTTCTGGGAGGAGCAGAATTTTTATTTTAGTGCTGGATTTTTATTTATTTTTTGCAGGAGAGGGAGTGGGGATTTTTGATGAAAGGATAAAGTGGGGCTGAGTATTGCTTGCTGGGTGAATTTTGCACTCTGATTACCTCTACACTGTGTGTTACACACCCTTGACTCCTGCACTCCTGTTGTCTTCCAGGTTATTTACAATCTTAGTGTATACTCCAAAAAAAAAAAAAAATGCCATGCTCTAAAGTGTTTGGGTTTGGGTTGAAGAAAAGGTTGCAAACCTAATTAGACTGCTGACCCATAAAACTCACTCCCTATGTGGTTGGTATCTTCTTTCATTTGTTAATATAGTGGCATTCCTGCCTAACCATAATTATTCTCAAAAATGTCCCCCACCCCCCCCCTCCACTTACTACTGACTCCTAAAATCTGTCTCACTTACTACGGACCCCTGCACTCTGTGTCATTTTAAGCCACGGCAAATATTCAGCAAACTGAGAACCACACTCAATAATTGATGCGGCACGGTGCAGGTGCCGCACTTTTTACACAGCCGGGGGATTTATAATTTTGCACACAGGCCCACTGCTTTCAGAAAACACCCACATAGTCAGCTTTACTGAGCAGTGCAAGAGGCACCATCTTGTGTCACTCTTGCAGTTTAAGAGCTGAACCCCCCCCCCCCAGAAAAAAAGTAATTATCTACGGCCCTGCTTCATCAGGTTCTCTGAATTTCCCCACACAGTTCGCTATTGTTCCCCACACACTGTGCCGACGTTCCCAATATCCAGTGGTGTTTTTTTTTTTGGGGGGGCTGCATGATGACTGGAGCAGATCAAATACAGGAACCAATCCCCTAGGTGGGAGGGAGAGAAGGAGAAGCGAGCTTTTAGCTGCTGCAGGGAGAGACACCCAGAGGATCAGTCCCTCTAATTGCCCCCTCTATCAGTTCCTCTAATTGCTTTACCAATCACCCCCTCCACTTCACATATCTAATTTCCCTGCTGTGGCCTGGGCCCCGTATAGGAGGACTGGTGCTACCCCCTTATCAGTGGCCCTGTAGACACTCCTTTGCTTCCTCCAGCACTCACCTGCTTGCAGTACTCCACTGGCACACTAATAGTTAATCTATCTCAGCACTCAGTTATATTTAGAGCAAAAGCCTGTCATAGGCAGGAACCCGAGGCCCTTTTGGTGTGCAGACAAAAGTCAGTGTCCAACATACATCCCTGTGGCTACTGATCCCAGTATCACCTCTTTAAGCACTGCCAGCCTCCTGGCTGCAGCTGCCTCTTTCACTAGCCCTCCTGGCTAACTTCCCCACAGTCCTCACAGACTGACACTTTCTCCACAGTCCTCCCAGACTGCACACTCACCTGCTAACCCGGCTGACTTCTCAGGAGATCTCCCAGACGTGCTGACCTGCTCCTGCTGTCCTCACACTTGCTACCATGCTTTCAGGAAAGGATTCCACTGTGTGTTGTAGAGGATCCCTCCAGCACCCGAGCTTCAGGCCCAAAGTCATTCCCCCGCCAGACTAGGGGGCACCCTAAAAGGGCCACTGAAAGCCTGCTCAGCACTCCATCTGCCCCTGCTGTTATGACTCATGGCTATTTATGAGGTGGCCTGCCTCATTCCAGCCCCTTTCTGCTGGGGATTGGCTGGGGCCCTCGTAAAACATTCCAAACAGCCCCTCCTAGCTTTCACCCACTGCATCTGCAAGCTTCCTCAAGGTTCCAGAAAACAGGGGGTGGCACCAGAGATGCTGGTTGCTGAGTCATCCAGCCTCCCTGAGTCACTCAACGCTGACACAGATTCAATCCAGGCCTGGCTCTCAGCCAAACCAAATTCATTTTTCGTACATCACAGGACACAGAGCCCTGTTAATTACTTAGTGGGTTATATGTCACCATCAGGTGATTGGACACTTGCACACCCTAATAACAAGAGAAGTTCCCCTGTATATAACCCCTCTCATATGGAGAGTACCTCAGTTTTTTCGCCAGTGTCTAAGGTGTTGGTGATGGTAAAGAATGTGCCAAGAAGAAGCTCTGCTGAGGATCCCTGCGGGGGTTAAGTAGCTACACGGATCCATCCAAGAGGGCCAGAAAAAATGTCAAAATGGATGGTACCCAGGCCTTGTGGAAGAGCAAGGTTTTGCCTGTAATGTCTCTCTTGTAGGACTGGACTCTGGGATCCAGCACTTTGTGCACGTATTAAAAATTCCCAAAGGTTTCTGGCAGAGTGCTCTACAGACCACAACAACCAAAAAAAGAGGGTAGAATACCATCAGACCAAACCAAATAATGGATGGCGGAATCCTCAACAAAATCCCCATGGTAATCAATATTTTCAGCCTAGTCAGAGTAGGAATCGGAGGGATAATTCATATCCAGGTACTTTTAGAGGGAACAGACCCCCCACAACTCCAAGAAACCACCATAATGCATATTCCTACCCTCAGGGAAGACAGCCCAACATGGAATATAATGGAAGATACGAGGACCCTTCCCAAAGAAGACCCCAAGAACAATACTATAGAGATGAATCATTCTCATCTCCAGGGGCCTCATGGAGATATGAAGTCCCTGTAGATAATAGGTATGGTTCCCTACAGGATTATTATGAGGATGTAGATGATTATGTAGGATATCAACCTGACTCTCTGGGACCACCCAGAGATAATGAGAGATTGGCCCGCCCGATGGGGGTTCCCCCAGGAGCAGTCCCATTAAGAACTAAGATTAGCAATAATTTTTTTGGGAAAGGCCAAAGCAAAAAAGGAAGGTTAAGAGAGGATGCCGGGAAGGGAGGCGGTACCACTCCAAAGAAAACGAAAATCTAAACTGTGCCGGCATCTTTAATCTGAGTGGTGAACAACAGTCTTAAATTTGCCCCTAATAAATCGCTAAATAAATTTCATACGTTTTTGGACGTTCAGAAATATATTAGACGATTAAATATTAAGAGACATTTTCTATCTATTTTGAATGATCATCAAGCTGTTAATACAGGGAATGTTCAGACAAAAGGTACGGGTCTTAGGAATGCTTCATTGTTCAATCCTCCTAGTAAACCCGCCCCCAGTGTTACTGTGTTTAAAGATTTAGTCCTGAAGGTCTTGCAAAATGCCAGTTTTCGTAAAGCTACTCAGGAAAATATTCAGCAGGGTATAGAGTCCTTCTGTTCAAATAAAAGCTTAATTATCAGACCGGCGGATAAAGGGGGGGGGTTGTCCTGCTAAAGAAGCAGGACTATCTTGAACAAATGGATAATCTCTTATCGGATAGAGAGACCTATTATCCTTCTTAAAAAAGATCCCACTAATGCATATAAAAAATTGATCAAGAGTATAGTACAAGAGGGATATAGGAAGGGCATCATAGATCGTAAGGAGCAGGAATATCTAATCCCATTGGTCCCTAATAGTGATGAGCCGAACACCCCCGGGTTCGGTTCGCACCAGAACCCGCGAACGGACCGAAAGTTCGAACGAACATTAGAACCCTATTAAATACAATGGATGCGAACGTTCGAATTCTAAAGTGCTAATTATAACAACTATTATGCATGTTATTGTCATAAATAGGGTTTGGGAACCCGGGTTGTGCACCAGGGGACATGTATCAATGCAAAAAGAAGTTTTAAAAACGGTCGTTTTTCGGGAGCAGTCATTTTAATGATGCATAAAGTGAAAAAAAAGTCAAATATTCCTTTAAATATCGTACCTGGGGGGTGTCTAAAGTATGCCTGTGAAGTGCCACGTGTTTCCCGTGTTTAGAACTGTCCCTGCACAAAATGACACTTCTAAAGGAAAAAAAAGCCATTTAAAACTGCTTGCGGCTTTAATGTAATGTCTGGTCCCGGTAATATGGATGAAATTCTTTAAGAAAAATGGCATAGCTACCCCATGACCCCCCCCCTACCCCAGCCCATTACCAGCCCCTTTGGGTCTTGTATGGATATTAAGGGGAACCCCGCACATAAAATAAAAAAGGCCCTATATACTCTGAACAGCTGTATACAGGCGGTGCATACAAGACAGGGACTGTAGGTTTGTTCTTATGTAGAATCTGTTTGTAATTTTGAACAGGTACATTGTTGAAGTGTAGCTCCAGCCCAAAAATCTATTTTTAAACTTTTTGGGAAACATAGGTAAGGGTTATCACCCCTGTAACATTTGTTTTGCTGTCTGTGCCCCTGTTCCGAACATTTCACCTCACTTTCCGTCCCAATGACAACTGTTTTTGAAATGTGGTGTTTTTCTTGAAACAAGGATTGCTGATAAAGCATCAGTACAGATGAGACCCCTTTCTCCCATATTTATTCTTACAGGCGAGAATTTTCCTTTCTCAGGGGTAGATTTCCTCTCACTTCCTGTTGTCTTCTTTCGTTTGCAAGTAGGAGTCGTTTGTAAGTTGGATGTTTGAAAGTAGGGACCTGCCGTATATACTCTGCAGAAATAGGCCCCTTAGTTGTTGGTGTTGGCACAACACTGTAAGCACTCAGTTACTCTTGGTTGGTGCTGGAACGCCCTGCTGTCAACTATTATATCAGGAATTTTAATTACATATAATTGTTGAACAGTGGTAGTAAAAATTGGGGCTTTGATGGTGGTGCTGGTGCCACAACACTGTAAGCCCTGACAGTTACTCTTGGTGGGTGCAGCAATGGGCCCTGCTGTGAATTATTAGATCAAGAATTGTAATTACATGCCCCTTTTGAACAGGGGCTGAAAAATTGGGCCTTTCGTGGTGGTGGTGGCGTTGCCACAAGACTGTAAGCCCTCAGAGTTACTCTTGGTGGGTGCAGCAATGGACCCTGCTGTGAATTATTAGATCAAGAATTGTAATTGCATGCCCCTGTTGAACAGGGGCTGAAAAATTGGGCCTTAGGCACTGGTGCCACAACACTCCAACCCCTCACAGATACTGTACTTGGAGCACAGCAATGAGCCCTATGGCAAATTATTGCTAAAAAAATTGTAATTACACGCCCCTGTAAAACAGGGGCTGAAAAATTGGGCCTTAGCCACTGGTGGCGGCACCCATAAACAAAAATGATCTTCCAAGCTATCATCATCAATCGTATCATTGAGGACTCGGAGGAGGAGGATAGCCAGTCAACATAACAGCACAGGCACTCAGCATCAGCATCAGTCTTGAAGGGATGTGACATGTTAAAATCAATTAGTCTGTTATATCAGCATCAGGTGTGTGGTAGCTGGTGGTGATCCAAGACTGGTTCATCTTGATGAAAGTCAGTCGATCAACCGAGTCGGTGGACAGGCGCACCCTGTGATCCGTGACAAATCCTCCAGCAGCACTGAATGTGCGTTCCGAAAGAACGCTGGATGCAGGACAGGCCAGTAGCTCAATTGCATACTGTGCAAGCTCTGGCCAGTGATCCATCCTCAAGACCCAGTAAGCCAGAGGATTTTCGGTGGGGAAGGTGTCCAAGTCTGACCTTGCCCCTAGATATTCCTGCACCATGTTTATCAGACGCTGGCGATGGTTGCTGGAACCGATCATACTTTGGGGCTGCGGACTAAAGAATTGTCTGAACGCATCGGTCAGACGGCCACCTTCCCCACCGCTCCTTCTTTGACTGGCCGAAGCCTCAGCAACTCGTTGTCCAGGACCAGGAGTTTGTAACCTCCCAGTCTCTGGGAACGCGTTGCACAGACCTTTCTGCAAGGCCTCCCGGAGTTGTCTCATCCTCTGCTCCCTCTGCGACGGTAACATAAGGTCCGCAACCTTACCCTTGTACCGTGGATCAAGGAGAGTGGCCAGCCAGTAATGGTCCCTCTCCTTGATCCGAAGAATACGAGGATCCTTCCGCAGACTTTGCAGGATCAGGGAGGCCATGCAGCGTAGGTTTGCTGAGGCATTCGCTCCGGAGTCCTCTGGGTCACTAAGGACGACATGATCCGCAGCCACCTCCTCCCAGCCACGTACAAGTCCACTGGTTTCTTGGGACTGTAAATCATCCCTAAAAGACTGCTGCTGATGATGCTGAGTGCCAGCCTCCACCTCCATGCTGACACAATCCTCCTCCTCCTCCTCCTCTTCCTGTGCGATGGGTGGGACAGAAGGAACACTGTCTGGGTAAAGGGGGCCTTGAGAGGCAAGGAAGTCCTCCTCTTCCTGCCTCTGTTCTGCCTCAAGTGCCCTGTCCATTATTCCACGCAGCGTGTGCTCCAACAGGTGGACAAGAGGTACAGTGTCACTGATGCATGCACTGTCACTGCTCACCATCCTCGTGGCCTCCTCAAATGGTGCCAGGACAGTGCATGCATCCCTGATCATGCCCCACTGGCGTGGAGAAAAAAAACCAAGCTCCCCTGACCCTGTCCTGGTGCCGTAGTCGCACAGGTACTCATTGATGGCCCTCTGCTGCGTGTGCAGCCGCTGCAGCATGGCCAACGTTGAGTTCCACCTGGTGGGCATGTCACATATAAGGCGGTTCTTGGGCAGGTTCAACTCCTTTTGCAGCTCAGCCAGGCGAGCACTGGCATTATAAGATCTGCGGAAATGCACACAGACTTTCCTGGCCTGCCTCAGGACATCCTGTAAGCCCGGGTACCTGCCCAAGAACCGCTGCACCACCAGGTTAAGGACGTGAGCCACACAGGGCACATGGGTCAGTTGTCCCTGTCGGAGGGCGGAGAGGAGGTTGGTGCCATTGTCGCAAACCACCATTCCTGGCTTAAGCTGGCGTGGCGTCAACCACCTCTCGGCCTGGCCCTGCAGAGCAGACAGGACCTCTGCCCCAGTGTGGCTTCTGTCCCCCAAACACACCAGCGCAAGCACGGCATGGCATCTTTTTGCCTGCGTACTTGCGTAGCCCCGTGAACGGCTACGGAGCACCGCTGGTTCATAGGACAAACCACAGGAAGAGGCCATGGAGGAAGAAGAAGAGGAGGGGGTGGAGGAGAGAGGTGTGTCACAACCAGTAGTAGCATTTTGGAGGCGTGGCGGTGGGACAACCTCCAACACTACTGCACCTTGTCCTGCATCCTTCCCAGCTGCCAAAAGAGTGACCCAATGGGCCGTGAAAGAAAGGTAACGTCCCTGTCCATGCCTGCTGGACCATGAGTCAGCGGTAATATGCACCTTACCGCTGACCGCCCTGTCCAGCGAGGCCAAGACATTGCCTTCCACATGCCGGTAGAGAGCCGGAATAGCCTTCCGTGAGAAAAAGTGGCGTTTGGGAACCTGCCACTGAGGAACCGCACATTGCACAAACTCACGGAAGGGGGCCGAGTCTACCAACTGAAAAGGCAGCAGTTGAAGCGCTAGCAATTTAGCCAAGCTAGCATTCAACCGCTGGGCATGTGGATGGCTGGGAGTGAACTTCTTTCGACGGTCCAGCAGCTGGGGCAGGGAAATTTGCCTGCTAGAATCGGACGTCGGTGTACTGCTAGCAGAGTGGCCGCAAGTACTTGGCTGTGACACACCTAATTCTACACCTTCATTCCTCTCAGTGCATGTTTCAGAGAGGACTGAAGTTATAGTGGGGTTGGAGATCCCAGCTGATGCGGTGCAAGGAGAGGTCCGCTTTGTTCTTTGGTGTGGGTCTTTGAGGTAGGCTTGCCAACGAGCTGCATGGCAGGTCAACATATGTCTGGTCAGGCATGTGGTACCCAAGCGGCTGATGTTTTGGCCACGCGATATACGCTTGAGACATATGTTGCAAACAGCAGCTGTGCGATCTGATGCACTAGCCTCAAAAAAGGCCCACACCAAAGAACTTTTTGAATGACGGGCAGAGGCAGCGCCCTGCACAGGCGGAGCTCTGCGGTGTGATTCCGTCGGTGTACTGCCCTTACGCTGGCCACCAAAGGGCATCCTGCCTCGTTGGAGATGTGCCTCCTCCTCATCCTCCTCCTCCTCCTCTCTCCTATTAGGCACCCACGTGGAGTCAGTGACCTCATCATCACCTCCCTCCTCATCACTGGAGGCAATCTGGCAGTATGCTGCAGCTGCTGGAACATGACTGCCAGATTGGTGTCCTTCTTGAGCATCCCCTCTGTCTGCTCTCACGCTACTGCCTTCCTCTAGCTGGGTTTCATCATCAGACCCTTCGAAACGCTGGGCATCCTCCTGGAGCATGTACCCAACACTGTGCTGAAACAGTTCGGGGGACTCCTCAGGAGGAGGACATGGTGGGTCTAGGGAAGGAGTGACTGATGAGGAGTCTGACATTGATACCAGGGAAGAGGACGCTTTGGCAGCTGCTTTTCCAGTACCCTGAGCCTGGGTGAGAGAGGATGAGGAGGAGGAGGAGGGCTTGGTCATCCACTCTACCAAGTCTTCGGCATGATGTGGCTCAACATGTCCAGCTGCCGAAAAGAAGGACAAGCGTGTCCCATGGCCATGTGCTGATGACAATGCACCGCGTCCACGACCAGCACTGTTGCCCCCAGACACAGAGCCTGCTTGCCCTCTTTTATTGCCTCCTGACTGTCTGCCTCTCCTTGTTTGCCTTCCAGACATTCTAATAGATGGCCTGCAGGGAGATGGGAAAAAAGCAATAAGGGCTACCTTCAGGTGTCCTTCTCTGTCCCTTGAAACAAGGACTTTGACAGTGAAAGAAACTGACACACTCTCCCTACCTACAGTTTTCTGTCCCTAGAAAAAATGTTTTTTTTAAGCACAATTTAGCACAAGGAGAATTACCTCACTGTCCTTCCAGGTCCCTGGAAACAAGGACTTTGACAGTGAAAGAAACTGACACACTCTCCCTACCTACAGTTTTCTGTCCCTAGAAAAAATGTTTTTTTTAAGCACAATATAGCACAAGGAGAATTACCTCACTGTCCTTCCAGGTCCCTGGAAACAAGGACTTTGACAGTGAAAGAAACTGACACACTCTCCCTACCTACAGTTTTCTGTCCCTAGAAAAAATGTTTTTTTTAAGCACAATTTAGCACAAGGAGAATTACCTCACTGTCCTTCCAGGTCCCTGGAAACAAGGACTTTGACAGTGAAAGAAACTGACACACTCTCCCTACCTACAGTTTTCTGTCCCTAGAAAAAATGTTTTTTTTAAGCACAATTTAGCACAAGGAGAATTACCTCACTGTCCTTCCAGGTCCCTGGAAACAAGGACTTTGACAGTGAAAGAAACTGACACACTCTCCCTACCTACAGTTTTCTGTCCCTAGAAAAAATGTTTTTTTTAAGCACAATTTAGCACAAGGAGAATTACCTCACTGTCCTTCCAGGTCCCTGGAAACAAGGACTTTGACAGTGAAAGAAACTGACACACTCTCCCTACCTACAGTTTTCTGTCCCTAGAAAAAATGTTTTTTTTAAGCACAATTTAGCACAAGGAGAATTACCTCACTGTCCTTCCAGGTCCCTGGAAACAAGGACTTTGACAGTGAAAGAAACTGACACACTCTCCCTACCTACAGTTTTCTGTCCCTAGAAAAAATGTTTTTTTTAAGCACAATTTAGCACAAGGAGAATTACCTCACTGTCCTTCCAGGTCCCTGGAAACAAGGACTTTGACAGTGAAAGAAACTGACACACTCTCCCTACCTACAGTTTTCTGTCCCTAGAAAAAATGTTTTTTTTAAGCACAATATAGCACAAGGAGAATTCACTCACTGTCCTTCCAGGTCCCTGGAAACAAGGACTTTGACAGTGAAAGAAACTGACACACTCTCCCTACCTACAGTTTTCTGTCCCTAGAAAAAATGTTTTTTTTAAGCACAATTTAGCACAAGGAGAATTACCTCACTGTCCTTCCAGGTCCCTGGAAACAAGGACTTTGACAGTGAAAGAAACTGACACACTCTCCCTACCTACAGTTTTCTGTCCCTAGAAAAAATGTTTTTTTTAAGCACAATTTAGCACAAGGAGAACTACCTCACTGTCCTTCCAGGTCCCTGGAAACAAGGACTTTGACAGTGAAAGAAACTGACACACTCTCCCTACCTACAGTTTTCTGTCCCTAGAAAAAATGTTTTTTTTAAGCACAATTTAGCACAAGGAGAATTACCTCACTGTCCTTCCAGGTCCCTGGAAACAAGGACTTTGACAGTGAAAGAAACTGACACACTCTCCCTACCTACAGTTTTCTGTCCCTAGAAAAAATGTTTTTTTTAAGCACAATATAGCACAAGGAGAATTCACTCACTGTCCTTCCAGGTCCCTGGAAACAAGGACTTTGACAGTGAAAGAAACTGACACACTCTCCCTACCTACAGTTTTCTGTCCCTAGAAAAAATGTTTTTTTTAAGCACAATATAGCACAAGCACAAAACACACTGACACTCTCCCTACCTATCCTTCTCTTTCCCTAAACTAAAGGAATCCAGGTTAAGCAAGAAAGAAATAAAAGTCACTGTCCCTGCCTATGCTGCTCTATCCCTGCTCCGGAACACACTACACTAGGCCGCCGTGCTGGCGGCCTTTTATAGTGTGGGGCGTGTACTAAACCCCCTCAGCAATAATTGGCCACAGGCATCCTGCCTGTGGCCAATCATTGCTCTCCTCGCTGCCGGCGCTGTGATTGGCCAAGCATGCGGGGTCACAGTGCATGCTTGGCCAATCACAGCGCCTGGATGACACTGCGATGGCGTAGTGCATTGTGGGCCGTTCGCGTCACTCGAATTTGGCGCGAACGGCCCAAATCGTTCGATCTTCGTCGAACGATCGAACAGCCGATGTTCGAGTCGAACGTATGTTCGACTCGAACACGAAGCTCATCCCTAGTCCCTAAGATGCCTATAATATATTACATTCCTGAAGTTCACAAGGACCCCATCCACCCACCAGGTCGTCCCATAGTGAGTGGAATCGATTCCCTCACATCTCGGAATGGGAAATGCATAGATTTTTATCTCCAACCGTTGGTATCTAAGACACCTGCCTTTTTGAACGATTCCACTCAAATTATTAATGAAATCTCCCAGTTTGAAGTGGGGCAAGACGTCCTGCTAGTCACAGCGGATGTCTCTTCACTCTATACCATCATCCCGCATGAGTTGGGATATCATGCTGAGGAAACCCATCCGGGATTTCATATTGGGACTTTTATGTTTTGCTATGGAACATAACTACTTTTATTATAACGGACAGTACTATCTACAATGAACGGGAGTGGCAATGGGGGCTAAATTCGCCCCCAGCTTCGCTAACCTCTTCATGTCATTGTGGGAGAATGACAACCTACTAACGGGGAAAGACTCCAGATTGATTTTTTGGAGGCGCTATATAGACGACGACTTTTTCCTTTGGAGAGGGAATGCAGAGTCAATACATTTATTTATGTCCCGATTAAATACTAATCATTGGGGCATCAAGTTCACCTATGAACATAGTAGTTTGTCAGTTAACTTTTTGTACTTGGTCATTTTTAAGGAGAATGACCAACTTTCCACTACAAGTTATTTTAAGCCGAGTGATCGTAATGGGTATATCCCAATCGAGAGTTTCCATCATCCCAATTGGTTGAAGGCAGTTCCCAAAGGACAGTTTCTAAGGATGTGCAGGAACTGCTCATCATTAGAGGATTATCATACACAGGCGACCATCCTCAGTGACCGATTTAAAGAAAAGGGATATGATCCCGCAGTTCTGAATAAAGAACTAACGGATGTCTCCCTTCGAGATAGAAGTAGTCTACTAGCTCCTAAATATTCCGGCAAATAACAAATTTGAATGGTCTTTTTTCGCTACATTTTCTTCTCAATACTGGTGGGTCAATAAGATTTTTAAAAAACACTGGGATGTTCTGAAAAATGACAGGATCTTGGGACCAAAATTGCCGGAAAAACTAAATATCATTTATAGAAAGAATCAAACTTTGAAGGATACTCGGGCTCCTAGTATGGTTAACCCCCCCCCCCCCACCAGTTTTCTCTTCTTTATCCAATGGAGGAGAAATTCACCAAAAAAAGGAGTTTGCCAGCAATAGACACAATTATTTCTTCAGTGAATAAAAGTCTGACCTGTCCTGTGGACAATGCTCAGGTATTTAGAGATCCAACCAGTGGCAGCTGGTGCTCAAAATTTTTGGGGGGGCGCAAACAAACTGAAAAAAAAAACATCAATTGCCGCCACTGTGCCCATTAAACGCAGCCACTGTGCCCAAACGCCACCAGTTTGCCTCCTCAAATGCAGCCAGTTTTCCCCCATATGCAGCCAGTTTGTCCCCATATGCAGCCAGTTTGTCCCCAAATGCAGCCAGTTTGTCCCCAAATGCAGCCAGTGTGTCCCCAAATGCAGCCAGTGTGTCCCCAAATGCAGCCAGTGCGTCCCCAAATGCAGCCAGTGCGTCCCCAAATGCAGCCAGTGCGTCCCCAAATGCAGCCAGTGCGTCCCCAAATGCAGCCAGTGCGTCCCCAAATGCAGCCAGTGCGTCCCCATATGCAGACAGTGTGTCCCCATATGCAGACAGTTTGTCCCCCGGCCCTGCACCTACCTTTCTCGGGTCAGCGCCGTCCTTCTTCCGTCCTCAATGTCTTCTCCCGCCCTCGATGTCACTTCAGCCAATCAGGTTACCGGTAAGCAGACCCGGTGAACCTGATTGGTTGAAACACCTGTCAGTGTTAACCAGGGAACGCACCCCCGTGCGTCCTCTGGTTAACTATTTGGAAGCCGATTACAGCCCTCAGGCCGCTGGCTCTGATAGGCACTTCCAAAAACCAACCAGCCACTGTTATTCAGATGGCCGGCGCTCAACAGGGGGCCGGCCATCTGAATAGTGGGCGGCAGCGGCGGCGACAATACATCGGTTCATGCAATGCATGAACCTATGTATTGTTGTGAGTGATGGGCGCAGGAGCGAGAGGGGGCGGCGCTCCTGCGCCCACTATGAACGCACCGCCACTGGATCCAACTGAGAAAGTAGGATTTTTAAAACAGCTTACCTGTAAAATCCTTTTCTTGGAGTACATCACGGGACACAGAGCGGCATAGTCATCACTATGTGGGTTATATAGAATTACCTTCAGGTGCTGGCACTGGCAACTTCCAAAACAGGAAGTACCCTCCCCTATATAAGCCCCTCCCATCCGGGAGCACCTCAGTTTTGTAGCAAAGCAATACGTGTCCCCAAAAGAGGGGTGGGAGCTCTGTGTCCCGTGATGTACTCCAAGAAAAGGATTTTACAGGTAAGCTGTTTTAAAAATCCTACTTTCTTGTTCATACATCACGGGACACAGAGCGGCATAGTCATTACTATGTGGGACGTCCCAAAGCAATGCCAAATGAGGGGGGGGATATACCATACATAAGCTGGGCGCCATCAGGCATGAGGATCTTTTGCGGCCTGCAACACACTGCGCCCAAAGGCGACATCCTCCTGACTTCTAACGTCCACCTGGTAGAACCTAGTAAACGTGTGTACTGAAGACCATGTTGCGGCCTTACAAATTTGAGCCAGGGAGGCCTGGTAATGCACTGCCCATGAAGTTCCAACTGCTCTCGTGGAGTGCGCCCTAACTTTGAACGGAGGCGGTCTACTTCTCAAGCCATAGGCTTGTATTATGACCTGTCGAATCCACTTGGCTAAAGTAGATTTTGATGCTGCCTGACCCTTTCTGGGGCCTTCCTGCAGAACAAACAAAGAATCCGTTCTACGAATCTGAGCAGTGGCTTTTAGATAAGCTTTAACTGCTCTTACTACATTCAAAGAATGCAATAACTTTTCCTCTACCGAGCTCGGTTTGGGGAAAAGAAGGAAGAACCACATCCTGGTTCAAGTGAAACCTCGATACCACCTTAGGAAGAAAGGCTGGGTGAGGACGTAATACTACTCTGTCCTCATGAATAACCAGATATGGCTCTTTACAGGACATGGCGGCTACTTCCGACACTCTTCTAGCCGAGCATATGGCTACTAAAAATATAAATTTTCTGGTGAGTAGAACCAAGGAAATGTGCCGCAAAGGTTCAAATGGCTGCTTCTGCAGAACCGACAGAACCAAATTTAGATCCCATGGACATATGGGAGCTTTAATCGGTGGAATAATACGAGTCACCCCTTGCATAAAGGATTTGACAAGTGAATGCATAGCCAGGAGCCTTTGAAATAGTATTGATAAGGCCGAAACCTGACCGCTGATAGTACTTAAGGCAAACTTCCTGTCTACAGCCCACTGTAGGAAGTCCAGAATTCTGCCTATAACGTACTTACGTGGATGCCACTTTCTGGCCTCGCACCAAGTGATGTACGCCTTCCAAACTCTATAGTAGATCTGCCTGGATACAGGCTTCCTGGCATTGATTATAGTTGATACCACAGAGTTAGAGAGACCTCTCTTCTTTAGGATGTGGGATTCAATAGCCAGGCCGTTAAACTTAGAGTTAGTAAGGAAGGGTGGTATATCGGCCCTTGCGAAAGCAGGTCCGGACGACGTGGAAGGGTCCAAGGACTCCCCACAGACATTTTGATGATTTCCGCGTACCAGGCCCTTCGGGGCCACGCTGGAGCCACCAAGATCACCGGCTTCTTTTCCAACCTGACTCTGCGAAGGAGTCGAGGCAACAATTGTAGCGGAGGGAATGCATATATCAGTCTGAACTGATTCCAAGGGAACACCAGAGCATCCGAGCCGCAAGCGAGGGGATCCCTTGTCCGGGAGACAAATCTGTCCACCTTTGCGTTGAATCTGGATGCTAGCAGATCTACATCCGGTGTTTCCCACCGCTGACATATTGCTCGGAAGACCTCGGGATGAAGGGACCATTCCCCTGGGCATAACTGTTGGCGACTTAGAAAGTCCGCCTTCCAATTCTCCACCCCTGGAATGAAGACAGCTGACATACATGGGACATGCTTTTCTGCCCATTCCAGGATGTGACTTACTTCCCTCTGGACTGCACGACTCCTGGTGCCTCCCTGATGATTGATATATGCCACTGCTGTGGCATTGTCTGATTGAATTCTGACAGGGGACCCTTGGAGTCTGGATGCCCAGGCTACTAGGGCATACCGGGCTGCTCGTATCTCTAAGAGATTGATGGGCAGGGTTTTTACTACATTTGACCATCTGCCCTGGAGAGACCATTGCTCCAGTACTGCCCCCAGCCTATAAGGCTGGCATCTGTAGTGACCACCTTCCAGGATATCGGACTGAAGGGTTTTCCCTTCTGGAGATTCTGGGGGATCAACCACCAGCAGAGACTCTTCCGAACGGAAGGGGACAAAGCCATCGGGAAGTCTAGAGCCTGAATTTTTCCATTCCAGGCTGACAATATGGCCCTCTGTAAATTCCTTGAGTGGAATTGGGCGTATGGCACAGCTTCGAATGATGCTACCATCTTTCCTAGCAGCCTCATGCACAGGCGTATGGACGGCTGTCTTTTTGCACATAGCAGACGGACCAAGCCCCTCAAAGAGGATACCTTGTCTAGAGGTAAGAAAATCTTCCTCTGGTCTGAATCCAGCCGTAGCCCTAGATATACCAGGTTTTTCACTGGCTGTAGGGCTGACTTGTCCAGGTTGATGACCCAACCGTGAGATTCTAGATACTTGATTGTATCGACAATTACCACTTCTAGCTTGGCAACTGAGTGGTCCATCAACAACAGGTCGTGTAGGTATGCTATTATCGTTACACCTCGTGTTCTTAGATCGGCCAACAGTGGGGCCAGAATTTTTGTGAACACTCGTGGTGCTGTGGCCAGACCGAATGGTAAGGCTCTGAACTGAAAATGGCGCCCTTCTACTGCAAAGCGTAGAAATTTTTGATGACCTGGAAAGATGGGACCATGCAAGTAAGCATCTTTGATGTCGATCGAGGCTAACCATTCCTCCCCCTGTAGGGCAGCGGTGACCGATCGGATCGACTCCATCCGGAAGGACCGGACGTTTAGAAATTTGTTTAGACTCTTTAGGTCCAATATGGGTCTTATGTCCCCATTTGGTTTCGGGACTGTGAAAAGGTTTGAGTAGAAACTCAACCCCCACTCTTCCATAGGAACCTCCATAATTACTCCTTGGAGAAATAGTTGTTCTAACGCCACTAGGAGACACCTTCTTTTCAGAGGGTCTTTTGGCATGCCTGACCACATAAAATGGGAAGGAGGAGACTCTTTTAACTCCAACTTGTATCCCCGAGTTACTGCGGAGAGCACCCATCTGTCTTTGATCGTCTCCCGCCAGGTCTCTGTGAACAACTGAAGTCTTCCCCCCACCCGTTTGAGTGGGGGCAGCCCTTCATAGGCTTGACTTGGAGGCTGGTTTAGTACCTCTTCGGATCCAGGGCTTTTTATTACCCTGTGACTGTCCCTGATTTTTACCTCCTGAGTTTGACCGAGGAGGCCGTCGGAACTGCTTAGTAGCAGACGTCCCAGGGATAGGAGAGGTAGTCCTCTTAAAAGACGGACCCCTAGACCTCTTTTTAATTGGTAAGAGAGTACTTTTACCACTGGAAATCTTCTGGATATATTTATCCAGGTCTTCGCCAAAAAGGCGTTCTCCATGAAATGGGAAGCTAACTAAGAGCTTCTTACAGGGAGCCTCAGCAGACCAGTTCTTGAGCCACAGAAGCCTACGCATATGTACCAAAGACAGCGTGAGGCGGGAGGCCTGATGGATAGAATCCTTGATGGCGTCAACCGCAAAGCATAATGCTCTAGGCAGATCAGCCAGAGCCTGGGCCTGCTGGTCTGGCAAATCCCTCAGGACCATTTTCATTTGATCCTTTAAAGCTTGGCAGACCCCAATAGCTGCCACTGCTGGCTGTGTAACAGCCCCTGCTGTGGAAAAAGCAGATTTTAATAAAGATTCCAATTTTTTATCTACTGGATCTTTGAACATTTGAACATTATCTATTGGACATGTCAGTGATTTGTTCACAGAAGAAATGGCTGCGTCCACCGTAGGAACATTCCATCTCTGGGTGAATTTTTCCTCCATGGGATAGATCACCTGAAATTTTTTAGGTGGAACAAATAGTTTATCAGGATGTTCCCAGTCCTGGTATATAAGTCCTTCCAATAATGGATGAATTGGAAAGGAGCAATTAATCTGGGGAGCTTTTAGCGACCCCAACGAGGAGACAGCAGTACTTGATGGTTCAACAAGAGGCATTTTAAATGCAGATCGAACCATGTCAGTTAGGGTCTGGACCCACAATCTTTCAGTCTGTGATGCTGAAAATGGTTCATCTACTTTCGATTCCTCAAAAACAGAGTTAACCTCCTCCTGATCCCCTTCAGGAAGGTCAGTCCCTTCCTGGGACTGTTGCTCTGCCAACAGGCACTCTAATGGAGGGGATGGAGATCTGGCGCGCTTTCTTTCCTGTAGAGAAGAAGCGATCAATGCTGCCAATCTCTGCTCCAATCCCTCCAGAGTTGAGGCAAAAACCTCCTCTGTTATATATGCAGGAGCAGGTGGACTGAGGACAGCCGCAGTACCTGGCACTCCCGGGGGTTCCTTATGGGTATTAACCTCTGATTTCTCAGGGGAGGAAGGTGCAGATGACTGCTCCAGATCCTCAAAGCCCGATGGAGACCCCCTACACTTCCTGAGAGGTATATCTCGGAGTTTTTTAGGCGGCATATTCCTTAGTTCAAAGCTGAGGTATTCCAGCCGCAATACACCCCTTTACTGAAATAGTCTAATGCAATTTGCTGCTATGTACATCAGTGGGTGTCTACTAATGCGTCTTTCTGGGGATGCCTGTATCAACCGCCCGCTGTAAGCCCCTATACCATGCTACCAGCTCCTTTTCATGCTCTGTGTCCATAGCAAGCAGCGTGGACTGAGTCCTTTTATCTTGCTGGGACGCAGAAGCGCTGGGCGCACAGAGCGCGTCATCCGCCAGGCTCCGCCCCCTTTTTTGAAGCTAAATCTTATAAAAAGAAAGCGTGTGTGCGCGCGCGTGCACGTGTGCGCTCTTGGCGCCATGTAGGTAGAGGAGCCAGGGTCCCTGTTTCACCAGGACTCGGGGATGGAAGGAAACTACTTGGCAGCATGACAGAGGAATGCAGCTTCCCTGATAGAGAGCTCACTCATCTGCCTGGACTTTCACCATGGAAGGAATAGTCCCAAGAAAAAAAAAGACGTTCCACAGCGGCCTCTAGTGGACAAACACAGGTACCGCACTTTTGTCTTTTTTTTTTTTTTTTTAAAACCTCCTTTATGAAAAACATTTCTAGGTTTACAGTTTTTAAAACTTCCTTTATGAAAAGACATTTCTAGGATTTCTTAGGCATATACAGCTATTAGCGGGAATACCTTTAGGTAACAGGCAGAAAGACATATTAGGCTTGGGGGTCCCCTCAATAGAACCAAGTTCCTGAGGGGCCCCCACTTACCTTTTCCCCGCCGCAGGACTTTGTTTGGTCCACAGAAGCCCAAACTTCACCTCTCACGGCAGGCATTGTACTAGACCTTCAGGGACCGGGTTCCCAAGGATTCCACTCCCCTGGACCTGTATAGCACCCTGCACAGATAGCCTCTTGGTTTTGGGTATGACCAGAGCTCTGGATCCCAGGGTCCAGCCCTCCTAAGAGAGGCATTACAGGCAAAACCCTGCTCTTCTCTGCAAGGCCCGGGTACCGACCGTTTAGCTATGAAGCTTTTTTGGTCGGATCCGGAATAGCTTGCTAAGGCCCAGAGAACCTGTACACAAGCCCAGATGAATACATGTTAACCTTGGCCAACACCTTAGACACTGGCAAAAAACTGAGGTGCTCCCGGATGGGAGGGGCTTATATAGGGGAGGGTACTTCCTGTTTTGGAAGTTGCCAGTGCCAGCACCTGAAGGTAATTCTATATAACCCACATAGTAATGACTATGCCGCTCTGTGTCCCGTGATGTATGAACAAGAAAAAGCTGGAGTCTTTGTTTAAATCCTCATTTACTATGGCTGGCACTGTTACCCAACCTGCAGTAGCAGCAATTGGCATGTGTCAGTTCTTAAAGGATCAGATGAAGAAGGTGATTAAAATCCTCCCTGCTGAGCGTCCAGGGATTGGGTGGACCTACCTAAGGCCTTATGTTTTGCGGTGGATGCTATTAATGATTCTATTCAGCAAGCATCCCGCCTTACACTCCTGCTGGTACACATGCGCAGGATTCTTTGGCTAATTGGTCAGCTGAAGCTCCGTGCAAATAGCTTTTGGCCGGATTCCCATTTCATGGGGAACGCTTATTTGGGGATGACCTGGATAAATATATCAAAAAGATTTCTAGTGGTAAGATTACTTTGTTGCCAGTTAAGAAAAACGTTCTCTTTCCCCAGTCCCGGGGGCTACAGCTTCCAGGCAGTGGCGTCGGCCTCCTGTCAGGAACCATGATTCAGACCGAGACAGAAGTACAGTTAAATCACACTCGTTTAATAAAAAAAATAAAAAAGGTAAACAGAGTAAGCGTAGTCAAAACATAGCCAGAGTTCAGTAACCGGATCGGGTAGTAGACCAAGCCAATGTCAGGAGAGCCAGCGATAAACATAGTAGTACAGCACGCAGGATCAGTAGCCAGAAGGAATGTTAGCCAAGCAAGTTCACAACAGGAACGCAGGAGAAAGTCTCTGTGATGTTTGACAAAGGCGAAGGCAAAGATGAAGTGAGCTGGAAGGCTTTAAGTAGGTAAGACTGATGAGCAGGATCATCAACAGGTGAGTCACTGTGGAGAGAAAGGAGCTGGCAATTAGCTGACAGCTAAGAGCCCAGCCCTGACAGTACCCCCTCCTAAACGACCCCTCCCCCTCAGAGGACCACCGGGTTTGAGGAGAAAATGTCTATGGAAATCACGAAGGACAGGAGCATGTACGTCCGAGGATGAGACCCAAGAGCGTTCCTCTGGACCGTACCCTCTCCAATGCACCAGGTACTGTATGAGCCCACGGAACATACGGGAGTCAACAATGGATTGTACTTCATACTCCTCATGGTTCTCAACCTGTATAGGGTGAGGAGGTGGCACAGAGGTGGTAAAACGGTTGCAGACCAGAGGTTCCAATAAGGAGACATGAAACACATTAGCGATACGCATACTGGAAGGAAGGTCCAACGCGTAAGCCACTGGGTTTATCCTGCGAAGGATACGGAAAAGCCCAATAAACCGAGGTGCGAACTTCAGAGAAGGAACACGAAGTCGGTGGTTGCGAGATGACAGCCAGACCCTGTCCCCAACCTGGTAGGAAGGCGCAGGCAGGCGTCTGCGGTCAGCATGGAGTCTGTACCTCTCGTTAGCATGTCGCAAAGCCTCCTGGACTTGTGCCCAAGTGGAACCAAGACCACAGAGATGCTCCCCTAACGCAGGAATACTCTGAGGAACAAACGAGTTGGGCAACATAGAAGGTTGGAAACCACAGTTCGCCATAAACGGGGACAAACGGGAAGCAGAATTCAAGGTGCTATTGTGAGCAAACTCCGCCCATGGTAAGAGGTCTGACCAGTTATGATGGTCAGAAATATAACAACGTAGGAATTGCTCCAAGGACTGATTGGCTCGTTCTGCGTCCCCATTAGACTGCGAGTGATACGCAGAGGAGAAAGCAAGCTGAATTCCCAACTGTGCACAAAAGGCTTGCCAGAACCGGGACACAAACTGACTTCCCCTGTCTGAGACAATGACCTTGGGTAGGCCATGTAAGCAAAAGATCTCCCGAGCAAACATGGAAGCCAGTTCTTTAGAAGCAGGCAACTTCTTAAGTGGAATACAGTGAGACATTTTTGAGAACCGGTCAACCAGCAAAAGGATAACTGTGTTGCCCTGGGAGTTGGGTAACTCCACAATGAACTCCATAGACAGGTGGGTCCAGGGCCTCTCTCCATTGGGTATGGGTTGTAGGAGGCCCACTGGAAGGTGTCGTGGAGTCTTACTCTGAGCACACATGGAACAGGCAGCTACGAAGGCGGTTACATCAGCACGTAGACTAGGCCACCAGAATTGTTGGGAAATGGCCCAAAAGAGTTGATTCTTCCCGGGGTGGCCAGCAGCATTGGGAGAATGGCAAGTCTGGAGCACGGCAGTGCAAAGACTCTCGGGAACAAAGCAGCGGTCACAAGGTTTCTCAGGAGGAGCATCGACCTAAGCAGCAAGAATTTTGTCTCCCAAAGGAGAAGTGAGACTGGTGCGAACCGTAGCCTGAATACGATCAGGAGGAATCACAGGAACCGGAACAGACTCCATCTTGGAAGTGGAGGAAAATTGTTGTGACAAGGCGTCAGCCCTTACATTCTTAGTACCGGGTAAAAATGAGACAATGTAATTAAAACTCGACAAGAAAAGAGCCCATTGCGCCCTTCTGGGAGAGAGGCGCTTAGCCTCTGACAAGAATGTGAGATTCTTATGGTCAGTAAGAATGAGAACCGGCACAGTAGTACCTTTGAGGAGATGTCTCCATTCTTTCAGGGCTAAAATGATCGCCAACAGCTCTCTGTCACCAATCTCGTAATTGCACTCCGCAGGTGACAATTTCTTGGAAAAGTAGCCACACGGATGCATAGCGCTGTCAGAGCTAGGACGTTTAGACAGAAGAGCGCCATCTCCAGTCTCAGAAGCATCAACATCAAGGATAAAAGGCAACGTAGGATCAGGATGTGCCAACACAGGAGCAGAAACAAAGGCAGCCTTAAGACCCTCAAAAGAGTGAATTGGCTCTGGAGACCAACTCTGTGGGTTACCGTCCTTTCTGGTTATATCAGTGAGGGGCTTAACCAGAAACGAGAAGTTACGAATAAACTTCCGATAATAGTTGGCAAAGCCAAGAAAACGCTGCAGAGGACGTAAACCCACGGGTCGAGGCCACTGTAGGACAGCAGAAAGTTTCTCTGGGTCCATCAAAAAACCAGCCGTGGAAATTACATAATCCAGGAATTTGACCTGTTGACGATGGAATTCACACTTCTCCAGTTTACAATAGAGATTGTTCTCTCTTAATTTCTGAAGCACTCGACAGACATCTGTGTGGTGGCTCTCCAGGGACTTGGAAAATATGAGGATAGCGTCGAGATAGACCACCACACATAACTGCAACAAATCTCGGAGGACATCTTTAATAAACTCCTGGAAATATGCCGGAGCGTTACAGAGGCCAAAGGGCATTACGAGATACTCATAATGACCTGTTCTGGTATTAAACACAGTTTTCCACTGGTTGCCCTCCTTAATCCTGACGAGATTGTATGCCCCTCTCAAAATCAAGCTTTGTGAAAACCGTTGCTCCCTTGAGGCGGTCAAATAACTCTGTAATCAACGGGATCGGATAGGCATTCTTAATGGTGAGACGATTGAGACCCCTATAATCAATGCAAGGTCTCAGTTCACCACTCTTCTTCACAAAAAAGAAACCAGCACCAGCAGGAGACGAGGATTTGCGGATGAAACCTCGAGAGAGTGCGTCTGCAACATACTCCTCCATGGCCTTATCCTCCAAGACCGACAAAGTAAACCCGGCCACGAGGGGGTATGGCACCAGGTTGAAGGTCAATTGCGCAATCATACGACCGGTGTGGTGGCAAAGTACCGGCTTGACCTTTGTCAAAGACATCGCTAAAATCGCGGTACTCCTCCGGCAGAGAGGAGAGTGAAGAGGTGCACAGGACCTTGGCTACCTTCTGGAAGCATCTCTTATTGCATTGTGGTGACCAGGACAGAGCCTCAGAATCCAATCAAAAGAGGGGTTGTGCCTCTGTAACCAAGGTTAACCAACGGAAACTTAGGTGAGGAAATAACTTGGAATTGGATTATCTCATGGTGAAGAGCCCCTACAGCCATGGACAACGGAACAGTCTCATGAGTCACATGGGCAGGCTGTAGAGGTCTTCTGTCAAGAGCCTCAATGGAAAGTGGAGTGTCACACAGCTGCAGTGGAATCGAGTGCTTTGATACAAAGGCAGCATCAATGAATAGGCCTTTAGCCCCGGAGTCGATTAGAGCTTGTATCTCGACGGACGACTCGGTCCAAGACAGGGTAACCGAAACCAGGGACTTATCCTTCTGGGAACCTAGACGAAACAACACCACCTAAGGTCTGTCTGTGACAGGACCTCAAGGTTCGGGCGTTCCCTGGACGGGTAGGACAAGACTTCTAAAAGTAACCAGCCTGGCCACAATAAAAGGCACAATCTCTCCCTCCTCCTAAGGGCTCTCTCGTCCGCAGAGAGAAGCGTGAAGCCCAAGTGCATGGGTTCATCTTCACAGACCGACTCTGTACCTGGAGGCATGGGAGGTGAGGGAGGCAAGGGTGGGACTGCAAAGCTCGGAGACAAAACGTACAGGAGGCTTCCGCAAGCGCTCCTTAAAAGAGAGTCTTTCTCTGAGTCTGGAGTCAATGAGGATGGCAAATGTGATCAACCTCTCCAGCTCAGTGATAAAACTAAAACACCAGCGCTCAATGGACAAGAGATCAAATAAACCAAAAAGAGAGGATCAAATAATAAAAACTGCCTTTTGATAAAAATTCATAAGGCAAAAAATAATAATAAATTCAGTAGTTCATACACGATCACAGATAAAATCAGCAGAAAATCAGTATTAAAAATCATAAGACCTGATATCCATGGAGGTAGGAGCTAAATCCAGGTTGCAGCGTGAGGTGAGGAGAGGGCTCATCCGTCCGGCTCGCTGGTGCTCAAGTGAGCCGATAGGCCGTGATCCGGCAGAAGGAGAAAGCTTCCCAGGGGTGGATGATGCGGCAGGGAAGGCGGATGGCCTCCGGTGGATGGGAGAGACTGGAGGAATCCGTTCCAACGGTCCGCGCTGAGTGCTGGGGATACCGACTAGCTTCGGCAACAAAATCCTCCTGTGATGGAAAACAGCGCGGAATGAACCCGCCGCTGTGATGGGTTCAGTGATCTTTCACTTCCGCTGGTCAGGAACAGACCAGCTGCATGGCCAGCGGCTGAAAGCGGAGGGGAGAGACCGAAGACGCAACTAAGTGACCCCGACAAGGGGAAGTCCTTCACCAGAAGACACCGATCCAATAATAGGGGGACAAAATCATCCGGATGATGTTGCTTCCTAAAAGAATGGAAACTAGGAAGCTTCTTAATGGATCTAGAGCCGTACTGCAGGTCATTCGCACTCAACCAGAGCTGCAATTGCTGGAATAAATTTCTCTACAAGGAGGAGGAGGAGGAACTTCCTGGGTTCAACTTGCTATTGACTGTGACAAAGCGCTTGAATTGCGAAACGCGTAGTCAGAGCTACTCAGGACCTTCATTTTCCCATTTTAATTCCACCCCATTTTCAGTGGAGCTATATTGTAGAGAAATTTATTCCAGCAATTGCAGCTCTGGTTGAGTGCCAATGACCTGCAGTACGGCTCTAGATCCATTAAGAAGCTTCCTAGTTTCCATTCTTTTAGGAAGCAACATCATCCGGATGATTTTGTCCCCCTATTATTGGATCGGTGTCTTCTGGTGAAGGACTTCCCCTTGTCGGGGTCACTTAGTTGCGTCTTCGGTCTCTCCCCTCCGCTTTCAGCCGCTGGCCATGCAGCTGGTCTGTTCCTGACCAGCGGAAGTGAAAGATCACTGAACCCATCACAGCGGCGGGTTCATTCCGTGCTGTTTTCCATCACAGGAGGATTTTGTTGCCGAAGCTAGTCGGTATCCCCAGCACTCAGCGCGGACCGTCGGAACAGATTCCTCCAGTCTCTCCCATCCACCGGAGGCCATCAGCCTTCCCTGCCGCATCATCCACCCCTGGGAAGCTTTCTCCTTCTGCCGGATCACGGCCTATCGGCTCACTTGAGCACCAGCGAGCCGGACGGATGAGCCCTCTCCTCACCTCACCCTGCAACCTGGATTTAGCTCCTACCTCCATGGATATCAGGTCTTATGATTTTTAATACTGATTTTCTCCTGATTTTATCTGTGATCGTGTATGAACTACTGAATTTATTATTATTTTTTGCCTTATGAATTTTTATTAAAAGGCAGTTTTTATTATTTGATCCCCTCTTTTTGGTTTATTTGATCTCTTGTCCATTGAGCGCTGGTGTTTTAGTTTTATTGTATTCATGTCTGTGCTCCACCCATAGGATCCATGCAGCACTGGGCACTTTGATCTATTTTTCTTTTTCTCACCCCCTCCCCCCCACCCTCCCTCCTTCCCATTTTGCTACAGTCGCGATTGGGTTTTAGCGCTGATGTTTTTTGTTTTGCTTCTCCAGCTCAGTGGGTATATCTCGGGCAGCTCTCTCATCCTTGATGTTATCCGAGAGGCCATGAGAAAGGGCAGCCACGAGGGCCTCATTGTTCCAAGCAACCTCTGCTGCCAAAGTACGGAATTCAACGGCGTAATCGGCAACCATTCTCGTACTCTGTTTGATGAACATGAGGCTCTTGGCAGCAGAAGCGGAGTGTGCGGGAATGTCAAATACCCTTTTGAAGTAAGCCACAAATTCTGGGTAACTCAGGACCACGGGTTTTTGCATCTCCCATAGAGGGTTAGCCCAGGCCAAGGCTCTGTCAGAAAGCAAAGATATCATGAAACCTACTTTGCTTCTGTCCGTGGGAAATGCCTGGGGCAGCATCTCAAAAGTATATCTCAACCTGGTTGAGAAACCCTCTGCACTGAACTTGATCGTCCCCAAATTGCTGGGGAAGTGGAGCAGAACCAGACATACCTCTTATAGAGGTAATACTCGAGGCGGGTGCCTGCACAGAGACTGGGAAAACAGCAGGGTCGGCCTGCAACACAGGTTGTACCGGAGCGGTCACAGTGGGAGATTCCAGACAAGCCGTGCGACTCAGGAGCATCTGTAACACCATGGAAAACTGATCCATGCGGTGATCCAGGTCATCGAATCTGGAAAAAATATTATCAACAATTGGATTTGCTGCATCTTCTGAATTCATGGCCTTCGCCTACTGACAGGAACCATAAATCAGACAGAGAAAGAAGTACAGTTAAATCACACTTGTTTAATAATAAAAATAAAAAGGTAAACAGAGTAAGCGTAGTCAAAACATAGCCAGAGTTCAGTAACCGGATCGGGTAGTCGGCCAAGCCAATGTCAGAGAGCCAGCGATAAACGTAATAGTACAGCAAGCAGGATCAGTAGCCAGAAGGAACGTCAGCCAAGCAAGTCCACAACAGGAACGCAGGAGAAAGTCTCTGTGATGTTTGACAAAGGCGAAGGCAGAGATGAAGTGAGCTGCAAGGCTTTAAGTAGAAGAGCAGGATCAACAACAGGTGAGTCGCTGTGGAGAGAAAGGAGCTGGCAATTAGCTGACAGCTGAGCAGACGGAAGGGCTGAGCCCAGCCCTGACACCTACCCAGCCAAGTGGGGGGGGGGGGGGGAGACTCCTGCGATTTTCAAGGGCTTGGCAGGAAGTGATTCAGGACAAGTGGGTAATCTCCACAGTATCTCTGGGTTACAGACTGGAATTTCCGGGGCTTCCGCCATCTCGTTTCCTAAGATCAAGCATTCCCAAGGATCCAGTAAAAAGAAGGCCCTTGTTCCTAGCGTTGATCACTTGTTATCCCAAGGGGTAATCAGAGAGGTTGCCTCAGAGGAGCAAGGCTCTAGGTTTTTTTTCTCAAATCTTTTTACGGTTCCAAAACCAAAACAGATGTCAGACCCATTCTAGATCTAAAAGATCTGAATACATTTCTGAACATTCGCTCTTTCCGCATGGAGTCAATCTGCTCAGTGGTCTCCACCCTACAAGGGGGAGAGTTTCTGGCGTCTATAGACATCAAAGATGCATATCTACATGTGCCAATTTTTCCCGCTCACCAAAGGTTCCTAAGGTTTGCGGTAGAACAGCACCACTTCCAATTTGTGGCTCTACCTTTTGGTCTAGCTACTGCACCCCGGGTATTTACCAAGGTTCTAGCCCTGCTCCTTGCAAATCTAAGGGTTCAGGGCATAGCAGTAACGGCATATCGAAACGATTTACTACTGGTAGAACAGTCAGTTTCACGATTAAACCACAGTGTGCTTGTTGGGGAAGATCGTAGGCTCATTCGAGGCTGTTCCTTACGCCCAGTTTCATTCAAGACCGTTGCAAAGCAGCATACTGTCTGCTTGGAACAGGAGAGTCCAAGCCTTGGACTTGCCGATGCGGCTGGCGTCGGAAGTGCGCCAAAGCCTCAGTTGGTGGTTGCTAACCAAAAATTTGCAGAAGGGAAAATCCTTCATCCCAGTTACCTGGAAGGTGGCAACTACGGATGCCAGTCTTATAGGCTGGGAGCAGTTCTAGAAGAAGCTACGGTCCAAGGAAGATGGTCCAAAGCAGAAAAGATCCTGCCCATCAATATTCTGGAGATACGGGCAGTACGTTTGGCCCTCAGGGCCTGGACGTACAGGTTACAGGGCTGTCCTGTCCAGATACAATCCGACAATGCTACAGCAGTGGCCTCTATCAATCACCAAGGGGCCACCAAGAGTCTGGGTGCCCAGAGGGAGGTGAACCACATTTTTTTTGGGCAGGAAGGCATGTTCCTTGCCTATCGACGATCTTCATTCCAGGGGTGGATAATTGGCAGGCGGATTATCTGAGCCACCTGCAACCGTTTCCAGGGGAGAGGTCTCTGCATCCCAACATATTTCTGGCCATATGCCAGAGATGGGGTACCCCGGATGTAGATCTACTAGCCTCCAGGTTCAACATGAAGTTGGACAGCTTTGTTTCAAGAACAAGAGATCCACTAGCATCCGGAACTGGGATCAGTTCTCTCTGATCTATGCGTTTCCTCCGGTTCTGCTCCTAAGGCGACTCCTTCACAGGGTTAAGAATGAAAAGAAACCGGTAATTCTGGTGGCCCCAGCTTGGCCCAGAAGATCCTGGTATACAGAGATCGTAAAGATGGCGGTAGGAAAGCCATGGCTTCTTCCACTACGCCCAGACCTGCTCTTGCAGGGACCAGTATTCCATCCTTCCTTACGAAGTCTAAATTTGACGGTTTGGCTGTTGAGACCTACATCTTGAAGGGTCATGGACTCTCAGGTCCAGTTCTCTCCACTCTGGTTAATGCTAGGAAGCCAGCCTCCAGGCTCATCTATTACAGAATCTGGAAGGCATATGTTTTCTGGTGTGAATCCAGGGGTTGGTATCCTTGAAAATATATGTCATTAATAGAGTTTTTGCCTTTCTACAGTTGGGGGTAGAATTAAGCTGGCCTTGAGCACCATCAAGGGTCAGATCTCGGCCTTATCAATATTTTTTCAAAGGCCACTTGCCTCTCATTCCTTGGTCCGGGCTTTTATTCAAGGGGTGTTGCGTTTAAATCCGCCAGTTATGTCTCTCTTGTGCCCATGGGATTTGAATTTAGTTTTGTCTGTTTTACAAAAACAGCCTTTTGAACCAATGCGCCATATTCCTTTGGTCCTGTTGACAAGAATTTTTTTTTCCTGGTTGCTATATCCTCTGCTAGAAGGGTATCGGAATTAGTGACTTTTTCCCGTAAAAAGCCTTATTTAATTATTCACAAAGACAGGGTGGTGTTGCGTCCCCACCCAACTTTTCATCTGAACCAAGGATTTCATCTGAACCAAGATGTGGTCCTACCATCCTTTTGTCCAGATCCACATTCTGCGGAAGCAAGATTGTTGCACTCTCTGGATGTAGTAAGAGCAGTCAAGATCTATCTGAAAGCAATGACTCAGATACGGAGTTTGTGCTGCCAGAAGGTCCCAGAAAGGAAAATCTACTACCTCCAAATAGATTTGGCAAGTTATTGTCAAGGTCTATGGTTTGAAGAAGAAAATTCCTCCTTTTCATGTGAAAGCGCACTCGACCAGAGCAGTAAGTGCTTCATGGGCAGTGCATCACCAGGCCTCCATGGCTCAGATCTGCAAGGCTGCAACCTGGTCTTCAGTCCATACGTTCACGAAATTCTATCAAGTGGATGTAAGAGGGCATGAGGATACCGCCTTCAGGCGCAGTGTGCTGCAGGCAGCAGTATAGATCCTCACGTCAGATGGTGGTCTGCTTTTTGATCTGTGTCTCCCTCCCCTCAAGTTAAGCATTGCTCTGGAACATCCCACTAATTAACAGGGCTCTGTGTCCTGTGATATACGAAAAAGATAATGGATTTTACAGGTAAGCTGTTTAAAAAATCCTTTTTCTTGAAGTACATCACGGGACACAGAGCTCCTGCCCCTCTTATTTGGGATAGATTATATATATATATAAATATATATATATATATATATATATATATATATATATATATATATATATATATATATTGGGATACTTATTGGAGGGGGACTTCTCTTGTAATTAGGGTGTGCCAGTGTGCAATCACCTGATGGTGACTATCTAACCCACTAAGTAATTAACAGGGCTCTGTGTCCCGTGATGTACTCCAAGAAAAGGATTTTACAGGTAAGCTGTTTAAAAAATTTGATTTTTTGTACTCATCGTAAAATCCTTTTCTCTGTCGTCCATGGACGGACACAGCCTCTTAAGTCTTGACAGTTGGGTTATGTTCCTGTTCTATAGGAGAGGACTAGGCAGAACGTTAGATACTTAAATACATGATACTTTAACAGAGTTGAAGAGCCCCGCCCAGGGGGCGGTCCCTCCAGACATAACCCTCCGCCCTGCAGTCAGCAGCTCAGTTCGTAAAAAAGCAGTACAAACCAAAAAAGGAGGGGTGGGTGCGGTGTCCGTCCATGGACGACAGAAAAGGATTTTACGGTGAGTACAAAAAATCCTATTTTCTCCTTTCGTCCATGGACGGACACAGCCTCTTAAGTCTTGACAGTTGGGACGTCCCAAAGCCATGTCAAAAAACGAGGGGTGGGAACAGCAATCAAAAAAATCAATTTCACCCCAAACAAGCAGAGCTCCTCAATGGAGGAGTTGTAACCTCAAACGGCCTCTTGCAAAACTTTGTGGCCGAAGCTAGCATCCAAAGATGCACTAAAACTTTGAAAAAGTGTGAACGGACGACCAGGTCACCGCCTTACACACTTGTGAGACAGACGCTTGATGTCGGAAAGCCCAAGAGTCACGAATAGCCCTGGTCGAATGCGTCGTGACAGAAAAGGGAGGCGCCCGCTTCTTAAGGGCATAGGCCTGGATGACGTTCTGCTTGACCCACCGAGAAATAGTGGCCGACAAGACTGCCAGGCCCTTCTGTGGACCAGACACCAACACAAACGGTGAGTCAGACCTCCGGAACGGAGCTGTAGCCGACAGGTACACCCGCAAGGCACGTACCACGTCTAAAGAATGCAGCGCAACCTCCTTGGAATGCGATGGCCGAGGACACAAGTATGGAAGAACAATGTCCTCATTCAGGTGAAAGGCCGAAACTACCTTCGGAAGGAAGGAAGGCTGCGGGCGTAGCACCGCTTTGTCCTTATGGAGGAATAAATATGGGGACTTGCAAGACAAGGCCGCCAATTCAGAAACCCTCCTGACTGATGTTATGGCTACTAGGAAGGCAACCTTCTGAGAGAGCGTCAAGAGGAATTTCCCTGATGTCCTCAAATGGAGGTTTCTGAAGTACCAAGAGCACCAGACTCAAATCCCACGGAGGTAGTGGTGGTCGGATCGGAGGGGCCACATGTCGGACCCCTTGCACAAAAGTACTCACCAATGAATGAGCCGCCAGGGGTCGCTAAAAGAAAACCGCCAAGGCTGAAATCTGGCCCTTAAAGTGGTTGTAAACCCTCCCCCGGAAGTTACACCTACAGGTAAGCCTAGATTAAGGCTTACCTGTAGGTGTTTGCAATATCTCCTAAACCTACACGGTTTAGGAGATATTTGCTGAAAGGTAAACACTGTTGTCTACGGCGCATGCGTGCCATAGACAACGGGGCAGGCGCAGTGAAAAGTCCATTCATAAAACCGGCAACGCCAGTTTTGACGGCTCCCGCGCGCATGCACGAAGTGACATCTTCGCCGCTCCGGCCAATCACAGCGTTGTAGCGGCGATACCCGGAAGTAACCTTCCGGCAAGATGACTGCGGCCGGAGGGGAAGACGTGGATGGCTTCGGGGGCTTTGATCGAAGGTAATTACTGCATAATGAGCTAGTATGCTAGTCATACTAGCTCATTATGGCTTTGTCTTGCAGGTGGTTCGTTTAAAAAAATAAATAAATTATGGGTTTACAACCACTTTAATGGTGCTTAAGGCAAGTTTCTGATCCACTACACGTTGTAAAAACAGCAGGATCCTGGAAACCGAATATGCCCGTGGACGCCATTCCATCTCCTCACACAGAGATGTAGGCTCTCCACGTGCGATGGTGGATCTTCCTAGAAGAAGATTTCCGTGCCCTCAACATGGTTGAAATTACCGAATTCGACAGGCCTCGGTCCCTTAGTACCTGGCTTTCAATAGCCATGCCGTTAAAGCCAGTGACTGTAAAGCAGGATGAAGAATGGGACCTTGCAAGAGAAGGTAGACGCCAAGGTGCATCCGCCACCAGGCGCACTAGATCGGCGTACCAGGGACGCCTGGGCCAATCCGGGGCGATGAGAATCACCGGAATCCCCTCGTACTCTACTCTGCGGAGCAGACGAGGAAGCAACTTCAGTGGGGGAAAGGCATAAATTACCCGATACTGACCGCAAGGGGCCACTGATGCGTCTGCCCAGGGATCTCTGGACCTGGCCACGAACCTCAACACCTTGCGATTGAGTCAAGAAGCCAGGAGATCCACGTCTGGCGTGCCCCATCTCTGGCAAAGGAATTGAAAAACCTCCGTATGTAACGACCATTCCCCTTGGTCCAGCATCTGGCGGCTCAGATAGTCCGCCTGCCAGTTTTCCACACCCGGAATGTAAACTGCAGAGAGAGCCGTGTAGACACGCACATTTCTGCCCACCAGAAGATGTGAGCGACCTCCAATGCTGCAGCCAAGCTTCTTGTTCCTCGATGGTTGACGTATGCTACAGCCATGGCGTTGTCTGACTGGATCCTGACTGCACCCCCTCTTAGCCTCTGTGACCATTTGAAGAGGCATAGCCTGATCGCCCGGAGTTCCAGGACATTGATCGGCAGTTGGGATTGGTCCAAAATCCATCGGCCCTGGGCCGCCTGAACCCCCCAGACTCCCCCCTAACCGGTCAGGCTGGCGTCCGTCGTGATCACAGTCCAATGAAAGGGGAGGAACAACTTCCCGGACCGAAGAGCCGGGGATCTCAGCCACCAACTCAGAGAGGCCCTGACTAGGTGACTTAACTGAATCTGACGATCCAGAGACGACGGAGATTTGTTCCATTTGGAGAGAATCTCCCTTTGCAATACCTGAGTGTGGAATTGGGCAAACGGCACTGCCTCGAAAGAGGCTACCATTAGGCCCAGGACTCGCATGCAAAAAACGGAGAGACGACCATTTGCGGGATGTCAACAACCTCACCGCAGTCTGGAGTGTCTGCAACTTTTCCAAGGGAAGAAAGACTCTGGCCTCCGAAGAGTCCAGAATCAACCCCAGGTACTCTAGGCGCTGGGTCGGTACTAACACCGACTTCTGGAGGTTCAGTACCCAACCAAACTCCCGGAGGGTCTGACTGGCTATAGACATGTCCTCCTCTAATTCAGAGCTTGAAGCAGCTCTCAGAAGAAGATTGTCCAAGTAGCCCACTATAGCAATGCCGCGCTGTCTCAGCAAAGCTAAAATCTGGGCGAGCACCTTGGTGAAAACTCTTGGTGCCGACGCTAGGCCAAAGGGAAGAGCCACGAATTGATAGTGGTCTTCGCCGATCGCAAAGCGCAGGAACCTTTGATGCCTGACGCAGATGGGGACATGCAAGTATGCATCCCTGATATCCAGGGACGCCAGGAAGTCCCCCGGATGGAGCGCAGCAACCACCGAACGAATCGATTTCATCCGGAACTTTTGAACCTTTACAAAAGGCATTGAGGGCCTTGAGGTCCAAGATTGGATGGACTCCATCCTTCTTTGGGACCACAAACAGATTCGAGTAGAAACCCTGAAACCTGTCCTGCGGTGGTACTGGTAGGATTACCCCGCACCTCAACAAGTCTTGCACTGCCCCCAGCAGGGCAGTCCGACAAGCCGGAAGGAGAGGCAGGTTTGAGGGAAAGAATCTGCTTGGTGGACAAGAAAGAAACTATCTTGTACCCAAAAGTGACCACCTCGCAGACCCACTGGTCGGAGAGCAGGGAGGTCCACTGAGCTGCAAACCCGCAAAGCCGTCCCCCCACCCAGGAGTCGGGTGGGGGCAAAACTTCATGCGGAAGCAGGCTTGTTTGCTGGCTTGTTGGGCTTGCGCACCCAGGGACGCTTCTGTCCCCCAGCTGGGTCTTTTTCCGCTTGGGAGGGTCTGCCAGCAGGTCCTGACTGATGAAAATACCGCTTCTGTGTGGGAAATGAGGGCCCCCGGCTTACCGCGCAGCTCTTTCCCTTTAGTGTACTGAGGGGGAAGTGTGCTTTTACCTCCAGGACGACGTGACCTATCACGAAATGCGTAGGGAAGAACGAGCGGTGTGCGGACGTCATCACCCTCCACTGCTCGATCTCCACACGGACGGGTCTGCCTGCTTGCGTCCGGCCGGCGCAGCAGGCTTAAGGCTGGTTTTTCTTTCATCAATTGTGAATGCTATATTTACTTCTTATGTTTTAAATAAATTACCGAAAGATTTTACACTATCAAGGCATCTGTTTTCCTTGCATGCTATACCATTGTCAACTGGCTTACTGCTGTGGAATGTGCTGACTAGTGAGGCTGTGGTGATACAGGGTATCATCACCATCCAGCTGGGATTCATTACAAGCATTCTTAGGTCCTCCGTCATAGGGGACCATGGTGCTCTGGTAAGCAGATTTACTTGTCATACGGGGGTGGAATTCACTTGGCTTCAGTCCTTATTTGAAGAGTTTGGATGCCATTGGATTTATGCACGGTGTCTTTATCAGCAGTGATGTTACACTTAGACTACTTTCCATGCACTTTATGAACTAATTTTTATATTTTGCAACCCAATTTTTTGCATATCTTCAATGTTTACACTGTTTTATGCATTTTAGAGTGTGTTTTATTTATACCTGGTTTATGTTTTTATAAGTTTGGGTCACTCATCACGATTCATTTGTCAGTTTACTACCATATATTCACATTCAGGTTTATTTTAGGTTTAGCGCAACTATATTTTTCTTCTTTTTTTTTTACCTCCAGTGACATCTTTGATGATGTCGTCCAGTGAGGCACCAAAAAGCCTCCCCACCCTTGAAAGGCAAATCTGCCAGAGTTTTCTTGGAAGCTTGGTCAGCGGACCAGCATTTTAGCCATATCAGGTGGCACATTACCACCGCAGATGCGGAAGCCCGGGAGATTAAAGGGGCCGCATCCAGGGTTGCATCACAGACGTACACAAGTCCCTGAACCAACTGTTCGGCCAGTGACACGCATTCAGGAGGAAGCTGATGCTCCTCCACTGTCTGGTGCAATATTTTAGCCCATTCAGTGAGTGTCTGAGACACCAAGGTTGCAGCCAATATAGGCCGCAATGCTGACCCCAGCATGGTGAACATGGAGCGGGTCACCGCTTCGGACCTCCTATCAGTAGGGTCCTTAAAGGCAGGGGTCCCCTCTACCGGGATAGTGGTTACATTATTTAACCGAGAGACCGGGGGATCAACGACCGGAGGAGAAGCCCACTTTCCTCAAATGGATAACGCGCCATGCGCTAAGGGACCGCAAAGGACTTCTGCGGCCATTCCCATGCCTTATCTATGAACTTGTCAAAGAAATCAACATAAGGAAAAACCTTAACAGAGCTGGTCGGTTTGTGCGACCCAAAAGGGACAGACCCTGCTGTGGAAGTCCCAGCTGTATCTTCCAGCTTGAGAGTGTCCCTCACAGCATGGATAAGCGCACTCACAAGTGCCCTATCTTGATTAGACCCAGACGAGGGGTCCTCCTCACTGGGAAGGTCCTGGTACGCATCTTCTGACACACCAGAACCGGGGTCCTGAGCCGCAGTCAGGCCTGAGGTCAGAATATTCCCCAGGAGATGGCGGGGGGGAGGGGGCGCTTAGTACCCCCCTTGTGCCCGCACGCCGCTTCCACCCTGGCAACAAATGACTCCAGGACTGCCGACAAAGCGTCCATGGTAACCGCAGGTGCAGGGACACCAGTTGCTGCCTCTGGAATGTTTGGGGAAAAAAACGCCAGCTTCTGACTCCATATTGCCCACTGACAGCCCTTAGGGACTCAGTCAAGACCTGACAAAAAAAGTCCACCCTCCTTGCTGCACTGACCTGGGAGTTTACCCAGGAAACTCACCACCCTGCAAGAGACTGTTCAGCGCCGCTGCCCGCTCTCCATCCACACACAGCGTGTGTCTGAGGAACTCTGTGAGGTGAATAGCGCCGTTCATGCTGTTCAGGAAGCCATCCAAGCACTAGGGGCTAAAACCCACTCCAAAAATGGCCGCCGGACGCCTCAGAGAAAAGAGCGCGGATCACAAGTAAATGGCCGCCCGCAATGCAGACCTGCGTCACAGCACAGCCACGGCAAAATGGCCGCCAATGGGATTTTCAATGCAAATCACAGGCACCTGAAAAATGACGCCCAAACATGAGGTGGACGAGAAGGCCGCAGCGGAGGCTTGGCCTGGAGCCCCCCTACAGGTATACCCTGGTCGCAGCGAGCCCCGCAAGGGGAGGAGGAAAAAAAGGGGTGACAGAGGGAGAGAGGGGATGGCAGGAGAACCCCCTAACAACTCCCTTAGGAATGCCCAGCTGTTCCATCCTACCGAGGCAGGAGGAACTGTACTTACCCGTCCTTGCGAGGACCTGCTGGTGCGTTCCTGACAGACCTACAACTGAGCAATACGGAGTAGCTGTCGGCCCGGTCCACTGCGACTGAGACAGCAAGCAGCCTGACCATATGTGAACCCTGGAGCAAAGCTCACCGGCCACCCCTGGAGCCATGGGGTATGTCATGGCCGACCCAGCGCATAGCTAAGGCCTGCTCACGCTCGATGGCCGGACTGGGGAGACTACAAGGATCTATAATATCCAGCCTGTCACCCAGCCGACAGTTGATAGAAGATTTCTTAAAAGAAAATCAAAATAAAAAAAAAAAATTCTTCCGGACCCTGGGCCCAAAAGGTAGCCAGGTCCTTCTCCTCTACTAGGCAGAAAAAACTGAGCTGCTGACTGCAGGGCGGAGGGTTATGTCCGGAGGGACCGCCCCCTGGGCGGGGCTGTTCAACTCTGTTAAAGTAACATGTATTTAAATATCTAACATGTTCTGCCTAGTCCTCTCCTATAGAACAGAAACATAACCCAACTGTCAAGACTTAAGAGGCTGTGTCCGTCCATGGACGCAAAGAGAAAATCTTATTTTTCCTACAGTACACTAACAAAACCTATTTATACCTAGCACACTAGCTAGAGGATGCTACACTTCCTTCCAGCTCCCCAGCCAGTCTCCACACAGAGCCAACATTGGCAAGGAAGTGAAAAAGCATCCCTAGACAGGCTGCATTTGCCAATACGTTAAGAAATGTATCAGTAGTTGGACTTGGACTGCAAATCATATGCTTTTTTAACATAATGGTATTATCATGGGGGGGGGGGGGGGGGTTGCGGGTGAAAGTATCTGGTCTTGCCTAGGGTGGAAAATAGTCTAGCACCAGCCCCGTTTATAACCCTCACACTCCCTGAGCAGGGTTGATGATTGGTGCACAGTGCAGAGGACATGTCGGATTGTGCATGTGTGTGTGCTTGTGCATCTTCAGCTCTGTATTCGGATCGCTTAAGAGATTTTCTTTCACTTCCTCTGGAAGACAAGGGAATATCCCCCAATGGAACATGCAACCATTCCCTACTCTATCCAAAATGAAAAAAAATAAAAATCCTGCTTTTGATATAGTGTAATTTTAGCTGAAATCAGATTGGTCCCTTTGCTTTTTTTTTCTATAAATAAACCCATGTGATGTGTCCTTGGACATTCCTGTAATTTGTCACTCATTGTGCCCATGCTTCCAACCACAGTGATAATAGCTGGCACAGGCTGAGAGTAAACTGGGGTGTGAATATGAGTGTGATGGTGACTAAGTTTAGCATTTCTCCTTCTCAGATTAGTGAATGTGTATAAATGTGAGCCGTCGTTATTAGCCACACGTACACTGTATTGTGTACCGCTATAATTTCCTGTCAGTCTGAAAAGCAAAACATTTATATTTATGATGATGGCTGCCACAACAGCTGGTCTGCTTTCACCAGCGGAAGTGCTGCCTGATTGTGTTCACCACACACCGCACTGAGTGTTCTCCTGGATTGTCCACCCGTAGAAGCCTGCAGACCTCAGCCTGTCTGCTCTCATGTACCTTGTGCCACTCTGCTTGATTCCATCACGGCTTCCATATCATCGGATGACAACCTGCCGTCTCAGTTGCACTACAAGTCCCTGTGCCTTCCGCTTTCCTGTGGGTCTTTCATCTACAGCAGTGGTTCTCAACCTTTCTAGTGCCGTGACCCCTTGATAAAATTTCCCAAGTTGTGGGGACCCCTTACATTAAAATAATTTTTGTAGGGTGGATTTTAGAACCCAGGGCAAGACAAGTAATTTGCACCCCCTAACCTACGAACATTTAGCGCTCCCTGAGTCCCTTCTGTCAGGGAAGGTTCCATCCGCTGGTGACACTGCCTGATATTTGGCATGCAGTACTGTGGTCCACCAGCAGGTGTCTCCTGGCAGTCTGGAACTGCCAGGGGAGCTTTCCCCTGGTGGTGGTATTATGTGATCTTTGGGCCGCAGTAGTGGTGTCCACCAGAGGGTGGTTCCTGGCAGTGTGGGGCCGACATCATCTCCTGCAATTAGGCATCACTTGAGTCTGATTGCAGGAGATGTGTATAAATACCTGGCAGACACACTCTTGCTTTGCCTTGGTATCTCTCCTTGCGCCCTGATCCTGAACCTGAGAAGCGCTGTATTTGTACCTGATCCTGTTCCTGTCTGTTACCTGAACCCTGAGACTTGTACCTGTACCCGTCCCTTCTGTGATCCATCCATCCTCTCCTTGTCCTGTTTGCTTTCCCTTTCCCCAGCTGCTGATCTCCCGTTGACGACCCTGGCCTGGCCCCGTTTATGATTCTGGTTTTCCCCATTACTTGTACATATTTGTCTGTTACTGTTATTATTTGTGGGTTCTGCTTGGTATTGGTTGTTGTGCACTGTGTGGTATTGGAGGTGGTTGTATTTATATTATTTCACTTATCTTTAATAAATCATTATATTTCACTTACACACGTTTGGGTTTCCTCTGTTGCAGTCCACATAGTTCTGGTCTTATCTGATACGTGACACTTTCCACTCGTACAGTATTAAAACCCCTATGGTACATTTTAGGATGTACCACTCCTCTTTCTCTTTGTTCTCCTCTCTTTCCCTTTTATCTCTCTCTATCCTAATTTCTTGTTTTTTTCCCCCATCCCTCTCTCTAGCCATCTTTCTTGTTCTTTCTCTTATTTTTTCTCTCCCTTTTTCTTTATTCCTCCCCCTCTTTTCCTCTCCCTTCCATGTATGGGATGAGTGGCAGTGCTAGTGGGGAGTTGGGATGAGTGGCAGTGCTGATGGTGGGTGGGATCAGAGGCAGTGCTGGGGGGAGTTCTGATCAGCCAACTTAGGTGCTCTTGATCCAGGTCATCTGCTGATCTGAAAACTATAGTAGGGATTTTTAAAGTGGTTGTAAACCCAACCACACAACTTGCACCTACAGGTAAACCTAGATTAAGGCTTACATGTAGGTGCAAGAAATATCTCCTTAACCTACATGGTTAAGAAGATATTTGCTGTAAAACACAGCACCGATGACGTCACGCGCATGCGCAGTAGCGGGCCGGCATCATTGCCGGTTTTCTGAATGGATTCTTGCCGGCCCGAGCGCGCATGCATGTGACGTCATCGCCGCTCCAGCCAATCACAGCACCGGAGTGGCGATAACAGGAAGTCACTCCGAGACAACATGTCCACGGCCTGGAGGGGGAAATGTGGACCACTGCGGGGGCCTCGATCTAAGTTAAGTAATACATAATCAGCCAGCATGCGATGCATACTGGCTGATTATGCCTTTGCCTTGCAGGGTTTGTCTTTTTCCCGTTTTTGTTCGGAGGGTTTACTTCCTCTTTAATGGCAACTATAATCACAGGTAGTGTTACTCACTGTGTCTCCGGCTTCACTGTGTCTCCAACTTTGTGGTGTCTCGCAGCAGTGACACCTATGCCCATATCAGGAGATAGGGTCTCCTTTAGCCCCTCACACTTTACATTCCTCACCAGTCAGCTGACCTCTAGTCTCTGCCCCCCAGCCATGCTGTGAACTGAATGGGTGGCTGCGAAGAGGCTGAGTGGGCAGCCATGGGCTCCAGGAACAGCCACGCTGGGCGGCCATAGGCTCCAGGGACAGCTCTGCTGGGCGGCCGCAAAAAAGCTGGGAGAGCAGTGCGGGCTTCAGGAACAGCCCAGGATTTGGTGACCCCTGGCAAATCGTCATTCGACCCCCAGGTTGAGAACCACTGATCTACAGGCTCACTTGAGCTCCAGTGAGCCAGGTGGCTGTGCTCTCATTCACCCTTTCCCCCGCACGCTGCAGGCACATATGCTGATCTTCTACAGCCTGGATTCAGCTCCTCTCGTCAGTGGATGGCAGGTCCTAATTTTATACATTCTTTTTACGTAATATCTCCTGTTTTTATATTCATTCAGTTTTGACTTTTTTGTATGCTGTGCATTTACACAGGAACTTGCCAAGTCCCCTGCTTGACTAACTTGATTTTTCTATAATAAAGGGCCATCTGCCATTTTCATAATTGCATCTAAGCCTATTGTGCACTTATTTTTTAGGTGTTTTTTCTGTAGGTTTATGTTTGCGTTCCAGCCATAAGTTACCATGCAGCACTGGGCGGACTGACTATTGACTATTTTTTATTTGCCACACCACACTTCCACCCCACCCCCCCCCCCCCATCCATTTTACATTGTTTAACACTGTCATTGGTTCTTAGCGCTGATGATTATTTGATCTGTGTCTTGGTACACAGATTCCACGACACCCGGGTCTTCGGTCCTCCTGGTAGTAACAGAACAGCAGCAGGATGCGACGTCCCTCAGGCTCCTTGGTGGGTACGGAAGGCTTTTTGGAATAATACAGGCCTAGCTTCAGGCCCTGTATTATCAGCAGACTCAGCACGGAGTTCCACTTGCTGGGCGGGCGGTGTCCAAAGAGAGCGTTCCCTGGCCCGCCCCCTTGTTAAATACCCTGCCCCAGCAGTCCTTGCGCGGGGAAATGCATGCTGGGTATGGTAGTCTCTGGGCCTTAAAGCAAACACCCGCTACAAGTATTTTTGCGGGGAGGCTGTAGATCCACTTTAACTGTATCTTAGCACCACATATTGAAGATACTATTTAATTCATTTTTAATATTTAGAACAAACTCACCCATCCATTCAAGTCTCCCCACTTTATTTTGTTGAGAAATCACTTTTAAAAGCACCCCCCTAGCATTTCTAACTGTGTTCATCTTGAGTAAGGGCAGATAATTCATGAAGCATTTACTTCCTGGAATCCACTTGAATGCAGGTAGGAGAGTGTGCCCAGTACTATAAAATCACCCCATCCCCTCTGTAACATAACAATATGTGTCCCTGTGTCTGTTTTATATAAAAAAATATGCCGATCGGCACCTGTATGAGAGCATGAGTGCGGCTCCTGGCGATCAGGTGACTCCTCGGCTCTCTCTTCTGCCTGGCTGACAGCTCCAGCAGGAGGGGCCGAGCACTCCCACTGACATGGAGGATGGGAAAAGAGGAGAGAGAGAGCAGAGTCACGTGATCGCAGGGGGCTGCTCTCATTTAGGTACCGAACTGCATCTTTTTTATATAAAACAGACACGGGGACACTTATTGTTATATTACAGAGGAGATGGGAATATTTTTTTGTAGATATGAGAGCAGCAGGAGGGGAGGGGGGCGGGCACTGACATGAGCAGACAGGCAGGGAGGGGGGAGGGGGGAGAGGAAGACAGAGGAAAGCTGCGGATGACGGAGGCACGTAAACTGACCATGGTGTCAGGGCTCAGCAGCCATGATGTATCGTGGTCAGTTTACAGGGGGGAGGGTATAGCTAGGCAGGATCAGCCAGGTTTTTTAGGTGATAGAAAGAGACAAATTACACAACACAAGCACTGTGCTGTACAACATGCTTTAAGGCAGTGGTTCTCAACTCCAGTCCTCGGGACCCACTAACAGGCCAGATTTTAAGTATTACCTTGGTGAGATGCAGACTAGAATACTGCAATCACTGAGCAGCAAATTATATCACCTGTCATGTATTTCAGTTATCTTGCAAACCTGGCCTGTTAGTGGGTCCTGAGGACAGGAGTTGAGAACCACTGCTTTAAGGGAACAGGATCCGTTTTTTTTTTAGGTTAACTGAGAAAGCCTCTCCTCCAAATGAAAGAAAAAAATGCCCATAAAAATTAATGGAATGTATGACATCATGTTGGCCTAGGCCAGAAACAAGGAAGCAACTGAAGAAATAAAAAAAAAAAAAAAAAAAAAGTTGAAAACAGGTAAATATAAAATGCCTTCCTCCCTATTTACTAAGTGGAGCGGCATAAAGATTAAAGATAGTTAATGCTGACTGAAAGAGTTTAGTACTGCTTTAATTCTGAGCAATTTGTAGTGTCTCATTCTGTACAAAAATTAAGTGTCCGTATTCATTCTCATTCTTAATTTTAGATCTCTGTCTGTTTTGATCTCTCGCCCTCCTAGCTCTCGTAAATTTCATTTGTGTATCTTGAGTTTTGGTTTGTTTCTATTTTAGCCCCTTTTTGGAATCATTGTCCCTTCAGACTCTAAAAAGGTCTTTCTCAAGTTTCCCCTTTTATTCTGCTGAATCAAATCTTGTATTCTATGAGACATCATACCAACACTGTATCCTGGCCTAGGCCTAGGCCAACAAGGCCCAGGCCTAGGGCAGCACTTTGCAGGTGGGCAGCATGGAAAGAGTCCCCGCCGGCTTGCGATACACTGTTAGTGTAGCGCCAGTCTTATGGGGCGGACTGGGCTGAGAGGCAAATTAGTCTAGCACCCCCATAAAGCGGCCACACTGCTTCCGGTATGTGGGCGGCCTAGACCACAAACCTTCCTTACTGTGCTATATGTTTTCTGCTGCACCATTGGCATGGTTAGATCTTCTTAGTCCTCTCCATAAAATTATCAGAAATTTGTACTTAAAGTAGAACTATAGGCAACACTTTTTTTTTTCCATTTTGGATAGAGTAAAGGAGGGTTATAGCCCCTGTCAGTTTATTTTTTAACATTCCTGTCCCATTGCAGAAATTTCCCTTCACTTCCTGCCCCATAGCCAAACAGGAAGTGAGAGGAAATCAAGGGAATCCATTGCCGCCCCCCTCAGAACCAGTGTCCCCACTTGAAAATTTCAGGGCGGGTCTTAAACCGCAATCGGTATGGCCTTGACAGGAAGGGGTGGGTCATATTTAAAGTAGGGATGCACGAGTTTAGTCAGGCCTAGGGCAGCACAAAACCTAAATACACTACTGCATCATACATACCCGATAGTTATCCTGTGTTGGGAAAACTCACATGTTTCACACTAGAGGTAGGTGTAGAACTTCATCTTAAAGCTCCTCTTTCTCATCTCAATTCAGCAAACTGGGATTTGTCAAAAACTTCTCTTTTTTATTACTTTTTTTGTGAATAGGTAGGGGTACTATGTATCCGATACTTATTACTTATTCACGGGTGGGGGCAGGATCTGGGGGCCCCACCCGTGCCACGGTTGTGGGGATGAGGCCCTTTCTATCAACATGGGGACAAGGTGGTTTAGGTTGAACCCCCCCCCCCATATTGAGGGCATGAGGCCTGGTATGGTTCAGGAGGTTCCCTCAGTCGTCCCCCCCCCAACCTGCCAGGCTGCATGCCCAGATAAGGGTCTGGTATGGATTTTGGGGGGACCCTACGCCCTTTTTTTCCTTTTTTCTTAATTATTTTATTATTAGGCTGTCAGCGAGGAAACCCACTGACAGCTGATGACTCATCAGTTGTTAAGGATGCTGCGGCCGGCTTCCCGGCCCTGCTCCTTAACAACCAGCTTACAAACCTTTGACCAATCAGGGCGCAGAATGCACTGTGCAGCGCTCAGTGCATTGCAGGGTTTTCTTCGGGGTGAACACCCTGCAAATTCAGGTGTTCGGCGAACTAAATTATTGTTAAGAAATGCAGGCTACAATATCATTCCAAGGCTCCGTTGGTAGCCCATTATAATCCCAAATGAAATCCTCTCATTCTCAAAAATGGGTTGCTGGGCTGGAGCAACATAAAAACACATATTGTTATATTACAGGCACTCCTACCCTTGCTCCTCCGATAATTGGGTGCAGGCTTCTAGCGGTTCGCTAGTCACTCTAAAACCGTGGCATATAAAGAAAAAGGATTTGCCCTCCACTGTTATGAAAATTGTATGAAAGTTTATTCATCCTTTCAGTGCACTGACTGCTACATCTGTTCCACCAGCCACTAATGCATTACCTCTCTCAAGAGCTTGTTAAGTGAGGATTGCAGGGTGAGAAGACACCTATATTACAACCTAATGCCAAACACCTATGTAGCGCCCACCCCATTTAGGGGTGCTATATACCCAAATTCAGGGGGCTGGTCTGAGATAGTAGTTAGGCTCAGACCGGTCTCAATTTATAGGTTGTGCTGTTTTATTTCCAGGATGGTATACTGGTGTGCAGTTCCCTGTGGCCTGTAGGTGGCACTGCCATAATGGGTCAGGGTTGAACCACTGGTATTAGTGCTGTGCCTTGGGTGTCCTCTCTCGGCAGCGGTAAAGTGGGTGTGGTTGACCTACTGTGCATGCCGGGAGAGGATACATAAGGGGCAGATGCCGCCTGGGAGGAGTCTTCGTTTTCAGAGGAGGAGAAGAGTCGGAGTCCTGGTGCGTGGCCCTCCAGGCCATGGGGCCACGTGTGCATCGGTCCCAGGCACCTTTAGTCCTGGAGCTGCATCTTCAATACTGGGCCTAGCACCTTTAGCTGGAGCCCGCTTCGAGGAGGAGAAGTCCCAGGGTGTCTCTCGCGTGAGAGCCTGCTTCTAAGAAGAGGAGGCTGGGGGAGGACCTTTCTGACGGACCAGTGAGAGTTTACGGTGAGAGAAGGGGCCCGGTAACTCTCTGGAGGGATTTTTCTACCCACCAAGGGCCTAGTAATGTGCTACTGCTGGCACCTGTCCTTAAGTACCAGAAGATAAGAGGTTCGGGGTCTGATAGATTCTGTGGCAGAGAGTCTCCCAATCGCATCTAGGAAAAGAACTTGATCAAACGTCCGAGCATCACTTCGGCTGCTAGGATCCACTTGTAGGAGACTATCCGGGTGAACTAAACCTACTCAGGGATAGAGTAGTGATAGTGCTATCCATTGTGCCTGGACTAACCTCCCAAACCTTGCTGTCCTGTCTCTCTTCCACCCTTTACCTGTCTGCTGAACATTGAGAAAATAAACTCAACGTTGGGAGTTTAAAGTGGTGTGGACATTGGAATTACTGGGGGGAATACAGAGACTTGTCCCTATATCCTAGCAGGCGAGAACCAACTGACAGAAGAACCTAGCTGTAGGACCCAAATACATAACACCGCTTAACCTCCTCATCCAGGAGGGTACGGGCATATAGTACGGTGTGCCTTTTTTCCTGCAATTGAGCCAAGGCAAGGGAAAAGGGTCCGTGTGCTACACGTGGGGGTTCGGGTCCAGGATTCTGCAGCTATACCCCCCCCCCTGAAGTTGGACTTTGTTTCCCCGTGTGGTTCCGAGGAGGTCGGCCATTTTGGTGAATTTGAGCTACGCCACTGATGTGAGTAATGAAGGTACAGGCCTAAACTGTATTTCTGGCTGCGTAGTTCGTGGGTGTGTCTCAACAGAAAAAAGCCTGCGAGTTGAGTGCCACAGGAAGAAGAAAGGGGAGGAGCCCCGACATATCGTGAGTTACACGTGGTGATCTTGGCGTTAAGTGGACAGTGCGTGCTGGAAAAGTGAGTGTTCAACATGTCTGCTGTTTCATGGAATTCGGTGTCTGCTTCCACCATGGACGTTGCCTCACTAGCTGCCCCCTTGACGGAGACGGGGATTTGGATGAAGCCTCTGGGCCGCTTTGCGCTGTATACGTCCCGAGATGCTGAGATCTTGGGGATGATCTGTCCCGCGTGCCAGAGACTAGTGGTTCACCTCCGACCTTCCGGGAGATGTACCAGATGTGGAGAGTTTCTCTTCGAGGTGGAGCAGCCTACGAAAAATCCCCGGGCCTAGGTGAATTGCTTGACGGGCGCCACCCCTCTAGAGGAAACCTGCATTTTCACAGCCACCCCCATGCGCACCGCTGTGACCAAGAGGGAAGTCAAGCCTGAGGTTCCGGTTGCTGCGAGACTGGAGACTGAGAAGCCAGCGGATGCTGACTGTCGCTACCGAGACTTCCCTTCCACCTCCTAAGCGGGGAGTGGGCTACGTGAAAGCCTCCCGGGGCTGCGGTCGAGGCATACCCCAGCACCTGCCTGAGCCAGAGCTCCAACCCAGAGGGACCTCCAGGAGATCCACGACAGGCCACGGTAAGGAGGCTGGGGCCATGTCAGTAAAGAGTTTACCGGGGAAAGGAAAGAGGCTGAGTGTCCGTTCCATATGGGATGCTTGGGTGCCTGACCAGCGGGAACTTTTAAAAGAGAAAGAGTCAGTGATGACCAAGAACTATCTGCCGGCAGAGGAGTACGATACCTCCGATTTGTTGTCGTCTTCTGATGTGGGAGATGACTTTGAGGTAGATTAACTTTTCGCCAGGAAGGAATGAGACAAAACCCTGTTGTCCGCACCCCGAAGCACAAAAGAGGGATCACTCATGGATTCTGGGGAAGCTGCACCCCGGGTGGAAGCCCCTACATGTGAGGAAGGAGATGTACTTGCACCTGTATTGTCTGCACCTGTATCTCCAGCGCCTGCTGCTGTGGCTGAGCCACTACGGGCCCCTTTACCAAGGCTTGAGGCAGTGAAAGTGCCCAGGTCCCCGGATGCCATTGTTTTACCAGGTGCAGAAGACCGTGCCATCTTTCCTCCTTTATCGAGACTGCAGCGGCTCTTTAACAAGAGAGTGGCTGTTGAGTACTGCTGGGAATACCCCTACGTTCCCAGGGACTTGTTGTTCGAGGTTGAGGCCTACAGAGAAAGGTGGTATGCAGACTTTGTATGGAACCACCTAAAAGTGCCTAACGCCCGCAGGTACTTTGAGTGTACCGCTAACATGACAGAACGGTTCAAGGGATGCAAACAAGAGTGGAGCTATGGGCAGCACATCCATGCGGATCGGGTGGTCGTTTGTAACAAGGAGCGAGAGGATTCCGTGTACTCTATAGAAACTTTTGATGCAAAGTGGAAGCTCCTTGTTTTGCCCGATCTTCATTTCTATCTCTGAAAGACAAGACTTTGTTTTTTTGTGTGTCCTCTGGAAGTTGTTCCGTTCGGAACTTAAGAACTTTGCCCTTCACTATTTGGGGTAATCTGCTCTGCCGAGAGTCAGTAGAGTTGCTGTTTCTCTCCGCTTGCAGCTCCACAAGAGAACTGAACTTTTGGGGTAGAGATAGTTAGGTTCATCGGTGAGATCATCGTGCTCAAGATGGAAAATGTATAGCAGTGTTACTTTACCATATTACGTAGTGTCAGTGCTATGACGGTTGCACCACCACCAGGTGGCGGTGATTTGCAGGACTTTTTATTATGCATCTCCCTTGAGGAGCATTATTTCCATATACTAGGCCTAGTGTATGCAATCTTAGTTGAAGGGGATCATCTTTCTTCGGGAAGATGATTCACTTCATGTACAAGTAGATATTCGTAGGATGTTATTTTGTTTTGTGTATTTTCTCTCCCTCTGCAGGTGGACTACTAGCAACTGCCAGAGATTGGGTGGAGTAGTTTGTCTAGAGGGGTGGGATTGAAAATTTATAATGCTATGTGAATGTGACATTGAGTATGGGATGTCCTGTTTGTACTCTTTTTAACTCCTCTTTCACCTCTTCATTTCATGTCCCTTCCCTATTATGTTGGTTCCGGCACAAGGATTTAAAATTGTACATAGTTGGAGATAAATTTGCGCTGGCTCAGGCTTAAGGAGCGCGAGTTTATCCCAGACACTGGGGACAGTGTCTCTTTTAGAGGGGGGTGTATGTAGTGCCCACCCCATTTAGGGGTGCTATATACCCAAATTTAGAGGGCTGGTCTGAGATAGTAGTTAGGCTCAGACCATTCTCAATTTATAGGTTGTGCTGTTTTATTTCCAGGATGGTATACTGGTGTGCAGTTCCCTGTGGCCTGTAGGTGGCACTGCCATAATGGGTCAGGGTTTAACCACTGGTATTAGTGCTGTGCCTTGGGTGTTCTCTCTCGGCAGCGGTACGGTGGGTGTGGTCGACCTGCTGTGCATGCCGGGAGAGGATACATAAGGGGCAGACGCTGCCTGGGAGGGGTCTTCGTTTTCGGAGGAGGAGAAGAGTCGGAGTCCTGGTGCGTGGCACATGGCCCTCCAGGCCATGGGGGCACGTGTATATCAGTCCCAGGCACCTTTAGTCCGTTGGAGTTTAAAGTGGTGTGGACATTGGAATTACTGGGGGGAATACAGAGACTTGTCCCTATATCCTAGCAGACGAGAAACCAACTGACGGAAGAACCTAGCTGTGGGACCCAAATACATAACACCGCTTAACCTCCTCATCCAGGAGGGTACGGGCATATCGTACGGTGTGCCTTTTTTCCTGCAATTGAGCCAAGGCAAGGGAAAAGGGTCCGTGTGCTACACCTACAGCCAGGTCCATAAATATTGGGACATCGACACAATTCTAATCTTTTTGGCTCTATACACTACCACAATGGGTTTGAAATTAAACAAACAATATGTGCTTTAACTGCAGACGTTCAGCTTTAATTTGAGGGTGTTTACATCCAAATCAGGTGAACGGTGTAGGAATTACAACAGTTTGTATATGTGCCTCCCACTTTTTAAGGGACCAAAACTAATGGGACAATTGGCTGCTCAGCTGTTCCATGGCCATGTGCGTGTTATTCCCTCATTATCCCATTTACAAGGAGCAGATAAAAGGTCCAGAGTTCATTTCAAGTGTGCTATTTGCATTTGGAATCTGTTGCTGTCAACTCTCAATATGAGATCCAAAGAGCTGTCACGATCAGTGAAGCAAGCCATCATTAGGCTGAAAAAAACAAACAAACCCATCAGAGAGATAGCAAAAACATTAGGTGTGGCCAAATCAACTGCTTGGAGCATCCTTAAAAAGAAACAACGCACCGGTGAGCTCAGCAACACCAAAAGACCCGGAGGACCACGGAAAACAACTGTGGTGGATGACCGAATAATTCTTTCCCTGGTGAAGAAAACACCCTTCACAACAGTTGGCTAGATCAAGAACACTCTCCAGGAGGTAGGTGTATGTGTGTCAAAGTCAACAATCAAGAGAAGACTTCACCAGAGTGAATACAGAGGGTTCACCACAAGATGTAAACCATTGGTGAGCCTTAAAAACAGGAAGGCCAGATTAGAGTTTGCCAAACAACATCTAAAAAAGCCTTCACAGTTCTGGAACAACATTCTATGGACAGATGAGACCAAGATCAACTTGTACCAGAGTGAAGAGAAGACGAGTATGGAGAAGGAAAGGAACTGCTCATCATGATCCAAAGCATACCACCTCATCAGTGAAGCATGGTGGTGGTAGTGTCATGGCGTGGGCATGTATGGCTGCCGAGGGAAATGGTTCTCTTGTATTTATTGATGATGTGACTGCTGACATAAGCAATAGGATAATTTCTGAAGTGTTTCGGGCAATATTATCTGCTCACATTCAGCCAAATGCTTCAGAACTCATTGGACTGCGCTTTACAGTGCAGATGGACAATGACCCGAAGCATACTGCGAAAGCAACCAGAGTTTTTTAAGGGAAAGAAGTGGAATGTTATGCAATGGCCAAGTCAATCACCTGACCTGAATCCGATTGAGCATGCATTTCACTTGCTAAAGACAAAACTGAAGGGAAAATGCCCCAAGAACAAGCAGGAACTGAAGACAGTTGCAGTAGAGGCCTGGCAGAGCATCACCAGGGATGAAACCCAACGTCTGGTGATGTCTATGCGTTCCACACTTCAGGCTGTAATTGACTGCAAAGGATTTGCAACCAAGTATTAAAAAGTGAAAGTTTGATTGATGATTGTTAATCTGTCCCATTACTTTTGGTCCCTTTAAAAGTGGGAGGCACATATACAAACTGTTGTAATTCCTACACCGTTCACCTGATTTGGATGTAAATACCCTCAAATTAAAGCTGAAAGTCTGCAGTTAAAGCACATTTTGTTTGTTTCATTTCAAATCCATTGTGGTGGTGTATAGGGCCAAAAAGATTAGAATTGTGTTGATGTCCCAATATTTATGGACCTAACTGTATCTCTTGCAAAAAATCATCATGACAGCTAAACAACAAACTCATAGCTGACAAGCCTGAAGTGAACACATAGAAACAAAATATATGTTATAATTTAACAATAGTAGCTCACCCGGATACAACGCTGTATCCTGGCCTAGGCCAGCAAGGCCCAGGCCTAGGGCAGCACTTTGCAGGGGGCAGCATGGAGAGAGTCCCCGCCGGCTTGCGCTACACTGTTTGTGCAACGCAAGTGTGCTTCTAATTTTGACTGTCCTATCATCCTGGACCACAAACAGTCCTCACTGTGCTATGTTTTCTGCTGCACCATTGGCATGGTTATATCTTCTTGGTCCTCTCCATAAAATTATCAGAAATTTGTGCTTAAAGTAGAACTATAGGCAACACTTTTTTTTTTATATTTTGAATAGAGTAAGGGAGGGTTATAGCCCCTGTCAGTTTTTTTTTTTTTACCATCCCTGTCCCATCGCAGAGATTTCCCTTCACTTCCTGCCCCATAGCCAAACAGTAAGTGAGAGGAAATCTATGCAAATTAAAGGAATCAAATGCCGCGCCCCCCCCCAGGCCTTAAGAACTAGTGTACCGACTCGAAAATTTCAGGGTGGGTCTTATACAGAAAGGGGTGTGGCCTTGACAGGAAGGGGTGGGTCATATTTAAATTAGGGGGTGAATGAGTTTAGTCAGGCCTAGGGCAGCACAAAACCTTAATACACTACTGCCCGGATACAACATACACTCACTGGCCACTTTATTAGGTACACCTTGCTAGTACCTGGTTGGACCCCCTTTTGCCTTCCGAACTGCCTTAATTTGATTGTTGCATATGATCAATAAGGTGTTTTAAACATTTCTCAGAGATTTTGGTCCATATTGACATGATAGCATCACACAGTTGCTGCAGATTTATTGGCTGCAAATCTTCACCACATCCCAAATGTTATTGGATTGAGATCTGGTGACTGTGGAGTCCATTGGAGTACAGTGACCTTATTGTCATGTTCAAGAAACCAGTGGCGAGATGATTTGGGCTTTGTGACATGGTGCATTATCCTGCAGGAAGTAGCCATCAGAAGATGGGTACACTGTAGTCATAAAGGGGTGGACATGGTTAACAACAACACTTAGGTAGGCCGTGGCATTTAAACAATGCTCAATTTATACCAAGAAAATATCCCCCACACCATTACACCACCACCAGCCTGAACCATCGATACAAGGCAGGATAGATCCATGCTTTCATGTTGTTTACGCCAAATTCTGACCCTACCATCTGAATGTTGCAGCTTAAATTGAGACTCATCAGACCAGGCAACGTTTTCTAATATTCTATTGTCCAATTTTGGTGAGCCTGTGGGAATTGTAGCCTCAGTTTCCTGTTCTTGGCTGACAGGAGTGGCACCCAGTGTGGTCTTCTGCTTCTGTAATCCATCTGCTTTAAGATTTGATGTGTTGTGCATTCAGAGATGGTATTCTGCATACCTTGGTTGTAATGAGTGGTTATTTGAGTAACTGTTGCCTTTCTATCATCTCCAACCAGTCTGCCCACTCTCCCCTGACTTCAACGAGGCATTTTTGTCCACACAACTGCTGTTCACTGGATATTTTCTCTTTTTTGGACCATTCTCTGTAAACCCTAGAAATGGTTGTGTATGAAAATCCCAGTAGTTTAGCAGTTTTCTAAATACTCAGACCAGCCCGTCTGGCACCAACAACCATGGCACATTTAAAGTCACCTAAATCCCCTTTCTTCCTCATTCTGTTGCTCAGTTTTAAACTTCAGCAAGTTGTCTTTACCATGTCTAGATACCTAAATGCATTGAGTTGCTGCCATGTGATTGGCTGATTAGCAATTTGTGTTACCAAGCAATTGAACAGGTTTACCTAATAAAGTGGCTGATGAGTATACATCTTATTTATCCACCCTCATTAGCTTACTTTACCTTCCCTGACTGAGTCGAATCCTCCATGTGTGTCTCACACACTCCCCCTCCCAGACACTGCAGATCACAGTTCAAGAGTTTCATCAACAGAGGCAGTGCTGTCAATCCAGATAGCAGTGGGCAGGACTAGGCGTGACAAGAGGCAACTTCTTATCCCACTCTAGTGCAAGCAGGCACAGTATACATCAGGGGTCTCAAACTGGCGGCACTCCAGCTGCTGCGAAACTACAAGTTCCATCATGCCTCTGCCTGTGGGAGCCATGCTTGTAACTGTCAGCCTTGCAATGCCTCATGGGACTTGTAGTTTTGCAAAAGCTGGAGGGCCGCCAGTTTGAGACTGACGGGAGTCACTTTTGGGCGCAGGGTCACCAAGAAAATAATGAACCCTGAGAAATGATTGGATTGCTTCAAATGGGACAGTAATATTCATTAACAGTATCTCTCAAGAAATATGAAGATTTTATCCCCTGTACACTGTGAGGTCTATGACCAGGAAGTATAACTCCTAATATGGGCATTCCAGGAAGTTCAATGTAAGGGACCAAACGTCTATTGCTTAATGATGTGCTTTTGTCTGGATAAGTAAATTGTGTTAATCTTGTCTGAGGCAGCTTTCCATTCCCTATTAATAAGTGTGCTAATGAACTCACCTGTTGTCTACCAAGGGATCTATTGACACTCAGAATAATGTATATTGGGGGCTCGTTATGTAACCATTGTGTGATGTTGTGGGTGGATCCGAGTCATTGTTCATGTGGTGACTGCAGTATTCTCAAGTGTATATAAAGAGCCTGTATTCTTTTCAATAAAGAGTCCGATTCCTGTTTGACCCTCAATACAAAGCCTCGTCTCATACTTGAGGGGGGGGGGGGGAATTATTCGGATGGGTTTCTTGTTCGGCTGATTGGAGTGGAGTGTTCGGTAGCTGCCTTTGTGTTCGGGAATGGAATGTCCTAAACGGCTTTAACCCCTTTCATACTCGGGGTGTTATTACAATTGGTGGCAAGCAGCAGGATGATTCCCACAGCCCAGAAGGACAGCTACAAGAGGACACAGGCCAATGGAGGCACAGTATGAATGGCTAAAGCGCTCTACCCTCAAGAACTTACTGGAGAACTGCGGCCGACCGGCCAACAACCGTAAGAAGAAAGACATTATCGCAGAACTAGTCGAAATGGATAGAGCCGAAAGACCCAACATAACCGAAAGGCCCAGCGTAACAGACAGGACACCCGATGAGGTAAGTTTTGATCGGGCTGTTAACATAAGACTGGCACATTATGGTCCTAACCCTACAGCAGAGATCATAGACCGAGATATAGCGGCTGTGGAGGCAAATTGGCTACAGCAGAGGTGCTGCAGCAGCAGAAGTCGCAGCAGCACCAACTGAAATGAGAAAGTTACATTTTGCGGCTTTTAAAAATTTTGACGAAACAGAAGGGGAGATTGATGGGTACCTTGCCGATTTTGAACGGCAATGTCCCCTTAATCGGGTGCCCACAGAGGAATGGGGTTACCATTTTGTCTGGGAAATTGTCCGACCGGGCCAGTAAAGCGTTCAGGGCCATCCCAGACGAGCATATTATGAACTATGAGCTGGTAAAAGAAGCACTTTTGGCCAGGTATGCCGTCACACAGGAGGCATACCGGAGGCGGTTCCGGGAGACTAGCAAGCAGACTGGAGACTCATATACTGAGTGGGCATGCCGCTTACACCGCACGGCATCCCACTGGGTCGCTGGATGCCAAGCAGTATCCGGGGAAGAGGTGCTGTAGCTGTTCCTGCTGGAGCACTTCTTTGACAAGCTGTCCCCGGAAGTCAGAGAGTGGGTCCGGGGCCGAATACCTTTCACCTTGCCTGAAGCAGCTCGCCTGGCGGACGAATATACAGACGCCCGCAAACTGGATAATCCTGTGGTCAAGACAACAGCTCGGGTGGATTATTGATCAGCGGCAACCCCTCCAGCTGCCACCTACCAACCACAGTCGTACCGCCCTACAGCACCACCTCCAGCGGCCACTTATTCTCAGCAGCCCAGGTTCAACTCCCAGGACTACTCACAACCCATCAGGTGTTTTGGGTGTAAACAGCTAGGGCACAAAAAGCCCGACTGTCCGTTGAATCCAGCGGGCAGTCACAGTCGTGAAGAGAGAGAGCAGGGGGGAACCCCCACACATCCATGCCTGCGGCCCACTGCGTTGAGGAGGAAGAACATTGGGGCATCCTGCACGAGGCTGATCCAATACAAGCAGCTAACTAGGACAACAGGCAGCAACACAGGCAGACTGTCCGGGTTAATGGAAAGGTAGCCAATGGCCTATGTGATACTGGCACCACCATGACCCTACTACAGAAGAACCTCACCCCAGAGAGCCAACACACTGGAGACACTGTAGCCGTAAGGGTAGCGGAAGGCACCGTTTTCCGGCTACCCGTTGCCCATGTTCACCTGGATTGGGGGGTTGGTTTGGGACACGTGAATGTGGGGGTGAGGAATGATTTCTGGGATGCGATGGGTGAGGACGGGAGGACAATGTCCTCATTTAAGTGGAAGGCCGAGACCACCTTTGGCAGAAAAGAAAGTCGTGGACATAACACCGCCTTATCCTTATGGATGACCAAAAAGGGCGACTTGCAGGACAAGGCCACCAACTCAGACACTCGTCTAATGGAAGTAATGGCCACCAAGAAGGCCACCTTCTGAGACAAAGTCAAGAGGGGAATATCTCTAATATTTTCAAAGGGAGGTTCCTGGAGAACCGAGAGCACCAAATTCAGATCCCAAGGGGGGAGAGGAGGCTTGACAGGGGGGAGCACATGGCGAACCCCCTGCACAAAGGTGCTAACCAAGGGATGACCCGCCAGCGGTCGCTGAAAGAAGATGGCCATGGCCGAAATCTGACCCTTAATGGTACTCAAAACGAGCTTTTGGGTCACGCCACGCTGCAGAAAATGCAGGATTCTGGGAACGGAATACGTTCGTGGGCGCCAGTCCAGCTCTTCGCACATGGCGATGTAAGCTCTCCAAGTACGGTGATAGATCTTTCTGGAGGAAGACTTCCGTGCCCTTAACATGGTCGAAATGACCGAATCCGAGAGACCTCGGTCTCTTAGCACCTGGCTTTCAATAACCATGCCGTTAAAGCCAGAGACTGTAAAGCAGGATGAAATATAGGACCTTGAGACAGAAGGTCCCCCCGTATTGGTAACCGCCAGGGAACGTCCGCGACGAGACGTACCAGATCGGCGTACCAGTGACGCCGAGGCCAATCCGGAGCAATGAGGATCCCCGGAATTCCCTCGGTCGCTACCCTGCGGAGCAGGCGAGGGAGCAACTGCAGCGGAGGATAAACGTATATCAGGTGATACTGACCCCATGGGGCCACCAACGCATCCGAGGCATCCGCCCAGGGATCCCTGGACCTGGCCACAAACCTCGACACCTTGCGATTGAGTCGAGAGGCCATCAGGTCCACATCCGGCGTGCCCCACCGTCTGCAAAGGAGTTGAAAGACCTCCGGGTGCAAGGACCACTCTCCCTGGTCCAGCGTCTGGCGACTTAGATAGTCCACCTGCCAATTGTCTACGCCCGGAATGTAGACGGCTGACAAAGCCGGCACGCTTCTTTCGGCCCACCTCAGGATGCGGGCGACCTCAGAAGCCGCAGCTGAGCTCCGAGTCCCCCCTTGATGGTTGACATATGCCACCGCTGTGGCGTTGTCCGATTGGATCCTGATGGAGTGACCCTGTAATTTCTCCGACCATGAGGAGAGGCACAGTCTGATTGCCCGTATCTCCAGCACATTGATCAGTAAGAGGGCTTCGTCCGGAGTCCAAAGCCCTTGGGCCGACAGGACTCCCCAGACTCCCCCCCCAGCTCGTCAGGCTGGCGTCCGTCGTGATCACCGTCCATTGGATAGGGAGGAACGACTTCCCGGACCGAAGAGCCGGGGACCTCAACCACCACGTCAGGGACGCCCTTGACCAGGTGACTCACCTGGATCTGAAGATCCAAGGACAACGGGGATTTGTCCCAAGTGGACAAGATCTTTCTGTAAAGCCCTGGTGTGCGCTTGGGCATAAGGAACGGCCTCGAAGGAGGCCACCATGAGTCCCAGGACTCTCATGCAAAAGCGGATTGACAACCATTTTCGGGACGTCAGCACCCGTACTGCAGACTGAAGTGTCAGTAGTTTGTCTGGAGGTAGGAAGACTTTTGCCTCCAAGGAGTCCAGAATCAGACCTAGATACTCCAGACGCTGAGTCGGGACTAGAACCGACTTCTGAACGTTCAGGAGCCACCCAAACTCCCTGAGGGTCTGACTGACGATAGTCACACTTTCTTCCAATTCTGAGCCACTGTCTGCTCTTAGAAGAAAATCATCCAGATAGCCCACGATACCAATGCCTCGCTATCTCAGCAAAGCTAGGACCGGAGCAAGCACCTTGGTGAACACCCTTGGTGCCGAGGCTAGGCCGAAGGGAAGAGCCACAAATTGATAGTGGACTTCGCCGACCGCAAAGCGCAGAAAGTTCTGGTGGCTTGCGCAGATCGGAACATGCAAGTAGGCGTCCTTGATGTCCAAGGATGCCAGAAAATCCCCTTGATGGAGTGTAGCGATCACCGTGCGAATGGATTCCATGCAGAATTTTTGCGCCTTCACGAAGGCATTCAGGGCCTTGAGGTCCAGGATTGGCCGAACCTCGTCCTTTTTTGGAACAAACAAACAGATTCGAGTAGAACCCCTGAAACCTCTCCTGGGACGGAACCGGCACAATTACTCCGGACCCCATCAAATCCTGTACAGCTCCCAAGAGGGCTGCCCGATGGGCAGGAAGGAGAGGGAGATTTGAGGGAAAGAATCTGTCTGGGGGCCAGGAGCGGAACTCTATTCTGTATCCTGAGGTGACCACCTCGCACACCCACCGGTCAAAGATCCGGGAGGTCCACCGATCCGTGAACCTGCGAAGTCGTCCCCTCACCCCAGAGACGGGCGGGGGCAAGACTTCACGCGGAGGCGGGCTTGGGAGCCGGCTTGTTCGGCTTACGCACCCAGGGGCGCTTGTGCCCACCAGCCGCACTGTTGTCAGTCTGGGATGGCTTACCCGTGGACTCTGACGAACGAAAAAAAAAACTTTTTTGCTGGAAAGGAAGGCTCCGGTTTACGTCGGGCCTCCTTACCCTTGATAGTTTGAGGAAGGAGAGTGCTTTTACCTCCCGTGACATCCTTGATGATGTCATCCAGAGCAGCACCAAAAAGTCTACCACCCTTAAAAGGTAGATCCGTCAGGAGCTTCTTAGAGGCTAGGTCAGCAGACCAGCATTTCAACCAGATAAGACGACGCAATACCACCGCCGAGACAGAGGCCCTGGATATTAAAGGGGCTGCGTCCAACGTGGCGTCGCACACATATATCAGACCCTGCACCATCTGGTGGGCCAGAGCAATAGTGTCTGGAGGAAGGTTATGCTCCTGCACAGTTTGGTGCAAAATTTTTGCCCATTCCGTGAGTGTCTGAGACACAAGGGTCGCCGCTACTACGGGCCGTAGGGCGGATCCCAACAAGGCGAACATGGCTCTACTCATCACTTCTGACCTCCTGTCAGTGGGGTCCTTAAACGCAGGAGTCCCCTCCATCGGGAGAGTGGTGGCCTTGTTTAAACGGGCGACTGGAGGGTCGACCACCGGGGGAGAAGCCCACTTTTTAAGCAGGGCGTCTTCAAAGGGGTATCTAAGAGACAAACGCTGCGGGACCATGAAAGTCTTCTGCGGCTTTTCCCAGACCTGGTCAATGAGCTGGTCAAAGAAGGGTACATATGGAAAAACCTTTTTAAAAGGCTTGGTCTTAAAAGAACCAAAGGAGACTGTATCCGCCTGAGGTTCTGCAGTCGCAGCATTTAGCTTGAGAGTGTCCCTCACAGCATCAATGAGTTCACTAACAAGCGCCCTGTCATTTACTGACTCAGAACTGGAGTCTTCCTCACAAGGAATGTCCTGTTCAAAACCATCCAAATATTCAGAGCTAGGGTCCTGAGCAGCAATAGCTAGGCCCATATCTGAATCAGAGCACTCCCCTTGTGGAGATAAAGTGGGGAGAGGGCGCTTTTTTGCTTCCTTGTGCTCACACACAGCTTCCATCCTGGTCAGAAATGATTCCAGGACTGCCGACAACTGGTCCATAGGGACCGCAGGTGCTGGAGCACTGGCTGCTGCCTCTGGCATGTGAGGGGAAGCTGGTGACTCTGACTCCATAATGTCCCTCTCTGAGACCACCCACAGGCTGTGCTGACTGAAGTAGGGGAATGCCCAGGGAACCCACCAACCTGACCAGGACCGCTCGGTTCCGCTGCCCTGTCTCTCTGCGACGCGCTGCTCAGCGTGAGTGAGCTGAGAGGAGAGAGTGTGAGGAGATTCGCGCCGTTCCCAGCGGCGCTAGAGGCCAAACTAGTGCTAGAAAGACGTGCGGCTACAAGAAAATGGCCGCCGCAATGTGCTCCGGCGGACCACGGCAAGATGGCCGCCAATGTAAAAAAACAGCACACACACCAAACATGGCGCCGAACAGCGCCCAGGCCCCTCACATCCAAAAAAAAAAAAAAAAAACAGCCCCAGCGAAATGCAGAGCAGCATGAGCCCCCCCTCCAGGAGAGTATGGCCCCCAGGCACCCCACACAGTACAGCGCCAGCAATAGTGAACAGAGAGTGACATTAAAAAACACAGGGGGAGACAGGGAAATCCCCCACACAAGAAACACACAGCATGTACTCACCTGCAGCCAGGAGAGACTACTTACCTGTCCCCTGAGGGACCCACTGGTGTGTTTCTGACAGAACTATCACAGTGCGGTACTGAGTAGCTGTCGGCCCGGTCCACCGCGAAAGATACAGCCGGACTGTTCAATCTTGAGAGGACCGCGGAGCTGGAAGCCCACCGGCCACCCCTGGAGTCGTGGGGCATGTCGTGAACTGAGTCTCACGCACACAAGGCGAGGATCAGCACGCTCGATGGTCGGACAGGGAAGACTACGAGGATATATTGTACCCAACCTGTTGCCCAGCCGACAGTTGATAGAAGATCTCAAAAAAATAAAATAAGAAAAAATTCCAAAAGGAATAAAAATAGGTCAGGAGACTGGCTCCTGAGAGAGCCACGTCTTCTCCTTCTGCTAGGCAGAAAAAAACTGAGGTCTGCTGACTGCAGTGGGAGGGTTATGTCCGGAGGGACCGCCCCCCTGGGCGGGGCTGTTCAGCTCTGGTTGTTTAGAATGTATGTATAACATCTCACATTCTGCCTAGGTCTTCTCCTGCAAGCAGGGACATAACCCACGTGTAAAGGTGTAAAAGACACGCTGTGTCAGTCCATGGATGACAAGAGAAAAATGTGTTTGAAATACCGCTGCGCAAATACCGTGTGACATAAAATATCAACGACCACCATGTGTTTCTCTGCTATACATATAGTATATTATAGAGAGACAACTTAGTTCGAGCTGACCGACTGTGTGGGGAGGGTCACTGGCGTGAGAGAGCACGTAAAATCAGAATAACTTTAATTTTCCCCCCTAATTCAACCCCACAGATACTGAAAACATCAAATGATGGACCAAGTCAAGCCAGTGGCAGTGCACAACCACAGCAAGCTATTTGCACTGCTCTTTTAGGTGCTTCAAAATATAAAATTGACTCTAAGGAACAACATGCCAGGGAGGAGGCCATAGCAAGATGGATTGGGCGCAACGGATTACCAGTCAGAACGATTGAAGATGAGGACTTTGTTAGCATGATAGAGACACTAGATAGGAAGCTGACTGTTCCAAAGAAAACTAAAATAAGCAATCTGATTGACAAACAGTATGAAGATGATAAACAAAAATTCAAAAAGAGAGTGGCTGCTGCTCGGAGAGTATCTATTTGCACTGATTTGTGGACCAAAAAATGACTCTCAGCTTCATTCCTTGCCATAAGTGCATGCTACTTTTGGGTTGAACAACATAAACCTGAACACATATTGTTGGCCCTTGAACAAGTAGCCCACCCACACACTGCACAGTCAATCAAATCCTGTGTGGACAAATGCTTGCAAGACTGGGACATACCAAAGAGGAAGATCCTTACAGTGATAACAGACAACAGGAGCAATATGGTGGCGGCATTTAAACAAACCACAGCAGCAGCAGAAGAACCACCCAGCTCTAGTGAGGAAGACTCCCCCATGACGGAAAGTGACTCTGAGGCTGAGACGGGAATTGATGATCTGCAGTGAGTGAGCCATTTTATTCTTTTACATGATTACGTGGTTGACACGGTGACACCAGTCAATTATCTAATGGCTATGAGATGATTGATATGGGGGCATGGCGCTATCTGCTCTAGTCTACGGGGTGCAGTCAGTCAGTGCACCTTTTTTATTTTTCCACTATAATTTGTCTTGTGTACTGCAAAAGTATTCCCATAAGATGTTAAGTGTTAAAATTGTAGAATGGAACAAACATTTTCTATAGTATACTTTATGCTTATTGGGCTGTGTGTGTGTGTGTTCCACTTGATAGGTACCAACAGATCGACATGGACCGGACACCATGTGTGGTGCATACGTTGCAACTTGTGGTCCACATGGTGCATAAGGAGGCAAGTGTGAAGAGAATACTGGATAAAGCAAGATCAATAGTGCACCTCTTCCGCAAGTCTTCAGTTGCAACACAGAAGCTATTGGAGCATCGTGGCCTTATTCTTTTTAATGACTGCCTCACACGCTGGTCAAGTACATTCAACATGATCGCAAGACTCCTCAAACTGAAAGACTCAGTCTGCCAAATCGCAAACAGCATGGGATGGGACAGCTTGCTCCCTATTGAATGGCAAAAGCTCACATCATTGCATGACCTACTGCTGCCTTTTGCAGAACATACCAAAACCCTCCAGAGTGACACCATGTCCATGTCCCTGGCTGTTCCTGCCCTCTTTGATCTGCTCAGCCATCTTGAGGACTTTAAAACAGAACACTAGCTACCAAGACCTTGCCACAATTGCACAGAAAATGAAAGGGAGTGTCAACCAAAATTTTTATTTATTTTTTTTAACAATCAGGAGTAGGGATGAGCTCCGCGTTCGAGTCGAACATACGTTCGACTCGAACATCGTGTTTTCGATGAAGATCGGACGTTTTGGGTCGTTCGCGCCAAATTCGAGTGACGCGAACGGCCCAAAATCCTGGCGCTGTGATTGGCCAAGCATGCACTGTGACCCCACATGCTTGGCCAATCACAGCGCCGGCAGCGAGGAGAGCCATAATTGGCCACAGGCAGGATGCCTGTGGCCAATTATAGCTCAGGGGGGGTTTAGTACACGCCCCACACTATAAAAGGCCGCCAGCGCGGCGGCCTTGTGTAGTGTGTTGGCGTGCAGGGAAAGACGTACATAGGCAGGGACAGTGTTAGAGAAATTGTGTGTAGGGAGAGAGAAGGATAGGTAGGGACAGTGTCAGTGATATTGTGTGTAGGGAGAGAGAAGGATAGGTAGGGACAGTGTCAGTGATATTGTGTGTAGGGAGAGAGAAGGATAGGTAGGGATAGTGTCAGTGATATTGTGTGTAGGGAGAGAGAAGGATAGGTAGGGACAGTGTCAGTGATATTTTGCTAAACCTTGTGTGCAGGGAGAGAGAAGGATAGGTAGGGACAGTGTCAGTGATATTTTTGCTAAGCCTCCTGCACAGTATACAACCGAAGCTAGCCCTTAGTGCTGTGATTTCCTGTTGTGTAACACAGGCAGGCATCTGCAGCACTTAAAGCAGGCGTAGTGTGATTCCTGCAAAATATACACCTGAAGCTAGCCCTTATTGCTCGTAGTTTTTTTTCTTTTGTGTTACACTAAGGGCTCTTTCACACAGGACGGATCAGTAATGATCCGCCCCGTGAAGCTCCGCTTGCTCAGCGGGGATCGCTCCGTTGATCCCCGCTGAGCCAGCGGATGACTGGGTGGTTCCCGCACACTGTGCAGGGACCGCCCTGTCAGAGCGCCGCTCTCCCCTATGGGGGGATTTGATGATGGCGGACCGTAGAGTCCGTTGTCATCCGATCCGCAGACGGAAGGAAAAATAGGGTTTTCCTCCGTCACACTTTTGCGGATCGGAGCGGGACGGATGTCAGCGGACAGGTCACCGCTGACATCCGTGGCTCCATAGGAGGACATGTAGCATCCGTTCAGGTCCGCCTAAAAAACTGACAGGCGGACCTGAACGGACCCTCCGTGTGAAAGAGCCCTAACAGGCATCTACAGCACTTAAAGCAGGTGTAGTGCGATTCCTGAAAAATATACACCTGAAGCTAGCCCTTATTGCTCGTAGTTTTTTTTCTTTTGTGTTACACTAACAGGCATCTGTAGGGACATATAAAAAATATATAATGTGGCGCTGTGAGAGAAGTAGTAAAAAACCCTACTTCATGTATGGCACAATGGTGCACATAAAAATATGGTGTCAAACAAAACGTTTGTACACAATAGGTGTACACAAATGAATGTGATAACAATGTAAGTGAATACTAACAGTGAAATAATTGGTATGGGGTATAGGTGCACAACAAAAACCAGCAATTAAACTGGAATATTGATCATACCCATAATAAACAAAAATAAAACTGAAAATATAATGTAGGTGGAGACAAACTCATATAAGGCGTCACAGATGAGTATGTAGAATAATGTCCAATCTTATCACATATGAAAAGAAGTTCATAGGTCAAAATCCAACAAGGAGCTGCATCGTTTGAAAATAGGTTTGAAAGGTGCATCTATCACATTTTCCCCTTTTTACATGGCTTGTTGTCGCCATATTGGTTTGGATTTCTTCCTTTTCGAGTTGGAAATATGGACCAGTGGTGCTGTCGGCATAAGGAAGGAGGTGTCTTGCAGATCCTGACTGTTCCTTGGGTCCACAGAGTGGACAAAGCTTTGTTGATCCACCACCGTACGGTGAGCTGGGTCCACTCTGTCCAGCAAGAGCATTTACTTCTCCCCCATTGGCCCAAGGTGAAGGCACTCCCGGGTGATGTCATATATCCTATATGCCTATAAAGAAAATGTGATAGATGCACCCTTCAAACCTATTTTCAAACGATGCAGCTCCTTGTTGGATTTTGACCTATGAACTTCTTTTCATATGTGATAAGATTTGACATTATTCTACATACTCATCTGTGACGCCTTATATGAGTTTGTCTCCACCTACATTATATTTTCATTTTTATTTTTGTTTATTATGGGTATGATCAATATTCCAGTTTAATTGCTGGTTTTTGTTGTGCACCTATACCCCATACCAATTATTTCACTGTTAGTATTCACTTACATTTTTATCACATTCATTTGTGTACACCTATTGTGTACAAACGTTTTGTTTGACACCATATTTTTATGTGCACCATTGTGCTATACATGAAGTAGGGTTTTTTACTACTTCTCTCACAGCGCCACATTATATATTTTTTATACGTTCTATATATCCTGTCTGATTTTATGTTTGGCTGCTTCATTTAGTATTTAGAGTTGGCACAGTATTATTATTATTTAATCTGCAGGGGCATGTAATAACAATTATTGATCTAATAATTCACAGCAGGGCCCATTCCTGCGCCCACCAAGAGTAACTGAGGGCTTAAAGTGTTGCGGCAACACCACCACCACCAAAGGCCCAATTTTTCAGCCCCTGTTCAACAGGGGCATGCAATTACAATTCTTGATCTAATAATTCACAGCAGGGCCCATTCATGCGCCCACCAAGAGTAACTGTCAGGCCTTACAGTGTTGTGGCACCAGCACCACCACCAAAGGCCCAATTTTTCCTACCACTGTTCAACAATGGCATGTAAATATAATTCCTGATATAATAGTTCACAGCAGGGCGTTCCAGCGCCCACCAAGAGTAACTGTGAGGGCTCACAGTGTTGTGGCAACACCAACATGTAAGGGGCAGATTTCAGCAGAGTATATACGGCAGGCCCCTACTTTCAAATATCCAACTTACAAACGACTCCTACTTGCAAATGGAAGGAGACAACAGGAAGTGAGAGGAAATCTACCCCTAGGAAGGGAAATTCTCTCCTGTAAGAGTTAATATGGGAAAAAGGTGTCTCTTCTCTACTGATGCTTTATCACCAATCCTTGTTTCAATAAAAACCCCACTTTTTAAAAACAGTTGTCATTGGGACGGAAAGTGAGGTGAAATGTTCTGAACAGGTGCACAGACAGCAAAACAAATGTTACAGGGGTAATAACCCTTCCCTATGTTTTCCAAAAAGCTTAAAAATATATTTTTTGGCTGGCGCTACACTTAAACAGTGTACCTGGGCGCATGCGCGGGAGCTCGGAGGTAGACGTGCTCTAGCCGAGCTCCGCACGCTCCGACCCTACACAGCGAACGACAGAGTAGGCAGCGGGGATTCCAGCCTGGAAGTGCCGCTGTCAGGTCCCGGATGAGGTGATGAATAGGCGGGCACAGGGTCAGCCAAGAAGAGGACAGCGCAGAAGGCCCAGATCGAACGGCGGAGCGGGGCCTTCCCCAGGCATTGCACAGCAATCCAAGATGGCGTCCGGGCACCACCACACACACGAGGCAGCACAGCCTCCGGGAGTAACGCCGCGGCTCAGAAGGGGGATGAAGCCGATCACCCGGAGCTGATGAGGGACCCGTTCTCATCCCAATCATCGGGAGACTATGAAGCAGACCAGAGGGGTGAGTCCGCACTACAGTCCCAGTCCCCGGGCACCTTTCCTGTCCTGCAGAAACCAATAGACTCCTCGACATCCTCCATGGACGGGGATATGGCGGGGATAGCGGAGGCCTTATTCAGCCAGCCCAGCCAGGAGATAGCAGCTGCTCCCCAGCTAGCCCCTTACTCCCCTGATGCACTGCTTTTAGCACGCTTTTCCACTATGCTGCAGCAGGAGCTTTCTAAAGCCTGCACCTTAATTACAACAGATCTCAAGAGGGACATTCTCAACCTGGGGGATCATTTTGAACACATAGAAACTAAGGTGGACAATACAGTAAAAAAGGTCAACCAAAATGCCCGCTTGATAACTGACCTCCATGACAGGCTAGAGGAGGCAAACTCTAAAATTGAAGATTTGGAGAACCGTTCTCGTAGGTACAATATACTGTGACAGCAGGAAGGTAAAGTCACCTGGTTGCATCCAGGGGGGTAGATATATTTCTCCCAGATTCAGGCTTTATGCTGACTTATACAACTAGGGTGGAGAGTTGTATAAGCCCAGCTGAGGCTAGTAGGCTCATGGATGACTCATACCTCTAGGGAGAGTGTGGGGCGTCGTGCAGACAGAGATGAGACCAGCTGAACCTTGTCAGCTCATTTAGGCCTCTATAAGGAACTCCCAGATTCATTAGATGTTAGCTCATGCCTGGAACCAGACCTGTGTGGACTGTCTAGGGAGAGTGAACCCCTGTGCGGTGAGGCAAAGCCTGTGTGGCTATTTGTTTGGACTTTTACTAAACCAGGGACTTAGGGACTAGGACAGCACCAGGCTGATCCCAGTTGTTAGTTTAGGAAACCTGCATGTTTAGTCAGAGGTCAAACTGACCAGGATTTATTTTGTTTGTTTCTTTTTGGCTTTGCTGTGTTTTTGTCACTGTACATAGAGAAATAAACCGCACCTTTTGATTTTGAAAACCACAACCTCCGTCTGCTGGCCCTGTTTTTGTGTGGGGAGCCCAACCAGGGGGTCACACACACCCGCTACCGAGTTAACCCCCTCACAGTTGGTGGAGAACCAGTGGCAGTTTTTTTTAAGCCAGCATGGAGGAGATACTGAAACAGCTGGCTCTAGCAAATGCCAATCAACAGCAGACAAATGCAGGTTTGCAAAGGAGCCTTGCAGCCCAGCAGCAAGCTCATCAACAAGCCCAGCAGCAATCTGAGGCCCGCTTCATAGACCTGTTACAGAAGCAAGAGCAGAGACTACAACAAATGGAAGCAGTAATGCAGCAACGTCCGCAGACCAGTGAGGAAAGCCGTCCCACTAATACCGCGTCCTTTGGGGTGAGTCGTTTATTGACAAAAATGACTGGAGAGGATGATCCAGAGGTATTTTTGACCACATTTGAAAGGACTGCTGAAAGAGAAAAGTGGCCTGAGGAGCAGTGGGCTGGACTGGTGGCTCCTCTGTTAACTGGTGAATCGCAGAAGGCTTACTATGACCTAGAGCCTGACCAAGCAAAAGACTATGTGATGCTAAAAGCTGAAATATTGGCAAGGCTGGGTGTCACCCTGGCTGTCCGGGCTCAGCGTGTGCATAACTGGACTTTCCAGCTTGGAAAACCCCCCAGGTCTCAAATGTATGATCTCATTCACCTGAGCAGGAAGTGGCTACAGCCAGAGACTTTGTCCGCACCAGAGATTGTGGAACGTGTTGTAATGGATCGGTTTTTGAGAGCTCTTCCTACTGCCATCCAAAAGTGGGTAAGCCATGGAGACCCAGAGACGGCCGGTGGTCTTGTGGATCGTGTAGAGAAATACTTGGCTACAGAGAACCTGACGGCCTCTTCCAGAGACACTCGGACTTTCCACCCTAAGACCAGACCATCCCCAGGGGCGGATAAGAGGATTCCAAGGGGTGAGGGTGGAGAGAGTGAGAGGGTGGGAGCTCTACCCCAAGTTTGGCGAGAACAGCCTGGGAAATCAGCGGCTCAAGAGGCCGCAAGAAGGATCGTTTGCTACCGCTGCCGGCAAGCGGGACATATTGCAGCCAATTGCCCGGTTGTGGAGGAACCCATGCAGTGTGACTTTCTGACGGACAGACATCAGTCGCTGTGTGCGACAGTCGCATGCACTGCCATTCGGGGAACTGAGAAACATTTATGCAAAATGTGTATTAATGGTAGAAATGTTGTGGTATTGCTGGATTCAGGTAGCCTTGTGACCCTGATAAAGGCTGAATTAGTTAAAACAGAGGTCTCTGGGAATAGCAAGGTAGCTGTTATTTGTGTGCATGGGGACACCCGAGAGTATCCAGTGACTACAGTGTGTTTCGAGACCCCCAAAGGTACCCTCTCTCATCCAGTGGGGTTAGTATCTCAATTACCGCATGATGCCATTGTGGGAAGGGATTTTCCGAAGTTCTGGGAACTGTGGGATGATCCTGAGCCCCCCACTGGTGCCCCTATGTACCAGGAATGTGATAGCCAGAACTCCTCTGAGAGTGGGGAGGACTCTCCAGAATTTCCCTTGTCAGTATTGGCAGGGGAGACTCAAGAAACTGGAGAGGAGCCCACCTCCTCAGACGAAAACCTACCGTCTGTGGAGTTTTCTGATCTGGAGGTTCACAGGGAAAATTTTGCCACAGAACAGTTAAAAGACCCCGCCCTAATAAAGGCACGGGAAAACGTAGTGGAAATAGATGGCGAGTTAGTGAACCCAGATAATACCTGCACTTACCCATACTTCAGCGTAGAGAAGGACCTACTGTATCGGGTGGCAAAAAGGGCAGAAGAAACCGTTGAGCAGCTGGTGGTGCCCAAACCTTACAGGAAGTTGGTGTTGGAGTTGGCCCATGGGCACATTCTTGGAGGTCATCTGGGGACAGAGAAAACCCGAGAGAGGGTATTACAGAGATTCTATTGGCCTGGGGTGATGAAGGACATAGAAAATTATTGTTCCTCCTGCCCTGTGTGTCAGAGGTCGGCCCCGATGCCACATTTCCGTAGCCCGCTGGTCCCTCTACCCATCATTGAGGTCCCGTTTGAGAGAATCGCAATGGATTTGGTAGGTCCTATAATCAAGTCCGCTAGGGGGCACCAGTACATATTGGTTATAATGGACTATGCCACCCGTTATCCAGAAGCGATCCCTCTCAGAAATACCTCGGCCAAAACCATAGCCAAAGAGCTATCTCTTGTTTTTAGCCGGGTGGGTATTTGTAAAGAACTGCTTACGGACCAAGGTACACCCTTTATGTCCCGGGTTATGAAAGAGCTGTGTAAATTGTTCAAAGTGACGCAATTGCGTACATCTGTGTATCACCCCCAAACCGATGGGCTGGTTGAAAGATTCAACAAAACCCTAAAACAAATGTTGAAGAAAGTGGTGGATAGAGATGGAAAGGATTGGGACTGTCTACTTCCTTATTTGATGTTTGCTATTAGGGAGGTGCCCCAATCCTCTACGGGATTCTCCCCCTTTGAGTTACTGTATGGGAGACACCCAAGAGGGCTGTTGGATATTGCCAAGGAAACTTGGGAAAGTGAGAGTTCTCCCCACAGGAGTGTGATTGAGCATGTCGCCCTGATGCAAGATCGAATTGCACAGGTAATGCCCATCGTGAAGGAACATTTGGCCCAAGCGCAGTTGGCACAGCAGAGAGTGTACAACCGTGGAGCAAAGACCCGTACCTTTTCCCCGGGGGATAGGATATTGGTACTTGTCCCTACGGTTGAAAGTAAATTCCTTGCCAAATGGCAAGGCCCCTACGAGATAATGGAAAAAGTGAGCGAAGTGAATTACAAGGTCAGACAACCAGGAAGGCGAAAGCCCGAACAGATATATCACGTTAATCTGTTGAAAGCCTGGAGGGATAGAGAGTCCCTAGTCGCAGAAACTTGGTCACCAGCTCAAACTGGTTGCGTGATTCCGGAGGTTGGAATAGCAGCCACCTTGTCACAACCCCAACAACAGGAGGTTAAGGAGTTTGTGCTTCGCAACAAGGAGGTGTTCTCTGAGCTGCCGGGACAAACATCTGGGGTAGAGCATGATATTATTACCCCGCCCGGTGAAAGGGTGAAGTTAAAACCCTATCGGATCCCAGAGGCCCGACGGGAGGCAATACGGGAGGAAGTACAGAAAATGCTGAACTTAGGGGTGATAGAGGAGTCCCAAAGTGATTGGTCTAGTCCCATTGTGTTGGTGCCTAAACCGGATGGGAGCTGGCGATTTTGTAACGATTTTCGTCAGTTGAACAAAGTTACAAAATTTGACACCTACCCCATGCCACGTATAGATGAGTTGATCGACCGGCTGGGAACAGCCCGATACATGACGACTCTTGACCTCACAAAAGGGTATTGGCAAATTCCCCTGGCCAAGTCGGCCAAAGAGAAAACCGCATTTGTAACCCCAGACGGGGCGTTCCAATATAAGAGAATGCCGTTCGGGTTACAGAATGCGCCGGCCACATTCCAGCGGAAAATGGACCAGATACTGAGGCCCCATCGGAAGTATGCTGCGGCTTACCTGGATGACGTAATTGTCCATAGCACAGATTGGGCCTCACATCTGCCAAAAGTGCAAGCAGTCCTAGACTCTATCCGGGAAGCGGGGTTTACGGCTAACCCCAAGAAGTGTACCATTGGGCAGGAGGAGGCCAAATATCTTGGGTACACCATTGGCAGGGGAGTGATAAAACCCCAACTCAACAAAGTCGAGGCCATCCAGAGTTGGCCACGTCCCAACAGCAAGAAGCAGGTACGGGCCTTTCTGGGAATCGCGGGTTATTATCGGCGCTTCATTCCCCACTTTGCTTCTAAGGCTGTGCCCCTAACCAACCTGACGAAAGGGAAAGGGTCGGTCATGATTAAATGGACCCCCGAGGCTGAGGCAGCATTCCAATTCTTGAAACAAGCCTTATGTAGCCAGCCAGTGTTGTACTCACCCGACTTCTCTAAAGACTTTGTCGTACAAAGTGATGCGTCAGATGTGGGGTTAGGAGCAGTATTGTCCCAGGTCTGGAACGGGGAAGAGCACCCAGTCATTTACCTCAGCAGGAAGTTGAAGTCCCATGAGGTAAATTACGCCACGGTTGAAAAGGAGTGTTTAGCGGTGAAGTGGGCTCTAGATTCCCTTCGGTACTATCTGCTAGGTAGGCACTTTGACATGGTTACGGATCACGCTCCGTTAAAGTGGATGGCTCAAAACAAGGAGACAAATAGAAGAGTGAATAGGTGGTTCCTGGCCCTACAGGAATTCAACTTCACAGTAAAGCATCGCCCTGGCGTTCAAATGGGGAATGTGGATGCTTTGTCTCGAGTACATGAATGCCTGATTGCTGGTGTTCCAACCCCAAGGTTAAAACAAGAGGGGGGGGTATGTGACAGCAGGAAGGTAAAGTCACCTGGTTGCATCCAGGGGGGTAGATATATTTCTCCCAGATTCAGGCTTTATGCTGACTTATACAACTAGGGTGGAGAGTTGTATAAGCCCAGCTGAGGCTAGTAGGCTCATGGATGACTCATACCTCTAGGGAGAGTGTGGGGCGTCGTGCAGACAGAGATGAGACCAGCTGAACCTTGTCAGCTCATTTAGGCCTCTATAAGGAACTCCCAGATTCATTAGATGTTAGCTCATGCCTGGAACCAGACCTGTGTGGACTGTCTAGGGAGAGTGAACCCCTGTGCGGTGAGGCAAAGCCTGTGTGGCTATTTGTTTGGACTTTTACTAAACCAGGGACTTAGGGACTAGGACAGCACCAGGCTGATCCCAGTTGTTAGTTTAGGAAACCTGCATGTTTAGTCAGAGGTCAAACTGACCAGGATTTATTTTGTTTGTTTCTTTTTGGCTTTGCTGTGTTTTTGTCACTGTACATAGAGAAATAAACCGCACCTTTTGATTTTGAAAACCACAACCTCCGTCTGCTGGCCCTGTTTTTGTGTGGGGAGCCCAACCAGGGGGTCACACACACCCGCTACCGAGTTAACCCCCTCACAATACGCATACGAGGCCTCCCTGAGACATGTACCGATCTAGAAGAGGTCATGTACGAGTTGATGAAAGAACTGATCCCCGATATTTCCCCTCATCACATGGAGATTGACCGCATACACAGGGCACTGACTGCCCCTAGATCTGATGGACTGCCACGTGATGTAATGGTAAAACCGCATTTTTACCGGGTTAAGGAGAAAATGATGTTAGCGGCCCGTAACAGACAGGATCTACAAATCCATGGGACCTCAATCCAGCTATTTACAGATTTGGCCCCTTCTACGGTACAGAAACGCAGAAATTTAAGACCACTACTCCAGCAGCTGATGGCAAAACAAATTAAATACCGATGGGCCTTCCCCTTTAAATTATCCTTCACATATAAAGGACGATCCCATTCATTCTCAACGTTCCAAACGGGTGAAGAACTCCTGATTGAACTTGGCATTGTGACTCATGATTCTACGGCACTGTCCCCCCAAAGTGAAGAACATCGTCCTCTCTCTCCGCTCTGGCAAGACCGCAAACAATCTCAGTCTAGGAAATCGCAACGAAAGACATGACTACTACATAGGCCCCCATTGATACCTTTTGGGACTGGCTAAAGTCCCGTTGTAGGGAAGGGCCTCCTGTTCGTTGCCTCCCTGAGTCCTGGATGGGACACATTTGTTACACCCTTGCGGTGCTGTTCATCAACCTTTACTGCGAGTAGAACGGCTACTTAGTTGAATGTTAAGCTGGTGCCCCCCCCCTTTTTTTTTCTCTGGAAAGATTTAGCTTGGGGCACTGTTTGGTGAGTTTTGGCCGGTCGGAGGGGGCTGATTGATCCCCCTGAGGTGGGGACTCCGGGACGGGGGTAACCGATGGGGGACCTGTCTGTCCCGGGGTCTTGACCCTGACCGAGATCAGAGATTACAGCTAGCCTATAGCAATGTTCATAAATGGTATTTACATTTAGGTTATATGTTTATTTCCAGCTGCCTGCACAAGGAAGCATATATGTTTTGGGTCGGGGCGGCATTACATGCCGCTCACTAGCAAGACTATTTATCCTCTGTGGAGGATGATACCCTTGCAAACTTCGGTCCGGAAATTTGATCCGGAGGGGATCACTCCCCATGCAGTTACTATTTTACTCAGGAACTTCGAGTTTATATGTTACGGCCTAAGGCCGATCTGTTATTGCTATGCTCTTTATTGGTATCTTTTTTTCTCCTTTTTTGTTCTCCCCCTCCCCTCCCAACGAGCTCCGGTCCAGGGTCCCCCACCTACAGCATGGTTCAGACGCTCGAGGAAGTGGTCGAACCCAATCTCAAGAGCTTTTTTGAATCATCTTGTGCTTCAAGGTTAGAGTTCTCTGCCCTACCACGATGGCTAAGCCATATTCTACTGACTATTCGGTGATTACGCACAATGTACACGGTTTCCAATTCCCCTATCAAGAGGACCAAAGCCTTTCAATTCTATCATAGGCAGAGGGCTGACGTTCTCTTGATACAGGAAACTCATTACTCTAAGTCCTCAGCCCCCAGATATCTAAACGCAAGATACCCTCAATTTTTCCTTGCTTGTGGCCCACAAAAAAAGGGGGGAGTGGCGATCTGTTTTTCCAAGCGGATCCCCTTTACGCCCATTACGATAATTAAAGATAAGGGTGGTAGATACCTAATGGCGGTGGGTCGTCTCCATGATCAATTAGTTTTGTTTGTTTCGTACTACGCACCAAACACAGGTCAGCTTGAATTTTTTAAGAACATGCTCAATGTTATTATGCCAAAGGTCCAAGGGCAGATAGTCATGGGAGGTGATAGTAATATCCCTATGGATAGGACAATGGATAAATCCGATCATACGAAACCACTCTTACGGCGCCCACCTAAAGACCGTAGTAAGGTTTCACGCCTATTTCACCTCCATGATTTGATTGACACTTGGCGAGAATACAACCCCACAGTTAGAGATTTCACGCATTTCTCGCAGGTGCATCACACCTATTCCAGGATAGATCATCTCTTGGTGCGTACCCCTCTACTCCCATATATAACGTCGGTTAAGATCCTGGCTACCCCCTGGTCTGATCATTCGCCGGTTAAACTCGTCACCAAAGGGCTTTGGACTAAAGCCACCCCCTCCCCATGGCGACTTAATGTTAGCCTACTGAACGACCCTATTATATATGTGGAAATTCAGAAAGAACTCCAGGCGTACTTCGACACTAATAAATCCACTGACACCTCACCTACAATTAACTGGGCCGCTCACAAAGCAACGATTCGCAGTAAGCTGATACAAATAGCGGCTAGACGTTAACGGGAGCGAGGGCAGGTAATTAAAGGCCTAGAGGCGGATCTGGAGGCGTTACGAGCGGAACAGCCACAAAATCCCCTGATTGATATTAGCCATAAAATAGATGAAGCAAGACTTACATTGAATCTTAGCCTAACCACGCAAGCTGAAAAACACATCAGCTGGTCCAAACATAAATTTTATACCATGGGCGACAAACCCACCACTATGTTAGCTAGGAAGCTGGTACCCCGACCCTATGTGTCAACTTTACCTAAACTAAGACTACCAAACGGTCACCTTACTCAAAATCCCGAATTAATAATCAAGGAATTCCATACCTTTTATGCCAAATTATATAGCCAACAGACAGTATTTGAGCCGTCAAGGACTGAAGCGTTTTTTCACGACGTCCAATTACCCAAATTAACTCGAGACCACGCAGACTTGATGGACGAGGCATTTACTGAACCTGAGCTTAGGGCAGCCATAAAAATGCTCCACCCTTCCAAGGCCCCTGGGCCGGATGGTTACCCCGGCCATTATTATAGGAAATACATAGATATCCTTTCACCTCACATGTGCGCATACTTTAATGATCTGAGAGGGGGCAATAAACTCCCGGGACAGGAAAATGCGGCCTTTCTTAATGTCATACCGAAACCAGGTAAGGATCATGGAGATTGCGTGCAAATTACCGCCCGATCTCCCTGATCAATACTGATTTGAAGATTTTAACCAAAATCCTGGCCATCAGACTGAACACATTCCTCCCATCATATATCCACCCCGACCAGACTGGGTTTATTCCCAATAGACAGGCGTCTGACCAAACCCGCAGATTAATAAACCTGATATCGGCAGTGCAGTCTGACTGGGATGGTGGGGGTAGCAGACCTAGCATGTTTCTCTCGTTGGACGTCCAGAAGGCGTTCGATTCCCTATCCTGGGAGTACCTATTTGACGTACTAAATCGCTAGGGCTTTGGCGAGCGCTTTCTGGATCTACTTAAAGGACTGTACGATTCTCCAACTGCCACACTAATACTAAGGGGATACTCCTCTCAACCCATTTCTATTAGATGGGGGACTAGGCAGGGGTGCCCGCTATCACCAATTTTGTTGGCCCTAGCAATAGAACCGCTGGCGATTAAAATTCGCACTTGCCAGGATATCAAGGGGATTGTTTGCGGAGGCTATGAACATAAGTGTCTGCTTTTTGCAGATGACTTGCTGCTCACCTTGACCTCCCCGATAACTTCACTCCCTAACCTCTACGCGGTATTGCACCCATTTTCGGACATTTCGGGACTGTACATTAATCATGGTAAGTCGAGGGCACTGAATGCAACACTACCAAGCTCCACCCAGAAGACAATTGAGCTATCCCACCAATTTGTATGGGAAGCTGAGGCTCTTCCTTACCTCGGAATCAATTTGACCTCCTCTATTCAAACACTATATAAAAGGAACTACCCCGCTCTTATTAAAAGATTAACGGAAGATATGGCAAAATGGCAGATTCACCCCCCGTCGTGGTTTGGCAGACTTCACTCGATAAAAATGAATATCCTACCTAGGCTGTTATATTTTTTTCGCACCTTACCTATAGCATTGCAACGCAGCGACCTGCAAATGTTCCAACGGAAAGTACTCCAGTTTGTCTGGGGAGATAAGAGGCCTAGGGTGAACAAAAACACAATGTATGCCCCTAAACGGATGGGTGGACTTGGACTACCTGATCTGCAGAAGTATTTCTATGCGGCTCAGGTGGCCCACCTATCTAGGTTTCACTCACAATCACCACCCGCAATATGGATGACGATGGAATCCTATTCCTGCTATCCGGACCCGATATCCCACTTAATGTGGCTCCCGCCTGCAGACAGGCCGACGATACTATGTCCTTCCTTATCCTTCTCACTGGATATTTGGGACAGATTGTCCAGGTCCAAGAAATTTAAATCGCCCCATACTCCCTTAGCACCTATTTTAAAGAACAGATTGTTCACCCCGGGTCTCACTCCTCTTGCTTTTTCGTGGTGGACCAATAAGGGATTACTACGTATTGCAGATCTATGTAACCATAAGGGTATGATATCTGGCTATATATGGCTGAGAAACATCAAATGCCACCAATAGAACGCTATAGATATACTCAATTACAACATTTTGTCCAAACATTAGCTCGTAAGGGCGACCTAGCGAAGCTGACCCCCATGGAACATATGTGTAAGCATTATGATAGACTTAAAGGATTTATATCTACAATATATACAATTCTGATGGCTGTTACGAATAAGCTGAATTACATGCTTCTATGGGAAAGTGATTTTCAGGAAACATTGGACTTGGACAATTGGTTGGCAATTGCAGACACAGCGTCCCGTTCACTCCTGAATACCTCAATCATAGAAGCTAATTACAAGGTTCTACTGCGATGGTATATGGTACCAGCCAGACTGGCCACCTTTGTGCAGGGGGCCACCTCTAGATGTTTTAGAGGATGTGGTCAGGTGGGAACCACCTATCATATCTGGTGGTCATGCCCTAAGGTTAGGAGGTTCTGGATCAGGGTCTACAATTTTATATATACCCTTACACAGATCAATTTAAAGAAATCGCCCAAACAGGCTCTCCTGGGTGACAGGGTGGCGGAAATCTCCAAGTCCCAAAGGAGGCTACTAAATTTCATTTTTCTGTCGGCTAGAATAACTATAGCCAGGAATTGGAGATCGGCTGCCCTGCCATTCGGCCAGCTGAAAAGCAAATTGTCCTGGTTAATGCTGAACGAAAGATTGACGGCCCTGGTCCAGGACAAGATGGCACTATTTCATAAGGTTTGGGACCCATGGTTCGATTTTCTTACCAATGACCCGAGGACACTGGCTACTTAGTTATCCTCACTAGTGCTGGGTGCTTGGGCTCTGGACCGCAGCTCCTCCTTATCCCCCTCTCCTGACTCTCACATCCCAACCCCCCCCCATATTATTTTACCTGTTTTGTTTTTTTCCCCCTCTCTCTTTTTCTTCCTTTCCTTCTTGTTCCGTGTTTCTTTTTCTCTACTACGTCTTCTTTTCCCCTTACGTTCTCACATTAGAGTACTTATTAGAATGTTACAGTATATCCTCATACGTGTTCGAGAAGTTTGAACAGCGAGTGGTCTGGCACTTGGGGGGATCGCTCCCTTGGGGGGGAGGCCGCCTCCCCCATTTGTTGGGTGGGGGTGGGCTCTCCCTGGGGGGGGTTCGCTTGTCGGGCCAGTACTATGTGCTATAATGTGTGAACCCATGATAGAGGTGGCTTGCACAAGACTGGTTACTTTGGTCTAGACGACTGATCCCCATAATGGGATATTATTAGCTAATATTTATAGGACGGGATAGGTCTGTGTTATACAATGAGCAATAGCAAGTTACCCTCCAGAGGTTTTCTATTACTGTACGATAATGCACTGTGATACTCTTGTATTTGTTCTGAAAAATGTCTTTAATAAACATTGAAACATAAACAGTGTACCTGTTTAAAATTACAAACAGATTCTACATAAGAACAAACCTACAGTCCCTGTCTTGTTTGCACCGCCTGTATACGGCTGTTCAGAGTATATAGGGCCTTTTTTATTTTGTGTGCGGGGTTCCCCTTAATATCCATACAAGACCCAAAGGGGCTGGTAATGGGCTGGGGTAGGGGGGGGGATGGGGTTAGCTATGCCATTTTTCTCAAAGATTTTCATCCATATTACCGGGACCAGACATTACATTAAAGCCACAAGCAGTTTTAAATGGCTTTTTTTTCATTTAGAAATGTCATTTTGTGCAGGGACAGTTCTAAACACGGGAAACACATGGCACTTTACAGGCATACTTTAGACACCCCCCAGGTACGATATTTAAAGGAATATTTGACTATTTTTTTTTTTTCACTTTATGCATCATTAAAATGACTGCTCCAGAAAAACGGCAGTTTTTAAAACTTCATTTTGCATTGATACATGTCCCCTGGGGCAGAACCCGGGTCCCCAAACCCTTTTTAGGACAATAACATGCATATTAGTCGTTATAATTAGCACTTTAGATTTCGAACGTTCGCATCCATTGTATTTAATAGGGTTCTAACGTTCGTGCAAACTTCCGGTCCGTTTGCGGGTTCTGGTGCGAACCGAACCCGGGGGTGTTCGGCTCATCCCTAATCAGGAGTGCTTTATTGAAGGACAACATACACGATAATAAATCAACAATACAAAACATTGCGTCCAAGGGACACAGGTCATTACATTAGCGTGATGCAAAAAACATGTCTCATACACTATACTCAATTATCAGTGCATCCAACACATCTATTCAAACAGGAATATATAAAAATAGCATCAAACAAATGCATGAGCCTAATTAGAAATTCTGGGCCTAGCAGGGGGGTGGGGAAGAAATCAAGGAGGGAAAGAGCAAGGAAGCCAGAGGATACGATGGGGGAAGGAGGGAGGGAGGGGGGAGAAAGAGGGGGGGAGCGAGAAGGGATCAGCCCCAGAGATCAGAAAGTTGTCCACGGCAGCCAGACTTTGTCATATTTCCAGGGACAACCACGACTAATGTGCGTTAATTTATACAGAGGTAGCGCTGCATTGACATAGTCTACCAATGAGGACACAGGGGGGGACAGAGGAGGTCCATTTAAACAATATTTCTTTCTTGGCATAGAACAGGAGATACGATATCATCAACTTAACATGGTGAGACCTTTGTTTGTCATCAATGACACCCAGCAGAGCCAGCTCGGGCGTCATGGGAACAGAAAGCTCAAGACGGACATTTAGGTGATCGAATACCCCCAACCAAAAGGACAATAGAGCAGGGCAAGTCCAGAACATATGTAAATAGGTGCCCCGAGTCGTCCGACATCTGAGGCAATGTGGGTCCCTATCAGGATATATCCTGGACAGACGTTCCGGAGTAAAGTAGACTCTGTGAAAAAATTTAGTTTGTACGAGCTTATCTCCCGCCGATATAACTAGTTTGGAGCCCCGTTCCAGACACTCCTCCCAATCCTCCCCCTCCTGGGCCGGTATATCCGTCTTCAAAGAATTCCAGAGGCTATCCATTTTAACGGAGTCGATGGGAAGTAGGGTATTATATAAAGCAGAAAGGGGCTTTCGCAGGTCCTCACAGGACAGGAGATCCTCCACTGGATCCAACCGAAGGGTCACAGGGGCAGGAAATTGGGCCCTAGCAGCGTGGCAAAGCTGGGCATACCGGAAGAACATCCAACCAGGTAAGTTATAGGCTTGGGTCAACTGAGAAAAAGACAGCAGAGTACCTGCCGGCATGAAATACCTTAATGTCTTAATACCAAACCTCGCCCAGACCTGAGGGTCAAGCATGGACCGGAAGTGAGGCAAATTAGGATTACCCCAGAGAGGCTGGAACGGGGACCAGCACCCCTCCCGGAGGAATCTACGGCGCGCCGCAACCCACACCTTAAGCGTCGCTCTGGTCAGATCCGGAAGATCCGCATAGGCCCTCGACACCCTATATGCCAAGTTTTGGAGCACCTGCAGGGAGCCCAGCCAAGCTGCCTCGACACACACACCGCAGCATTAGAGTGCTTGGCCCCAAACCACCAATATGCAGTGACCAACATAGCTGCCCAGCAGTAGATCTTAAAATTCGGGAGGGCCAAACCCCCCAAGTGAATTGGTAAGTGCAGAGTAGATTTAGCCAAAACGGGGGACAGACCCATTCCAGAGAAAGGAGATTACACATTTGTCCACCTCCCGAAAGAAGGCCACCGGGATCCAGGTCGGGCAATTCCGAAATAGATAATTGAACTTAGGCAAGATAACCATTCTTTAAGATGTTAATTCGACCGATTAAGTTCAACAGAAGGCCAGACCAGGATTGACAGCGTTCCCTAAGGAGATGGAGCAGGGGAAGCACATTAAGTGAATAATATTGGGAGGGAGTCCTAGCCACCCTCACCCCGAAATACCGAAATTCTGTGACCCATTGCAATGGCGTGGAGGCAGGCAAGGCAGGTGTTTGAGCATCTAAAGGGAAAAGAACTGACTTTGACCAATTGATACGTATACCCGACCGGGAACCAAATTGATCAAACAGTTCTAGGGCAACCGACAAGGATCGGCCCGCATCATTCAGGTATAAAAGGGTATCGTCGGCATAAAGGGATATTTTCTCTTCAAGACCCCCGATCTGCATCCCCCGGACCTCCGAAGATTCCCGGACTAAAATCGCCAGGGGTTCCAGAGCCGGGGCAAACAGACCGGGGGACAGGGGGCACCCCTGACGCGTACCCCTGTGCAGAGGGAAAGAGTCAGAAATCCGATCATTGGCGCGTACCTTAGCCCTCGGCGCATGGTATAGCAGCTGGACCCAGCAGAGAAAACCAGGGCCAAAACCAAAGCCCTGCAGCACCCCCCCACAGGTAGTCCCACTCCACTGAATCGAACGCCTTTTCGGCGTCCAGGGAGGCGATAACCCGGGATCCAGCATTGGTATGGAGTATGGAAAGGTTCAAGAAGAGACGCCTGATATTGATGTCTGTGCCCTTGCCTGGCATGAAACCGGTTTGGTCAACATGGATCAGTGTAGATATCACAGAGGAAAGGCGGGTGGCTAGTATTTTTGCGTCTACATTGAGCAGTGAAATGGGCCTATACGACGCGCATTCTTGAGGGTCCTTACCAGGCTTAGGGATCAGGACAATGACAGCTTCTTTCATAGACTCAAGCACCGCGCCGGTCTCTGCAAGTCCAGTGAAAAGAGCTTTAAGCCTAGGGGCAAGAGTATCTGCATTTTGTGAATAGAATTCGGTGGGAAGGCCGTCTGCACCAGGGGTCTTGCCACTTTGTAGACCCCCAATAGCAGCCTTAACCTCCTCCAGGGAAATATCCCCATAAAGTTGTGCCCTATGCTCATCTGATAGAGTGGGGAAATAGATGGCGTGCAAGTAGTCCTGCAATTCAGATGGAGAGAAACCGGCCCTAGAAGAGTATACCCCCTTAAAGAACTCAACAAACCTAGTACTGATTTCCTCAGGAGAGGACACCAATTGTCCCTGGGCATCCCGGATTCTAGCAATGTACGTGGAGGCCGTCTGGGCCACTGCCAACCAAGCCAACAGTCTCCCGTTCTTATTGCCACATTCAAATATTTTTTGCTTAGAGTACAGCATGGATTTTTTAGTCTGTTCAACAGTATTACTAATGTTCAGATAAAGGAACACCTGGGTAGCAGTGACCATAACATGATTTCATTTGATGTTAGCTGTAAGCAAGAAATACATGCAGGAAAGATAAAAACACTTAATTTCAATAAAGCAAATTTTCCAAGGATGAGGGTTGCTCTCCAGGACTTAGACTGGGAGGGAATATTGGCATCAATGGGCACAGAACAGAAATGGGAATTCTTCAAAAAGACTGTTTGTGAACTCACTGCAAAGTATATTCCCATGGGCAATAAGTTTAAAAGGCTAAAAATAAAACCTATGTGGCTCACAGTTAAAGTTAAAAAAGCTATAAACAATAAGAAAAGCGCTTTTAAAAAATATAAAAATGAAGGAACACTAGTGTCGTTTAAATGTTACAAAGAATATAACAGGATATGTAAAAAGGAAATCAAGGATGCAAAAATTCAAAACGAACGACAGATTGCAAAAGATAGTAGGACAAACCCCAAAAAATTCTTCAAATATATTAATAGTAAAAAGGTCAAGTCTGAGCATGTAGGCTCTTTACAAAATAATCTAGAGTGGGTGACTGGGGACAAAGAGAAGGCTAATTTAGTAAATACTTTCTTCAGCTCTGTGTATACAATGGAGCATGGGGGAGTTCATGTCCATAATGGGGGTGGTAGTGACACAGCCCCAAATCCACAATGGCTCAAAAGTGATATGGTCCAGAAATATTTAGACAGAATAAAGGTGGATAAAGCACCTGGACCAGATGGCATACACCCACGGATCCTAAAAGAATTGAGCTCTGTAATTTCAAAGCCATTGTATCTAATTTTTAGGGACTCATTAATGACAGGAATAGTACCACTGGATTGGCGCAGGGCCAATGTGGTGCCTATATTTAAAAAGGGAACAAAGTCTTTACCAAGTAACTATAGACCTGTTAGTTTAACTTCCATAGTTGGGAAGATATTGGAGAGATAATTAAAAGACCACATAGATGAGTTCTTGCTGGAAAAAAACTATTTAAGCAACAGACAGCATGGATTCATGAAAGACAGAAGTGGTCAGACAAACCTGTTTTCTTTTTATGAAGAGGTAAGTAAAACCTTGGACAGAGGCGTGGCTGTGGACATGGTATACTTGGATTTTGCAAAAGCGTTTGATACAGTTTCCCACACACGGCTCATGTGCAAGGTAAAGTCTACAGGATTGGAAATATCCGTTTGTAAATGGATAGAAAACTGTCTAAAAGACAGAATTTAGAGAGTAGTGGTTAATGATTCTTACTCTGAATGGTCTAAGGTTATCAGTGGTGTACCCCAAGGCTCAGTGCTGGGACCCTTACTTTTTAATATCTTTATAAGTGATATTGGGTCTGAGATCAAAAGTAACATTTCAGTCTTTGCAGATGACACTAAGCTATGCAGTAGAATAACGTCCTTACAAGATGTCTCCAAATTACAAGCCGACCTCGATGCTCTGTCTAATTGGGCGACTATGTGGCAGATGAGGTTTAATGTTGATAAATGTAAAGTTATGCACTTGGGGGCTAAGAATATGAATGCATCATACATACTAGGGGGGAGTACAACTGGGGGGTCTATAGTGGAGAAGGATCTGGGGGTTTTGGTAGATCATAAGCTCAATAATGGCATGCAATGCCAAGCTGTGGTTTCCAAAGCGAGCATAGTCCTTTCTTGTATTAAGAGAGGTATGGACTCCAGAGAGAGAGAGATATCATTTTGCCCCTGTACAAATCATTAGTAAGACCTCATCTGGAATATGCAGTTCAGTTTTGGGCACCAGTTCTCAAAAAGCATATCGGGGAACTGGAGAAAGTGCAGAGAAGGGCAACCAAACTGATAAGAGGCATGGAGGAGCTCAGCTATGAAGAAAGATTAGAGGAACGGAATTTATTCACTCTTAAGAGGAGAATAAGGGGGGATATGATTAACATGTACAAATATATAAGGGGTCCATATAGTGAACTTGGTGATGAGTTATTCACTTTACGGTCAACACAGAGAACAAGGGGGCACTCTTTACGTCTAGAAGAAAAAAGGATTTCATCTCCAAATACGGAAAGGTTTCTTCACAGTAAGAGCTGTGAAAATGTGGAACAGACTCCCTGCAGAGGTGGTTCTGGCCAGCTCAGTAGATTGCTTTAAGAAAGGCCTGGATACTTTCCTAAATGTACATAATATAACTGAGTACTACCATTTATAGGTAAAGTTGATCCAGGGTAAATCCGATTGCCTCTCGGGGGATCAGGAAGGAATTTTTTCCTCTGCTGTAGCAAATTGGATCATGCTCTGCTGTTTTTTTTTGCCTTCCTCTGGATCAACTGTGGGTATAGAATTGGGTATATGGGATTGTACGATTATTTTTTTATGGTTGAACTGGATGGACTTTGTCTTTTTTCAACCCGACTAACTATGTAACTATGCAAGCAGAAATCTCGCAGAGCCCCCTGCCACGCAAGGCGAGTACCATCATTAGGGGATTGAACATACCTCCTCTCACATTGAACAGCCTCCCCCTCCAGCGCCTCTAGGGCTTTCAAGGCCTCCCCCTGTAGCGAAGAAATATGAAAAATATATACCCCCTTAATCCAGGATTTAAATGCATCCCATAGAGTGGTGGCATTAGCAGATTCCTATTTCATCAACCAATAGGTACAAATAGCTTCTGTTATTGGGTCCTGGAGTCTCTCATCTATAGCCCAGAACCTGGACAGATGCCACAGTTGCAAACTCGGAGGCCTGGCTAGGGAGATATTTAGAAGGAGAGGGGCATGATCTGAGATCCCACGAGGCAGATGTTTGGCCTCCCTAGCCCAACGCAATGCCCCAGAGGAAGCATATGCCAAATCTATACGGGACAGAGGAGGTGGAGTGGCAAGTATACTCTTTCCCGGGGGTGAAATTGTCGCCACACGTCTGTAAGGTTGAACGTGTCAGCCCAAGTTTGCAAACCTGATGAGGTGCGGGGTGCAGCGTGCAGTCTGTCCAAGTCCTGTGAGGGCACCATATTAAAGTCGCCAAAAAGAAAAACTTCCTGAGTATCAAAGCCCATCACAATCTGCATAATGTCATATAATAATTGAATATTAGCAGGGGGAGGGAGGTACAAGCCCATCAACACCATCTTTTTATCATAGAGCAAAACATGTACGAGCAAAACATGTACAATCACAAACCTGCCTCCGGGGTTGGTACGGACATCCAGTATCTGAATAGGGAGGGACCTGCGGGCCAGCAAGCTCACCCCTCTGCATAAGTAGAGTAGGTGGTGTGATAGTGGGTCCCCACCCAAGCCCTCCGGAGACCAAGGACCCTGTTGCCCAACAGGTGCGTCTCCTGGAGGATACATACGTGGGGGATTATACTTCTGTAGATATTTGAAAACGAAAAGACCTTTTTGTGGCAGAAGTCAGACCCTGAACATTCCATGAAATTACAGAAATATTTGCCATAGGACAAGAAGATAAAAAGAACGAGCAAGATCCGCAAATCCCCCTTCCACCCAGCCCAGACCCAAGAAGCACAGAGGCAGGCCAACACAGAACTTCATATACAAATACAGACAAACAATGAGATTCAGCACTGAAAGCACATTAAGTACAAGAAACAACACTACAATATTTGCAATAGTACACTCCTGACATAAAAAAAAGAAAAAAAAACAGAAACATCCCCCAATGTCTGCAATGGCAGAGACCTCCCCCCCCCCCACACACCCCGCATCCCCAAAAAAGTCTGGCGATGCTTCATAGCCCCAAACCCCAACAGTAGTCTAAAGAGGGCATGCGCTGAAAGGGAGAAGTATCCTCCAACAGATCAACAGAGATGCTGGAACATGAAAGAATATTCAGTCTCCTGGGTGATCCCAGGGGTACAAAACTTCATTACTTATCCAACAGTGGAACAGTGAAACCGTCACTCGTGTCCCAGAGGTCCCGAAAAAACACAGTGCGAGAACATGGGCTAATATAGTTCCGTGGACCTAAAACCATCAAAGCGGACCCCCCACAGCCAGAGCCCTGGCACCAGGGGTACACTCCAGCAAACTACCCGACCCCAGCATCATGCCCTCTGCAATTCAGCACTCATCCGGGAGTCCCAGTTCCACTCCAGGAACTCCGCCCTCCCCAGAAACAGGATGAGCAAAGGCTAGGGGGAGGTTTCACGGGGATGCAGGGTGGCGTACATGGGCTGGGAGGAGGGGGAGGCAGCACATATATCGACTCATAACAGTGGCAAAGGATGCAAGTGTACTCCCTCAAGGCCCCCAACCCCACCGGCAGGCATTGTAACAGAGTCCAGGCGTCTGGATCCTCCAAGTCAACCCTAGCACAGCAGGGCTATCAATCACAGTCACACATATCCCAAGAGACGCCGCCTCCGTATGACCGCCATAGTAGTAACTGGGAAAAAATGGTGGCGCTTCCACGAAGTAAGTCACAGCTTACATGTGTCAGCGGCAACTCCGGGTCATTGTAGCCAAGAAATGGGGGTCCAGCAACAGCCACAGCGGGTAGAAATAGTCATATAAGCCCGAGCACAGTGAACACAAGTGAAATTAAACATAACAGTAGATGGAATGAGCAGCCACCCATCTGCGAAGGGGAGGCAGTGACTCCAGCCAGGCCGCTGCATCTCTGGGCGCCGTAAAGAACCTGACAGTCTCTCCGTCCTGGACCCTCAGTTTGGTGGGAAAGAGAACACTGTATTTGATGTTCCACTCACGTAGCCCCACTTTAATCTGATCAAAAGATCTGTGTGCCTTCTGGGTCTCTATAGAGTAGTCAGGGAAGAAGAGTAGGGAGCTGTTCTGATATTTGCAAGCCACTTGGAGGATCTCATCCTGATCCCTGAAGTTAAGCATCTGGAATATTAGGGTTCGTGGATGGCTCCCAGGCGGTCCAGGGACCGGGGGGGATCCGATGAGTCCGCCCCACCGTATAGTGTTGCGAAAATTGGGCCGCCGGCAGCAAGGTCTTTAGCAGGTCCTCCACAAACACCGTAGGGTTCTTCCCCTCCACACCCTCTGGGATGCCAATAATCCGAAGATTATTTCTTCGATTCATGTTCTCGGCATCATTGACTTTGTACTCCAGGGCCTGGACCTTAGTCTGCAGAGTGCGGAGGGATGTAGCGTGCTCTTGGACCGTGTCCTCCGTCTGGCCAGTCCGCCGCTCCACTTCTGACCCCCTCGAGCGGAGCTTGTCCAGATCCTGGCGGACAAGACCCACATCCAGCTGCACGGCTTCAATCTTACTAGTCAGCGTCTCAGTCTGTAAGGCCTTGGTGCGGGCTCGTGCAGGGGGGACCGCCACTTGCGAGTCCTCCCGCGGTGTCACAGCCTCCGCGTTCAGCCGAAAATGAAGCCTCTTACCCCTGTGCCTGGTCCTAGAGGACATCCGGAACCAAGTAACACGATATTTAGCCAAAAAATCAGGCAGGAGCAAGGATTATTGTCAAAAAGCCAGCAGAGCTCTGGATCTAGCTTCCTTTCAGATCGCCATCTTGGCCACGCCCCCACCAACCAACGTTTTGCTTCATTCTTAGATCCAACTGACGAAATGTTCTCTCCACTTGAAGCAGCTGCTTGTTTTGTCAACCCTATTGTCTGTGAAACCCTTGTTGATGTGGCGAATGAGAATATTCAAGAACTGCTTAAAAAGGCAGAGGAGTATGCCGCAAGAAAATCCACATTGCCACACACACCCTTTGAGGAATTGTCTGACGATGATGTGGTAGAAGAACTATCACAGGAAGTCGAAGAAGCACCGCCACCGGCAGTGGCGGCTGGTGAAGTTTTAGGATGTGGGGGGCGCAAGACCCCGCCCCTCCACGGTTGGCCCATCCCACTTCACATAAGCCACACCCCTTATAGAATCCACCCACTCCGTCCCCTGTATTTCACTCATAGTGTCAGCATTATACACCAGGCTCTGCACATCATATACCAGGCTGCACATTATAAACAGGGCTCTGCACATCATATACCAAGCTGCACATTATACACAGGGTTCTGCACATCATATACCAGGCTGCACATTATAAACAGGGCTCTGCACATCATATACCAAGCTGCACATTATACACAGGGTTCTGCACATCATATACCAAGCTGCACATTATACACAGGGCTCTGCAAATCATATACCAGGCTGCACATTATACACAGGGCTCTGCACATCATATACCAGGCTGTACATTATACACCGGGCTCTGCACATTATACACAGGGCTCTGCACATCATTAAGGATGAGTTCTGGCGCGTTCGCATACTCAACGTGCAGAGCCCACCAGAAAGTCGGCACGGTGCTGCGCTAATCACAGGCAGGGAGACATTTCACGATCTCTGCAGTCGAGCATCGGGACAATGTCTCCCTGCCTGTGATTAGCGCAGCGCCGTGCCGACTTCCTGGCGGGCTCTGCACGTGGAGTATGCAAACACGCCAGAGCTCATCCCTACACATCATATACCAGGCTGCACTGCACATTATACACAGGGCTCTGCACATCATATACCAGGCTGCACATCATATACCAGGCTGCACATCATATACCAGGCTGCACATCATATACCAGGCTGCACATTATACACCGACGAAGCTTCAATTTGTTTTAAAACTCAGACGATATCTGGAGATCACAGACTAGGAAATGGTTTAAACTTGCATTTTAAGTTCTGACTTTATTAACCCATTGCATAGCCTCTCTACAACATTAAACAACAGGGGTTGCATTTAAAAGGTCATTTTGATAAGAAAAAATGTAAGTACTACACTACATTTTGTATTTTTACAATTACAATTACCTATGTAGTTTCATCTGCTGCCCGCTATGACTCATAAAACTGGCAAATGTTTAAACATGGTGTACATGTAGGGTGGTGTTTTGTACACGGTCATTGTACAGAACACCAACTGTGTTATGTAAGTTTCAATACAAGCAATAACAAGTAGGGATCTGCAATGACATTTGCCAACTTACAACCTGGAAATATGCTTTGTTTTAGGTCCAAATGCAGGCAAAAATTTGGGCCCGATTCATCCCTGAAATGGAGAACAGGGACGCATCGGACCCCCGCTGTGAGCCTCTCTGCACAACAGTGTGAATCTAGCCTGAACGGGGCCTTAAACTTACTCTGAAGCATGAATCGGACTGATGGTATATCAAGCACAGAGACTTGTGATGATCGCTTAGGAATATGGCTACATGAGATCACAAAGGGCTCAGATTAAAGCTTAAAAAATACTGGCATTTGACATTTTTTTCTCAGCCTGTAAAAGCACCTGTATGTTAGCTTATGTGTCCATGTGCACACAGGCATTTACAGACATATTAGAAGCAGAGCAATTACAGTCTGAAAAAAAAACAAACCCATGGAAAGCACGTTTAGGAGAGGAGGTGAAGCGCAGAAAAAAGCTAAAACACACTGAAACGCTAGACGCATTTAGGCGCATTTGAGAGGTAATGCATTTAAATGGCCAGAACAAATAAATATTTTGGCCAATAGGATACATTTACGATAAAACGCATGACGCGCCTGCAGTGGGCTTTTCTTCTGCCAGGAGTTCTGATGTTTAGAGGAGCAAAGCAAACACCCTATGTGCATGAGGTCTATTGGGTAGATTATGAAATTTTATGGACATTAGACTATTATCAAAGAAGTAGGGAATCAGCGCTCAGGAAAACACCAGACAGAGGTTGCAGTCCCCCTAAAAACTCCCTAGGGAGAATAGGATAGAATATAAAAGAATGGGGTGTCGGCGCTACCTCCCACTATAGAGACCCACTGGGTCTAAGTGATCTCAAGTAAATGTATAAGGACAGGCTGTACTGAGTTCCCGGGTCTGTACACCTACGGTGCCAATTATGAGGGGTTCCCACCATCCCTGTACTGAGTTCCTGGGTCTGTACACCTACTTTGCCCATTATGCAGGGTTCCCACCATCCCTTTGCAGAGTTCCTGGGTCTGTACACCTGAGGTGCCCATTATGAGGAGTTCCCACCATCCCTATACTGAGTTCCCAGGTCTGTACACCCGCTGTGCCCATTATGAGGGTTCCTCCCACCATCCCTGCACACCTACTGTGCCTATTATGAGGGGTTCCCACCATCCCTGTACTGAGTTCCTGGGTCTGTACACCTTCTGTGCCCATTATGAGGGTTCCCACAATCCCCGTACTGAGTTCCTGGGTCTGTACACCTACTGTGCCCATTATGAGGGGTTTCCACCATCCCTGTAATGAGTTCCTGGGTCTGTACACCTGCTGTGCCCATTATGAGGGTTCCCACCATCCCTGTGCTGAGTTCCCGGGTCTGTACACCTTCTGTGCCCATTATGAGGGTTCCCACCATCCCTGTACTGAGTTCCTGGGTCTGAACACCTACTGTGCCCATTATGAGGGGTTTTCACCATCCCTGTAACGAGTTCCTGGGTCTGTACACCTGCTGTGCCCATTATGAGGGTTCCCACCATCCCTGTGCTGATTTCCCAGGTCTGTACACCTTATGTGCCCATTATGAGGGTTCCCACCATCCCTGTACTGAGTTCCTGGGTCTGAACACCTACTGTGCCCATTATGAGGGGTTTTCACCATCCCTGTAACGAGTTCCTGGGTCTGTACACCGGCTGTGCCCATTATGAGGGTTCCCACCATCCCTGTACTGAGTTCCTGGGTCTGTACACCTACTGTGCCCATTATGAGGGGTTCCCACCTTCCCTGTACCCTGTAACAAGTTCCTGGGTCTGTACACCTGCTGTGCCCATTATGAGGGTTCCTACCATCCCTGTGCTGAGTTCCCGGGTCTGTACACCTGCTGTGCCCATTATGAGGGGTTCCCACCATCCCTGTGCTGAGTTCCTGGGTCTGTACACCTGCTGTGCCCATTATGAGGGGTTCCCATCATCCCTGTGCTGAGTTCCTGGGTCTGTACACCTACTGTGCCCCCCCTATCTGTCTACTAATCTCTGCATTCTTATCTCCTATCAGTACAACTCTGCCCCTAACTCATCATCTGCTAACCTCTGTCCCCCAAACCCCTACTTGGCTAACCCTTCCTTCCCATCCACTCTGCACATCTGTACACCACCTCTGACAGCACACCTCCTCTACTCACCTCTGCATCTCAAGCCCCTCTTTTTGATTACCTCTATGCCCCCTATGCTCACCTGTATGCTGTCTAGGTGGGCGGCATGCAGGGGATGGGGCGTGATTTGCATATGAATCGCGGTGGCCGATCTAATTTGCATAACAATGCCCGCGCGATTTACATGTGAATAATGTTAATTTCAGAACAATGCCTTTTGTTTCTCTATAACAGCTGAACAGGCAGGAGAGAAAAGGGAAGGTGTACAGACTTGCATTACATGGAGAGAGGTGAAGTAAAGATGGAGATTAAAATGCTGCTTTAGAGTCTCTCAGGAGTCAGGACACAGTGATAATACCCCCTTCTGCCCCCCTCCCCCCTACAGTCCTGGCATGTAGAAATGTACCTGAAGATTTCTGTGTGATCCCTCTGTGTGCACTGCTGGATGCCGAGTCTGTGTCACAGGGATGAATGGAGCTGCCTCAGCTCCCTGTCTGCCCTGACCAGTTCTCTTCTGCTCATGATTTCCCCCTCACTTACTGAAGGAGACAGGCAGCCTGTGATCTAATGACGCTGCAGGTCTGATTAAAGCCCCACCCTATGGACCCAATCAATTACAAGCACTGGAAACCTAATGCTAGAGCCTAGAGGTGGAGTTTTCGTGGCTACATGCTTTGCACCCCCGAACACACTCTAAACTACGCCAATAGAGCTTCTTAGCCCCAATCACGTGTTTACACACGGGTCATGCCTCCAATAGCACCCTGTGTCCGGCGCCCTTAACACACCCACGTAAAGGGACACTTAAAAAAAAATTTGTCGACTAAATACGACAAACTATTGCAGAAGACTAAAATGGGACTAAAACTAAAATGCCATTTTAGTCCTGAGACTAAGACTAAAACAAACAAAATTTGCTGCCAAAATTAACACTGCTGCGGTGGAGCTTATCCCTGCAACCTTACAACTTCACCATCAGCTACCGACCCGGTAAGCAAAATGGCAATGCTGATGGGTTGTCCCGGCAAACAGACGTCACTCCGGCCTCATAGTTCCAGACATCCCCAAGTTGACCCGAGAAGGATCAAGCCGGGTCTGCCGGAGTGTCCCACAAGGAGGGAGCCATGTGACGGGAGTCACTTTTGGGCACAGGGTGGCCAAGAAAATAATGAACCCTGAGAAATCATTGGATTACTTCAAATGGGACAGTAATATTCATTAACAATATCTCTCAAGAAATATGAAGATTTTATCCCCTGTACACTGTGAGGTCTATGACCAGGAAGTATAACTCCTAATATGGGCATTCCAGGAAGTTCAATGTAAGGGACCGACCGTCTATTGCTTAACGATGTGCTTTTGTCTGGATAAGTAAATTGTGTTAATCTTGTCTGAGGCAGCTTTCCATTCACCTATTATTAAGTGTGTTAATGAACTCACCTGTTGTCTGCTAAGGGATGTATTGACACTCAGAATAATGTGTATTGGGGGCTCGTTATGTAACCAATGTGAGATGTTGTGGGTGGATCCGGGTCATTGTTCATGTGGTAAATGCAGTATTCTCAAGTGTATATAAAGAACCTGTATTCTGTTCAATAATGAGTCTGATTCCTGTTTGACCCTCAATACAGAGCCTCATCTCGTACTTGGGGGGGGGGGGGGGAGAATTATTTGGATGGGTTTCTTGTTCGGCTAATTGGAGTGTTCGGTAGCTGCCTTTGTGTTCGGGAATGGAATGTCCTAAACGGCTTTAACCCCTTTCATACTTGGGGTGTTGTTACAGAGACCCCTGGTCTACATGAAAGTGACAACTCTACTCTGAATACAGTAGCAGTGCAGCATCATTGTCAGACCAGGAAACTGCTTTAGGTGGACCTCACCACCGGGATCAACAGATATTTGTGAAACTTTGCAGGGTGGCTGAGAAAAATAGTGCAGATGCACTTATAACAAATTTAATACGCGCATTTATTTAACGGGAGCCCATAATTCTACTTCAAAGAAGCCCCGGTGAAAAGTCTCTCTTTATGTGTGCTGTTTAATATGCAAACTACCAGTGCCCACAAAATTAAAGCATGTGATCAAAAAGTTGCACTGAAATTTGACATCTTAAGCTTTGGAGAGGCATTACACTTTTCTACCTTTTACCTTATACTACCCTTGCTACTGTATTATGAAGAGCAAAGAAAGTGGTTTCATTGTTCTACAGTACAGAGTGCAATATACTGTCATGCATTGACCCACGTCATCTGATCTGAGTCCTAGAAGGAAGACAGTGACAGACAGTGTTAGCAAATTGGTTGACTAATGACTGGACTATGCACTCATCCTGTTCCAACTGGACTTTCACTTACATGATAGCAGTGCAATTACGCCTGTCCTTTTGCCCTTTCAAGCTTATTGAGTTAAACAGTGCAAATTGCAAGAGCCCAATCGCAATTCAGACTAGTCTATTCAGTTTATTAAGGATGATGGATATGGATTACCGCACTTTAAACAGTCATTACACTTTGGACTTAATTAGTTTGTGCTGTGTGAGTTCCTGATCTTTACATTGTTTGTGTGGACATGAACTCATTCACAAGGACAATTAACACAAATGTATCAGGAAAATAGTTGTGCAATATATAGGTTTATGGGCAATCGACTATATTTGGAACACAAATATATCTGCATTTTATGTGCCCTGTAGCTTTTGATTCCTGAATTAAATAATATTTTATCCATAAATTTTCATTTTCCTACAGAGGGTCCCACGCCTGCACATTATTGCACAGAGTGGAAAAGTAGGGCAAGGTTAAGCCCGTGTCATTCCTCTTGCAACTATCTGTACCCCCCAAACCCCTGAATGACGAACCAGAAATTATGAAGAGAGTATTGTCTACTTAGAGACCTACCACAAAGTCATTCATCCAAACAAAAATCTTCTTTTTAGAATGTATTTATTACAGCCATTTATATAGCACTATTTACAAAGACATTTACATATACTGTACATTCACATCAGTCCCTTCCCCTTAAGGAGCTTACAATCGGAGGTCCCTAACTCACCCAAATTACCTACCAGCAGGTCATTGGAGTGTGCAAGGAAACCCATGCAAGCACACAAAGAACATTCAAACTCCGTAAAGGCGGTATTCTGGTTGGGATGTGAACAGAAGGACCTCAGTGCTGGAAGACAGAAGTGTCAACCACTAAGTCACGTACAGTAATATGTGCATTTAATGCATTGTACACATTTGAACATCTCACTGAGCACTGTTTAATCCATCATTGGAAAGAGTATAGCACAACTGCAAACCTACCAAGACATGTCTGTCCACCTAAATTGACAGGCTGGGCAAGGAGAGAATTAATCAGAGAAGCAGCCAAGAGGCCAATTTGAACTCTGGAGGAGCTGCAGAGATCCATGGCTCAGGTGGGAAAATCTGTCCACAGGACAACCATTAGACGTGCACTCCACAAGTCTGGCATTTATGGAAGAGATACAAGAAGAAAGCCATTGTTGAAAGAAAGCCATAAGAAGTCAGTTTGCAGTTTGCGAAAAGCCATGTGGGGGACACAGCAAACATGTGGAAGAAGGTGCTCTGGTCAGATGAGACAAAAATTGATCTTTTTGGCCTAAAAGCAAAATGCTATGTGTGCTGGTAAACCAACACTGCACATCACCCTGAACACACCATCCCCACCGTGAAACATGGTGGTGGCAGCATTATGTTGTGGGGATGCTTTTCTTCAGCAGGGACAGGGATGCTGGTCAGAGTTGATGGGAAGATGGATGGAGCCAAATACAGAGCAATCTTAGAAGAAAACCTGTTAGAGTCTGCAAAAGACTTGACTGGGCCAGAGGTTTACCTTCCAGCAGGACAACAACCCTAAAAACATACAGCCAAAATTACAATGGAACGGTTTAGATCAAAGCATATTCATCTGTTAGAATGGCCCAGTCAAAATCCAGGCCTAAATTCAATTGAGAATCTGTGGCAAGATTCACAGACGCTCTCTGTCAAATCTGACAGAGCTTGCACTGTTTTGCAAAGAAGAATGGGCAAAAATGTCACGCTCTAGATGTGCAAAGCTGGTAGAGACATACCCAAAAAAGACTTTCAGCAAAAGGTGGTTCAACAAAGTATTGACTTAAGGGGGCTGAATACAAATGCACTCCACACTCTTTAACACATTAATTTGTAAAAAAAAATTGAAAAACCTTTTATAAATTTTCCTTCCACTTCACAATTATGTGCCACTTTGTGTTGGTCTATCACATAAACTCCCAATAAAATACATTTACATTGTTGCTTGTAACATGACAAAATGTGGACAATTTTAATGGGTATGAATACTTTTTAAAGGCACTGTACCTCAGTGAGATTGTCGCTGTGAGCAAGGTGATTCCTTGAAGTGGTTTCTGCCATGTTATTACAGAATTGGTTTTCGTGAAATTAAATTGTAACTAGACATGTGCACCGTCCATGGACTGACACAGCTCTCATACTGTTTACGTGTGGGTATATGTCCCTGCTTGCAGGAGAAGATCTAGGCAGAATGTTAGATGTTAGAAACATACATTCTAGAACAAAACCAGAGCTGAACAGCCGCACCCAGGGGGGCGGTCCCTCCGGACATAACCCTCCTACCTGCAGCCAGCAGCCTCAGTTCGTAACAAGCAGTACAAACCTTAAAAGAAGGGTGGGTGCTGTGTCAGTCCATGGACGTCAGAGAAAGGGATTTTACGGCGAGTACAAAAGTTCTATTTTCTCTTATCGTCCATGGACTGACACAGCTCTCATACCGTTTACGTGTGGGACGTCCCAAAGCAGTATAAGAAAAGGGTGGGAGCAAATAGTAAAGGAACTACCAAAACTTCACTCCAAACCAGCAGAGCTCCTCAACGGAGGAGTTGCAACATTAAACAGCGGCCTGCAACACCTTGCGGCCGAAGGAAGCATCCAAAGATGCAGCCACATTACCTTATAGAACTTTGAAAAGGCATGAACGGACGACCAGGTCGCTGCCTTGCTCCCTTGTGCAACCGACGCTTGATGTCGGAAAGCCCAGGAAGCACCAATTGCCCTGGTGAAATGCGCCGTAACCAGAAAGGGAGGCGCCCGCCCCTAAATGGCATAGGCCTGTATAACAGTCTGTCTGATCCACCTAGAAATGGTGGCAGACGACACAGCTCAGCCGTGTTTCGGACCAGAGACGGACACAACTAGTGAGTTATAGCACGTACCACATCCCATGTGTGAAGCGCAAACCCTCTGGGATGCGATGGGTGAGGACACAAGGACGGGAGGACAATGTCCACATTTAGGTGAAAGGCCGAGACCACCTTTGGCAAAAGGAAGGTCCCGGACGCAACACCGCCTTATTATGGATGACCAAATAGGGCGACTTGCAGGACAAGGCCGCCAACTCAGACACCCGTCTGACAGAAGTTATGGCCACTAAGAAGGCCACCTTCGGAGACAAGGTCAAGAGGGGAATATCTCTGATATTTTCAAAGTGAGGTTCCTGGAGAACCGAGAGCACCAAATTCAGATCCCGAGGAGGTTTAACAGGAGGGAGCACATGGCGAATCCCCTGCACAAAGGTGCTAACCAAGGAATGACCCGCTAGCGGTCGCTGAAAGAAGACGGCCAAGGCTGAAATCTGACCCCTAATGGTACTCAAAGCAAGCATTTGGGTCACGCCATGCTGCAAGGACCGCAGGATACTGGGGACAGAATACGTCCGTGGACGCTAGTCCAGCTCTTCATACATAGCGATGCAAGCTTCCCAGGTACGGTGATATATCATTCTAGCGGAAGACTTCCGTGCTCTTAACATGGTCGAAATGACCAAATCCGAGGGACCTCGGACTTTCAGCACCTGGCTTTCATTAGCTATGCCGTTAAAGCCAGAGACTGTAAAACAGGATGAAAAATAGGACCTCGAGACAGAAGGTCCTCCCTCATTGGCAACCGCCAAGGAACATCCGCAATGAGACGTACCAGATCAGCGTACCATGACGTTGAGGCCCATCCGGCGCAAAGGGGATCACCGGAATCCCCTCGGCCACAACCCTGCGCAGCAGGCGAGGAAGCAGCTGCAGCGGAGGATAACAGATATCAGGTGATAATGACCCCATGGGGCCACCAACGAATCTGAGGCATCCGCCCAAGGATCCCTGGACCTGGCCACAAACCTTGACACCTTAAGATTGAGTCTAGAGGCCATCAGGTCCACATCCGGCATGCCCCACCGACCGGCACAGAATTTGAAAAACCTCCAGGTGTAAGGACCACTCTCCCTGGTCCAGCGTCTGGCGACTCCAAAAGTCCGCCTGCCAATTGTCTACGCTCGAATGTAGACGGCCGACAGAGACCACGAGGAGAGGCACAGTCTGATTGCCCGTATTTCCAGAACATCGATCGGTAAATGGGCTTCGTCCGGAGTCCAAAGCCCTTGGGCTGACAGGACTCCCCAGACTCCACCCCAGCCCGTCAGGCTGGCGTCCATCATGATCACCGTCCACTGGATGGGGAGGAACGACTTCCCGGACCGAAGAGCCGGGGACCCCAACCACCACGCCAGGGACGCCCTGATTGGGCGACTCATCTGGATCTGAAGATCCAAGGACAACGGGGATTTGTCCCAAGTGGACAGGATCTCTTACTGTAATGCCCGTGTGTGTGATTGGGCATACGGAATGGCCTCGAACGAGACCCCCATGAGTCCCAGGATTCTTATGCAAAACACGGGTTGACGACCATTTTCGGGACGCCAGGACCCGCACTGCAGACTGAAATGTCAGTAACTTCTCCAGGGGTAGGAATACCTACGCCTCCAAGGAGTCCAGGATCAGACCGAGATACTTTGAATGCTGAGCCGGGACCAGGTTCGACTTCTGAATGTTCAGGAGCCACCCGAAGTCCCTAAGGGCCTGCCTGATGATAGTCACACTTCTTCTAATTCTGAGCCATTGTCTGCTCTTAGAAGAAGATCGTCCAGATTGCTGAGACAGCGAGGCATTGCTATCGTGGGCTAAGCTATAACCGGAGCAAGCACCTTGGTAAACACCCTTGGTCCCGAGGCTAGGCCGAAGGGAAGAGCCACAAATTGATAGTGGGCTTCGCCGATCGCAAGCGCAGAAACTACTGGTGACTTGCGCAGATCGGAACATGCAAGTAGGCGTCCTTGATGTCCAAGGACGCCAGAAAATCCCCTTGATGGAGTGTAGCGAACACCGTGCGAATTGATTCCATGCAGAACTTTTGCACCATCACCAAGGCATTCAGGCCTTGAGCCCAGGATTGGCCGAACCCTGTCCCTTTTTTGGGACTACAAACAGATTTGAGTAGAAACCCTGAAACCTCTCCTGTGACGGAACCGGCACAATCACTCCGGACCTGATCAATCCTGTACGGCCCCCTAAAAGGGCCGCCCGACGGGCAGGAAGGAGAGGGAGAATTGAGGGAAAGAATCTGTCTGGGGGCCAGGAACAGAACTCTATCCTGTATCCTAAGGTGACCACCTCGCACACCCACCGGTCGGAGATCCGGGAGGTCCACCGAACCGTGAACCTGCAAGGATGTCCCCCCACCCCAGAGTCGGGCATGGGCAAGACTTTATGCGGCGGCGGCTTGGGAGCTTGCTTGGTAGGCTTACGCACCCAGGGACGCTTATGTCCCCCAACCGCACTTTTTTCAGTCTGGGCGGGCTTACCCGTGGATTCTGACTGACGAAAAAACTCCTTCTTTGCCGGAAAGGAAGAGCCCGGCCTACAGTGGGGCTCTTTTTTCTTAACAGACTAAGGAAGGAAGGTGCTCTTACCCCCTGTGACATCCACAATAATGTCATCCAGGGCGGCCCCAAACAGTCTTCCGCCCTTAAAGGGCAAGTCAGCCAGGAGCTATTTGGAAGCTAGGTCGGCCGACCAGCATTTCAGCCAGATAAACATTTCACAGTCGCTCCGAGACGCAGGGCCCTCATTCGCAGAAACAACTCCGGCTGGTTTAATGACACTCTTACCCTACTGAAGCAAGAACGCAGAAGAGCCGAAGGAGCCTGGAGAAGAAACCCAACTAAGGAAAACCACATTAATTACAAAGCACTCACTAAGAAATATCACAAAGCAATTTTCAAAGCAAAAAAGGAACATTTCTCAAACACCATCAAAAAAGGCCTAAACCGACCTCGTGAACTCTTCAAACTAGTAACTCAATCTATGAACCCCACCTGCCTAGAACCTTCAGCAAACGAAACACAAGAGTTCTGTAATGAGCTATCGGACTTTTTTATCGACAAAATCGAAAACATTCGAGAATCAATTCAACAGAAAAAAACAAACAACCAACCCTGCTCTGCCAAAGCAAATAGAGGAAATCAATATGAACACTATACAATTGACAAAATTTTCGCTGGTCCCGATCACCATCGACACCACCAAAAATATAATCAGAAGCCTCAGAGACAGCACATCTCCAAAAGTCTGGAGACTGGAGAAGGGAATAGTGTTGCAGCCCGGTGAGGTAACCTGTCTCACATTGATCGATGAATGGATGACTGAGAATTCCCTCAAACTCAACGGATCCAAAACAGAACTCCTTCTCCTCCACGCAAACCGAAAGACAAAAACTAAGACTTCTTGGACACTCCCCACTATCCTTGGACAGACCGTTACCCCGAGCACCAAAGTCAAAAGTCTCGGAGTCATCTTTGACTCGGAGATGTCGATGGACGCACAAATTGGATCAGTAGTCAGCGGAGCTCACCATCTCCTCCGTCTACTACGTAGACTCATCCCCTTCATCCCAAAAGAGGATACAGCAGTAGTAGTTGGAACAATTATCAACTCCCGACTCGATTACGCAAACGCCCTCTACCTCGGACTACCCAAATACCAGATTTCGCGCCTACAAGTCATCCAGAACACGGCTGCCAGGCTGGTAACGGGAAAAAAAACCTTGGGAATCCATCACCCCATCACTAAGGACCCTTCATTGGCTAACCGTAAAGGATCGGATCACATTCAAGACCCTCTGTCTCACCCACAAGTGCACACAGGGAAACACTCCACAATATCTATGCGAGAAGATAAAACACTACACCCCCAATCGCAATCTCCGATCAACCAACCAAAACCTCCTTCACATCCCCAAGTCCCGCTACAAATCAAAGGGAGAACGAAGATTTGCAGTCCAAGGACCACGGCTATGGAACGCTCTACCCACCAACATCCACATGGAAGAAAACCACCGGGCCTTCAGGAAAAAACTTAAGACCCACCTATTCTGAAGGGTCAGGATGTCACTGGATGCAAAGCGCCTTGAGGCGATTTAGTTCGCATTTGTAGCGCTATACAAGTTATTCACTCACTCACTCACTCATAAGGCGACGCAGCACCACAGCAGAGATAGAGGCACCAGATATTAAAGGGGCCGCATCCAAAGTGGCACCGCACCCAGAGACTAAACCCTGCGCAAGTTGGTGAGCCAGGGAAATGGTCTCAGGAGGGAGATTATGCTCCTGTACTGTCTGGTGCAAGGATGAAGCAGATCTTAAAGGGAGCGTTACGCTCGGATCCAGTCTGGCTCCACTTGAAAACCTCTGGAGGAGGCATGTCACTGAATTACCCTGATCTGGTAAAGATCATTAGAGATGAAGAGGCCCTGCAGAAGGATCAGCAAGCAATCAAGGCGCATACCCCTTCTATACCGGTAATGGTCAGATCAGCCATGACCCCTGAAAGAGACCCAGAAGTAGATAACCTGAAGTCACAGATGTCTCAGGTGTTGGAGATGCTGACCTCTTTGATGGCAAAGGATCCAAGGGTCGTAGAAAATAGTGGACCGAAGGAGTTGTTCCCAGATACCTCAGCACCCACTTCCCTACAAGACTGGTCGGATGTGGTCCGTTTTAACTGTGGAGGAGTTGGCCATATTGCGAAAGTATGTTCTAGTCCCAAGAAAAAGATAAATAAATAATCGCAAGCCGGCGGAAAACTTCAGGAGGGCCCCGGTGAAGGAGTCAACCGGGTGCCCATCATCTCCAGTAAGCTCCACTGTACCCAAACTGAATGAGAAGCCCAGAAGAAAAAGGGGTAGACTCCCTCAGAAGAAGAACAGTGCTCCTCAGCGAGCATACACACCTAGAAAGAGAAATAATGTCCCTCAGCGGGAATATACACATAAACAGAGGAGAGAGGTCAATGCATACCGAGCCCAAGAGGGACTAAAGCCAACAGCCAAACACAAGAAGGAAAGGACCAAGGGAAAATGTAGGGATCAACAGAAAGAGACCCCTTTGAAGTCTTATCCAGAAGAACTGGTAGGCCCCTCCCCCGTAGTGCCTATTCAAGTGGAGGGAGTCTACACGAGAGCCATCTTAGATACTGGGGCACAGGTGAGTCTGTTATACCGGGACTTTTATGATAGACATCTGAGTCACCTGCCCATCCAGAGAATTGAAGATTTGGAAATATGGGGAATCGGAACACAGAGTTTCCCCTATGATGGTTACTTGCCCATTAAACAGACCTTCGACCCCTCAGTAGCCGGGAAGGCTGAAGTGTTCGATACCCTGGCAGTGGTGTGCCCCCGACCGCCTGGAGCCAGCAAGAACTCCTTAATAATAGGGACAAATACGGACCTGGTCCGGAGGCTTCTGGCCCCTCTGGCAGGAGGAAAGAACCCGACAGTCACCAGAATACACCCAATGTTGAAGACAGCCTATCAGCGACTGGTCTTCGAACACAAGGCCCCAGAAGAGGGGGTGGGTAAAGTCTGGAGACTGGAGAAGGGAATAGTGTTGCAGCCCGGTGAGGTAACCTGTTTAAGAGCCACTGTGAAGCTTACTTGGGAGCAACCTGGCCCCTTTGTCATGTTGGAACCAGACCCTCTGGAAGAATACTCAGGCTTAGAAGTGATCCCAGAAATGGTTCCGGTGAGAGCTCTGAAGAAGGCACACTGTAAGGTGCCGGTGAGCATCAGGAATACCACAGGTGTCCCCATGGAGATCCCCGCCAGGATGCTGCTGGGCCAGGTGAGCCCTGCTGCCCCAGTTGTCTTATCAGATGTGGAGAAGACAGAGGGAGACAGGACTGTTTGGGAGAAGCTCTGCATGGAGAACCCGAACCTGCCAAAGGCCTGGAAAGAGAGGGCAAAGGCCCAGTTGACCAGATGGAGGAGGATTTTCTCTAAAGATGAGTTTGACGTAGGGTGTGCGAAGAGTGCCACCCATCGAATCCGCCTCCAGGAAGATGAGCCTTTCAGGGAGAGTGTCAGGCGAGTTCCTCTAGCCGACCTTGAAGACCTGAGAGAACAGCTCGCCGAGCTCAAGCGAACCGGTGTTACACGGGAATCTAGGAGCCCCTATGCTTCTCCAATAGTGGTGGTCCGGAAGAAGAATGGGTCGTTGAGGTTGTGTATAGACTACAGGACTCTCAACCGGAGGACGATACCCGACCAGTATACCACCCCGAGGATAGAGGATGCCCTACAGAGTTTGTCTGGAGCCAGGTGGTTCAGCGTTATGGACCTGAAGAGTGGATACTATCAGATCCCTATGCATCCGGAAGACAAGGAGAAGACAGCTTTCATAACACCTGTGGGATTCTTTGAATTTAACTGGATGCCCCAAGGTCTGTCTGGAGCCCCTGCCACCTTTCAACGCCTCATGGAGAAAACCGTAGGAGACCTGAACCTCATCAAAGTTCTCGTGTATTTGGATGACATCATTGTCTTTGGGAAGACTCTAGAAGAACATGAGGAAAGACTGGAAAAATTCCTGAGAAGGCTCAGCGAAGAGGGACTCAAGCTTTTCGCCAGAGAAATGCCAGTTCTACCAGTCATCAGTCAACTATCTAGGGCACATAGTGTCTGAAGAAGGGGTAGCCACAGACCCCGGGAAGCTGGAGGCAGTTACCTCCTGGCCCCGGCCCACCACTGTGACAGAACTCAGGTCCTTTTTGGGGTTCTGTTCCTACTATAGGAGGTTCGTAGAGGGGTTTGCACGGATTGCCAGACCCCTGAATGAACTCTTAAAAGACAGAAGGGGAAGAGGATGACTCGGGTCCCATGAAGCCGGGAGAGTCAGTCGAAGACCAGTGGAATGGAGAATGCGAAGAGGCCTTCCACATGCTGAAGAAGAGCTTAACCACTGCCCCTGTCTTGGCCTATGCAGACCCAAAGAAACCTTATGAGCTCCATGTAGATGCCAGTCATAACGGTCTGGGAGGAGTGCTCTACCAGAAGCATGAAGGGCAACTGCGACCTGTCGCATATGTGAGTAGAAGTTTGACCCCATCTGAAAAAAAACTATCCCACTCACAAGGTGGAGTTCCTGGCTCTCAAGTGGGCTGTAGTTGATAAGCTTAAGGACTATCTGTATGGGGCAGAATTTACTGTGAAAACTGACAACAATCCCCTTACTTATCTTTTCACCACAGCAAAACTGGATGCCACTGGCCATCGATGGCTGGCTGCACTGTCTGGATTCAACTTCAGCCTGAAATACAGACCTGGGGCTGGAAATCGAGATGCGGATACCCTGTCCAGAAGGTCTCATGCTCCCACTAGCCGCACAGAAGACTGGACCCAAGTGGCACCGGACAGGGTGCAGGCCCTCTGTCAAAGGGCTGAACTCCAAGCCAATGGGGGGTCCAGAGCGGAAGAGATAGGGGTCACAGTAGTGGGGGTCCCCAAGCAATACTGTGGAGTAACTCAGATAGAGGAAGATGATTTACCCAAGCTGTCAAAAAAAGAATTGAGGTGTGATCAATCGGAAGACCCTTTGGGGAAATTGGCCCTCGAGGCCCTGGAGAATCAGGATCCAGATAGGCTCTTGCATCACCCTTCAAAGGAAGCTCGTCTACTGCGGAAGCAGTGGGACAGGTTGCAGGTGCATCAAGGGGTGGTCTACCGAAGGGGCCCCTCTGATGACCTGGAAGACAAATGGCAATTGTTTTTGCCTGAGAAGCACTGAGGGACTGTCTTGGCCACTTTACACGACCATCATGGTAATTTAGGAGCTGAAAGGACCTTCCAACTTGTCAGAAGGTCGGTTCTATTGGCCCTGCATGAGGGCTGAAGTGGAGGAATACTGCCATTCATGCGCACGCTGCATTCAGCGGAAGACCCTACCCCATCAAGCTGCCCCAATGGGCCACCTGCAAAGTCAAGGCCCGATGGATTTGGTGTGCATTGATTTTGTCTGCCTCGAGCCCGACTTGAGTGGACTAGGAAATATTCTGGTGATAACCGACCATTTCACCTGGTATGCCCAGGCATTCCCAACCAAAGACCAGAAGGCTTCCACAGTGGCCAAGGTACTCATGGAAAAATACTTTGTGCACTACGGGCTTCCACAGCGACTCCACTCGGATCAAGGGAGGGACTTTGAAAGTCGGCTGATCCGGAAGCTCTTGGACGCCTTAGGGATCAAGAAGACCCAAACCACTCCCTACCATCCGCAAGGGGATGCCCAGCCGGAGAGGTTCAACCGAACCCTACTCAACATGCTGGGAACTCTAGAAAGTGAAAAGAAGCAGAATTGGAGCAGGCACATAGCAGCAATTGTGCATGCTTACAACAGTACAAGTGATGCTACAGGGTACTCTCCCTACCGACTCATGTTCGGGAGAGAAGCAAGACTACCCGTAGACCTGGCCTTTGGCACCTCCATAGACCATTCCTTGGCCACTTCTCACAAAGGCTATGTGGACCGGCTGAGGCACAGTTTACAGTTGGCCTATGAGCAGGCCCAAGCGGCTTCCAATCAAAGGGGAGCCCGCAACAAGAGAAACTTCGACCTGAAGGTCCGAATTCAGGATCTGTAACCAGGGGAGTGTTGTTACGAAACTTGGGAGTCCCTGGGAAGCACAAGCTTGCAGACAGATGGAGACCGGAGCCATATGTTATTTGCAAGAAGTTACCCGGCCTACCAGTCTACCAGCTGAAGCCAGAGAGAAAGGTGGGGCCTTTGAAGACTTGGCACCAGAACCACATACTTCCACTTGCCGAAGCAGTCCGGATACCCACTGTGAAGGATTCCTCTGAGCCAACGTCCATCCTGGATACTCCTAGGCCAAATACCCGGTCTCAGACATCCCGGTCTGAAGAAACAGATGTCTCTGAACCTAGTGAGGAGGAAAGGGAAGAGCTGGAATGGCTATGGCCTTCCCAGGCCCAAGTTACTTCTGCTATAGATCTCCCACCTTTGGAAGACAACATAGACAGTACACTGAATGCAAAAGCTACTGAATTTATCCCGTCCAGCCCTCTATCAGACTCATGGGAAGATGCCCTTGACTCGCTCCCAGAGGAGAATCCAAGATGTTCTATGAATCCTCCTGCTCCTGAGTTAAAAGTTTCAGAAACAGTGGAAGCTGCCATGTCTGTTCCGGAAGAGGAACCTACAGTGTTGGAGCCAGAAGTCCCAAGAGAGCGGAGGGTAAAAAGGGCCATAAGGCCTTCCCGAAGGCTGACTTACCCACAAATGGGGAGGAGCTCGGAGGACACTGTGGCAACTGCCAGAAAGAGTGCAGAAAGCCCTGATCCCTCCACTGTTCATTTGGTGGAGGGCAACCCCAACTCACCCCCTGGCACAGTTAGGCAGGCCACTTATGATAGTGTGACCAGTGGGCGAGGAAGTTCACCCTCTCATTTTTGGAGGGAACTTCCTCTGCCGACATCATACGCAACTTTGTCTAATGTTGTGCGTAGTGTTTGTTGACAATTATCTTTGGGGACCAAAGAGTTTAAGTGGGGGGAGTGTGTAGTGGGGTCTCCGTTGAGGCCCCATGGACTACGTTACCCAGAATCCCGTTTGGCACCCAGGGTGCATTGGGCTGCCGCAGAGACTCATGGGTGGGGTATGAAAGGGGAGGGCGAGGCTAAGCCCGGCCTCTTTGGACACTGCGCGGCTGGCAAGAGGACTTCCTGTGTGGACCTGCTGCGAGTGCAAGGCCCGAGGCCTGGGCCTTGCGCACTTCCAGAGAGCCTTCCACCTCGCTGCGAAACCTGTGCGGCTACAGACATCTACCTGCTTCAGGGACGTCAGTGAACCAGAGATCAGGCGGTGGCAGATCCTGTGTGTGTGGAGACACAGCGGTGGGAGTCCCGGACTGGGACCGAGTCCGGAGGGGTGAGAGAGCACCTGCTCACAACTATAACCGAGTACTTTATTAGGTCAATAGCCTGCCTTGGCCCATCGGGTTATATTACCCTTTTTCCTGTCAGGAGACTAGTTGTTGGACTGAGTTACATAGTCTCCGGGGAGTTGCTTACATTGCCTTAGGCCATTATTGGATTACAAATATCATTCCTGTATGTGCGCCACCGATCATCTTGCATGCGAAGATTCTTTGCCTAAAAGACTGCGCTTTAACGGAGTCAGGCCTGACTGGGAGTTTATAGTGTTGCTGGGCGCCATATTGCTAACGGGACTTTAGCTAAATGTTAGTGTGAGATAGAACTGTTTGTGAACTAAAGTTAACCAGTGTTAGTATTACTGCAGGGCTCTGCATGCATGTGTTATATGTGATATTGATCGTTAATTCCTTTATTCACACGTAAACCCCTTTTACAATTGATTAACCTGGTATTGGAGTCCATTAATCTATCTTATCGCTGCTAGATAAGTATTGGGGGATTGTACATGAATTGGTATAGAGCTATACAAAAACACCACCCCTAGACTAGCTGTGCCAGAGAAGGGTTGAGTAGATTGCCGGGGGTTGGCTGTGCTGTGTACAGGGCCCAAAAGCAAACCAGCGGCTCCCTTAGTTTGGGGGGTATCGCTACATATGCATTAAAGGTGAAAAAACATCCGACAATACCGGCTCCCCCTGGCCACCCATTTAGCTTACCTGACCCCTCGAATGTCCCGCGCTCGCCCCCGACATCCTCTTCGACGGTCAGCCTGGCCATTGATTGGTTACAGTGGATGGATTGAAAGCAGCGCAGCCATTGGCTCGCGCTGCTGTCAATAACATCCAATGACGCGGCGCGCCGGGGGGCAGGGCCGAGTGACACAGTGAGCGGCTATAGCCGCCGGCTGTATCACAGGAGCGCGTCCGCAATCACTCACCGCCATGCTTGCTCGCATATAGGTGGTGAGTGATTGCGGGGAGGAGCCGAAACAGCCACAAGGGCCCCCAGAAGACGTGGTTCGGGGCCACTCTGTGCAAAACGAGCTGCACAACGGAAGTATAACATGTTTGTTATTTTCAAAGAAAAAAAATAAATTTCTTTAGTGTTCCTTTAAGGTTTTACAGCTTGTGTGGACATTGGAGTTTCTACAGACTTTCTTCCCCTAGACAACGAATTCTGAGGTAATGTGCAAGGCCCGAAATAAAACCAGCAGCTCCTGCAGGGGTGTGCTACAGTTTAAAAAAAAATAATAACTCATTAGCATGTTGATGAAGGAGCAAAGAAGAGAAAAATCTAAGCAGATTAAACTTCAAAGAGATCTACAAATTATCAGTATCATAGCATGACACAAAAGAGGAGCAGGTTTCAGCATTGTGATAGGATTCCATATGAAGACAACATCTCAAATAACCTTCTAAGCTGCTGCTTGGACGACAAAGTGAGCGTCACTCATTGTTTTCTGCTTCCTGCTCTGAACTGTAGATTGTCTAGCTTGTAAAGATCTATTTTTATAAAAGTATTACTGGATATAACAAAGGTTGTTTAAGCATAGCACATTCATCCCTCAATAATTGACACAATATCAATAACTGAAGGCCAGGACATGCCATCTGCTATAGCTGAACCGAGTACCTGTGTACACACACAATGGTCAAAACTGTGCAAATACAGACAGACAATCAGACATACAGAAACTCTATAGAAAGATATTAAATTCTGTGGGAAGATGAGAGACATACACCAGTGGTAGACAGCAGTATGTGACCTGGGCCTGAACTAGAACACATTGCAAGACTTAGAGTAGGACTAGAACACAGTGTGTGACCTTTAATGGAATCCGAATAAACTCTATGACCTGAAGTGCGACCAAAACTCAGAATGTGACCTGGACTTGAACTAGAAAATGCATTACGACATAGAGTGGGACCAGAAGACTGAGTGTGACCTGGAGTGGGACTTGAATGCATTGTACAACCAGAAGTGGGTCCAGAACTCCAAAACACAGTATGTGACCTTGAGCAAGAGTAGAAAACCCTGCGTGATTTATATTGGGACCGGAAGGCAGTGTGTGACCTGAACTGGGACCAGAAGGCAGTGTGTGACTTAGGGTGAGGCCGGAAGACATTGTGTGACCTGAAGCATGACCAAAAAACTTAGTATGTGACCTGGATTGGGACTAGAAAACATTGTGACCTAGAGTGGGAGTAAAAAATACTGTGTGAATTAGAGCAGGGCCGAGGGCAGTGTGTGACCTGAACTGGGACTAGAAGGCAGTGTGTGAACTGGAGTGGGACCAGAAGGCAGTGTGTGAACTGGAGTGGGACCAGAAGGCAGTGTGTGAACTGGAGTGGGACCAGAAGGCAGTGTGTGAACTGGAGTGGGACCAGAAGGCAGTGTGTGAACTGGAGTGGGACCAGAAGGCAGTGTGTGAACTGGAGTGGGACCAGAAGGCAGTGTGTGAACTGGAGTGGGACCAGAAGGCAGTGTGTGAACTGGAGTGGGACCAGAAGGCAGTGTGTGAACTGGAGTGGGACCAGAAGGCAGTGTGTGAACTGGAGTGGGACCAGAAGGCAGTGTGTGAACTGGAGTGGGACCAGAAGGCAGTGTGTGAACTGGAGTGGGACCAGAAGGCAGTGTGTGAACTGGAGTGGGACCAGAAGGCAGTGTGTGAACTGGAGTGGGACCAGAAGGCAGTGTGTGAACTGGAGCGGGACCAGAAGGCAGTGTGTGAACTGGAGCGGGACCAGAAGGCAGTGTGTGAACTGGAGCGGGACCAGAAGGCAGTGTGTGAACTGGAGCGGGACCAGAAGGCAGTGTGTGAACTGGAGCGGGACCAGAAGGCAGTGTGTGAACTGGAGCGGGACCAGAAGGCAGTGTGTGAACTGGAGCGGGACCAGAAGGCAGTGTGTGAACTGGAGCGGGACCAGAAGGCAGTGTGTGAACTGGAGCGGGACCATAATGCATTGTAAAATGTGAAGTGGGACCAAAAGTCAGTATGTGACCTACAGTGTGACCAGAAGGCAATGTATGACCTACAGTGGGATTAGAATATATTGTATTACCTGAAATAGGACCAAAACTTAGTATGTAGGACTAGAAAATCCTGCACGACCTAGAGTGGGACCAGAACACCATTGGGTGACCTCAAGTTGGACTAGAACACGCTGTGTGACATGGAGTCTGACCGTAATGCAGCACATGATCTGGAGTGTGGAGATCAGAACCAGGTGTGTTGGATGCCTGGTTCCCTGCTGGACTTTGCGGTTCCATCTTCTGGTCCCTATGACATGTAGGGGTTTAGAAGAAGTAAGACTATACTTCAACACTCCTGGACGAGTTTAGTGACGGTTCACACTTGTGCGATGCACAGACACCGCATGTAATTCGCAGAGCACTGCTGTTCACATTACATGCGGTGCGATATCAGCCATCCAGATAGTATGGCTGATATTGCACCGCATTCAGTCCAAAGACGCACAGGACCCTTTTTTCTGTTCGGACCAGAATCGAATTGCATGTGTGTTCACACATATGCGACCCGATTCATGTCCGAACTGTCAGTTCACACTGCGATACGCGAGCTGAAATGGGGGTGTCATTAACATATAATGACACTCCCCATCAGTTTGCATATGGTAGCGTGAACTGCCGTGCGTGTCGGGTGTGATGCGGGAAGCCACAGTGGATTTGCGGTGTTCTCGCATCGCACCAGTGTGAACCGGCACTCAGATGCCGATACTTTTTAGCAAGTGGAGCACCTGCAGACAGTGGGAAGCCGTAGCATGGGCAGCAGAATGGTAAGTATTAACTCTTAGGTCCCATGTACACAGGACGCTGTTAAACTCGCGTTCAGAGGCAGTTGGACACTTTTTTTCAGCCGCCCCTGAACTCATTCAATGTTATCCTATGTGACCATGTACACTGTCTCGTTTATTGCCGTTTATATGCAGTTGCGTTTAACCTCGTTTTTCTGAAAGCAAAAAAATTTGTTCATACGCAAAACACGGCTAAACGCGGTACCGGCGTTTTGCCGCGATTTAGTTTATAAGCGTTTTTAAAGGTGACCTATTTTTTTACATTAGAAATCTCAAAAATGATGGCAAATGATGAAAAACCATTAAAAAAAAAACTAATTGCTTACATTGCATTGTGGACAATCCACAACTTGTGGCAGGTGACGTGGCACGTGGACAATCCACAACTTGTGGCAAGTGGACAATCCACAACTTGTGACAGGTGACGTGGCAAGTGGACAATCCACAACTTGTGGCAGGTGACATGGCAAGTGGAAAATTCACAACTTGTGGCAGGTGACGTGGCCAGGTGATGTGGCAGGTAAAGTGGCAAGTGGACAATCCACAACTTGTGGCCAGGTGACGTGGCCAGGTGACGTGGCCAGGTGACGTGGCCAGGTGACGTGGCCAGTGGACAATCCACAACTTGTGGCAGGTGACGTGGCCAGGTGACGTGGCAAGTGAACGATTCACAACTTGTGGCAGGTGACGTGGCCAGGTGGACAATCCACAGCTTGTGGCAGGTGACGTGGCAGGTGACGTGGCAAGTGACACGCTAAATGCAAGTACACTGCTGCTCTCTCAGCTGCTGCTACTCACTCTGGTCTCACAAAATGGCTGAAATGGTTAAATAATACAGTTTTTTGAGCTTAGGGAGGGTCTTATGTTTCTTAACTAAACGCTTAATATCGCAGACACGGTAAAACACTGCTAAACGTGGCTGCAATCGCGGCAAAACGGGCCTTTCTAAATGCCGTTTTTAGCTTTTAAAAAAATTTGTTCAGCAGAGTTTGTACCAGCGTCCCGTGTACATGGGCCCCTAAATTTGCAGGGAGGAGTTATATTCAGAAATATAAAATAAAAGTGACAGTTACTTTGAAGTGAAACTACTGTTTATTAAAGTCCCCTTCAGATAAGAGCTCTAGATTACATGAATTTTAGCAAACTTTGGCCTTTTAGCAATTACCAGAGTTACCAAAGGGCCAGTCTGTGATCTGTGCTTCTTTAATCACTGGAAGAAGTTTTTTTTTTGTATACTATACAGGTCCTTCTCAAAAAATTAGCATATTGTGATAAAGTTCATTATTTTCTGTAATGTACTGATAAACATTAGACTTTCATATATTTTAGATTCATTACACACAACTGAAGTAGTTCAAGCCTTTTCTTGTTTTAATATTGATGATTTTGGCATACAGCTCATGAAAACCCAAAAATCCTATCTCAAAAAATTAGCATATCATGAAAAGGTTCTCTAAACGAGCTATTAACCTAATCATCTGAATCAACTAATTAACTTTAAACACCTGCAAAAGATTCCTGAGGCTTTTAAAAACTCCCAGCCTGGTTCATTACTCAAAACCGCAACCATGGGTAAGACTGCCGACCTGACTGCTGTCCAGAAGGCCATCATTGACACCCTCAAGCAAGAGGGTAAGACACAGAAATAAATTTCTGAACGAATAGGCTGTTCCCAGAGTGCTGTATCAAGGCACCTCAGTGGGAAGTCTGTGGGAAGGAAAAAGTGTGGCAGAAAACGCTGCACAACGAGAAGAGGTGACCGGACCCTGAAGAAGATTGTGGAGAAGGACCGATTCCAGACCTTGGAGGACCTGCGGAAGCAGTGGACTGAGTCTGGAGTAGAAACATCCAGAGCCACCATGAACAGGCGTGTGCAGGAAATGGGCTACAGGTGCCGCATTCCCCAGGTCAAGCCACTTTTGAACCAGAAACAGCGGCAGAAGCGCCTGACCTGGGCTACAGAGAAGCAGCACTGGACTGTTGCTCAGTGGTCCAAAGTACTTTTTTCGGATGAAAGCAAATTTTGCATGTCATTCGGAAATCAAGGTGCCAGAGTCTGGAGGAAGACTGGGGAGAGGGAAATGCCAAAATGCCTGAAGTCCAGTGTCAAGTACCCACAGTCAGTGATGGTCTGGGGTGCCATGTCAGCTGCTGGTGTTGGTCCACTGTGTTTTATCAAGGGCAGGGTCAATGCAGCTAGCTATCAGGAGATTTTGGAGCACTTCATGCTTCCATCTGCTGAAAAGCTTTATGGAGATGAAGATTTCATTTTTCAGCACGACCTGGCACCTGCTCACAGTGCCAAAACCACTGGTAAATGGTTTACTGACCATGGTATTACTGTGCTCAATTGGCCTGCCAACTCTCCTGACCTGAACCCCATAGAGAATCTGTGGGATATTGGGAAGAGAAAGTTGAGAGACGCAAGACCCAACACTCTGGATGAGCTTAAGGCCGCTATCGAAGCATCCTGGGCCTCCATAACACCTCAGCAGTGCCACAGGCTGGTTGCCTCCATGCCACGCCGCATTGAAGCAGTCATTTCTGCAAAAGGATTCCCGACCAAGTATTGAGTGCATAACTGAACATAAATATTTGAAGGTTGACTTTTTTTGTATTAAAAACACTTTTCTTTTATTGGTCGGATGAAATATGCTAATTTTTTGAGATAGGATTTTTGGGTTTTCATGAGCTGTATGCCAAAATCATCAATATTAAAACAAGAAAAGGCTTGAACTACTTCAGTTGTGTGTAATGAATCTAAAATATATGAAAGTCTAATGTTTATCAGTACATTACAGAAAATAATGAACTTTATCACAATATGCAAATTTTTTGAGAAGGACCTGTATGTATCACACAGACCCTTTTTTCCTGCCTACCTTCACTTGCAAGGGTAAAGGCACACCATGCCACATGCCCGAATCCTCCTGGTATAAGAGGTTGAGTAGTGTTCTTGCAATTTTGGGTCCTGCAGCGAGTTACCCCCCTCCATTGGTTCTCGTCCCTAGAATGTAGGGACAAGTCTATTCTTCCCCGAAAGAAAGCCAATGTCTAGACAGTATTTAAACTCCAACAGACGAGTTTATTTTCTTTGCTTGAAACAAATTTGGGAAAAAGGTTGAAAACAGCAATAGGATTGGATAGGGAAATAGGTTCAGGCACGCGGCACCCAGTCACCCTATTCTCCACTCAAGCCTGAGTGGGTATTGCTCACCCGGATAGATCCCTCTCACAGTTCTAGCAGCCGGAGTGAAGCACGGACATGACACTTTAGTTTTAGTCCCCTTCACGGACAAGTTCGGGAGATCCTCTGCCACAGAATCCTTTAGTTCCTGAATTTAGAACTTCCTAACGCCTGTAGATTATAGAGACCATAGCTCCTGTGGTGTGCCCCATTGGCACCTATCTTGCAACTCACGAATCCTTCCCTCTGATAGGCAACCAGGCCTCTCCGAGACCGTGACTTCCTTCACCGATCCATCGGACAGGTCCTCCACGGTTTTAGAGCGGGCCACCCTCCCTCGGGTTCCCTGGGACTCCAGGGGTTGGTTTGTAGACCCAGTTGAAGGTACTGGCCCTACCTGGAACTCTGTAGCCTCGGGCTAAAAAGGTGCCCGAGACTCCTCGACCAGTTCACGCACCCCCTGGCCAGCAGGGCCAAAGGGCATGACTTCGCCACCAGGGGTCCTCCTTGGAATCCCCCCGGCACACCACCCCAGATCATGGCGTCTGCCCTTTATGTACCCTCTCCCGGCATGCACAGCAGGCAAAACGCGCCCACGGCACGGTAGCCGAGAGAGGACACCCAACCACACCGCAACGTCACCTGTGGTTCTCAAGACCTGGGCAACAGCGCCACCTGCAGGTCAAGGGGAACTATACTCCAGGCAACATTACAGCAGAGCAGAGTCCAAACTAAGCAGAATTTGAGAACCTGAGTTAAACTATTGCTCAGGCTGCCCATAAATTTGGAGTATAGTGACCCCAATTTTGGGGGTCAGCTACATATACATGATTTTAAGGAAAACGTTAATGACAGAAACATTGAGGTTGCCACTGCTAACCTCCTTCTGCAAATGCTAGCTTCCTGGTTCAAACTCTTGCTTTTATGTTATCAATCTGATCATAGATGCTTCTGTTAGTTCCACTCGATTCGACAAAGATTGATTTTTTTTATCTGACTAGCCAGGGAGGCCCAGAATGAAAAGACAGAAAGAAAGAATAATGGAGGGCCGGGCATGACAAGGTGGAGAGTAAAGGCAACACAGGATTAAAAAAGCTGGGGAGTTTGGAGAGGGAGGAGACTGGAGTAATATGTGCTGGAGGGGAGGAGCGCTTTAAATATGAAAAGAAGAAATATCCCGCCAAACACAGAAAGTTTGACAGTCACCACATCCCTAATTGAAAGAAAGAAAATAACCCCCTTTGGGAAAATTGGGACTTTGAAAGTGACTGACAAACAAATAATATGAGGTACAAAAATATATTTTATTAAATTAAACATATAATGATAAAAATTGTAGATAGTTGATACATAAGTTACAGGACCAGGTGGCGATTTGAATAAATCTGAATGCCTGTGGGCGTAGCTCGTGGCACATGACCCGACGTTTCTGTCAGGAAGCCCTTCTTCAGGGGTATATTTCAGGTGCGTAGAGCAATACCATCTGGTAAAATACATATATCATATAAATACATACAATATAATAAAAATGAGTTCCATATTTTGCAGTGGAGGACAGAGAACTCAAGATCATGAAAACAAACAGAGGAGAGAGATGTAAAATAGTAATACAAAAAGTAGTATATATGTATAAAAGTAAAACATATCTTACATCAAGCATCCATCCACGAGATCAGAAATTGGCCACCATAATTGAATTAAAATATGCGTATAAAGCAGTGGCGGCTGGTGCTCAAATTTTTTGGGGGGGCGCAAACAAACTGAAAAAAAAAAAATCATCAATTGCCGCCACTGTGCCCATTAAACGCAGCCACTGTGCCCAAACACCACTAGTTTGTCCCCATATGCAGCCAGTTTCTCCTTCATAATGCAGCCAGTTTCTCCCCCATAATGCAGCCAGTTTCTCCCCCATAATGCAGCCAGTTTCTCCCCCATATGCAGCCAGTTTCTCCCCCATATGCAGCCAGTTTCTCCCCCATAATGCAGCCAGTTTCTCCCCCATAATGCAGCCAGTTTGTCCCCTATATGCAGCCAGTTTCTCCCCCATAATGCAGCCAGTTTCTCCCCCATAATGCAGCCAGTTTCTCCCCCATATGCAGCCAGTTTCTCCCCCATATGCAGCCAGTTTGTCCCCTATATGCAGCCAGTTTGTCCTCATAATACAGCCAGTTTGTCCCCCCCAGCCCTGCACTTACCTTCCTCGAGTCAGCGCCGTCCTTCTTCCGTCCTCGATGTCTTCTCCCGCCCTCGATGTCACTTCAGCCAATCAGGTTACCGGTAACCAGACCCGGTTAACCTGATTGGCCAGGGAACGCACCCCTGTGCGTCCTCTCATTAGATATTTAGAAGCCGATTACAGCCCTCAGGCTGTAGTCGGGAAGCCTATCAGAGCCTACTGGCTCTGATAGGCACTTCTAAAGGCCAATCAGTTGCTGTGATTCAGATGGCCGGCGCTCAAGGGGCCGGCCATCTGAATAGTGGGCGGCAGCAATACATAGGTTCATGCAATGCATGAACCTATGTATTGTTGTGGTGAGTGCCGCCATGTGTGAAAAAAAGGACATAAAAAAAAAAAACTCTTAACCACTTCAATACCAGGCACTTATACAGCTTCCTGCCCAAGCCAATTTTCAGCGCTGTCGCAATTTGAATGACAATTGCACGGTCATGCTACACTGTACCCAAACAAATTTTTTATCATTTTGTTCCCACAAATAGAGCTTTCTTTCGGTGGTATTTGATCGCCTCTGCGATTTTAATTTTTTGCACAACAAATAAAAATAGAGCGAAAGTTTTTCTTTGTTTCTGTTAATTTTTTTTGTAAATAAGTACCTTTTCTACTTCAATGACGGGCACTGATAAGGCGGCACTGACGGGCACTGATAAGGCGGCACTGACGGGCACTGATAAGGCGGCACTGACGGGCACTGATAAGGCGGCACTGACGGGCACTGATAAGGCGGCACTGACGGGCACTGATAAGGCGACACTGACGGGCACTGATAAGGCGACACTGACGGGCACCGATAAGGCGACACTGACGGGCACCGATAAGGCGACACTGATAGGCGGCACCGATGAGGTAGCACTGATAGGCGGCACTGATATGTGGCACTGGTATGCGGCACTGATTGGCACTCATAGGCGGCACTGATTGGCACTCATAGGCGGAACTGATTGGCACTCATAGGCGGAACTGATTGGCACTCATAGGCGGAACTGATTGGCACTCATAGGCGGAACTGATAGGTGGGCACGGATGGGCACTGATAGGTGGCGCTGATGGACACTAGTAGGTGGCACTGATGGACACTGATGCCCAGCAATGCCAGCCACCACACATTGTGGTGGTGCCATCATAGTGCCAGTCAGTGCCCATTTGTGGGCACTGATTGGCATATTTTTTATTTTTTATTTTATTTTATTACATGTGGATGGCCATGGGGGCCATCCACATTGCTTGTGGCTTCCTGGGGCATCCTGGGGGGCTTCCCTGGTGGTCTAGTGTGGGTATCCGAGGGGGGGCTGCGCTGATAAACGATCAGCGCAAACCCCCCCTGTCAGGAGAGCCGCCGATTGGCTCTCCTCTACTCGCGTCTGTCAGACGCGAGTGAGGAAGAGCCGATCAACGGCTCTTCCTGTTTACATCGTGATCAGCCGTGATTGGACACGGCTGATCACGTGGTAAAAAGCCTCCGCCGGAGGCTTTTTACCGAGATAAGTGTAGCGGTGGGTCAGACTGACCCACCGCTCCACCGATCGCCGCGATGCGCGCCCCCCTCGGGCGCGCGGCGGCTGTTATCCCGCAGGACGTCATATGACGTTCAGTGTGGATAACACAACCACTTCCCGGACGTCAATCTGCTATTGACGGGGCGGGAAGTGGTTAAAGGGCCCGTTTTTTTTATTTTTATTTTTTTGGTGACCACAGGAGGGGGGGCGGCGCCACTGGTATAAATAAATACACATGATAAAGATCAGTAGACGCGCATGCAGGTGTTCCAACGAGGATCAGACAGTCCACATCTGAACACCGCTAAGTGTGTAGAAAAAGGGGAATGGGAAAATAAATAAATGGAAATATTTTGGAATCAATTATAGAAATGAGGAAGGGGAGGGGGAAAGTACTGGCATTTACTGCATATTGATCCTCTGTTAAGCCCCTTTATAACTGAAAAACCTGCAATTTCATACCGCAGGACAAAATCATTACGGGATACATTAATTAAAAGTGAATATACCAGTGATTTTCACTCAGATCCATGTAAACGTTTTGACACCTTCCGCTGTGGAGGATGCAGTTTCTGTCAATACATGTATATTGGAGATAACATAATTTTGCCAAATGGAAAGAGTTTTAAACCTGCACACTACGCCAACTGTAAGACTATTGGCGTGGTTTATTTGTTAATGTGCCAATGCGGGGCATTTTATGTTGGCAAAACAAAACAACAATTTTCCAAGAGAGCCTCTCGTCACATCATCACGATGAGGAAAGCGTGCCCAGACTTGCCTCTTGGACGCCATGTTAGAGACCATCACGGAGGTAAAATCCCAAAGATAAAATTTCTAATATTAGACAGAATACATCCAAATCCACGTGGTGGAGACTGGAATAGAATACTGCTACAGCGCGAATCCCGGTGGATTCTCAATTTAAATGCCACCAGAGCTCCAGGTCTGAATGATGTTGTGAGCTATCGTCCTTTTTTGGAGGGCTATGCATCAGGAGGTTGGGAGGAGTGAGAGAACCCTTTGATGATTCTCTCCCTTTCCCCCCCCCCCCAACTTTTTCTGCTCATCTCATGTCTACATACATGCATTGGATGACATGATCATCGCCAACTTTGTCGTCCATTTAGATCCATACGACGCTCCGCATCCACATGTCATTCTTATATGTGGATGCTGATACGTCGATATATATGTATGAGAATTACACTATATATCTGTGTCTAAATTTAATAAAGTGTATTCTTCTCCAATTTTTCTGTATAGTACAACCTTGTCAAGTTCTGAAACAACATGAGGGTACTTTTTGTCCTTGTCACACATATATATGTATAATCTCTGTTCCTTTGATATATTGTTTTGACACCCTATTCTCATATTTTCATAATTTTTATTTTTTATTTTTTCTTCTTTCATATATATATATATATATAATTCTTTCCATTTTTCTATTTTTATGTAGATTTTTTCGTCTATCTTGTATCGGCCTCCATCCATGGGCTTCACCATCTTTCACTCGTTTTGGCCCCCTGCTTGTTTTTGATTTTAATTTTTTACCATCTCATATGGGCCGATGCAGTGTTCCACACAGCGCCGGTGGGGGCACCATATGCCAGTCCGGCGTGGGTGTCCGTCACTTTTCTCCAGGAACTTTTTCATGGATCGGCGCTGGTGCTTTTCCAGCGCGGTTCCCATCCCCGGGACTTTTCTGTTCTGGGTCTGGATCCCGCGCTTCTAAGGCAGGGGATCTATGTGTCCTGTCTGTTGTGACTAAGCCGGGTCTCGGTCCTTTGGAGTGTTTGTACGTCACTCTGTCGCGAAGTTCAGGCGATCACACACAACCACATTGCGATGCGTTCCACCTGCATATGATGCAAAGCCACGTCCGGAACGCAAATCCACTGCGCAGGCGCGAGCGTGCATCACGCATTGCTGGGCTCTATATAAGCCCTGTCACTTTAGCCATTCGGAGCAGCAACGGCGCTACCGTCTGAGGCTTGTTCTACGGACATATCATACTCCAGGTATGCATATCAATATCCACCTCTATCTTACCTATACCATACTATTTATACACCTATTTATTGGGTACCAGTATCAGCTTACCGGAATATAATGTTGTTATCCACACAGGCATATTTCATACCACAGAGGACTCATTGATGCTCCCCTCTGGTTTCATGTGGATCACAATATCCGATTTTGCATACTTCTGGCACTCTAGTGTTCACTTCTTTAATTAATGGTAGGTTAAACATATATATATATATATATATATATATATATATATATATATATATATATATATATTGTGACAGCAGGAAGGTAAAGTCACCTGGTTGCATCCAGGGGGGTAGATATATTTCTCCCAGATTCAGGCTTTATGCCGACTTATACAACTAGGGAGTTGATGAAGCCCAGCTGAGGCTAGTGGGCTCATGAATGACTCATACCTCTAGGGAGAGTGCTGGGCGTCGTGAGGCAGGGAGTTGATGAGACCAGCTGAAGCCTGTCAGTTCGTTTAAGGCCTCTATAAGAACTCCCAGCTTCATTAGATGTTAGCTCATGCCTGGAACCAGACCTGTGTGGACTGTCTAGGGAGAGTGAACCCCTGTGCGGTGAGGCAAAGCCTGTGTGGCTATTTGTTTGGACTTTTACTAAACCAGGGACTTAGGGACTAGGACAGCACCAGGCTGATCCCAGTTGTTAGTTTAGGAAACCTGCATGTTTAGTCAGAGGTCAAACTGACCAGGATTTATTTTGTTTGTTTCTTTTTGGCTTTGCTGTGTTTTTGTCACTGTACATAGAGAAATAAACCGCACCTTTTGATTTTGAAAACCACAACCTCCGTCTGCTGGCCCTGTTTTTGTGTGGGGAGCCCAACCAGGGGGTCACACACACCCGCTACCGAGTTAACCCCCTCACAGTTGGTGGAGAACCAGTGGCAGTTTTTTTTAAGCCAGCATGGAGGAGATACTGAAACAGCTGGCTCTAGCAAATGCCAATCAACAGCAGACAAATGCAGGTTTGCAAAGGAGCCTTGCAGCCCAGCAGCAAGCTCATCAACAAGCCCAGCAGCAATCTGAGGCCCGCTTCATAGACCTGTTACAGAAGCAAGAGCAGAGACTACAACAAATGGAAGCAGTAATGCAGCAACGTCCGCAGACCAGTGAGGAAAGCCGTCCCACTAATACCGCGTCCTTTGGGGTGAGTCGTTTATTGACAAAAATGACTGGAGAGGATGATCCAGAGGTATTTTTGACCACATTTGAAAGGACTGCTGAAAGAGAAAAGTGGCCTGAGGAGCAGTGGGCTGGACTGGTGGCTCCTCTGTTAACTGGTGAATCGCAGAAGGCTTACTATGACCTAGAGCCTGACCAAGCAAAAGACTATGTGATGCTAAAAGCTGAAATATTGGCAAGGCTGGGTGTCACCCTGGCTGTCCGGGCTCAGCGTGTGCATAACTGGACTTTCCAGCTTGGAAAACCCCCCAGGTCTCAAATGTATGATCTCATTCACCTGAGCAGGAAGTGGCTACAGCCAGAGACTTTGTCCGCACCGGAGATTGTGGAACGTGTTGTGATGGATCGTTTCTTGAGAGCTCTTCCTACCGCCATTCAAAAGTGGGTAAGCCATGGAGACCCAGAAACGGCCGGTAAACTTGTGGATCGTGTAGAGAGATACTTGGCTACAGAGAACCTGACGGCCTCTTCCAGAGACTCTCGGACTTTCCACCCTAAGACCAGACCATCCCCAGGGGCGGATAAGAGGATTCCAAGGGGTGAGGGTGGAGAGAGTGAGAGGGTGGGAGCTCTACCGCAAGTTTGGCGAGAACAGCCTGGGAAATCAGCGGCTCAAGAGGCCGCAAGAAGGATCGTTTGCTACCGCTGCCGGCAAGCGGGACATATTGCAGCAAATTGCCCGGTTGTGGAGGAACCCATGCAATGTGACTTTCTGATGGACAGACGTCAGTCGCTGTGTGCGACAGTCGCATGCACTGCCATTCGGGGAACTGAGAAACATTTATGCAAAATGTGTATTAATGGTAGAAATGTTGTGGTATTACTGGATTCAGGTAGCCTTGTGACCCTGATAAAGGCTGAATTAGTTAAAACAGAGGTCTCTGGGAATAGCAAGGTAGCTGTTATTTGTGTGCATGGGGACACCCGAGAGTATCCAGTGACTACAGTGTGTTTCGAGACCCCCAAAGGTACCCTCTCTCATCCAGTGGGGTTAGTATCTCAATTACCGCATGATGCCATTGTGGGAAGGGATTTTCCGAAGTTCTGGGAACTGTGGGATGATCCTGAGCCCCCCACTGGTGCCCCTATGTACCAGGAATGTGATAGCCAGAACTCCTCTGAGAGTGGTGAGGACTCTCCAGAATTTCCCTTGTCAGTATTGGCAGGGGAGACTCAAGAAACTGGAGAGGAGCCCACCTCCTCAGACGAAAACCTACCGTCTGTGGAGTTTTCTGATCTGGAGGTTCACAGGGAAAATTTTGCCACAGAACAGTTAAAAGACCCCGCCCTAATAAAGGCACGGGAAAACGTAGTGGAAATAGATGGCGAGTTAGTGAACCCAGATAATACCTGCACTTACCCATACTTCAGCGTAGAGAAGGACCTACTGTATCGGGTGGCAAAAAGGGCAGAAGAAACCGTTGAGCAGCTGGTGGTGCCCAAACCTTACAGGAAGTTGGTGTTGGAGTTGGCCCATGGGCACATTCTTGGAGGTCATCTGGGGACAGAGAAAACCCGAGAGAGGGTATTACAGAGATTCTATTGGCCTGGGGTGATGAAGGACATAGAAAATTATTGTTCCTCCTGCCCTGTGTGTCAGAGGTCGGCCCCGATGCCACATTTCCGTAGCCCGCTGGTCCCTCTACCCATCATTGAGGTCCCGTTTGAGAGAATCGCAATGGATTTGGTAGGTCCTATAATCAAGTCCGCTAGGGGGCACCAGTACATATTGGTTATAATGGACTATGCCACCCGTTATCCAGAAGCGATCCCTCTCAGAAATACCTCGGCCAAAACCATAGCCAAAGAGCTATCTCTTGTTTTTAGCCGGGTGGGTATTTGTAAAGAACTGCTTACGGACCAAGGTACACCCTTTATGTCCCGGGTTATGAAAGAGCTGTGTAAATTGTTCAAAGTGACGCAATTGCGTACATCTGTGTATCACCCCCAAACCGATGGGCTGGTTGAAAGATTCAACAAAACCCTAAAACAAATGTTGAAGAAAGTGGTGGATAGAGATGGAAAGGATTGGGACTGTCTACTTCCTTATTTGATGTTTGCTATTAGGGAGGTGCCCCAATCCTCTACGGGATTCTCCCCCTTTGAGTTACTGTATGGGAGACACCCAAGAGGGCTGTTGGATATTGCCAAGGAAACTTGGGAAAGTGAGAGTTCTCCCCACAGGAGTGTGATTGAGCATGTCGCCCTGATGCAAGATCGAATTGCACAGGTAATGCCCATCGTGAAGGAACATTTGGCCCAAGCGCAGTTGGCACAGCAGAGAGTGTACAACCGTGGAGCAAAGACCCGTACCTTTTCCCCGGGGGATAGGATATTGGTACTTGTCCCTACGGTTGAAAGTAAATTCCTTGCCAAATGGCAAGGCCCCTACGAGATAATGGAAAAAGTGAGCGAAGTGAATTACAAGGTCAGACAACCAGGAAGGCGAAAGCCCGAACAGATATATCACGTTAATCTGTTGAAAGCCTGGAGGGATAGAGAGTCCCTAGTCGCAGAAACTTGGTCACCAGCTCAAACTGGTTGCGTGATTCCGGAGGTTGGAATAGCAGCCACCTTGTCACAACCCCAACAACAGGAGGTTAAGGAGTTTGTGCTTCGCAACAAGGAGGTGTTCTCTGAGCTGCCGGGACAAACATCTGGGGTAGAGCATGATATTATTACCCCGCCCGGTGAAAGGGTGAAGTTAAAACCCTATCGGATCCCAGAGGCCCGACGGGAGGCAATACGGGAGGAAGTACAGAAAATGCTGAACTTAGGGGTGATAGAGGAGTCCCAAAGTGATTGGTCTAGTCCCATTGTGTTGGTGCCTAAACCGGATGGGAGCTGGCGATTTTGTAACGATTTTCGTCAGTTGAACAAAGTTACAAAATTTGACACCTACCCCATGCCACGTATAGATGAGTTGATCGACCGGCTGGGAACAGCCCGATACATGACGACTCTTGACCTCACAAAAGGGTATTGGCAAATTCCCCTGGCCAAGTCGGCCAAAGAGAAAACCGCATTTGTAACCCCAGACGGGGCGTTCCAATATAAGAGAATGCCGTTCGGGTTACAGAATGCGCCGGCCACATTCCAGCGGAAAATGGACCAGATACTGAGGCCCCATCGGAAGTATGCTGCGGCTTACCTGGATGACGTAATTGTCCATAGCACAGATTGGGCCTCACATCTGCCAAAAGTGCAAGCAGTCCTAGACTCTATCCGGGAAGCGGGGTTTACGGCTAACCCCAAGAAGTGTACCATTGGGCAGGAGGAGGCCAAATATCTTGGGTACACCATTGGCAGGGGAGTAATAAAACCCCAACTCAACAAAGTCGAGGCCATCCAGAGTTGGCCACGTCCCAACAGCAAGAAGCAGGTACGAGCCTTTCTGGGAATCGCGGGTTATTATCGGCGCTTCATTCCCCACTTTGCTTCTAAGGCTGTGCCCCTAACCAACCTGACGAAAGGGAAAGGGTCGGTCATGATTAAATGGACCCCCGAGGCTGAGGCAGCATTCCAATTCTTGAAACAAGCCTTATGTAGCCAGCCAGTGTTGTACTCACCCGACTTCTCTAAAGACTTTGTCGTACAAAGTGATGCGTCAGATGTGGGGTTAGGAGCAGTATTGTCCCAGGTCTGGAACGGGGAAGAGCACCCAGTCATTTACCTCAGCAGGAAGTTGAAGTCCCATGAGGTAAATTACGCCACGGTTGAAAAGGAGTGTTTAGCGGTGAAGTGGGCTCTAGATTCCCTTCGGTACTATCTGCTAGGTAGGCACTTTGACATGGTTACGGATCACGCTCCGTTAAAGTGGATGGCTCAAAACAAGGAGACAAATAGAAGAGTGAATAGGTGGTTCCTGGCCCTACAGGAATTCAACTTCACAGTAAAGCATCGCCCTGGCGTTCAAATGGGGAATGTGGATGCTTTGTCTCGAGTACATGAATGCCTGATTGCTGGTGTTCCAACCCCAAGGTTAAAACAAGAGGGGGGGGTATGTGACAGCAGGAAGGTAAAGTCACCTGGTTGCATCCAGGGGGGTAGATATATTTCTCCCAGATTCAGGCTTTATGCCGACTTATACAACTAGGGAGTTGATGAAGCCCAGCTGAGGCTAGTGGGCTCATGAATGACTCATACCTCTAGGGAGAGTGCTGGGCGTCGTGAGGCAGGGAGTTGATGAGACCAGCTGAAGCCTGTCAGTTCGTTTAAGGCCTCTATAAGAACTCCCAGCTTCATTAGATGTTAGCTCATGCCTGGAACCAGACCTGTGTGGACTGTCTAGGGAGAGTGAACCCCTGTGCGGTGAGGCAAAGCCTGTGTGGCTATTTGTTTGGACTTTTACTAAACCAGGGACTTAGGGACTAGGACAGCACCAGGCTGATCCCAGTTGTTAGTTTAGGAAACCTGCATGTTTAGTCAGAGGTCAAACTGACCAGGATTTATTTTGTTTGTTTCTTTTTGGCTTTGCTGTGTTTTTGTCACTGTACATAGAGAAATAAACCGCACCTTTTGATTTTGAAAACCACAACCTCCGTCTGCTGGCCCTGTTTTTGTGTGGGGAGCCCAACCAGGGGGTCACACACACCCGCTACCGAGTTAACCCCCTCACAATATATATATATATATATATATATATATAAATAAATATAAAATTGTACATGCATACTCTGGGCTACATATCTCCCTTGGCGTGAGATCTGTATATAGATATGTGAGACATATTGACAGTGATTCCTATATATTGCCTGCATATAGATATATACATCTCTTCTCTATTTTCACACTTAGCTGGCCTCTATGTGAAGATTTCTTCCGGTTTGCTGAGAGAGACGAGGGCCTGCCATTTAATTACAGATACACCATATGCATATGTGGACCATCGCCATACCCTAGATATCCCTTTTTCGACATCCTAGTCTAGATACCTTGATATGTGCTCTGGATAGTCAATCGCATCGCTTTTGGTAGGTTATCCATTTATACATTTTATGTAAATGATATTCTTTTCCCTTTCCCTTCTATTCTTCCCCCTCCCCACCCCCTTTCTTTCCTCCCTTTTTCCGTTTTCTTTTTCTGTCCTCTACCTACACTTCATCCCCTTTCTTCTTTCCCTCATTCTCCCTTCTCCCCTCCCTCATTTCTATAATTGATTCCAAAATATTTCCATTTATTTATTTTCCCATTCCCTTTTTTCTACACACTTAGCGGTGTTCAGATGTGGACTGTCTGATCCTCGTTGGAACACCTGCATGCGCGTCTACTGATCTTTATCATGTGTATTTATTTATACGCATATTTTAATTCAATTATGGTGGCCAATTTCTGATCTCGTGGATGGATGCTTGATGTAAGATATGTTTTACTTTTATACATATATACTACTTTTTGTTTTACTATTTTACATCTCTCTCCTGTTTGTTTTCATGATCTTGAGTTCTCTGTCCTCCACTGCAAAATACGGAACGCATTTTTATTATATTGTATGTATTTATATGATATATGTATTTTACCAGATGGTATTGCTCTACGCACCTGAAATATACCCCTGAAGAAGGGATTCCTGCCAGAAATGTTGGGTCATGTGCCACGAGCTACGCCCACAGGCATTCAGATTTATTCAAATCACCACCTGGTCCTGTAACTTATGTATCAACCATCTACAATTTTTATCACTATATATTTCATTTAAAAAAATATATTTTTGTACCTCATATTATTTGTCAGTCACTTTCAAAGTCCCAATTTTCCCAAAGGGGGTTATTTTCTTGCTTTAAATATGAAGGGGCGGGAACATTTTGTGAGGAGACAGCGAGGGAGAGGAAGTTTTTCACTTCTCTCCACAGACAAAATAGCGGACGTGGTTTTGATCGTCGCTCGGTTGTGGGCTGCGGCGGCGACAAAGGCTGGGATACCAGGTTGGTGCCCTCAGCAACCAGACGCGCCCCCCCTCCCGCGACCGGTGCCCCCCTCCCGCGATCGGCGTCATCCCCCCACTTCTCAACTTCTTTCAAAAAAATAAAATTGAGTAGCACCCCCCCGCTTCTCAATCTGCTTGGGCCACCCCAGGAGCCCACAGACTGACTCGTCGGCCCCCTCATGGGAAAGCGAGCGCCTGCTTCAGCAGGGGTGAGCCGGACGGTACACGCGGCAACGGCAGGGCTCGGGGGGCGGGGCTATGGGCTGTAATGGCGCCCTCACGGCGGAGGACCTCAGAAAGTGCAATCCCCCCTTCTGTGCAGGCGGCAGTGAGGGGGAGGTTCAGCGGGGGAGAAGCGGTGCCACGTCCGCAGGGCCTCTACCAGGCGAGGCTGGCGGTGACGGGAGAAGCAGCGGGCTGAGGGGAGTGCAGGACAGCAGTGATCAGGTGTCGCGGCCTAACCGGGGCTCGTCAAGAGGGCGCAGGCGCTGCAGGGAGATGGTGGTGGATCCTCAGGAGGGGACTTCAGTTCGGCGCCAAGGGGAGTCGCAGCTTCCAGGCAAGCTTAGCCTGGGGGGCTCATCACACCCATGCTTCCAGCCCGGGATCGGAAATCGAAAGTGGAGCTGTCCGGATCGGAAGAGGAGGATCGCAGAGGGGTCGCAGCACCAGGGGAGGCGAGATCTGCGGCTGTGGGGGACGTGCCCTGTCAGCCCAGTAAGTCTACCACTATAATTTCTCTGTGGATTTGACGAATGCACTGTGTGAGTTGTTGAGTGTGGGATCGGGGGGCGTTGCCAACGGTGTGGGGGCCACGCCGGTGGTCAGTGATGCTGTTGCACCTGTGGCGGGGGTGACGGGCTACCAGCCTGCCTCCCCCGGGGCAGGGGCCCCATTGCAGATTGAGGGATTTGGTGCAGCGATTTTCAGGGTGAAGGGGGTCCCCCGCAGATGGCGCTGTGGGTAGGCGGGCAGGTAAGGGGGCGGTTAAGGTGGTGTCACCCGTGTCCACTGCGGGGCCCGTGACGGAACATGTTGGAGGTGATTAGGGGAGTAGGGCTGTGGGGGTGAACGCAGGGGATCCTGCTGTGGCGGCCAGGGCGGTTATAGTACGTATCGCCGATGCCGCTAAGTGTAAGGTTTGCGTTTGCTTTGAAGGGCTCTTGGGGGCTCACCTGACCAGGGGGTGAGAGACAAAATTGGAAAGGTGAGTATGTCGAGATTTTCTCATTACTGCCTCTAGAAAAATTGTATTTGGACAAGGGAAGCCGGACGATTCCAAAAAGGAGGATGAGGAGAAGGGGAGGTATCGATTGATCCCGAGGAAGTTTGGGAATTGGCTGCAGGCGTTCGCCATCTTGGCCAGCGTGATAGGTGAGAAAACCCTGGAACATTGCTCGACACTGTGCTGTTATATGGACGTGATAGGAGAGGCCCAGGGGGATATGGTGGGACTGCTTGTCTGTGGGAAGTCGAGCAGTTTAGGCAGTGTAGGGCAGTTCGTCCGACTCTTTGTTGGGATCATAAGGATATAAGCCTTTGGCTGGGTTTGATGTCCTCGGCGTGGACACCGAGCCAGCTTTTCGGGGAGGGGGGGGGGGGGGGTCGGGGGGACAAATGCCTCTGTACCACCGACCGAAAAACCATGGGGGGTGTGCTGGCAGTTTAACGAAGGATCCTGCTAGTTTGGGGGGTACTGTCGTTTTAAACATGAATGCCTGGGATGGGGGAAGCACATCCTGTCTCGATGCTTCAAAGAAGTAAAGCGTCCCAGGGATTTTGCTTGCAAGAGGGATGACACCTGTGAAGGCGGTAAGTATGCGGTTGCTAAGTAGATATCCGGATAGGGTGGCGGCTGAGTTGCTGGGAGTGGGTTTCTCGGAGGGTTTTAAAATTCTGTGCTCTCTAGAGGTCGTGCCGCCCTTGGCGCGAAATTTGAGGTCGGCACTGGTTAGTCCGGGGGTGGTTTCGGTAAAACATTGGCTAAAGAGGTGGCTTTAGGTCGTATGGGGGGCCATTTTGGGAGAGCCCACTTGGGGATCTGGTGGTGTCACCGCTGGGGGTGGTACCCGAGAAGGAACCGATTAAACTTTGGCTTATTCACCGCCTCTCGTTCCCTAAAGGGGGGTCAGTCTATGACTCGATAGATGCTGAAGTATGCACAGTGTGGGGCACTCATGGCGAAGGTGGACATTGAGTCAGCATTCCGTCCGCTGCCGGTATGCCCGGACAGTTTTGGCTGTTGGGGTGCTGCTGGGAGGGGGCTTTTTATGTGGATCGGTGTCTGCCCATGGGATGCTCCATCTCAAGCGCTGTGTCCAGAAAATTCAGCTCCTTTTTGGTAGGGGTGGTGCGTGACATGTCGGGTGGTCCATTTCCTAGACAATTTTTGTTTGTGGGCCCCCCTCCCTCCTCCAAGGTGTGTGCAATTTTATTAGGTGAGATTAGGGAGATGATGGGGAAGAGGAAGGTGCAACTGCGTGGACTTCATTCCTTGCTGGGTAAGTTGAATTTTGCGTGTCGGATTATTTCCATGGGTTGGGTTTTTTGTAGTCGGCTGTCGGCTGCTACGGCTGGGGTGCGGGCCACTACGCATTTACATTGACTCAATGAGGAACTTAGGGATGATTTGAAGGTGTGGGGCACATTCTTGGAAACTTACAACGGGCGATGGGGGGCCCGGTGAGCAATTTTGATTTAGCATGGGTCACTGATGCAGCAGGGTCCACGGGTTATGGTGCATTTTCCAGGGGCAATGGAGTGCAGAGGCCTGTCCCAAGTCTTTGGTGGAAGCGGGGTTCATTCGTATCCTGGTATTGCTTGAACGGTTTCCGGAGGTATTGGCTACGGAGCTGTGGGGGGCAAGGTGTAAGGCCCTGAAGATTATATTGCACTGTGACAATATGGGGGTGGTGCAAGTCATCGACCGGATTGCCGTGTCATCAAGACCAGTGGGCGATTGCTGGGCCACCTCGTATTGCGCTGCTTACAGTTGAACGTTTTTCTCTATGCTGTGCATATTCCCGGGGTTTGACGAAACACTAGCTGATTCACTGTCCCGGTTTCAGGATCAGGGAGTCGGTAAGTGGGTCGACATGGGTGGCATAGTAGGATTTTTAAAACAGCTTACCTGTAAAATCCTTTTCTTGGAGTACATCACGGGACACAGAGCAGCATAGTCATTACTATGTGGGTTATATAGAATTACCTTCAGGTGCTGGCATTGGCAACTTCCAAACAGGAAGTACCCTCCCCTATATAAGCCCCTCCCATCCGGGAGTACCTCAGTTTTGTAGCAAAGCAATACGTGTCCCCAAAAGAGGGGTGGGAGCTCTGTGTCCCGTGATGTACTCCAAGAAAAGGATTTTACAGGTAAGCGGTTTTAAGAATCCGACTTTCTTGTTCATACATCACGGGACACAGAGCAGCATAGTCATTACTATGTGGGACGTCCCAAAGCAATGCCACATGAGGGGGGGGATACACCATACATAAGCTGGGCGCCATCAGGCATGAGGATCTTTTGCGGCCTGCAACACACTGCGCCCAAAGGCGACATCCTCCTGACTTCTCACGTCCACCTGGTAGAACCTAGTAAACGTGTGTACTGAAGACCATGTTGCGGCCTTACAAATTTGCGCCAGGGAGGCCTGGTGATGCACTGCCCATGAAGTTCCAACTGCTCTCGTGGAGTGCGCCCTAACTTTGAACGGAGGCGGTCTACTTTTCAAGCCATAGGCTTGTATTATGACCTGTCGAATCCACTTGGCTAAAGTAGATTTTGATGCTGCCTGACCCTTTCTGGGGCCTTCCGGCAGAACAAACAGAGAATCCGTTCTACGAATCTGAGCAGTGGCTTTTAGATAAGCTTTAACTGCTCTTACTACATCCAAAGAATGCAATAACTTTTCCTCTACCGAGCTTGGTTTGGGGAAAAAAGAAGGAAGAACCACATCCTGGTTCAAGTGAAACCTCGATACCACCTTAGGAAGAAAGGCTGGGTGAGGACGTAATACTACTCTGTCCTTATGGATAACCAGATATGGCTCTTTACAGGACATGGCGGCTAATTCCGACACTCTTCTAGCCGAGCATATGGCTACTAAAAATATCAATTTCCTGGTGAGTAGAACCAAGGAAATGTGCCGCAAAGGTTCAAATGGCTGCTTCTGCAGAACCGACAGAACCAAATTTAGATCCCATGGGCATATGGGAGCCTTAATCAGTGGAATAATACGAGTCACACCTTGCATAAAGGATTTGACAAGTGAATGCATAGCCAGGGGCCTTTGAAATAGTATTGACAAGGCCGAAACCTGGCCCTTGATAGTACTTAAGGCAAACTTCCTGTCTACAGCCCACTGCAGGAAGTCCAGAATTCTGCCTATAACGTACTTACGTGGATGCCATTTTCTGGCCTCGCACCAAGTGATGTACGCCTTCCAAACTCTATAGTAGATCTGCCTGGATACAGGCTTCCTGGCATTGATTATAGTTGATACCACAGAGTTAGAGAGACCTCTCTTCTTTAGGATGTGGGACTCAATAGCCAGGCCGTTAAACTTAGAGTTAGTAAGGAAGGGTGGTATATCGGTCCTTGCGAAAGCAGGTCCGGACGACGTGGAAGGGTCCAAGGACTCCCCACAGACATTTTGATGATCTCCGCGTACCAGGCCCTTCGGGGCCACGCTGGAGCCACCAGGATCACCGGCTTCTTCTCCAACCTGACTCTGCGAAGGAGTCGAGGCAACAATTGTAGCGGAGGGAATGCATATATCAGTCTGAACTGATCCCAAGGGAACACCAGAGCATCCGAGCCGCAAGCGAGGGGATCCCTTGTCCGGGAGACAAATCTGTCCACCTTTGCGTTGAATCTGGATGCTAGCAGATCTACATCCGTTGTTCCCCACCGCTGACATATTGCTCGGAAGACCTCGGGATGAAGGGACCATTCCCCTGGGCATAACTGTTGGCGACTCAGAAAGTCCGCCTTCCAATTCTCCACCACTGGAATGAAGACAGCTGATATACATGGGACATGCTTTTCTGCCCATTCCAGGATGTGACTTACTTCCCTCTGGGCTGCACGACTCCTGGTGCCTCCCTGATGATTGATATATGCCACTGCTGTGGCATTATCTGATTGAATTCTGACAGGGGACCCTTGGAGTCTGGATGTCCAGGCTACTAGGGCGTACCGGGCTGCTCGTATCTCTAAGAGATTGATGGGCAGGGTTTTTACTACATTTGACCATCTGCCCTGGAGAGACCATTGCTCCAGTACTGCCCCCCAGCCTGTAAGGCTGGCATCTGTAGTGACCACCTTCCAAGATATCGGGCTGAAGGGTTTTCCCTTCTGGAGATTCTGGGGGATCAACCACCAGCAGAGACTCTTCCGAACGGAAGGGGACAAAGCCATCGGGAAGTCTAGAGCCTGAACTTTTCCGTTCCAGGCTGATAATATGGCCCTTTGTAAATTCCTTGAGTGGGATTGGGCGTATGGCACAGCTTCGAATGATGCTACCATCTTTCCTAGCAGCCTCATGCACAGGCGTATGGACGGCTGTCTTTCTGCACAAAGCAGACGGACCAAGCCCCTCAAAGAGGATACCTTGTCTAGAGGTAAGAAAATCTTCCTCTGGTCTGAATCCAGCCGTAGCCCTAGATATACCAGGTTTTTCACTGGCTGTAGGGCTGACTTGTCCAGGTTGATGACCCAACCGTGAGATTCTAGATACTTGATTGTATCGACAATTACCACTTCTAGCTTGGCAACTGAGTGGTCCATCAACAACAGGTCGTCTAGGTATGCCATTATCGTTACACCCCGTGTTCTTAGATCGGCCAACAGTGGGGCCAGAATTTTTGTGAACACTCGTGGTGCTGTGGCCAGACCGAATGGTAAGGCTCTGAACTGAAAATGGCGCCCTTCTACTGCAAAGCGTAGGAATTTTTGATGACCTGGAAAGATGGGAACATGCAAGTAAGCATCTTTGATGTCGATCGAGGCTAACCATTCCTCCCCTTGTAGGGCAGCGGTGACCGATCGGATCGACTCCATCCGGAAAGACCGGACGTTTAGAAATTTGTTTAGACTCTTTAGGTCCAATATGGGTCTTATGTCCCCGTTTGGCTTCGGGACTGTGAAAAGGTTTGAGTAGAAACCCAACCCCCACTCTTCCATAGGAACCTCCATAATTACTCCTTGGAGCAATAGTTGTTCTAACGCCAATAGGAGAGACCGTCTTTTCAGAGGGTCTCTTGGCATGCCTGACCACATAAAATGGGAAGGAGGAGACTCTTTTAACTCCAACTTGTATCCCAGAGTTACTGCGGAGAGCACCCATCTGTCTTTGATCGTCTCCCGCCAGGTCTCTGCGAACAACTGAAGTCTGCCCCCCACCCGTTTGAGTGGGGGCAGCCCTTCATAGGCTTGACTTGGAGGCTGGTTTAGTACCTCTTCGGATCCAGGGCTTTTTTTTACCCTGTGGCTGTCCCTGATTTTTACCTCCTGAGTTTGACCGAGGAGGCCGTCGGAACTGCTTAGTAGCAGACGTCGCAGGGATAGGAGAGGTAGTCCTCTTAAAAGATGGACCCCTAGACCTCTTCTTACCTCGGTAAGAGAGTACTTTTACCACTGGAAATCTTCTGGATATACTTATCCAGGTCTTCGCCAAAAAGGCGTTCCCCATGAAATGGGAAGCTAACTAAGAGCTTCTTACAGGGAGCTTCAGCAGACCAGTTTTTGAGCCACAGAAGCCTACGCATATGTACCAAAGACAGCGTGAGGCGGGAGGCCTGATGGATAGAATCCTTGATGGCGTCAACCGCAAAGCATAATGCTCTAGGCAGATCAGCCAGAGCCTGGGCCTGTTGGTCTGGCAAATCCCTCAGGACCATTTTCATTTGATCCTTTAAAGCTTGGCAGACTCCAATAGCTGCCACTGCTGGCTGTGTAACAGCCCCTGCTGTGGAAAAAGCAGATTTTAATAAAGATTCCAATTTTTTATCCACTGGATCTTTGAACATTTGAACATTATCTACTGGACATGTCAGTGATTTGTTCACAGAAGAGATGGCTGCATCCACCGTAGGAACATTCCATCTCTGGGTGAACTTTTCCTCCATGGGATAGATCACCGGAAACCTTTTAGGCGGAACAAATAGTTTATCAGGATGTTCCCAGTCCTGGTATATAAGTCCTTCCAATAATGGATGTATTGGAAAGGAGCAATTAACCTGGGGAGCTTTTAGCGACCCCAATGAGGAGACAGCAGTAGTTGATGGTTCAACAAGAGGCATTTTAAATGCAGATCGAACCATGTCAGTTAGGGTCTGGACCCACAATCTTTCAGTCTGTGATGCTGAAAATGGTTCATCTACTGTCGATTCCTCAAAAACAGAGCTAACCTCCTCCCAGTGTTGCCAACCGTCCGTAGATTTACAGACAGTTCGTAAAAACAGGGCGCTTCCCAGACGTACGTAAATGTCTGTGGGAAGGGCAAGCCATTCGTAAAAATGGCTGTGATTGTCGCGGGTGTGAACTGCGCATGCGCAGCTCCGGAATTATCAGAGAATATCCGATCCCGAGACTCGAGTCGAGTCTGTGCCGCCCGGCCCGCCCCCGCCTGCGCTGATGAAGTCATGCGCAAGCCGCATTTCCCGCCGGCCAGAAAATTGCAAATGCCAGGAGCCGAGCGGAGCGGGCTAATGGTAGAGCAGCCTACTGAGTACAGTGAGTGGAGCCAGAGGACTGGCGGCACCAATGCACTGTCACGGTCTGACTGTGACACCGTGACCACGAAAGAGATGGTTGCAGAGCTGACCCCCCCCCTGCCCCAGACGGACACACAAGGCCTCCTGACCAGTGCCCTGGCTGCCGCCCCCTGCCTGGTGAGTGAGTGCATTAACACACACACACTAACTTGACCCCTGGCCTGGCTGTAACATCCATCCATCCATCACTTGGGATGGATGCTATTTATGTGATGTCTACAGGCAGCAGTTATCAGACAAGAATGGTAGTGGTGTGATTATACAGAATTACAGATGTTCACAATCTCTGTCTTGCCATCCTCTGACTGCCTCCTGTACCCTGTCAGCCATCCTCTAACCGCCTCCTGTATCCTGTCCGCCATCCTCTGACCGCCTCCTTTATCCTGTCCGCCATCCTCTGACCGCCTCCTGTATCCTGTCCGCCATCCTCTGACCGCCTCCTGTACCCTGTCCGCCATCCGCCATCCTCTGCTCTGACCGCCTCCTATCCTCTGACCACCTGTGCCCTGTCCCTATCCTCTGACCACCTGTGCCATGTCTGCAGTCTCTGACCATCTCTTGTACCATGTCTGCAGTCTCTGACCATCTCCTGTACCATGTCTGCAATCTCTGACCATCTCATCTTTTTTCATGTCTGCAGTCTCTGAGGGGACGCCGCCAGATTGGGGATCACGAGAGAAGTCAGATGTGTGTGGACTGTGTAGTGGAGACTATAGAATAAAACCAGAGCGGCCAAGCTGGAGTTGCCTGACTGAGCCCTGCATGGTGCACCTGAGAGGAGGTCAGTCTGAGGGGTGGGTCACTGATGTAAGGGGGGCATGAACACAATAATGTAAGGGGGCACTGAAATAAAGGTTAACCTTATATCAGTAACCCCCCCCCCCCTTACCGTATAGGTGTATTCACTCTGCGGAAGATAATCCGTGTTCACCAGAGTCCTCCCTACTCATTAGAGCTCCCAATGTTCCCTTTTACATCAGAGTCTGCAAGTCTTTCCTCTTATAGTGCAAGGGAGAACTCTGTGGACCCTGATGTAAGTGGGAACTCTGATGTAAATGGGAGCGCAGAGCCCCCCTTACATCAGAGTTCCTCCTTAGATCATGATCTGTGGCATTGTCCTTTACATCAAGGTTTGCAGAGTTCACCATTGCACTGTAAGGGGGAACTCTGTGCTGGCTGTGTTATATTAACCTGACCTTCATGTAAATAGAGAAATTAGTTTTTTGACTTTTGTTTAACTTAAACACATTGCTAATATCACTAACTACATGTGTATAGTTTAAATACTAATAGTTGCACAGTTTAGCACAGAAAACAGCAATGTAAGTTAATTTTTTGAAGCGCCAGTAAAAAATTGGTGTCGTACGTAATTTTTTGGCGTCTTGCCAGTAAATTTCACTTGGGGGGGGTTGGCAACACTGCCTCCTCCTGATCCCCTTCAGGTAGGTCGGTCCCTTCCTGGGACTGTTGCTCTGCCAACAGGCACTCTAATGGAGGTGATGGAGATCTGGCGCGCTTTCTTTCCTGTAGAGAAGAAGCGATCAATGCAGCCAATCTCTGCTCCAATCCCTCCAGAGTTGAGGAAAAAACCTCCTCTGTTATATATGCAGGAGCAGGTGGACTGAGGACAGCCGCAGTACCTGGCACTCCCGGGGGTTCCTTATGGGTATTAACCTCTGATTTCTCAGGGGAGGAGGGTGCAGATGACTGCTCCAGATCCTCAGAGCCCGATGGAGACCCCCTACACTTCCTGAGAGGTATATCTCGGAGTTTTTTAGGCGGCATATTCCTTAGTTCAAAGCTGAGGTATTCCAGCCGCAATACACCCCTTACTGAAATAGTCTAATGCAATTTGCTTATGTACATCAGTGGGTGTCTACTAATGCGTCTTTCTGGGGATGCCTGTATCAACCGCCCGCTGTAAGCCCCTATACCATGCTACCAGCTCCTTTTCATGCTTTGTGTCCATAGCAAGCAGCGTGGACTGAGTCCTTTTATCTTGCTGGGACGCCCGCACATGCGCAGAAGCGCTGGGCGCACAGAGCGCGTCATCCGCCAGGCTCCGCCCCCTTTTTTGAAGCTAAACCTTATAAAAAGAAAGCATGTGTGCGCGCGCGCATGCACGTGTGCGCTTTTGGCGCCATGTAGGGAGAGGAGCCAGGGTCCCTGTTTCACCAGGACTCGGGGATGGAAGGACACTACTTGGCAGCATGACAGAGGAATGCAGCTTCCCTGATAGAGAGCTCACTCATCTGCCTGGACTTTCACCATGGAAGGAATAGTCCCAAGAAAAAAGACGTTCCACAGCGGCCTCTAGTGGACAAACACAGGTACCGCACTTTTGTCTTTTTTTTTTTTTTTTTTTTTTAAAACCTCCTTTATGAAAAACATTTCCAGGTTTACAGTTTTTTTAAAACTTCCCTTATGAAAAAACATTTCTAGGATTTCTTAGGCATATACAGCTATTAGCGGGAATACCCTTTAGGTAACAGGCAGAAAGACATATTAGGCTTGGGGGTCCCCTCAATAGAACCAAGTTCCTGAGGGGCCCCCACTTACCTTTTCCCCGCCGCAGGACTTTGTTTGGTCCACAGAAGCCCAAACTTCACCTCTCACGGCAGGCATTGTACTAGACCTTCAGGGACCGGGTTCCCAAGGATTCCACTCCCCTGGACCTGTATAGCACCCTGCACAGATAGCCTCTTGGTTTTGGGTATGACCAGAGCTCTGGATCCCAGGGTCCAGCCCTCCTAAGAGAGGCATTACAGGCAAAACCCTGCTCTTCTCTGCAAGGCCCGGGTACCGACCGTTTAGCTATGAAGCTTTTTTGGTCGGATCCGGAATAGCTTGCTAAGGCCCAGAGAACCTGTACACAAGCCCAGATGAATACATGTTAACCTTGGCCAACACCTTAGACACTGGCAAAAAACTGAGGTACTCCCGGATGGGAGGGGCTTATATAGGGGAGGGTACTTCCTGTTTGGAAGTTGCCAGTGCCAGCACCTGAAGGTAATTCTATATAACCCACATAGTAATGACTATGCTGCTCTGTGTCCCGTGATGTATGAACAAGAAATACAAAAATCTGGAGTGGGCGGCATTCATATGGCTAGTGGATGCTGAGCTGGGCGCGTCCGAGACGAAGTTGCTGGTAGTTTACGTTGTAACTCGGCGCATGGAGGCAGGGGGTTCGGTGTCAGGGATCGAGAAGAAGCTGGCAGGCTTGGCATTTCTGTTCAAACTCCAGGGCATGCCGGATTTCACTACGGTTTTCTGGGTAAGGCAGGCGTTAAGGGGGTGTCGAAAGGATCTCCCTCATAAGGATACAGAGAGGCCTGTGTCTTTTTCTCTTTTACAGGTGATTTGCGAGGCATTGGCCGGGGTGTGTTCATCTGTTTATGAGGTTAAGTTGTTCTATACAGCGTTTTCTGTTGCATTTTGTGGGGCATTTAGGGTGGGGGAGCTTGTGTGCCCGTCAAAACTGAGGACTGGGGGGGTTACTGGTACAGGACGTGGAGTTCTCGGGCGATAGGGAGAGGTTGCGGTTCAGGAGGCCAAAAAGGGGTGACGGTACAGCCGTTTTCCTTGCTCGGGGCTCAGGCCTGTTCAGTGAGGGTGGTGAAGGAATTTCTGGAAGTTAGGCCGGTTGGGGGTGGGCCTTTTATGGTGCATAGGGATGGATCGTTTCTAGTACGGTTTTAATGCGTGGCAGTTTTCCATAAATGCCTGGGGCGGCGGGGCGCGACTGCGCGCATTTCGCTTCACACTCCTTCCGCATCGGGGTGGCCACTGAGGCTGCCCGGTGCGGGTTGGATGAGGCGGCGGTAAAACGGATCGGGAGATGGGAGTCCAGGAGGTTTTCGTTCTTATGTACGCCCCCATTTATTAGCTGATGTGAGTGGGAATATGTGGGAATTGAAGGGGTGTGCGAGGGTGGTTATTGGCAATGATGGGGTGTTTTCCTGGGGTTTGAATGATGTTGTGGTATTTTCAGATGGAGGTCCAACACGCCTTGTCTGGATGTTGGGGCATTCATATGTCTTTTGGGGGGGCAAAGAGGGCAGACGTCAGACAGGAGGGCTGGCAGTTGGGGATACCCAGGAGGGAGGCTTGCGTTAGGGGCATAGGCATCCCGGGCATGGTTTGGAGTAGGGTGGTGCCAGAGGTGTATCGGTACGCCCGTTTGGATAGACTGCCGGTCGTTTTGGTACTACATGTGGGGGGGGGAAATGACTTGGGGATCAGAGCCATTGGGGCTCTGTTCTCAGCCATAAAGTCGGATTTCTTGGCGCTTAGAGAGAGGTCTTCCTGGGGATGTTGGTGGTATAGTCTGACGTTGTAGCGCGCACCTCGTGGCAGATGGCGAGATCAGTGGCGCGGATTAACAAGGCGGGAAGCAAGTTTAACAAACTGGTGGGTAGGTTTGTTGCCAATAACGGGGGGCTGGTGGTAAGGCACATGGAGTTGGAGGTAAATGTGGGCATGGTGTGCATCTTTCTGATGTGGGGATGGATTTGTGGGCATTGAGGATTCAGGATAGGATCCAGTGTGCCCTGCGGGTGTGGAGGGGCCCTTAAGGGTAAGGGGTTACCCTTGCAGGCTGTGGCGGTGTCTTTGACGGTGGCATAAAACAGATGTGATGGAAGTGGTGGGGGCTCATCGGTGGTATGTGCCCCTCTGGTGTATTCCAGTGGAACGGTGTCTGCTGGAATACGGGTATGGTTGCACTGCGGGAAGCGGTTGTCTCCGAGCTGTGACACGGCTGGAGGCCTGGTATGGTAAAATTTTGGTCCCGCAGTGTATTGGTGGAAAAAGTGTTAAAAGTTTGGGTGCCGTCAGAGACCAACAGACTGGGAGTTAAACTGTTAACGTTATTGAAGTGAAAGTATTATTTTATATTGGAGTTTTATCTAATTATGTTTTAATAAAAAGGCTGTTATGGCCAGTTATACTCCAACTCTGGTGTGGGCTAATTATTATAGATTGGTTAAGATAAGGGGTATGTATTTTAAGGGGGTAGAATGGTATGGGTAAAGTGTTGGGAATATCTCGATTACACTGGTCAAGGGAAAAACCTGGGTAGGAAATTCTCACCCCAACAGCACCTGCATATAATCAGATGTAGGTACTATTCATATACCGGTACTCTGAAAGCCATGGGTCAGAATACAATAGCTGGCAACGGCAGATTCATCAATCCGAGTTTACTGTGGATTGGAGAATCCAGTGAAATCCTTAGAGCCCATTCACACAGGGGCAACACGACTTCCAGCGCGATTTTATGAGGCAACTCAGACACAACTTGAGAATGAATCACAGTGCGACCTGGAGCTACTTACAAGGCAACTCCAAGTTGCCTGCAGGACAGGAGACATTCCAGTGGCCAATCAAACAAGAATCAGCTCTGTGGGAGGGAGGGGGAGGGAGAGGTTTGCAGGAGAAATGTATGTTTTCTTCCTGGAGAGTTGCTCCTATTAAGACAGTGAGAGGCGACTCCCATTGAAATGAATGGTTACAGGTCGCCTAGAAGTCGGATTGAAGTAGTACAGGGAGCTTTTTTGAAGTCGGAGCGACTGCAGTAGTGTGCATAAAGACGGCTCCATTAACTTACATTGATTTCTTCAGCCAGCGCGACCTGAGGCGACTAGGGGCGATTTGGAGTCGGATCCAAAGACGCCCCTGTGTGAATGGGCTCTTAACGTTTATGGTCAGCTTTATTTACAAAACGAGGAACATGTATAGAGCTAAAGCGATCTGGCTTTCTCTGACAAACCCCCCCATAAACCTGCATACATTTTTTAGGACAGAGACCGATGTCCATATAGACAGTGCTGCAAGACATATATTTGCATTATTTGCAACTTGGTAAAATGCACATTTTAGGTCTGAAGGTTATTTAGAATGCCTAAAATATTTCTATGAAAGCTGAGAGCCTGTAAAATAAAATGGTGGCAGTTGCAATTTTTCATGACACACACCGTTATCGAATATTATTGAATTGGTTTATAAAACCAATATTTTCTGTAAAAAATACTTTCAAATAAATTTGAGCACACACAAAACAATATAATATAAAAAAAATTGTGTAGCGGTACCCCCGTAGGAGCTGCTGGTTTAGTTGTGGGCCTTTGCACGTTACCTTACTGTTCCAAATCTTCGGTTAAGGGGTTGTCCTTGAAGAGTCTATCCATATGAAATGTCTGCACCGACACAAAGTCTCTTTCAAGGGTTTTATTTGAATAAAACGTTCCAACAGAGGGGGTAGAGGAATGGGGAGGACTCAGGTATCTTACTTGTCAATCATGGAAACTTCCTAGGTCCAGAAGAGCGACTGTCTCCACGCTCCACTCAGCCACCACCGGATAGGCCCACTCTCACTGGCCTAGCAGCCGGTGCGAAGCTCGACCAATAGAATAGTCTCTGCCACAGACTTGGTATTGAAATTTGTTCAATAGAATGGTCTCTGCCACAGACCTGTATAACCCCTCACTGGGTTAGCTCCCTCAGCAAGAACACAGCTCTTAGTGCCAGGATCTTTCAGCCGCTCCGGCAGCACTGTGTGGTAGATTTGGGGATCCAGGTGCATCCTCCAATTGAGTCCTCAATTGCTCGGTCCCTTCCATCAGGCAAGGCGACACAGGATCATCCCTGGACCAGCAGGTCCCAGCAACTAATGGGCCTACATCTCAGTTGCGAGGCCTCGGGCCAACGTGGCCCCGAGGCGGGAACTGCCAACACATCCCTAAGGACGACCCCCAACTCTCCTCCACCCTAATGGTGTCTGTCACTTAAGTACCCTCTTCCAGCATGCACAGTGGGTTCACCACGCCCCCTGGGCTGCTGCTGGGAAAGAGGTACCCAATACGTCCAGCCTGTTGCCTTTCCAACGCTGACCAGCGGTGACAGCGACACCCACCGGTGGGGGAAAAATCATGCAACCAACCAAACTGAAACAGTGCCACAATTTGAATAAACAATCTCTCTGGGCTAAACTAATGCCCAGACAACTACATTTCAACATATAGCGCCCACTCATTGGGAGCAGGGCGCTACATTTGTAAAATATGAAAATAAATAAATTGTGTGCTCCTATGAAATGGCAAGAGACTATGGTACCAAAATCGTACACTTCAGTAGCAGTGAATATTGGCCATACCTCTGGCATCTGGGTGCAATTGTTTTTATATGTGAGAGAGCTAAATGCATGTTTGTGTACATATAGCAGTGTACTTGGGGGCAGGAGCTTTTGAAACGTTTATGGGGTGTTTTATATCATACTTTTATTAAAAAAAAAAAGTTTCTCTTTTAACCTTATTTTTACTGCTGTCACATTGGTAGCTGGCAAGTCCCCCATGGGACAGCATAGTGTAAAGCCTACTGGCCTACTGGCCTACTGCACATTGATGAATGTTGGACATTCGGCCTGTGTGTATGGCAGCCGGGCTGGCTTCTGTCATACGAGCATGCTGGAAAACCAGCAGCCGACTAGCTCCGGATCAGCGCTCTCAGCCAATGAGAGAGCACTGACCGGAGTGTTCCGGCGGGGGGGGGGGGGGGGGCCTGTCAGAACACAATAGAAAAGCAGGGGAGATCACTGTACCAACATCGGATAGTTAGTACAGCAGCTGCATACGGAGCAATCAGTTGATCGAAAAAAATAAATAGCGGTGTGTATTTGGCTTTAGTGAAAGGTTCTCTTTAGGAAGTCTTTATTAGTCCCATAATGTCACCTATGCAATCCTTTGAAGCTAAACTAGCACTGATTGCACTCTATTAGCTTCTTGCCCATCCAGGGAATTACAGTGTTGAACACAGAAGTGGTTCAATGCAGTTAGGGAAGATCAGCGAACAAAGGTTTCTCTTATCGTCCATGGACTGACACAGCCTCTTTTACACTTTACACGTGGGTTATGTCCATGCTTGCAGGAGAAGACCAGTAGGCAGAATGTGAAATGTTATACATACATTCTAAAAAGCCAGAGCAGAACAGCCCCGCCCAGGGGGGCGGTCCCTCCAGACATAACCCTCCCACTGCAGTCAGCAGACCTCAGTTTTTTTCTGCCTAGCAGAAGAAGACGTGGTTCTCTCAGGAGCCAGTCTCCTGACCTAATTTTATTCCTTTTTGGAATTTTCTCTTATTTTATTTTTTGATACCTTCTATCAACTGTCGGCTGGGCAACAGGTTGGGTACAAGATATCCTCGTAGTCTTCCCTGCCCGACCATCAAACGTGCTTGATCCTCGCCTTGTGTGCGTGAGACTCAGTTCACGACATGCCCCACGACTCCAGTGGTGGCCGGTGGGCTTTCATGCTCCGCGGTCCTCTTAAGATTGAACAGTCCTGCTGTATCTTTCGCGGTGGACCAGGCCGACAGTTACTCAGTACCGCACTGCGATAGTCCTGTCAAAAACACACCAGTGGGTCCCTCAGGGGACGGGTAAGTAGCCTATACTGCCTGCAGGTGAGTACATGCTGTGTGTTTCTCTGTGTAGAGGATTTTCCCTGTCTCCCCCTGTTTTTTAATTGTCACTCTCTGTCACCATTGCTGGCGCTGTGCTGTGTGCATAGTTGCCAACATTGGAAAAAAAACATCTGGGACACTTTTTTTGTATTGAGGCGGAGCCTTGCTATAATTAGGGGGCGGGGCATTCGTTTGTAGGCGTGTCATGTTGAAATGGGAAAACGGGCGTGGTTTACGCACGATAGTGGGTGTGGCTTAAATGGGCGTGGTTCAAAGGGGTGTGGCTACAGTCCGAGGTGAGAGAAAGAGAGAGAAAGAAATAGAAAGAAAGAAGCCAGATCCTACACCACAATAGAAATGTGTAACAAAATTGGCAGATAAGTATACTCCAAAACACCTTTTTTGAAGCGCATTATTTCTATTATTACATTGTAATATAAAATTAAATCATTCAACTCACCATAATGCCGAATCACTGTAAGCCCCAAGTGTGTCACCTGCCACGTCGCCTGCCACCAGATGCCATCAGGTGCCCCCAATGGAGTCCGTCCTTACATCAGCTTTACCCAGCGGAGTCCTTCCTTACATCAGGCGTCCCCAGTGGAGTCCCCCCTTACATCAGGCGTCCCCAGTGGAGTCCCCCCTTACGTCAGGCGTCCCCAGCGGAGTCCTTCCTTACATCAGGTGTCCTCAGCGGAGTCCCCCCTTACAACAGGCGTCCCCCCTTACATCAGGCGTCCCCAGCGGAGTCCCCCCTTAACCAGGTGTCTCCTGTCTCGACCGCCATTACTGTTTCCCCTTCCCCGAGGGGGAACAAAAAATTAAGCTGTGGCGCCGCCCACCCCCGCCCCTTTCCATTACAGACAGACCTGCGGCGGGGCGGGGCGGGGGGGTGGCCGGCCGGCCAGCCAAAACACGGATGTAGTACAATAGTAGATAAAGCTGCTGCGGCGCCGCCCACCCACGGGGAGACGCGGGGTATGGGCGGCGCCGCAGCAGCTTTATTTTCTATTGTACTACATCCTGGTTTTGGTCTTCTTTAAAATGGCGGCCGGCGGAGACATTGTCTCCGCCGGCCGTGGACCTCTACCGGCGTCGGCCCGCGGCGGCCAAAGTCGTGGAAACCGGGAAAAAACGGATTGGCCGGGACATTGGCCGGGACAAAATAAATCCGGGAAAAGGGTTTGAATCCCGGGAATGTCCCGGCCAATCCGTGACTGTTGGCAACTATGTGTGTGGGGTGCCTGGGGGTCATACTGTCCTGGGGGGGGGGGCCCATGGTGGTCTCCATATCGCTGGGGCTGTTTTTTGAGTGTTTTGGGGGCCGTTCGGTGCCATGTTTGTGTGGTTACATTTACTGTGCATTGGCGGCCATCTTGCCGTGGATCGCCTGAGCACATTGCAGCAGCCATTTTCTTGAAGCCGCACGCTTTTTAAACACTTGTTTGGCCTCTATCGCTGCTGGGAACGGCGCGAATCTCCTCACACTCTCCTCTCAGCTCTCCCACGCTGATTCAGTGTGGCGCAGAGAGGGACAAGGCAGCGGAACCGAGCGGTCCTGGTCCGGGTTGGCGAGTCCCCTGGGCATTCCCCTACTCAGTCAGCACAGCCTGTGGGTGGACTTTTTTTCTGAGGAGTCTCAGAGAGGGACAATATGGAGTCAGTGTCACCAGTTTCCCCTTACATGTCAGAGGCAGCAGGCAGTGCTCCAGAACCTGCGGTCCCTATGGACCAGTTCTCGGCAGTCCTGGAATCATTTCTGACCAGGATGGAAGCGGGGTGCGAGCGCAAGGGAGCAAAAAAGCACCCTCTCCCCACATTATCTCCACAAGGGGAGTGCGCTGATTCAGATATGGGCCTAGCTGCTGCGGCTCAGGACCCTAGCTCGGAATATTTTGATGGTTTTGAACAGGAAATTTAAGTTGTGAGGAAGACTCCAGTTCTGAGTCAGTAAATGACAGGGCGCTTGTTAGTGAACTCATTGATGCTGTGAGGGACACTCTCAAGCTTGATGCTGCGGCTGCAGAACCTCAGGCGGAGGCAGTCTCCTTTGGTTCTTTTAGGGCCAAGCCTTCTAAAAAGGTTTTTCCATATGCACCTTTCTTTGACCAGTTCATTGACCAGGTTTGGGAAAAGCCGCAGAAGACTTTTATGGTCCCGCGACGTTTGTCTATCAGATACCCCTTTGAAGAAGCCCTACTTAAAAAGTGGGCTTCTGGGGGCGTGGCCTGGACATGGCTGTGTGAGGTTGTGCTATTCCTGAGCTCCCGGCCTGATCCCCTACATCTCGGCAAATCCACAGCCGTAAACCAGTATGAGCCCGACTAAAAGGCACAGGACACGAGCAGTGACAGGAGGGACCCCGGCAGGCAAGACTTCTGGAGAAATCAGACGTTTCTTTAACCCCACAGGAGCAACCCCCGGAGCGACGGTGGCGACGGCACGTGGCTCTGCACGTGGAGGCCTGCAGAAGGCCCAGGCGCCTGGTCTCGGGACGTCTGAACCGGGGACCTCTGGGACTCCAGACCGCTCTCAGGACGTGTTAACCGAGCCCCGGGGAGCCGGGATGTCCCCCCCGCATGCTCCGGAAGTAACAATCCTGGACCAGGACATTCGGGAGATGCTGCAGGCCCTACCGACCCGGACAGCTATAGAGGCCCTGATCCTTCGCCTGGAGGAGACCCACAGACGGGACATCCAGGAGGTGAGAGGGGAGGTGTCCACCTTGGCGGATCGTGTGGGAATGGGTGAGGCATCATTGACCTCCCTGGAGCATAGGGTCTCGGAATTGGAGCGCTCGAGGGACCAGCACCGGGACACCGCGATCGATCTTCAGCTTCACTTAGAAGACATCGAGGACCGTAGCCGTCGCAACAATCTGCGGCTCAGAGGTGTCCCAGAGTCAATGGAGGATGTCGGGGCAGCAGTGACGGAGGTGTTCCGGACGGTGCTGGGAGACCCCGACGCGGATGTCATTTTAGACAGAGCGCACAGAGCCCTGGGCCCCAAGTCCCTGGATCCGGATAGGCCGAGAGACGTGATCTGTAGGCTCCACAGATATGCGCAGAAAGAGTCGATCCTGCGGGCAGCCTGGGACCATGGAGATGTGGAAAGAGGCGATGCACGAATCCGGATTCTGCCGGATCTATCGAGGGCAACCCTACGGAGAAGAGCCCTGCTGCGCCCCGTTCTGGATGTGGCCAAACAAAAGGACATCACTTACCGCTGGGGATATCCACTATCGGTGACGTTCCGCAGAGACTCTGGAACATTTACCCTCCAGAGCATGGCTGACCTCCCTGCCCTGTTTCAATTCCTGGAAGTGCTGCCAATTCCGGTTCCAGATTGGTTCCAGATCCTCCCTCGCCAGATGGGCAGATCGGGACCAGCGGTACAACACGGTCCGCTGCCGCCCCGCCGGCAGAGAGGCAGACGGAGACGCCGATCTGTATCCAGAGGAGAGGCACGTGAGTAGGCCGTGGGCCGCCCTACCCTGACCACCGCTAGCTAAATGGCCATGATCCCCCTTTGGTGCCTCACCCGACCGCCCTCCTGTCTTGCCCCGCACCGGGACCTGTAACTATAGTACAGCGGCTCACTGGATGGCTGCCGTCCCCCGTCTCCACCACGGGCCCTCCCGAGACACTTTGCATGGGAGGTGAGAGAGAGGGGTGGACTGATTTGGATCCGGACGTCTGCCCCCGCCCCTGGAGTGTGTTATTTTCCCCCCGGGTTGCTGTAGTTCCACCGCATCCACATGGTAGGGACGTATCAGGCAATGCCCTTTCACTTTGGCAGCATAGGTCCTGCCTGGTGGGGGTGGGATGGCTTCGTGGTGGGGTTGATCCGGGCTGGGGGGGGAGGGGGTATGTCTTGGGTCCCTGTCCTGCTGCACTGCCAGGGGAGAGGGGGTGGGGATGGCTACCGGGGGAGACCCCGATGGAGGTCTCTTGTTGTACAACCCGGCGGACTGGTGCTCCCGCTCTTGCACTAACAGAGGAAACACAATGAAAACTCATTCAGGTTCTATGCACCGGACGGTTGCTGTGCCTCTTGGGGACAGGCATTTTGTTGGGGGGGGGGGACGGAGGGGAGGTCAAGCTGCTGTGGGTCGGGGAGGTGCTTGGGGCTTATGCCCCAAGCTGTGTTGCACTGTCTGTAATGTTGTTGCTCCGTTTTGCACTTTTTCTGTTCTATATGTTTTACGTGATGCATTATGTATTGCCTGTGTTGCTGTACTGGTTTACTAATTACCCTACATTGATAGTTTGCCGAGGGGGGGGGCGGAGAGGGCTGGGGGCTCTCACTCTAGCTCTGTCTGTCCACTTCCCCGTTTAGGACTGTGCTCCAATCCCGGGATTGTCCTGGGGAGCACCCAAGCCTTTAGGGCTAATTTAGCTTCTCTTCAGCAGCGACACCTTCTAGTGCCAGCCTCCTAACTTTCTGTTTCTTCGTTTCATAGGGAGTACTCTCCCTTTCTTTTCTCTATCTGTACTGCTACCCTCTCATCTCGTTTCCACTTTCTGGTTTTACCTCATGCGCCGGTCGGGCTTCGGTACTCGCTATCCGCCACATCGACGGGGCAACGTTCTCCGTGGAGACTGAATGAGAGCCTCCTCCAGGACCCGGTGGTCCTGGCTGACTTAGTCAGGGAATTGGGATTTTATTTTTCCACAAACAAAACGACCGACAGTGACCCTGGGGTGGTGTGGGAGGCCCACAAAGCTGTAATTCGGGGGTCCTTGATAGGGCACGGCTCCAGACTCAAACGCGAGCGGACGGCGCAACTTGACTTGCTCCTCACCAGGCTGAAGGCCCTGGAGGTGGCCCATAAGGCCTCTCCATCCAAACAATTGGGTCTAGACCTAGATACAGTCAGATCGCAGATAAAAGATCTTCTCCAATTTAAGGCCAAGGCGGCGATACAGATTTGCCGCAGGAAATCATATGAGTCGGGCAACAAATGTGGGAGACTCCTGGCCCGAACGCTGCAGACTCAGCGTTCGGCTGCCTACATACCACACATTCAGACCGCTACTGGGCAGAAGGCTAGCCTTCCCCAACATATTACGCAAGAGTTTGGGGCCTTTTACCGCTCCCTTTACAACATCCCTGACACGAGACCTATACTGGAGTCCACGCGGGAATATTTGAACCGGTCCCTCATGCCCTCACTTACGGTAGAGACGCGGTCTGTACTGGAGGAACCCATTACGCTGACTGAAATCCAGGTGGCACTTAAGAATACCAAACCAGGCAAGGCCCCCGGCCCGGACGGTCTGACCACCGCCTACTACAGGGCCCTCCTGCCCTCCTTGGGCCAGCATATGGCAGATCTCTTAAACGGCGTTGGATCAGGGAAGCAATTCCACGACTCCACGCTTTTGGCCCAGATCTCGGTGATACCTAAGGAGGGAAAGGATCCGGGGCTATGTGGAAGTTACCGCCCGATATCCCTGCTGAATGCAGATCTCAAGATCTTTACTAAGATCTTGGCCACTAGACTGCAACCATACCTCCCTGACATGATCCATCTAGACCAAGTGGGGTTTGTTCCGTTTAGAGAGGCCAGGGATAATACCACTAAAGCCCTTAACTTGTTACATATTGCAATTCAAAGCGAGACGCCTTGCATATTCCTCGGTACCGACGCCGAAAAGGCATTCGACCGGGTTCACTGGGGATTCCTGTTCGCGACATTGAGACACATAGGGCTGGGGGAGACGATGCTGAACTGGGTGACCGCTGCCTATACGGCGCCGACGGTGAGGGTGAACGGGGTCTTGTTTGAGGCGTTCCCCATTCGGAATGGGACCAGACAGGGCTGCCCGCTGTCCCCTCTGTTGTTCGCCCTGACGTTGGAGCCCTTTGTCACGTACGCCGGAACCCGGATATCACGGGAGTGGAAAAGAATGGGACACAGTATAAGGTGTCGGCATACGCCGATGACCTTCTGTTCTCCCTCACAAACCCCACGCTATCCCTCCCGAACCTTTTGAGAGAGTTTAAGGTTTTCGGCTCCCTCTCCAATCTTAAGATTAACTTCACCAAATCGGAGGCGATGGGCGTGGGGATAGCGGCGGCCCAACTTAAAGATGGATTTAGGTTAAAGTGGACCGACGTGGCATTGAGATATCTGGGGCCATTCATACCCATGACATTAACCAAACTATTCGCATTAAATTTCCCCCTTTACTAAAGACAGTTCGGGAGCTTCTAGACGGGTGGGACAGCGGCCTCCATTCGTGGTTTGGCCGATGCGCCATCCTCAAAATGTCAATACTACCTAAGTTCCTATACCTCCTACAGGCCCTCCCGATAGCTATCCCTGGGACCTATTTTAGGCAGGTCCATGCGGCCTTCACCAGGTTCCTTTGGTCTGGGAAACGCCCACGCCTTACCAGGACTTTACTCTGCCTCCCGAAATCACATGGGGGCCTTGCAATGCCGGATATTCGTGCATACTACAGGGCGACCCACCTCGGCCGGCTCCTGGATTGGTGCAGACATAGGGGCACCAAACTGTGGACGGGCCTCGAACAAGATCAGAGTGACATACCCCTAGACAGAGCCCCCTGGTGCCATTCGAATTTGCCACCCACACTGAAAAGACACCCCCTGATAGGCAACACCCTGGGTGTGTGCTCATCCCTACTGAAGCGACCCTCACTCTCGTCCCCGGTCTCCCCCCTGCGCCCGGTGCTGGGTCACCCCCAGTTCTCCCCGGGCTACAGGACAGGAGATTTCTCGCACTTAAGCCCCATACACACTATCAGTTTTCTTGCAGGTTTTTCTCTTCAGGTTTACCAAAACCATGTAGTGCAAGGGCCTGCCTGATTGCATACGAATTGAAACTCTTAAGGTTTGACCTCATATTAGATGGTTTTGGTAAACCTGAAGAGAAAAACCTGCAAGAAAACTGATAGTGTGTATGGGGCTTTAGAGAGGCGGGATTTCACCAGGCGTCCCACTTTAGTGTACGGGGGCGATGGAGGTCGTATGCAGAGCTGTCGGACCCGAGGGGCTCGTACGGCCTAGATTTTATGAGAGCCATGCAGCTCAGTCACTTCCTTTCGACCATACCGCCCCCGCCCAGCGACTCAACACACCCCCTTACACCTCTGGAGGAGTTATGTACGGAATCGGGTAGGATTCAGCACACGCTTTCGTGGTGTTATGGCAATCTGATAGAGCCGCCGGGGCCCCTCCGGGTCCCCTGTCTTACTAGGTAGGAGCGGGAGCTCGGCTGCCAATTTTCCGATGACACGAAGCGGCACATACTCCGTTTCACTCACAAGTCGTCTCTTTGCATTAGGACCCAGGAGGCGAACTACAAATTGCTCACTCACTGGTATAGGATCCCTTCCCTTCTACACAAAATGTTCCCTGACACTTCTGACCGTTGCTGGAGGTGTGGGGGGGAGGAGGGGACCCTCCAGCATGTCTTCTGGTCCTGCCCACGGCTGCAGAGATTTTGGGAGGAGGTAAGGAGGGTGACCCAAGAGTTTACCTATCGTACCGTGCCTGAAACGCCAGCCTACTTCCTCTTGCAGGTGACTGACATGCCTGCAAAAGTCTATAAGAGATCGGTGGTCCGCCAACTTCTGGACGCAGCTAGGGCCTGCATACCCCTCAACTGGAAATCCACATCCCCCCCATCCATTGCTCAGTGGCTCCGCAGAGTTGACGACATCAGCCTCATGGAAGACCTGATCCTCTCTAGCCAGCATAGACGCGAGACATACTCCAGGACCTGGCAGTTATGGAACATTTTTAAATATTCTGACGAAGGGCGGACCCTTAGAGGGGTTGAGCTGCCCACATGAGTCTGTGCCCGGACTACTCATCCCCCGGAGGTGTGTCTCGTTTGCAACCAGCCCCCAACGCGCAGGCGACACGCCGGGGTCACGACATTCTGATAGGTTAGTCACCATCACCTAGATGTATGTCTACCTGGTCCCCACCCCTCCTCCTCCCCCTACCCTCCCCTTTTGCCCTTCCCTGTCTAATTCCCTGCCCTCTCCTTCTATCGCTGTCTATGTCCCTTCCTTTTTCTTTCCTTTTCCTTTTTTCTGGGTTCGACCCAATTCTTCTCTATCTGAGGTACTATACCTCCTGTTTCTATATTATTTGGATAAAACTAGAAGGGATGCGATCTCCACAGGACCCAGGCATTCTGACGTCAACGGTATTCTGACGGACATGTTCAGGTTGGCGGCGGAGGGATGCACTGGGGACCAGTTGGAGCTTCGACCCCCCATTGGGGAATTTAATTATATGATCGACCACTAGGAGATCTGAGCTCCAAGGGGGTCCCCCTGTACTGCTGTGCCATATTTTATTTTGGATGTATATGTCTGTTATTCACTATTGGGGTCCGTGTGGATCGACTCCTCTGTTATAAATAAAAAAATAAATAAAAAAAAAGTGGGCTTCTCCCCCAGTGGTCGACCCTCCGGTCGCCCGGTTAAACAAGGCCACCACTCTCCCGATGGAGGGGACTCCTTCATTTAAGGACCCCACTGACAGCAGGTCAGAAGTGGTGAGCAGAGCCATGTTTGCCTTGTTGGGATCCGCCTTACGGCCTATTGTAGCGGTGACCCTTGTGTCTCAGACACTCACAGAATGGGCAAAAATTTTGCACCAGACTGTACAGGAGCATAATCTTCCTCCAGACACTATTGCTCTGGCCCACCAGATGGTGCAGGGCCTGATATATGTGTGCGACGCCACTTTAGACGCGGCCCCTTTAATATCTAGGGCCTCTGTTTCTGCGGTGGTATTGTGTCGTCTTATCTGGTTGAAATGCTGGTCTGCTGACCTAGCCTCTAAGAAGCTCCTAACGGATCTACCCTTTAAAGGTGGTAGACTTTTCGATGCTGCTCTGGATGACATCATCAAGGATGTCACGGGAGGTAAAAGCACTCTTCTTCCTCAGACTATCAAGGGTAAGGAGGCCCGCCGTAAACCGGGTCCTTCCTTTCCAGAAAAAAAGGTTTTTTTTCGTCAGAGTCCACGGGTAAGCCCTCCCAGACTGACAACAGTGCGGCTGGTGGACACAAGCGCCCTTGGGTGCGTAAGCCCAACAAAGCATCTCCCAAGCCCGCCTCCGCGTGAAGTCTTGCCCCTGCCCGTCGCTGGGGTGGGGGGACGACTTTGCAGATTCACGGATCGGTGGCCCTCCCGGATCTCCGACCGGTGGGTGTGCGAGGTGGTCACCTCAGGATACAGGATAGAGTTCCGTTCCTGTCCCCCAGACAGATTCTTTCCCTCAAATCTCCCTCTCCTTCCTGCCCGTCGGGCAGCCCTCTTAGGGGCTGTACAGGATTTGATCAGGTCCGGAGTGATTGTGCCGGTTCGGTCCCAGGAGAGGTTTCAGGGGTTCTACTCGAATCTGTTTGTTGTCGGGGTTCGGCCAATCCTGGACCTCAAGGCCCTGAATGCCTTCGTATAGGTGCAAAAATTCCGCATAGAATCCATTCGCACGGTGATCGCTACACTCCACCAAGGGGATTTTCTGGCGTCCTTGGACATCAAGGACGCCTACTTGAATGTTCCGATCTGTGCAAGTCATCAGAAGTTTCTGCGCTTTGCAATCAGCGAAGTCCACTATCAATTTGTGGCTCTTCCCTTCGGCCTAGCCTCAGCACCAAGGGTGTTCACCAAGGTGCTTGCTCCGGTTCTAGCTTTGCTGAGACAGCGAGGCATTGCTATCGTGGGCTATCCGGAGGATCTTCTTCTAAGAGCAGACAATGGCTCAGAATTAGAAGAAAGTGTGACTATCATCAGTCAGACCCTCAGGGACTTCGGGTGGCTCCTGAAAATTCAGAAGTCGGTCCTGGTCCCGACTCAGCGTCTGGAGTATCTAGGACTGATCCTGGACTCCTTGGAGGCGAAGGTATTCCTACCCCCAGAGAAGTTACTGACACTTCAGTCTGCAGTGCGGGTCCTGACGTCCCGAAAATGGTCATCAATTCGTTTTTGCATGAGAGTCCTGGGACTCATGGTGGCCTCCTTCGAGGCCGTTCCGTATGCCCAATCACACACCCGGGCATTACAGAAAGAGATCCTGTTCACTTGGGACAAATCCCTGTTGTCCTTGGATCTTCCAATCCAGGTGAGTCACCCGGTCAGGGCGTCCCTGGCGTGGTGGTTGAGGTCCCCGGCTCTTGGGTCCGGGAAGTCGTTCCTCCCCATTCAATGGACGTGATCACGACGGACGCCAGCCTGACGGGCTGGGGTGGAGTCTGGAGAGTCCTGTCAGCCCAAGGGCTTTGGACTCCGGACGAAGCCCGTTTACCGATCAATGTTCTGGAAATACGGGCAATCAGACTGTGCCTCTCCTCGTGGTCGGAGAGATTACAGGGTCGCTCCCTCAGGATCCAGTCGGACAACGCCACGGCGGTGGCATATGTCAACCATCAAGGGGGGACTCGGAGCTCAGCTGCGGCTTCCGAGGTCGCCCGCATCCTAAGGTGGGCCGAAAGAAGCGTTTTGGTCGCCAGACGCTGGACCAGGGAGAGTGGTCCTTGCACCCGGAGGTCTTTCAACTCCTTTACCGATGGTGGGGCACGCCGGATGTGGACCTGATGGCCTCTCGACTCAATCGCAAGGTGTCGAGGTTTGTGGCCAGGTCCAGAGATCCTTGGGCGGATACTTCGGATGCGTTGGTGGCCCCATGGGGTCATTATCACCTGATATATGTTTATCCTCTGCTGCAGCTGCTCCCTCGCCTGCTGCGCAGGGTGGCGTCCGAGGGGATTCCGGTGATCCTCATTGCTCCGGATTGGCCTCGGCGTCATTGGTACGCCGATCTGGTACGTCTCGTCGCAGACGTTCCTTGGCGGTTGCCAAAAAGGGAGGACCTTCTGTCTTAAGATCCTATATTTCATCCTGCTTTACAGTCTCTGGCTTTAACGGCATGGCTATTGAAAGCCAGGTGCTGAGAGACCGAGGTCTCTAGGATTCGGTCATTTCGACCATGTTAAGGGCACAGAAGTCTTCCTCCAGAAAGATCTATCACCGTACCTGGAAAGCTTACATCGCCATGTGCGAAAAGCTAGACTGGCGTCCACGGACGTATTCCGTCCCCAGAATCCTGCGGTTCTTGCAGCGTGGCGCGACCTAAAAGCTTGCTTTGAGTACCATTAAGGGTCAGATTTCGGCCTTGGCCGTTTTCTTTCAGCGACCGCTGGCGGGTCATTCCTTGATTAGCACCTTTGTGCAGGGGGTTCGCCATGTGCTCCCTCCTGTCAAGCCTCCTCTCCCTCCTTGGGATCTGAATTTGGTGCTCTCGGTTCTCCAGGAACCTCCATTTGAAAATATCAGAGATATTCCCCTCTTGACCTTGTCTCAGAAGGTAGCCGTCTTAGTGGCCATTACTTGTCTACCTGTCTGCTACTGCTTCTATTCGGAAGTCTGACTCACTGTTTGTGACTGTCTCTGGTCTAAAACAGGTCCAAGCGGTTTCGTCTGCCACCATTTCTAGGTGGATCAGACAGACCGTCATTCAGGCCTATGCGCTCAAGGGGCGGGCGCCTTCGTTTCCGGTTACAGCGCATTCCACCAGGGCAATTGGTGCTTCCTGGGCTTTCCGACATCAAGCGTCGGTTGCACAAGTGTGCAAGGCGGCGACCTAGTCGTACGTTCATACCTTTTCTACGTTTTATACGGTTGATGTGGCTGCATCTTCGGATGCTTCCTTCGGCCGCAAGGTGTTGCAGGCTGCTGTTTGATGTTGCAACTCCTCCGTTGAGGAGCTCTGCCTTGTTTGGAGTAAAGTTTTTGGTTTTCCATTCATACTGCTCCCATCCCTCTTGACACTGCTTTGGGACATCCCACGTGTAAAGTGCAAGAGAGGCTGTGTCAGTCCATGGACGATAAGAGAAAAATAGGATTTTTGTACTCACCGTAAAATCCGTTTCTCTGACGTCCATGGACTGACACAGTTGGATACTGTAAACGTGTGGGTATATGTCCCTGCTCGCAGGAGAAGATCTAGGCAGAATGTTAGAAACATACATTCTAGAACAAACCACAGCTGAACAGCCCCGCCCAGGGGGACGGTCCCTCCGGACATTACCCTCCCACCTGCAGCTAGCAGCCTCAGTTCGTAACAAAAGCAGTACAAACCTTAAAAGGAAGGGTGGGTGCTGTGTCAGTCCATGGACGTCAGAGAAATGGATTTTACGGTGAGTACAAAAAAAAGCAGGCGAGGCAACAACAGTAGCGGAGGGTAAGCATATATCAGGCGATACTGCCCCCACGGGCTACCAACGCGTCTGCCCAGGGGTCCCTGGACCTGGACACGATCTTGACACCTTGCAAGTGAGTCGAGAGGCCATAAGGTCCACATCCGGTGCCCCACCTCCGGTAAAGGAGGTGGAAACCCCTCCGGATGCAAGGACCCTTCCCCTGCAATGCACACGGCCGACAGGACCGTCCTACAGCGAGATGTATGAAAATCTCAAAAGAGACTCCACAATATATCGGAGAAGAGAGGCCCCGGTGTACAGGGTGCCTCAACTGTTGGCCAATAAAGGCAACTTGACAGAGCTTCCCTAGAAACTCGGTCAGAGGACCAGTACCTCAGCCTCCACAGGTGGCACAAACCCACCCCGGGCACAGAGACGCTAAAGCAGTTGCAGTGCACCTGATAGTCGACTGATAGATGAAGCAGAGGCTTTTGCCCAGTCATTGAGCTACAGAAACGCCAGAGATGCAGCCACTAAAGGGCGTAACGCTAACCTCAGCCTGGCGAACACAGTCCAAGCCAGCGCTTCTGATCACCACTGAAAGCAGGTGGAAAGTGGTACCCCTGATACCAGGGATCCTTATGACAATGCTCCATCCAGCAGCTACCCCATGGATAAGTGCTGATTGTACAAACACATAGTTTATACTGTGTATTGCGTCAAACGCGCAAATAGAGTGTGGGAGGAAACCCACCCAGCCACAAAGAGCATAATACAACCACATACGGCGAATGTAGTTTAGTATGTGTGAATAAACCTATTAAAACACGTTTATACTGTGCCAGCGACGAAGGCGCGCACATCATCGGGGCTTGGACGGAAACCAGCCACGCGAATAAAGATGTTAGCCTGCGAATAAACAAATTGCACATGTTTATACTGTGCATAGCACTGAAAATGCGCACACCATTGGAGCACGGGGGAGAAACCCACGCAGACTGCATACGCATACCGTGTAGGTACTATAGTATGTGTGATAAACATTTTACACAAAGCCTATGTGTGCATAAGACCGAAGGCGCGCACACCGTTGGCGCGTGGGAGGAACCGAAGTACCCCACGCATACCCAGAGAAGGCAATACCTACAACTACTGTGAATGTATTTAGTGTTGTGTATAAACATAATGTGTATGTTTACACCGTGTATTGCACCAAAGGCACGCATGTCATGTAGCGTGGGCGGAAACCCAGGAGGAAACCCACGCAGACCGCACAGACATACCGGGTAGGTATGTTAGTATGTGGATATCAAATCGCACAAATTTAGGCTGTGCATAGTGCCCATACCAATGGAGTGTGGGAGGGAACCGGAGTACCCGGAGGAAACCCACACAGACTGCATACACATACCGTGTAGGTATTATAGCATGCGTGATAAACATTGAACATGTTTAACTGTGCAGAGGGCCAAAGGCGCACATACCGTCAGCGCGTGGGAGGAAACCGGAACACCCGGAAGAAACCCACGCAGACAGCACACAGATACCGTGTAGGAATGATAGCATGTGAATAAACATATTGCACATGTTTATGCTGTGCATTTCCATTGGAGCGTGGGGGGAAACCGGAGTACCCGGAGGAACCCCACGCAAACAGTATACCCATACTGTAAACATGTATAGTATGTGCAATAAACATATTGAACATGTCTATACTGTGCAGAGAGCCGAAGCGCACATACCATGAGAGTGCGGGAGGACACCGGAGCCCCCGAAGGAAACCCGCGCCGACCCAGAGAGTAGAATACATACATATACTGTGAATGTATCTAGAGTCGTGCATAAACATATTGTGTACGTTTATATCATGTATGGCACTGAAACACAGCATTGGAACGTGGGGGGACACCCACGCAGACACAGAGACCAATAACAACACATACATACACTGTGAATGTATGCAGTGTAGAGGTATAGGATGAGTTTAAATTATGGCGCAGAGGCTCATAATCTTCTCTGTATCATTCCAACCTGCTTGACTGTGCTGCCGAAGCAGCATGCAGGTAACAGATAACCTCTGATCCTCAGACCGTGTGTCTGTCAGAGCTCATAACGTTCCCCAGGAAATGGCGGGAAACCACAGGTGCAGAGACCCTGTTGTTGCCTCAGGACATCACACAGAAGGCTCACAGGGACTAGAGACATAAATGAATAAAGTGCCCCCCCCACCATGCTGCACTGACCAAGGGGAGGGAAACACTGTGTACCACTGTATCATCCATGCTGCTCTTGACGCAGCGTGTGAGGAAAACAGGGAGGAAGCTGTGTAAAATAAAGGCTTGAGGGAACCAAAGGGAAACCGCGTCCGCCTGAGGTGCCACAGCAATTCCAGCTTGAGTGTTCCTCACATCATCAATGAGTTCACTTACAAGCGCCCTGTCATTCACTGACACAGAACTGGAGTCTTCCTCACAAGGGAATGTCCTGTTCATAAACATTAAAATATTCAGAGCTAGGGTCTGTGGAGAAGCAGGTGTATCAGACTCCATATTGCCACCCTCTGAGACCTTATACACTACTACAGTGAATATACAGTCCACCCACTGGCTACGCTGAGGCTGAGGAGGGGATACCCGGAGGACTCACCAACCCTTAACCACTTGCCGACCGCGCCATGGACAAAAGACGTCCACAGCGCGGTCGAGTTATCCAGGGTGGACGTCCCAGGGACGTCCTCCCAGAATCTTGCTCCAGGAAATGTCCGTGACCGCCGGGTCCGGAAGACCGGGCGCATCACGGATCACGGTAGATGGCCGCTAATCGCGGCCGTTTATCACGTGATCGCTCCGTCAAATGACGGAGCGATCACTTGTAAACAGACCGGCGTCATGTGATGACGCCGGTTCCTCCCTCCCCTCTCTGTACCGATCGGTACAGTGTGAGAGGAGAGGGGAGGGAGCGGATCATGTCCGCTCCCTCCCCCATGTCAGATCATGTCAGCTGTGGGCTGGATCTGTGACAATTGTAGTCACAGATCCAGCCATCCATCCATCCATCCCTGCTCAGCCATCCCTGTGCAATACCCTGCCAATACTCTGCAATACACCCTGCCAATACACCCTGCCCATACCCTGCACAATACACCCTGCCCATACCCTGCGCAATACACCCTGCCCATACCCTGCGCAATACACCCTGCCCATACCCTGCGCAATACACCCTGCCCATACCCTGCGCAATACACCCTGCCCATACCCTGCGCAATACACCCTGCGCAATACACCCTGCCCATACCCTGCGCAATACACCCTGCCCATACCCTGCGCAATACACCCTGCCCATACCCTGCGCAATACACCCTGCCCATACCCTGCGCAATACACCCTGCCCATACCCTGCGCAATACACCCTGCCCATACCCTGCGCAATACACCCTGCCCATACCCTGCGCAATACACCCTGCCCATACCCTGCGCAATACACCCTGCCCATACCCTGCGCAATACACCCTGCCCATACCCTGCGCAATACACCCTGCCCATACCCCTCAATACACCCTGCCCATACCCCTCAATACACCCTGCCCATACCCCTCAATACACCCTGCCCATACCCCTCAATACACCCTGCCCATACCCCTCAATACACCCTGCCCATACCCCTCAATACACCCTGCCCATACCCCTCAATACACCCTGCCCATACCCCTCAATACACCCTGCCCATGCTCCTCAATACACCCTGCCCATGCTCCTCAATACACCCTGCCCATGCTCCTCAATACACCCTGCCCATGCTCCTCAATACACCCTGCCCATGCTCCTCAATACACCCTGCCCATGCTCCTCAATACACCCTGCCCATGCTCCTCAATACACCCTGCCCATGCTCCTCAATACACCCTGCCCATGCTCCTCAATACACCCTGCCCATGCTCCTCAATACACCCTGCCCATGCTCCTCAATACACCCTGCCCATGCTCCTCAATACACCCTGCCCATGCTCCTCAATACACCCTGCCCATGCTCCTCAATACACCCTGCCCATGCTCCTCAATACACCCTGCCCATGCTCCTCAATACACCCTGCCCATGCTCCTCAATACACCCTGCCCATGCTCCTCAATACACCCTGCCCATGCTCCTCAATACACCCTGCCCATGCTCCTCAATACACCCTGCCCATGCTCCTCAATACACCCTGCCCATGCTCCTCAATACACCCTGCCCATGCTCCTCAATACACCCTGCCCATGCTCCTCAATACACCCTGCCCATGCTCCTCAATACACCCTGCCCATGCTCCTCAATACACCCTGCCCATGCTCCTCAATACACCCTGCCCATGCTCCTCAATACACCCTGCCCATGCTCCTCAATACACCCTGCCCATGCTCCTCAATACACCCTGCCCATGCTCCTCAATACACCCTGCCCATGCTCCTCAATACACCCTGCCCATGCTCCTCAATACACCCTGCCCATGCTCCTCAATACACCGCCCATACTCCTCAATACCCTGCCCATACTCCTCAATACCCTGCCCATACTCCGCAATACCCGGCAATACTCCGCAATACCCGGCAATACTCCGCAATACCCGGCAATACTCCGCAATACCCGGCAATACTCCGCAATACCCGGCAATACTCCGCAATAACCACTTCCCGCCCGCCGGCCATCATATGACGTCCTTAACTTTATGCGGGGATATCTGAATGATGGGTGCAGCTACAGGCATCATTCAGATATTAGCTTTTTCAGCTGGCGATTCCCTACACCATAAGAACGATCATAGCGGCTGTTCCACCGCTTAATCGCTCTTACGCGAGGTGAGAGGGGATGCCCCCCTCCCGCTGCCCTCCGGTGCTTCTACCGACTCACCGCTACGATCAAAGCCAAGATTGTTTTGTTTTTTGTTTTGTTTTCAGGCTTCCCAGCCTAGAGGTGAGATGTGGGGTCTTATTGACCCCCCCCATATCTCACTGTAAAGAGGACCTGTCATGCCATATTCCTATTACAAGGGATGTTTACATTCCTTGTAATAGGAATAAAAGTGATCAAAAAAAAAAATTTGGGGCGGAAAAACATGTCAAACTAAAATAAATAAAGTAAAATGAACAATAAAATATATATTTTTTTTAAAGCGCCCCTGCCCCCGCGAGCTTGCATGCAGAAGTGAACGCATACGTAAGCCCCGCCCACATATGAAAACGATGTTCAAACCACACATGTGAGGTATCGTTGCGAACGTTAGAGCGAGAGCAATAATTTTGGCCCTGGACCTCCTCTGTAACTCAAAACATGTAACCAGTAAAAATATTTAAAAGCGTTGCCTATGGGGATTTTTAACCACTTAAGCCCCGGACCATTTGGTAGCTAAAGGACCAGAGGTGAATTCAGAATTTTGCACTGCGCTGCTTTAACTGTAAATTGTGCGGACATGCAATGTTGTACCCAAACGAAATTTGCGTCCTTTTCTTCCCACAAATAGAGCTTTCTTTTAATGGTATTTGATTGCCTCTGCGATTTTTATTTTTTGCGATATAAACGGAAAAAGACCGAAAATTTAGAAAAAAAAATGATATTTTCTACTTTTTGTTATAAGAAAAATCGAATAAACTCAATTTTAGTCATACATTTAGGCCAAAATGTATTCAGCCACATGTCTTTAGTAAAAAAAATGTCAATAAGCGTATATTTATTGGTTTGCGCAAAAGTTATAGCGTTTACAAACTAGGGTACATTTTCTGGAATTTACACAGCTTTAAATTCATGACTGCCTATCTCATTTCTTGAGGTGCTAAAATGACAGGGCAGTACAAAACCCCCCAAATGACCCCATTTTAGAAAGTAGACACCCCAAGGAAATTGCTGAGAGGCATGTTGAGCCCATTGAATATTTTTTTTTTTTGTCCCAAGTGATTGAACAATGACAAAAAAAAAAATTACAAAAAGTTGTCACTAAATGATATATTGCTCACACATGCCATGGTTATATGTGGAATTGCACCCCAAAATACATTCTGCTGCTTCTCCTGAGTACGGGGATACCACATGTGTGGGACTTTTTAGGAGCCTAGCCACGTACGGGACCCCGGAAACCAAGCACCGCCTTCAGGATTTCTAAGGGCGCAAATTTTTGATTTCACTCCTCACTACCTATCACAGTTTTGAAGGCCATAAAATGCCAAAATAGCACAAAACCCCCCCCAAATGACCCCATTTTGGAAAGTAGACACCCCAAGCTGTTTGCTGAGAGGCATGGTGAGTATTTTACAGCTCTCATTTGTTTTTGAAAATGAAGAAAGAACATTTTTTTTTTTTCTTTTTTTTTTTCAATTTTCAAAACTTTGTGACAAAAAGCGAGATCTGCAAAATACTCACAATACCTCTCAGCAAATAGCTTGGGGTGTCTACTTTCCAAAATGGGGTCATTTGGGGGGGTTTTGTGCCATATGGGCATTCCATGGCCTCCGAAACTGTGATAGGCAGTGAGAAGTGAAATCAAAAATTTACACCCTTAGAAAGCCTGAAGGCGGTGATTGGTTTTTGGGGTCCCGTACGCGGCTAGGCTCCCAAAAAGTCTCACACATGTGGTATCCCCGTACTCAGGAGAAGCAACAGAATGTATTTTGGGGTGTTATTCCACATATGCCCATGGCATGTTTGAGCAATATATCATTTAGTGACAACTTTGTGCAAAAAAATAAATAATTTTTTTTTTCCGCATCTTGTGTCAACATATAAAATATTCCATGGACTCGACATGCCTCTCAGTATATAGCTTGGGGTGTCTACTTTCCAAAATGGGGTCATTTGGGGGGGGTTTTGAACTGTTCTGGCATTTTATACACAACATTAGGAAGCTTACATCCACTCTTCTAACCACTTGAAGACAAAAGCCCTTTTTGACACTTTTTGTTTACATGAAAACATATTTTTTTTTGCAAGAAAATTATGTTGAACCCCCAAACATTATATATATTTTTAAAGCAAAGGCCCTACAGAATAAAATGGTGGGTGTTGCATTTTTTTTTTCTACACAGTATTTGCGCAGCGATTTTTCAAACACATTTTTTGGGGAAAAAAATAGGATTTTTATAACAGCTTACCTGTAAAATCCTTTTCTTGGAGTACATCACGGGACACAGAGCGACATAGTCATTACTAATGGGTTATATAGATACCGTCAGGTGCTGGCACTGGCAACTTCCAAAACCGGAAGTACCCTCCCCTATATAAGCCCCTCCCATCCGGGAGCACCTCAGTTTTGTAGCAAAGCAATAAGTGTCCCCAAAGAGGGGCGGGAGCTCTGTGTCCCATGATGTACTCCAAGAAAAGGATTTTACAGGTAAGCTGTTATAAAAATCCTATTTTCTTTCTCGTACATCACGGGACACAGAGCGACATAGTCATTACTAATGGGATGTCCTAAAGCAATGCCAAATGAGGGGGGGGATACACCATATATAAGCTGAGCGCTATCAGACATGAGGATCTTTTGCGGCCTGCAACACACTGCGCCCAAAGGCGACATCCTCCTGACTTCTAACGTCTACCTGGTAGAATCTAGTAAACGTGTGTACTGAAGACCATCTTGTGGCCTTACAGATTTGAGCCAGGGAGGCCTGGTGATGCACTGCCCATGAAGTTCCAACTGCTCTCGTGGAGTGCGCTCTAACTTTGAACGGAGGCGGTCTCCTTCTCAAGCCATAGGCTTGTATTATGACCTGTCGAATCCACCTGGCTAAAGTAGATTTTGACGCTGCCTGACCCTTTCTGGGGCCTTCCGGCAGAATAAACAAAGTATCCGTTCTGCGAATCTGAGCAGTGGCTTCTAGATAAGCTTTAACTGCTCTTACTACATCCAAAGAATGCAATAACTTTTCCTCTACCGAAGTAGGTTTGGGGAAAAAAGAAGGAAGAACCACATCTTGGTTCAAATGAAACCTCGATACCACCTTAGGAAGAAAGGCTGGCTGAGGACGTAATACTACTCTGTCCTTATGGATAACCAGATATGGCTCTTTACAGGACATAGCTGCTAATTCCGACACTCTTTTAGCCGAACAAATGGCTACTAGAAAAATCAATTTCCTGGTGAGAAGCACCAAGGAAATATGCTGTAATGGTTCAAATGGTTGTTTCTGTAAAACCGCCAGAACCAAGTTTAGATCCCATGGACATATGGGAATATTAACCGGAGGACTAATACGCATCACTCCTTGTATAAAGGCTTTGACTAGTGAATGCGAAGACAAGGGCCTCTGAAAAAATATTGACAAGGCCGAAATCTGACCCTTGATAGTACTCAAGGCAAGCTTCCTATCTACAGCCCATTGTAGGAAGTCCAGAATCCTACCTATTACGTATTTACGTGGATGCCATTTCTTGGCCTCACACCAGGCGATGTACGCCTTCCAGATTCTATAATAGATCTGCCTGGATACCGGCTTCCTGGCATTGATCATGGTAGATACCACAGCATTAGAAAGCCCTCTCTTTTTTAGAATGTGGGCTTCAATAGCCAGGCCGCCAAACCTAGGGCTGGTAAGGAAGGGTGGTATATCGGTCCTTGCGAAAGCAGGTCCGGACGATGTGGGAGGGTCCAAGGACTCCCCACAGACATTTTTACAATCTCCGCGTACCATGCTCTTCGGGGCCACGCTGGAGCCACCAGAATCACTGGTTTCTTTTCTACCCTGATTCTGCAGAGTAATCGAGGTAACAATTGTGGCGGTGGGAATGCATATATCAGCTTGAACTGATCCCAAGGGAACACTAGGGCATCCGAGCCGCAAGCTAGGGGATCCCTTGTCCAAGAGACAAACCTGTCCACTTTTGTGTTGAATCTGGATGCTAGCAGATCTAGATCCGGTGTTCCCCACCGCTGACATATTGTCCGGAAAACCTCGGGATGAAGGGACCATTCCCCTGGGCATAATTGTTGGCGACTTAGAAAGTCCGCCTTCCAATTCTCCACTCCTGGAATGAATACCGCAGATATGGCTGGGACATATCTTTCTGCCCATCTCAGGATGTAATTTACTTCCCTTTGGGCTGCACGACTCCTGGTGCCCCCCTGACGATTGATATATGCCACTGCTGTGGCATTGTCTGATTGAATTCTGACAGGGGACCCTTGGAGTTTGGATGTCCATGCTACTAGGGCATACCGGGCTGCTCGTATCTCTAAGAGATTGATGGGCAGGGCCTTTTCCGCATCCGACCATCTGCCCTGGAGAGACCATTGCTCCAGTACTGCTCCCCAGCCTATAAGGCTGGCATCTGTAGTGACCACCTTCCAGGAAATCGGACTGAAGGATTTCCCTCTTTCCAGATTCTGGGGAACCAACCACCAGCGGAGGCTCTTGCGAACGGAAGGGGACAAGGACATTGGTAAGTCCAGAGCCTGAACTTTTTTGTTCCAGGCTGACAGTATGGCCCTTTGCAACTTCCTTGAATGGAATTGACCGTAGGGTACTGCTTCGAATGATGCCACCATTTTTCCCAGCAGCCTCATGCACAGGCGTATGGATGGCTGTCTTTTTGAACCCACTAAGTGGATCAAATCTCTCAAAGACGACCCCTTTTCTTGAGGCAAGAAAATTTTTCTCTGGTCTGAATCCAGCCTTAGCCCCAAGTATTCCAGACTTTTGACTGGTTTTAGGGCTGACTTGTCTCGGTTGATAATCCAACCGTGATATTCCAGATACTTGATTGTCTCGTGAACAACCACTTCTAGTTTTTCCACTGAGTGGTCTATTAGTAGCAGGTCGTCTAGATATGCCATTATCGTTACACCTCGTGTTCTTAGATTGGCCAATAATGGGGCCAGAATTTTTGTGAACACTCTTGGTGCTGTGGCCAGACCGAAGGGTAAGGCTCTGAACTGAAAATGGCGCCCTTCTACCGCAAAGCGTAGAAATTTTTGGTGGGCTGGAAAGATGGGAATGTGCAAATAAGCATCTTTGATGTCGATCGAGGCTAACCATTCCTCCCCTTGTAGGGCAGTGGCTACCGATCGGATCGACTCCATCCGGAAAGTCCTGATATGTAGGAATTTGTTTAGCCCTTTTAGATTTAATATGGGCCTCACGTCCCCGTTTGGCTTCGGGACTGTAAAGAGGTTTGAGTAAAACCCGAACCCCCATTCTTCCAGGGGAACCTCTATAATTACTGCTTGGAGCAATAATTGTTCTAGTGCCAACAGGAGGGATCCTCTCTTCTGGGGATCCCTTGGCACGTTTGACCTTATAAAGTGGGAAGGAGGGGAGTTTTTTAACTCCAATTTGTATCCCAGATTTACTGCGGAGAGCACCCATCTGTCTCGGATCGTGTCCCGCCAGGTCTCTGTGAACAACTGAAGTCTTCCCCCCACCCGATTGGGTGGGGGCAACCCTTCATGCATTTGACTTTGGGGGAGGTTTTGTACCTCTCCTGCTCCAGGGCTTCTTGTTACCCTGCAATTGTCCCTGATTTTTACCTCCGGGATTTGACCGAGGAGGCCGTCAGAACTGTTTCACAGCCGATGTCCTAGGGACTGGAGAAGCAGGCCTCTTAAAAGAGGGACCTCTAACTCTATTTTTAACCGGCAAAAGTGTACTTTTACCGCTGGAAATTCTCTGGATATATTTGTCCAGGTCTTCCCCGAATAAGCGTTCACTATGAAATGGGAAGCTGACCAGCAATTTTTTACAGGGAGCTTCAGCAGACCAGTTTTTGAGCCATAGAAGCCTGCGCATATGTACCACAGACAGCGTAAGGCGGGAGGGCCTGATGGATTGAATCCTTTATAGCGTCCACCGCAAAGCATAAGGCTCTAGGTAGATCAGCTAGGGCAAGAGCCTGCTGATCTGGCAAGTCCCTTAAGACCTGTTTCAACTGATCCTTCACTGCTTGGCAGACCCCAATAGCTGCCACTGCTGGTTGTGTCACCAATCCTGCTGTAGAGAAAGCAGATTTTAATAAGGACTCCAATTTTTTATCTATTGGGTCCTTGAACATTTGGACATTATCCACTGGACATGTCAGTGATTTATTCACACAAGAGATGGCTGCGTCCACTGTAGGGACCCTCCATTTTCTGATGAACTTATCCTCCATGGGATAGACCACCGGAAATCTCTTGGGGGGAGTAAATATTTTGTCAGGATGCTCCCAATCCTGGTAAATGAGCCCTTCCAGTAAAGGATGGATCGGAAAGGAACAAACAGTCTGGGGAGCTTTTAGCGACCCCAACGAGGAGACAGAAGTGGATGATGGCTCCGCAAGGGGCATTTTAAATGCTGATCGGACCATATCAGTCAGGGACTGAACCCATAACCTTTCAGCATGTGATGCTGAGAACGGCTCTTCCACTGTTGATTCCTCTACAACCGAATCGACCTCATCCTGATCCCCTTCAGGTAGGTCGATCCCTGTATGGGACTGTTGCTCTGTTAACAGGCACTCTGAGGGAGGAGACGGAGATCGGGCGCTTTTCTCCTGTGACAGGGAAGCCGCGATCAATGCTGACAATCTCTCTTCCAGCCCTCCCAGAGCTGAGGAAAAAACCTCCTCTGTTACATACACAGGAGCAGGTGAACTGAGGACAGCCACAGTACCAGGTACTCCTGAGGGTGCTCTACGGTCACTAACCTCTGATTCTTCAGGGGAGACTGGTGCAGCCGAAGCATGCCCAAGATCCTCAGAGCCCGATGGAGACCCCCTATTCCTCCTGGAATTTCTAGTCCCAGAGTTTTTAGACGGCATATTCCTAAGCCACAAAGCTGAGGTATTCCAGCCGAAATACACCAGTTACTGACAATAGTCTAGCATAAATGCTGCTATAAGAAACAGTTGGTGTCTACTAATGTGCCTTTCTAGGGGATGCCTGTATCAACCGCTTGCTGTATGCCTTCTTTAAATGTTGCCAGCTCTGTCTCTGTACTTCATAGCCAGCTCACCACACAAAATTGTGGTTTTTAACATGCTGGGACGCCCGCACATGCGCAGAAGCGCTGCGGCGCGCACAGAGCGTCATCCCCCAGGCTCCGCCCCCTTTCCCGGCTCACCTCTATATATAGAGGCGCATGCACGCGCACGCGCGCGGCCATGTGCGCCTTCGGCGCTAATTTCGAAAATGGAAACCAGGGACAAGAGCCAGGGCCCCTTTGCCGCAGGCCGGGGGATGGACGAGCATTGCAACATGGCAGAGGAAGCAGTTTCCCATAAGAGAACTCACCATCTGCCTGGACTTGCTCTGATGAGAAGAAACTAGTCCACATGACAAGAAACGTTCCACAGCGGCCTCTAGTGGACAAACACAGGTACCGCAGTCTAATATATTAAATATATATATATATAAAAAAAAATTTTTTTTTTTTTTTTTTCTTGACCACCATTAAAAATTATTACATTTTTTTAGCAGTTACAGGCATGCACAGAATTTTGCGGGAATACCATTAGGTAACAGACAGAAAGACAAATTAGGCTTGGGGGTCCCCCAATAGAACCAAGTTCCTGGGGGCCCCCACTTACCTGTTCCCCGCCGCAGGACTTTGTTTGGTCCACAAAAGCCCAAACTTCACCTATCACGGCAGGCATTGTAATCAAACCTTCAGGGACCGGGTTCCCAAGGATTCCACTCCCCTGGACCTGTATAGCACCCTGCACAGAAAACATCTTGGTCGTGGGTATGACCAGAGCTCTGGATCCCAGGGTCCAGCTCTCCTAAGAGAAGCATTACAGGCAAAACCTTGCTCTTCTCTGCAAGGCCCAGGTACCGACCGTTTAGCTATGAAGCTTTTTTGGTCGGATCCGGAATAGCTTACTGAGGCCCAAAAGAACCTGTACGCAAGCTCAGTGAAAAACACATGTTTCTTCTTGGTCAACACCTTAGACACTGGCAAAAAACTGAGGTGCTCCCGGATGGGAGGGGCTTATATAGGGGAGGGTACTTCCGGTTTTGGAAGTTGCCAGTGCCAGCACCTGACGGTATCTATATAACCCATTAGTAATGACTATGTCGCTCTGTGTCCCGTGATGTACGAGAAAGAAATACACTTTTTTTAATTTTAATGCACTAAAACACACTATATTGCCCAAATGTTTGATGAAATAAAAAGATAATCTTAGGCCAAGTACATAGATACCAAACACGACATGCTTTAAAATTTCGCACAAACGCACATTGGCGACAAACTACATACATTTTTAAAAGCCTTTAAAAGCATTTACAGGTTACCCCGTTAGATTTACAGAGGAGGTCTACTGCTAAAATTACTGCCCTCGATCTGACCTTCGCGGTGATACCTCACATGCATGGTGCAATTGCTGTTTACATATGACGCCAGACCGACGCTTGCGTTCGCCATTGGGCAAGAGCAGGGCAGGACAGGGGTGCTTTTTTTTTTTTATTATTAATTTTGCTTTTTTATTTTATTTTTAAACTGTTGCTTCCATATTTATTTATTTTTATCACTTTTATTGTTATCTCAGGGAATGTAAATATCACCTATGATAGCAATAGGTAATGACAGGTACTCTTTTTTGAAAAAAACTGGGGTCTATTGGACCCTAGATCTTTCCTCTGCCCTCAAAGCATCTGACCACACCAAGATCGGTGTGATAAAATGCTTTCCCAATTTCCCAATGGCGCTTTTTATATCCGGGGGGTGACATTCCCTCCCACTGCTTGTAAAAGCAGTCCAGAGGCTAATTAGCCACTAGGATTGCTTTTACATGAAAGCCGGCCGCTGGCTGAAAAGAATGATACCAAGATGATACCTAAACCCACAGGCATCATTCTGGTATAAACATTCAAAGTCCAGCAACATACCAGTACGTTGCTGGTCCTTGTTGGACATGTATTGTAATCTTTTTTTTCATGCAGCCTGTTGGCTGAACGAAAAAAAAAAGATTGATCGGTGGGTATGCCCACCATTAGAATACCGCCCTTCATCCACCCACTTGTAATGATGGGCATACATGCACCATTTATATATGCCGAAGCATGGGGGCATCTTCTCGCAAAAGTTATGCCGCGTACACATGGTCAGACTTTTCCACGGGCAAGCCTCCGTCGGAATTTCGACCGTATGTACGCGGCATTAGGAGCAAAATCGCTCCTCCGCCCCTGCTGCCCCAATGCTTCGGCATATATGCTTTTTTTTTTTAACTGTGGTGGTGAAATCACCTCCTACAGCACTGGAGTCGCAGGGATCAGGCCTGTCTCTGCGAACGCTGCAGTTATGTGTGTTGTGTTTTGTAAGTGACAGTGATCGATCGATACTGCACTTGGGTGGCCTGGGCTGGACGGAGGCGCAAAACGCAGGTGCTAGCAGGTATCTGGGCTGATCCCGCTAACACTGCGTTTTTGGGAACCCTAAACTGCTGGGGACGCTAGTATAGATCTGATCAGATCAGATATTGAGCTGATCAGATACTATACCACTAAGGGGGGTGTATGCTTCACGCGTGGGTGTTAGTGCTACTGGCACTAACCTGACGCTGCCTGGGGTGTGACGCAGACCCTCTCTGACGCTAAAACCTAATTGATATCACCCGCCGGGCGATCAGGGGGTTAAACCTTTATTGGGTTATATACAGCGGGTGCCCTGACACTATAAAAAGCAAACTAACTAACCAGCGTCACCCGTAACACTTATATGATGATCACTGGTGAAAGGGTTAACTAGGGGCAATTAGGGGGTTAAAACCTTTATTAGGTAATATATGGGGGTACCTGACGCTATATAAAAACCTGACGGCGAACCTAAAAAAAAATTACTGGCTACCCATCGGCATCACCGACACTAAGACAACGATCATAAAAACGATCGCTTAGCGACAGTGGTGATAGGGGGTGAAAGGGTTACCTGGGGGGCGATCAAGGGGGTTAAACCTTTATTAGGTAATATATGGGGGTACCCGACCCTATAAAAACCTGCGGCGAACCTAAAAAAAATTACTGGCTACCGATCAGCATCACCGGCGCTAAGACATCGATCAGAAAAATGATCGCATAGCGACGGCGGTGCTAGGGGGTGAAAGGGTTATCTGGGGGGTGATCAGGGGGTTAGGGGGCTACATTGGACCTAAAACTAAATGTACTGACACTTTTACAGTCACAAATGTCACTGATTGCAGTGATCACTAAATAAATGGTCACTGCAATCAGTGACACTGTGACTGGGGGCTGGGGGGGGGCGATTTATGTGCCCTGGTGTCAGTGTGCTGTTTTGTGTACTAACCTGCATCTTCTCCTGTACGGCGCTCGGTATATGTGAGCGCCGCAGGAGAGATGACATCACTTCCTCCTTCCTGGCAGGCAGGGGAAGCTCTCATTCGCCGGGAGCGATCGAGAGGGGGTGGGCCCGGAATCGAACGGCCGTCCCCTCATGCCGGATCGCTCCCGAAGGTAAAACGACCACCCACTGTAAAGAAGGGGGGTCCGATCGGACCCCCCAACTATACAAAGGCAATCACGTATATGTACGTGATTCTGCCTGTCGGTGCCATTCTGCTGACATATATTTACAGTGGGCGGTCGTTAAGTGGTTAAGTAGCGAAGTTTGGCGCCATTCCACGAGCGTGTGCAATTTTGAAGGGTGACATGTTAGGTATCTATTTACTCGGCGTAACTTCATCTTTCACATTATGCAAAAACATTGGGCTAACTTTACTGTTTTTTTTTTTTCTTTTAAGCACAAACGTTTTTTTCCGTAAAAAACGCGTTAGAAACATTTCTGCGCAAATACCGTGCAAGATAAAAAGTTGCAACGACCACCATTGTATTCTTTAAGGTCTTTGCTAAAAAAACATATATAATGTTTTGGGGTTCTATGTAATTTTCTAGCAAACAAATGATGATTTTTACATGTAGGAGAGAAATGTCAGAATTGGCCTGGGTGCTCCAGAACGCCTGAAGATGCTCCCTGCATGTTGGGCCTCTGTATGTGGCCAGGCTGTGTAAAAGTCTCACACATGTGGTATCGCCATACTCGGTAGTAATAGCAGAATGTGTTTTGGGGTGTAATTTGTGGTATGCATATGCTGTGAGTGAGAAATAACCTGCTAATATGACAATTTTGTGAAAAAAAGAAAAGAAAAAAAAAATCTTTGATTTTGCAAAGAATTGTGGGAAAAAATGACAACTTCAAAAAACTCACAATGACTCTTTCTAAATACCTTGGAATGTCTTCTTTCCAAAAAGGGGTCATTTGGGGGGTATTTGTACTTTTCTGGCATGTTAGGGTCTCAAGAAATGAGATAGGCCGTCAGTACTTCAGGTGTGATCAATTTTTAGATATTGGCACCATAGCTTGTGGACTCTATAACTTTCACAAAGACCAGAAAATATGCACCAATTTGTACTTGTTTTTACCAAAGATATGTAGCAGTATAAATTTTGGCCAAAATTTATGAAGAAAAAATACTAATTTGCAAAATTTTATAACGGAAACAAAGAAAAATTCATTTTTTTACAAAATTTTCAGTCTTTTTTCTCTTATAGCGCAAAAAATAAAAAACCCAACAGTGATTAAATACCACCAAAAGAAAGCTCTATTTGTGTGAAAAAAAGGACAAAAATTTCATATGGGTACAGTGTTGTATGACTGAGTAATTGTCATTCAAAATGTGAGAGCACCGAAAGCTGAAAATTCGTCTGGTTAGGAAGGGGGTTTAAGTGCCCAGTTGTCAAGTGGTTAAGGACCGCTCAGTTCTGCTGAAGAAACCGCACTGTGAGCCTGAGGAGAGTGAAGAATCTGTGAGGAGATTGGGAGGAGATTCGCGCCGCAGCGCCGCCGCTAGAGGCCGAAACCTAAAGTAAATGCGCGGCGGCTACAAGAAAATGGCCGCCGGCCACAGCTATGACTGCGCCATTGAACCACGGCAAGATGGCCGCTGAAGCGCGAAATTCAAAGGCAAACAGCGCTAATGCGCGCGCTAATGGCGCACGCAATAACCACCTCACACACCAGGAAAACTGCCCCTCACCCCAGAGCACACTACAGACATGAGCACCCAGCCAGGCCAGAGTGACCCCCAAGCACCCCCACAGCACAGCACCAGTACAGGGTGCAGAGAGCAGCATAACAGGGGGGAGACAGGGAGAAACCCCCCATATAAAGAAACACAGCCAGCATGTACTCACCTGCAGTAGGAGAGACTACTTACCCGTCGCTTTCAGGGACCCACTGGCTTGTTTCAGACAGACCTATCACAGAGCAGTACTGCGTAGCTGTTGGTCCGGTCCACCGCGAGAGATACAGTCAGTCAGGTACTGTTCAATCTTGAGAGGACCGCGGGAGCTAAAAAGCAACCTGGCCACCCCTGGAGTCATGGGGCATGTCGTGAACTGAGTCTCACGCACACAAGGCGAGGATCAGCACGCTCGATGATCGGACAGGGAAGACTACGAGGATACCAGTGTACCCAACCTGTTGCCCCGCCGACAGTTGATTGAAGGTCTCAAAAATAAAATAATAAAATTCCCAAAGGAATAAAATGTAAAAAGTAAAATCTTCCAGGAGACTGGCTCCTGAGAGAGCCACGTCTTCTCCTTCTGCTAGGCAGAAAAAAAACCGAGGCTGCTAGCTGCAGGTGGGAGGCTAATGTCCGGAGGGACCGCCCCCCTGGGCGGGGCTGTTCAGCTCTGGTTTGTTCTAGAATGTATGTTTCTAACATCTAACATTCTGCCTAGATCTTCTCCTACGAGCAGGGACATATACCCACACGTTTACAGTATCCAGCTGTGTCAGTCCATGGACGATAAGAGAAATAGGATTTTTGTACTCACTGGAAAATTTGTTTCTCTGACGTCCATGGACTGACACAGCACCCACCCTTCTTTTTAAGGTTTGTACTGCTTTGTTACGAACTGAGGTCTGCTGACTGCAGTGGGAGGGTTATGTCCGGAGGGACCGCCCCCCTGGGCGGGGCTGTTCAACTCTGGCTTTTTAGAATGTATGTATAACATTTCATATTCTGCCTAGGTCTTCTCCTGCAAGCAGGGACATAACCCACGTGTAAAGTGTAAGAGAGGCTGTGTCAGTCCATGGGCGTCAGAGAAACTGATTTTACGGTGAGTACAAAAATCCTATTTTTCCCACCGACACCCCCTATGGATGTGTATGTGGGGTGCAGCGTGAAATAACACACTCAGTCCTAGCGCATTGAAAGAGCTTGTATTGAAATAATGCAGAAACAGTTCACAAATAACCTAATGGAAAAGCAGCCCAACTGGAAACACCGTTCCAACAGTGTGTAGAGAGCACAGTAAAAGCTGGACTGACAGCGTCTGTAGAGAGGGGAAGAATACAGCCTGGCAATCTTTTGCCCAACATGCAGGTGTCCAGAGAAGTTGTGAACCCTACACTTTCCCACCTACTCAGGAACCTTTCCCTGCCGCTAGTACTGTCCCTGTCTGGTGGGGTACCTGTCCTTACTCTGCTCTGCCTGACCCAAGATGGCTGCCAGAGTCACATGGGGCAGCAGCATCCAATTGGATGTTTCTCCAGTGACCCAGAAAACCATAGCAGAACTGTGTTCCTCCTGACTTCCTTTAGAACTGCAGAATAAAGTAGACTGCACCTGCCTACAGACACCCTGGAGAGGGAAAGGGTGAGCCAGAGATACATGGATAACTGAATGCAGCCGCTGTTCAGCCAAAAATGTTCTGCCTGAGTCTTTTCAAACGAAGGATGTTGGGTGATGGGCAGCAACAGGGCCATCCACTAAGCAAATTTCTGTTGGTTTCCCTTAAATGTCCAAAATGTGATCAGTATATGGCCTGTGGGTCCTAGGCAAGGTAGCACCCTTCAATTCTTTTAATAAGACCAGTTAGTCTAACATCAATAGTATGCAAGCTCTTGGAGGAGATAAGGGACGATATACAAGATTTTAGTAAGGACAACAGTATCATTAGCAGTAATCAGCATGGAATCATGAAGAATCGTTCTTGCCAAACCAATCCATTAACCTTCTATGAGGAGGTGAGCTGCCATCTAGATAAAGGAAGGCCTGTAGACGTGGTATACAGTAAAACCTTGGTTTGAGAATAACTTGGTTTTGAGAGCATTTTGCAAGACAAGCAACATTTTTAAATAAATTTTGAATTGATATACAAGCGATGTCTTGATATAAGAGTAGCGTCATGTCACAACTGAGTATAAAAGACAAGAGGGGCGCCTCTAAGTGTAGCAATATGGTTACATTTAATGAAGGTACAACATTTAGCAAATCACATGGTTGATGATTTAAACAGGCACATCTAAATATTCAGGCATCTGGGGTAATGCTGTCCACATAGACCAGGGGTGCCCAACCAGTGAGAGTGAATATGTAGCGCTAAATGTGAAAACAGTGAAATATATATATGTCACTAAAGAATGTATACCCAACTGGGTAAGACAGTGGAAAAAAATTATAATGATAATAAGTCCACATAAACAACAAAAAAAAGGGAAAATGTCCATCACAATGAGGATGAAGAATATCACGGTAAAGATGTCATAAAGCCGTATAGACCATCCCATGGAAATGCCTTTCAAATATGGTATGACTAAACATGCTTACAGAAATTGTTGGACCCAACTGTCAGCGACAACGGATTAATCGAGCATGGAAATCCCAATCAGCAGATAGACCGAGCTGTCAGAAGAATTCCAACAAATATGGGGTACGCCTCTCTGGTATCCAGATGGTGTTAGCCACGAGCAAAACCAATGGACCCGGCAATTCACAGCTGGAGATCGCTCTGATGTTGATATCCCAAATGTGTAGATGGATCAAACAACCAGAGAAATCGACAGGAAATTCAAAAAGTACTGAGTGGGTTCAGGTAAGCAATACCCCATGAGGGGTGGTAAAGGACCCAACGGAGGAACTCAGAAAAACTTTCATCCACCAAACATTGAAAGAAAAGAAAAAATAGAGGCTCCGATGGTGCAGGTCAAAAAAAGTAGGTTTTAATTAATAAAAACCAACAAACATGGATAAAAGTGATCACAGTTCAATAAAAGCAATATGGGGAGTTGTTTCCCTTGACCGACGCGTTTCGTCCTACTAGGACTTCTACTGTGGCCCGCGACCTTCTGCTCTGTGATGGAATAGAATATTGTTATTAAAAGTCAGTTTATTACTAAAATCAAAGTGTATATATGGGCATATATGTTCTGCAGTGGTTACTAGGCTGCTTTCAAACTAATCCGCAGATGCAGAGCAGCGCACCTGCGGGTTACCTGCACTGAGCCATAGACTTACTGTTATTACCTGCAAGTTTGGTGAGCTTTCTGAAAGTGCACCAAACCTGCAGAATATAATAGAAGTCTATTGCAAAGTGCAGAAAAAAGGGATTTTTATAACAGCTTACCTGTAAAATCCTTTTCTTGGAGTACATCACGGGACACAGAGCGACTTAGTCATTACTAATGGGTTATATAGATACCTTCAGGTGCTGGCACTGGCAACTTCCAAAACCGGAAGTACCCTCCCCTATATAAGCCCCTCCCATCCGGGAGCACCTCAGTTTTGTAGCAAAGCAATAAGTGTCCCAAAAAGAGGGGTGGGAGCTCTGTGTCCCGTGATGTACTCCAAGAAAAGGATTTTACAGGTAAGCTGTTATAAAAATCCCTTTTTCTTTTTCGTACATCACGGGACACAGAGCGACTTAGTCATTACTAATGGGACGTCCCAAAGCAATGCCAAATGAGGGGAGGGATACACTATACATAAAAGCTGGGCGCCATCAGGCATGAGGATCTTTTGCGGCCTGCAACACACTGCGCCCAAAGGCGACATCCTCCTGATTTCTAACGTCTACCTGGTAGAATCTAGTAAACGTGTGTACTGAAGACCATGTTGCGGCCTTACAGACTTGAGCCAGGGAGGCCTGGTGATGCACTGCCCATGAAGTTCCAACTGCTCTTGTGGAGTGCGTCCTAACTTTGAACGGAGGCGGTCTCCCTCTCAAGCCATAGGCTTGTATTATGACCTGTCGAATCCACTTGGCTAAAGTAGATCTTGATGCTGCCTGACCCTTTCTGGGGCCTTCCGGCAGAACAAACAAAGTATCCGTTCTACGAATCTGAGCAGTGGCTTTTAGATAAGCTTTAACTGCTCTTACTACATCCAAAGAATGCAATAACTTTTCCTCTACCGAACTAGGTTTGGGGAAAAAGGAAGGAAGAACCACATCTTGGTTCAAATGAAACCTCGATACCACCTTAGGAAGAAAGGCTGGATGAGGACGTAATACTACTCTGTCCTTATGGACAACCAGATATGGCTCCTTACAGGACAAGGCGGCTAATTCCGATACTCTTTTAGCCGAACAAATGGCTACTAAGAAAATCAATTTCCTGGTGAGAAGAACCAAGGAAATGTGCTGCAATGGTTCAAATGGTTGTTTCTGTAGAACCGACAGAACCAGGTTTAAGTCCCATGGACATATGGGAATACTAACCGGAGGGCTAATACGCATCACTCCTTGTATGAAAGCTTTGACTAGTGAATGCGAAGCCAAGGGCCTTTGAAAAAATATTGACAAGGCCGAAATCTGACCCTTGATAGTACTCAAGGCAAGCTTCCTATCCACAGCCCACTGTAGGAAGTCCAGAATCCTACCTATTACGTACTTACGTGGATGCCATTTCTTGGCCTCACACCACGCGATGTACGCCTTCCAGATCCTATAATAGATCTGCCTGGATACCGGCTTCCTGGCATTGATCATGGTAGATACCACAGGATTAGAGAGACCTCTCTTTTTTAGAATGTGGGCTTCAATAGCCAGGCCGTCAAACCTAGGGCTGGTAAGGAAGGGTGGTATATCGGTCCTTGCAAAAGCAGGTCCGGACGATGTGGGAGGGTCCAAGCACTCCCCACTGACATTTTTACAATCTCCGCGTACCATGCCCTTCGGGGCCACGCTGGAGCCACCAGAATCACCGGTTTCTTTTCTACCCGGATTCTGCGGATTAATCGCGGTAACAATTGTGGCGGTGGGAATGCATATATCAGCTTGAACTGATCCCAAGGGAACACTAGGGCATCCGAGCCGCAAGCTAGGGGATCCCTTGTGCGAGACACAAATCTGTCCACCTTTGCGTTGAATCTGGATGCTAGCAGATCTACATCCGGTGTTCCCCACCGCTGGCATATTGCCTGGAAAACCTCGGGGTGAAGAGACCATTCCCCCGGGCATAATTGCTGGCGACTTAAAAAGTCCGCTCTCCAATTTTCCACTCCTGGGATGAAAACCGCGGATATGGCTGGGACATATCTTTCTGCCCATTCCAGGATGCAATTCGCTTCCCTCTGGGCTGCACGACTCCTGGTGCCACCCTGGTGATTGATATATGCCACTGCTGTGGCATTGTCTGATTGAATTCTGACAGGGGACCCTTGGAGTTTGGATGTCCATGCTACTAGGGCATACCGGGCTGCTCGTATCTCTAAGAGATTGATGGGCAGGGCCTTCTCTGCTTCTGACCACTTGCCCTGGAGAGACCATTGCTCCAGTACTGCCCCCCAGCCTATGAGGCTGGCATCTGTAGTGACCACCTTCCAAGAAACCGGACTGAAGGGTTTCCCTTTTTCCAGATTCTGGGGCACCAACCACCAATGGAGGCTCTTGCGAACGGAAGGGGACAGGGACATTGGTAAGTCTAAAGCCTGATTTATTTATTTTTTGTTCCAGGCTGACAGTATGGCCCTCTGCAAGTTCCTTGAATGGAATTGACCGTAGGGTACTGCTTCGAATGAAGCCACCATTTTTCCCAGCAGCCTCATGCACAGGCGTATGGATGGTTTTCTTTTTGTACCCACTAAGTGGGTCAAATCTTTCAAAGACGGCACCTTCTCTGGAGGTAAGAAAATCTTTCTCTGATTTGAATCCAGCCTTAGCCCCAAGTATTCCAGACTTTTGACTGGTCTTAGAGCTGACTTGTCTCGGTTGATAATCCAACCGTGATATTCCAGATACTTGATTGTCTCGTGAATAGCTACTTCCAGTTTTTCCACTGAGTGGTCTATTAGTAGCAGGTCGTCTAAATATGCCATTATCGTTACACCCCGTGTTCTTAGATTGGCCAATAGTGGGGCCAGAATTTTTGTGAACACTCGTGGTGCTGTGGCCAGACCGAAAGGTAAGGCTCTGAACTGAAAATGGCGCCCTTCTACTACAAAGCGTAGAAATTTCTGGTGGGCCGGAAAGATGGGAATATGCAGATAAGCATCCTTTATGTCGATCGAGGCTAACCATTCCTGCCCTTGTAGGGCGGTGGCCACCGATCGGATCGACTCCATCCGAAAAGTCCTGATATGTAGGAACTTGTTTAGCCCTTTTCAGATTTAATATGGGCCTCACGTCCCCATTTGGTTTGGGGACTGTGAAAAGGTTCGAGTAAAACCCGAACCCGTTTTCTTCCAAGGGAACCTTCATGATTACACCTTGGAGTAATAGTTGTTCTAGTGCCAGAAGGAGGGATCCTCTCTTCTGGGGATCGCTTGGCACGTTTGACCTCATAAAATGGGCAGGAGGAATGTCTTTTAACTCCAGCCTGTATCCCAGACTTACTGCGGAGATCACCCATCTGTCTCTGATGGTGTCCCGCCAGGTCTCTGTGAACAACTGAAGTCTTCCCCCCCCACCCGATTGAGTGGGGGCAACCCTTCATGACTTGGGGGGAGGTTTTGTACCTTTCTTGTTACCCTGTGATTGTCCCTGATTTCTGCCCCCTGGATTTGACCGCGGAGGCCGTCGGAACTGTTTCACAGCCGATGTGCCAGGGACTGGAGAAGTAGGCCTCTTAAAAGAAGGACTTCTACCCTTGTTCTTAACCGGCAAGAGTGTACTTTTACCGGCAGAAATTTTCTGGATATATTTGTCCAGATCTTCTCCAAATAAGCGTTCTCCATGAAATGGGAAGCTAATCAGCAATTTCTTACAGGGAGCTTCAGCAGACCAGTTTTTGAGCCATAGAAGCCTACGCATATGTACTACAGACAGCGTAAAGCGGGAGGCCTGTTGGATTGTATCCTTTATGGCGTCCACCGCAAAACACAAGGCTCTAGGTAGGTCAGCTAGGGCAAGAGCCTGCTGATCTGGTAAGTCCCTTAAGACTTGTTTCAACTGATCTTTCACTGCTTGGCAGACTCCAATCGCTGCTACTGCAGGTTGTGTCACCATGCTTGCTGTAGAGAAAGCAGATTTTAGTAAAGACTCCAATTTTTTATCTAATGGGTCTTTGAACATTGGAACATTATCTACTGGACATGTCAGTGATTTATTCACACAAGAGATGGCTGCGTCCACTGTAGGGACCCTCCATTTTTTTATGAACTTATCCTCCATGGGATAGATCACTGGAAATCTCTTGGGGGGGAGTAAATATTTTATCAGGATGCTCCCAATCCTGGTAAATAAGCCCTTCCAATAAAGGGTGGATTGGGAAGGAACAGACAGTCTGGGGAGCTCTCAACGACCCCAGCGAGGAAACAGTAGTGGTTGATGGTTCCGCCAGAGACATTTTAAATGCTGATCGGACCATGTTAGTCAGAGACTGAACCCATAATCTTTCAGCCTGAGATGCTGAGAAAGGTTCTTCCACTGTTGATTCCTCTATAACCGAATCAACCTCATCCTGATCCCCTTCAGGTAGGTCGATCTCTGTGTGGGACTGTTCCTCCACTAACAGGCACTCTGAAGGAGGAGACGGAGATCGGACGCGCTTTCCCTGTGACAGGGAAGCAGCGATCAATGCTGTTAATCTCTCTTCCAATCCTCCCAGAGTTGAGGAAAAAACCTCCTCTGTTCTATATACAGGAGCAGGTGGACTGGGGACAGCCGCAGCACCAGGTACTCCTGCGGGGTTCCTACGGCTACTGACCTCTGAATTTTCAGGGGGGATTGGTGCAATACAAGCATGCCCAAAATCCTCAGAGCCCGATGGAGACCCCTTTGGCTTCCTGGAAGACTTATTACCGGAGCGTCTGGACGACATATCCTTTAAGCACAAAGCTGAGGTATTCCCGTCGTCATACACCAATTTTGCTGGTAATAGTCTAACACAGTTGCTGCTATATACCAGCTGGTGTCCACTAAAGTGTCTTTCTATGGGGATGCCTGCATCAACCGCCTCTGTGTGCCACCGTTTGTTGCTAGCTCTGCTTGCATCCAGCTGACACTTGTACTGTGTCTTTTATCCATGCTGGGACGCCTGCACATGCGCAGAAGCGCCGCGGCGCGCATCGAGCGTCATCCACCCGCCCCGCCCCTTTCCTTTCATAGGAGGCACGTGCACGCGCCCGCGCGCCTTCGGCGCCTTTTTTGAAAACAAGCAGGGACTAGGAGCCAGGGCCCTTTTTGCCAGAGGGCCTGTGCGGTGGATGAGCGCAGCAACAGGGCAGAGGAAGTGGATTCCCACAGAGAAACTTACCAACTGCCTGGATCTTTTGACTTGAAAAAGCCAAAGATCCACATGACAAGAAAAATGGACCACAGCGGCCTCTAGTGGTTTAACACAGGTACCGCGGTCTCTTTTTTTTTTTTTTCTTGACTACTATTAAAATTTTACATTTTCCAGTAGTTACAGGCATACACAGATATTAGCGGGAATACCATTAGGTAACAGACAGAAAGACAAATTAGGCTTGGGGGTCCCCCAATAGAACCAAGTTCCTGGGGGCCCCCACTTACCTGTTCCCCGCCGCAGGACTTTGTTTGGTCCACAGAAGCCCAAACTTCACCTATCACGGCAGGCATTGTATTTAAACCTTCAGGGACCGGGTTCCCAAGGATTCCACTCCCCTGGACCTGTATAGCACCCTGCACAGACAACATCTTGGTCGTGGGTATGACCAGAGCTCTGGATCCCAGGGTCCAGCCCTCCTAAGAGAGGCATTACAGGCAAAACCTTGCTCTTCTGTTGCAAGGCCCGGGTACCGACCGTTTAGCTATGAAGCTTTTTTGGTCGGATCCGGAACAGCTTACTAAGGCCCGTAAAAGAACCTGTACGCAAGCCCAGTAAAAAACACATGTTACTCTTTGGCCAACACCTTAGACACTGGCAAAAAACTGAGGTGCTCCCGGATGGGAGGGGCTTATATAGGGGAGGGTACTTCCGGTTTTGGAAGTTGTCAGTGCCAGCACCTGAAGGTATCTATATAACCCATTAGTAATGACTAAGTCGCTCTGTGTCCCGTGATGTACGAAAAAGAAAGCCAAAAGGTATACTGCGTTGTACCCGCAGTGCAGGTAAATCGCAGCACATCAGTGTGAAAGCAGCCATGGGCCCCTTTCACACGGTCAGTCCGACCCAATTGGACCCTCCATTCACCTCTAAGGAGTGGCAGATGTAAACCGATTTGTGTCCTTACCTCTAATCCGATCCGGCTGTGTCCGTATGCAGAGCGGACACGGACCTGCCATCCGCCCGCTCCGCTGATTGTGGCCTGCAACCAGTTACCAAGTCGCTTAAGTGGCCCTTGCGCTTCAAAAAGGTTGGGCACCCCTTACGTAGACCATCCCCCACACTGCCATCAAAGGTCATCCCTTCCACGCTGTGCTCCACGAGCGGTTCAAGCCTTGCTTTCAGATCACTCTACTGCAGGGTAGTCTTCCCGGCCACGATTGCAGACTGACAGCGGTAAGAGCCGGCGGTGTGGGGGATAGTCTTTACCCCGGATGTCTGCAAACTTAGATGTGCCTCTTTTAATCATCAACCATGCGAGTTGCTAAATGTTGTACCTTCATTAAATGTAATCATATTGCTACACTTAGATGTGCCTCTCTTCTCTTTTATACTCTGTAGCTCCTGATGGATTTTGCTTCTAATCCCCTTGTGGAAATTTCCATTTGTGGATGGATATTTTATGGTTACACAACCTATCACATCGCTATAATCTTTTTATATAGACTATAAACTGAAGAACTTATGAATAAATGATTGTGGAACGAATCATCTGAGTTTTCATTATTTCTTATGGGGAAATTTGCTTTGCTATAAGAGTGCTTTGGATTCCAAGCATGTTCCTGGAACGAATTATGCTCGCAATCCTAGGTTTTACTGTATCTGGATTTTGCAAAAGAATTTGATATAGTTTACCCATAAACGTTTACTGTACAAAGTAAGGTCCGTTGGCATGGACCATAGGGTGAGTACATGGATTAAAAACTGGCTACAAGGGCGAGTTCAAAGGGCACTGCGTTGCTTTAACTGACAATTGCGCGGTCGTGCGACGTGGCTTTCAAACAAAATTGATGTCCTTTTTTCCCCACAAATAGAGCTTTCTTTTGGTGGTATTTAATCACCTCTGCGGTTTTTATTTTTTGCGCTATAAACAAAAAAAACAAATTTTCCTCAGTTTCGTCCGATACGTATTCTTCTACATATTTTTGGTAAAAAAAAAAAAAAAAAAAAAAAAAAAATCGCAATAAGCGTTTATTGATTGGTTTGCGCAAAAGTTATAACATCTACAAAATAGGGGGCAGTTTTATGGCATTTCTATTAATATTTTTTTTTTACTAGTAATGGCGGCAATCAGCGATTTTTATTGTGACTGCAACTTTATGGCGGACACATCGGACACTTTTGACACATTTTTTGGGACCATTGTCATTTTTACAGCCATCAGTGCTAAAAAAATGAACTGATTACTGTAAAAATGACACCGGCAGTGAAGGGGTTAACCACTAGGAGGCGCTGCAGGGGTTAAGTCAGTACTAGGGAGTGATTCTTACTGTTAGGGGGCGTTGCTACACGTGACACGTCACTGATGACCGTTCCCGATCACAGGGAACAGCCATCAGTGACAGTGTCACTAGGCAGAATAGTGGAATGCCCTGTTTACACAAGGCATTCCCCCGTTCTGCCTCTGCCAACCACAATTGCGGGCCGCCCAGGAACATCGAGTTCCCGGGACCTGCAAGCACGCTCACGAGGAACGCGGCGGGCACTCACGAGGCGAAGTGGTGGGCGTGCGCCCGCTGGGCGGCAAATTTAAAGGGACGTACAGGTACGCCCATTTGCCTGCCCGTGCCATTCTGTCAACGTACATCTGCGTGCAGCAGTGGGCAAGTGGTTAAACTGCGTAGAGGGTTTACTGTAAGAGCAGTAAGGATGTGGAATTTCCTTCCATAGGTAGTGGTTTCAGCGGGGGGCATCAATAATTTCAAAGAACTATTAGATAAGCACCTGAATGACCACAACATACAGGGATAAACAATGTAATACTGACATAAAATCACACACATAGGTTGGACTAGATGGACTTGTGTCTTTTTTCAACCTCGCCTACTATGTAACTATTTAATACGGCCAAATGCTTGCCTCATGGTTGTAGTGCATTAAATGTGTCTCGTCAAAAAATATTATTAAAAATATATGTAGCGTTACCCTCAACTAAGAGGGCCGCAGATTTGGTCTGGGCCCTGAGTACAGCTCCACCAACCTACTCAACCCTTTCTGGCACAGTTAGTTTAGGGGTATACACATTTAATACTTATACTTTATGAGAGACTCAGACACGGAGTAGTTATAAAAGGAATAATAGATTTTACTTTCAGCTATGCAAAGGGAATGAACAGCGATAACAACTTGACCATTAGAATATTCACAGAGCCCTGCAATATTACAATATCAGTCACACTACACCATGGATAAGGGGGGGGGGGTGGATAAGGAGACGCCACGTGGGGCGACTGTTAACTAGACGCCCTGTGGTGCAATAACTAAACTAGGTCCCTAATGAATCAGGCCTGATTCCTAACTCTAGAACTCAGTCCTGTATGAATGATGGATTCTTCACCGGCATCTGTAGAGGTGGTGCACTTAAGAATAAACAACAATTGTAATCCAGGAAAAGGGAAAGTTGATAATTGACAACACTTCACTGGAGATCCTCTGGATCAGTCCTGCTGTGGATCTCCAGTGAGAGTCTTTAACATGAGGTAGTAGGCCTCGGCAGTTTATAGGCACAGTACTAGCAAACAGGTTAGGGAATGAGCTTACGCTCGCTCACCCGCCGGACACGATCTCCGTCCGGGACTTCCACCGGCTGTGACTTCACTCGCCCACAGCGGTTGCTGCGATCGGGTCCCTGATCCAATCCAGGCTGTAAGTAGAGATGTCGGATGCCACCCAGGCTCGCAGTGGGGTGGAAGGCTCTTTGGTCGGCTGCGGAAGGCCCCAGGCTTCAGGCCTTACCCAGCACAGGTCCGCACAGGTGTATCAGTCTCTGCCGTCCCGTGTCCAAAGAGGCCGAGCCAGGCCTCGCCCCTTCCTTATATATCCCCACCCATGAGTCTCTGGGGCAGAAGCAAAACATCCTAGGAACCAGTGGGGTTCTGGGAACAGTAGTTCGAGAGCATTTTAAAGGAACCCCGCTACACATATATAATAAGAATAAATAAAAAATAAATAAAAAAAAGCAGAAATTCAGAATGCAGCAGGGTCTACGTAAGAGTGAACTTAACCCAACTGATCTTAAAATCCAGCATACCCTAGGCCCTTATACTTCTGTAGGCAGTACTATCTATATTTCTACAGTAAACCATATTTGCAGTTTGTGCAATATGACATTTCAATGGATGTAGTTTACAAATTTCATGTCACACCAATGACAGAACGCATCAATTTTTAAGCAATTATATATAGCAAAACAAGCACAGAAAAGCACTGTTCTGTGAAAACTAAAGGGCAAAATTTCTAGGAACTACAATTACCCCCAAGAATGTGCATGCAGCTCACTTAGATTGTTGCATTAGAACAAAGCTTAGTTTTATTCTGCTCCTCTTAATATCGGGAATATCATGCTTTAGATTTAGGAGATGTTGGAAGCCACAAGAGATTTCAGCATTAGAACTATTCTTCTTCTGTATAGCAGACTAGCGATGGTGACTAGGGTTTTCTATGGTGTGAAATTGTAATTACATATTTAAAGTTAAGAAGTGCGAGTAATCACGAGGATTCATGTTTGTTACATACTGTGGTGTAATATAGTGATGGAAATAGAAATTACGATGCCTATAAACTTTCATGGATTTCCCTGTACTGTGGGTGTTGAGAATTTGGAGTTTAACTGATAACCATGGATAACCTATTACAAAAGTAAGACTTCAGAATCTGTCAGGCTTCTTAAGTCATCATACAATTATTTAGGTGCACTTATATATCTAACCCCAAGGGCAATTTTTTTTAAATTGCAGCTGGTAACAATTACTCACTGTGATCATTCATACAGTAACTGAAGCATAGTAAACTATAAACAGGAAGGCTGTACAGAACTCTTCCTGTTCATTCATTTTGTACAGCGGAGGCTGCAGAAAGAAACTAGGAAATGTGTCCGTCTTGAAAGTGAGACTTCATGGGTCCCCTGATATTTCACCGGACAGTTTTTGTCAGAACACCGGTATACGTGTCTATTCTGCACAAGGTACGGACAAGTCCTGTGGGATCAATGCCTGGTTCATTTTAATGAACGTGAGCTTGTTCACATTGGCTCTGTACAGACGGCTGCGCTTGTCTGTGATAATGCCCCCTGCCCTGCTAAATACACGTTCAGACAATACACTGGCTGCAGGGCAGGCCAGCACCTCCAAGGCGTAAAGGGCAAGCTCAGGCCATGTGCCCAATTTGGAGACCCAGAAGTTGAAGGGGGCAGACCCGTCATTCAGTACGTGTAGGCGTGTGCACACATACTGCTCCACCATGTTAGTGAAATGCTGCCTCCTGCTAAGACGTTCCATCTCAGCTGGTGGTGCTGGTTGTTGTGGTGTGCCGACAAAGCTTTTCCACATTTCGGCCATGCTAACCCTGCCTTCTGAGGTGCTGACGGTGCCCCGGCTGCGTTGGCGACCTCTTCCTCCTCCTCTGCCTTCGCCTTGTGCTTCCACCATACCCCCGCTGTCAGGTGGGAATGCCACCAGCAGCGCATCTACCAGCGTGCGCTTGTACTCGCGCATCTTACGATCACGCTCCAGTGAGGGAATTAATGACGGTACATTGTCCTTGTAACGGGGATCCAGCAGGGTGGCCACCCAGTAATCAGCACCAGTAAGAACGTGGGCAACTCGGCGGTTGTTGCGGAGACACTGCAGCATGTAAATCGCTCATGTGTGCCAGGCTGCCCAGAGGCAACAAAAAGCTGTCCTCTGTATCCACCCCAGCCACGCACCAGTGATGGCCATGACCTGGTCTGGGTGCCACCCTGCTGTGAACATGGTTCCTCCTCCTTCTCCTCCATCTCCTCCTCCTCATCCTCCACCTCGTCATCCTCCAGAACTGTGCCCTTACTGCCGGACAATTGTGTACCTGGCGTTTGTTGGTGCAGGAACCCACCCTTGTAGCCACTTGTGAATGACTGCCCTGAAAGCCTTGGAAATTATCCCGGTTCCTCCTCCTCCTGTGCCACATCCTCTTCCATCATCGCCCGAAGCGTTTTTTCAAGGAGGCACAGAACTGGCATAGTAACGCTGAAAACGGCATCATCAGCACTGGCCATGTTGGTGGAGTACTCGAAACAGCGCAACAAGGCACACAGGTCTCGCATGGAGGCCCAGTTATTGGTGGTGAAGTGGTGCTGTTCCGCAGAGCGACTCACGCGTGCGTGCTGCAGCTAAAACTCCACTATCACCTGCTGCTGCTCGCACAGTCTGGCCCACTATCACATATGAGGCGGTGAGTGGGAAGGCCGAAGTTACGCTGCAGCGCTGACAGGCGAGCAGCAGCAGGGTGAGAACGCCGAAAGTGCGCACAGACGGCCCGCACTTTCTGCAGCAGCTCTGGCATATCGGGGTAATTTTTCAGGAACCTCTGGACCACCAAGTTCAGCACATGCGCCAGGCAAGGGATGTGTGTGAAACCGGCTAGGCCCAGAGCTGCTACGAGATTTCGCCTATTATCGCACACCACCAGGCCGGGCTTGAGGCTCGCTGCCACCAACCACTCATCGGTCTGTTGTTCCATGTCCCTCCACAACTCCTGCTCGGAAAGTTTTAAAACTGCCTGCTGTCATTTACCCCTGGCTGTGCTGAAGTTGGTGGTGAAGGTGTTACACTGACCGGATGAGGAGGCGGTAGAGGATGAGGAAGCAGAGTAGGAGGAGTTAGCAACAGGAGGCAAACTGAAGCGCCCTGCAATCCTCGGTGGTGGAAGGACATGCGCCAAACTGCTATCTGCATCAGGCCCAGCCACCACTGCATTTACCCAGTGTGCTGTTAGGAGATATAACATCCCTGACCGTGCTTACTGGTCCACACATCCGTAGTTCGGTGGACCTTGCCACAGATGGCATTGCGCAGTGCACACCTGATTTTGTCCCCCACTTGGTTGTGCAAGGAAGGTGTGGCTCGCCTGGAAAAGTAGTGGCGGCTGGGCACGACGTACTGTGGGACAGCCAATGCCATCAGGCTTTTAAAACTCTGCGTCTCCACCAGATGGAATGACAGCATTTCAAAAGTGAAGAATTTTGAAATGCTGGCATTCAGGGCCAGGGATCGCGGGTGGCTAGGGGGGTACTTCCTCTTCCGCTCCAGTGTTTGGGAGATAGAGAGCTGAACGCTTCCATGGGACATTGTGGAGATGGTTGGTGACCCAGGTGCTAGTATTGCTGGCAGATCCTCTGTTTGCGGGTTGGCAGGTGCCACTGTCACTACAGAGGTGGATGAAGAGGCCGAGACTGCAGCAGAAGAGGAAGCAGGAGGAGCCAGAGACCTTTCTTGGTTTTTGAGGCATCTACTCCTCTGCAGCTCGTGCTTTGCACTTAGATGCCTGGTCATGCAGGTTGTGCTCAGGTTGAGAACGTTTATGCCTCGCTTCAGGCTCTGATTGCACAGCGTGCAAACCACTTGTGTCTTGTCATCAGCACATTGTCTGAAGAATTGCCACGCTAGGGAACTCCTTGGACCTGGCTTTGGTGTGCTCGGTCCCTTGCTGCGTTGGGCAGCACACGTACTGTCTAGGGGACGGACGCTCCACTTTTGCACCCTGCTCCCTCTTCTGCTGTGCTGGTGGCACTGTGCGACCACCAGCTCTTCCTCCGAACTACACTGGTCACCTGCACCACGTCCTCTCCCTGCAACAGGAGCTCCACCACGACCGAAGCCACGTCCCTTCTTTGACGTTCTCCTCATATTTTCCAAATTTAGGATCTTGCCCTAAATGGGTGTTTTTGCAATAGCAGAATACACCCACAGTATGTAAACTGTGTATCTCACACCTACAGAAATGCAGAAAATGCTATTAAAAAAAAATAGGATTTTTGTACTCACCATAAAATCCGTTTCTCTGACGTCCATGGACTGACACAGCCTCTCTTACACTTTACACGTGGGTTATGTCCCTGCCTGCAGGAGAAGACCTAGGCAGAATGTGAAATGTTATACATACAATCTAAAAACCAGAGCTGAACAGTCCCTCCAGACATAACCCTCCCACTGCAGTCAGCAGACCTCGGTTTGTAACAAAGCAGTACAAACCTTGAAAAGAAGGGTGGGTGCTGTGTCAGTCCATGGACGTCAGAGAAACGGATTTTATGGTGAGTACAAAAATCCTATTTTCTCTTATCATCCATGGACTGACACAGCCTCTCTTATGCCGTGTACACGACCGTTTTTAATGTAGAGAAAAAATAGGATTTTTTACTCACCGTAAAATCCTTTTCTCTGAGTCCATGGACCGACACAGCTTCTCTATTGACAAAGTGGGTATTATCCGTTAATTAGGAGTGACTAGGCAGAAAAACTTGTAAAAAGTGTTGCATCACACCTTCTACAGTACCGCCCAGGGGGCGGACCCTCTGGGTATACCCTCTCAGTCTGCACATCGCAGATCAGTTCGTCAAAAAGCAGAGGACCAGGTTCAAGTCCCACGGAGGTAACGGGGGGCGGACCGGAGGGGCCACATGTCGAACCCCCTGCACAAATGTACTCACGAGAGAGTGAGTCGCCAGGGGTCGCTGAAAAAAGACAGCCAGGGCAGATATCTGTCCCTTAATCGTACTTAGGGCAAGCCTTTGGTCTACCCCATGCTGTAAAAACAGCAGGATTCTGGAAACCAAATAGGTACGCGGATGCCATTTCATTTCCTCACACATGGAGATGTAGGCCCTCCAAGTGCGGTGATAAACCTTCCTAGAGGACGGTTTCCGAGCACTTCTCATAGTAGAAATTACTGAGTCTGACAGGCCCCGGTCTCTCAGTACCTGGTTCTCAACAGCCATGCCGTTAAAGCCAATGACTGTAAAGCAGGATGGAATATGGGACCTTGCGACAGCAGGTCCTTCCGTAGTGGTAGGCGCCAGGGGACGTCTGCTACCAGACGTACTAGATCGGCGTACCAAGGACGCTGAGGCCAATCTGGAGCGATTAGGATCATTGGAATTCCCTCTGCCTCCACTCTGCGGAGCAGAAGAGGAAGAAGCCTTAAGGGAGGGAAGGCATAGATTAGCCGATACTGGCCCCACGATGCTACCAACGCGTCCGTTGCGTCTGCCCATGGGTCTCTTGACCGGGCCACAAATCTCAATACCTTCCGATTGAGTCGGGAAGCCAGAAGATCTACGTCTGGTGTGCCCCATCTTTGGCAGAGGAGTTGGAACACCTCCGGGTGTAAGGACCATTCTCCCTGGTCCAGCATCTGGCGGCTCAGGTAGTCCGCCTGCCAGTTTTCCACACCCGGAATGTACACGGCCGACAGTGCCGGTACGCTCCTCTCTGCCCACTTCAGGATGCGAGCGATCTCCGATGCTGCAGCTGAGCTTCTTGTTCCTCCTTGATGATTGACATATGCCACTGCTGTGGCGTTGTCTGACTGGATCCTGACTGGACGCCCTTGCAGTCTCTGAGACCATTTGAAGAGGCACAGCTTGATCGCCCGGATCTCCAGGACATTGATCGGCAGGAGGGCTTCCTCTGGGGTCCAGCGACCTTGCGCCGACTGGACACCCCAGACTCCCCCCCAACCTGTAAGGCTGGCGTCCGTCGTGATCACTATCCAGTAAACCGGAAGAAATGACTTCCCGGCCATTAGAGCCGGTGCTGTCAGCCACCATACCAGGGATCTCCTGACTAGGTGGCTCACTCGGATTTGATAATCCAGAGATGAAGGGCATCTGTTCCATCTGGACAGAACTTCCCTCTGTAACACTCGAGTGTGGTATTGAGCATATGGGACCGCCTCGAAGGAGGCTACCATGAGGCCCAACACTCGCATGCAAAAACGGAGTGACGACCAATTCCTGGAAGTCAGCTGCCGTACTGCAGCCCGGAGGGTCTGCAACTTCTCCACAGGGAGGAATACCTTTGCCTCTGAGGAATCCAGAATCAACCCCAGGTACACTAGGCGTTGAGTGGGCACCAATACTGACTTTTGCGTGTTTAGTATCCAACCACAGTCTCGAAGAGTCTGACAGGTAATGGACACGCTTACCTCTAATTCTGAGCTTGAAGGGCCCTTCAGCAGAAGGTCGTCCAAGTAACCTGTGATAGCGATACCCCGCTGTCTTAGAAGTGCCAGAATCGGAGCGAGCACCTTGGTGAACGTCCTGGGTGCTGAGGCAAGGCCAAACGGGAGGGCCACAAACTGGTAGTGGTTCTTCCCGATAGCAAATCGCAGAAACCTCTGGTGTCTGGAGTATATGGGGACATGCAGGTATGCGTCCTTGATGTCCAAGGAGGCCAGAAAGTCCCCCGGATGGAGAGCCGTGACTACGGATCGAACCGACTCCATCCGAAATCTTTGCACCTTCACAAAGCAATTGAGGGCTCTGAGGTCCAAGATTGGAAGAACCCCCTCCTTCTTTGGCACAATGAACAGATTTGAGTAAAAACCCTGACCCCGTTCCTGTTCTGGAACTGGAATAACTACCCCGCGTTCCAGTAGACCCTGGACCGCCCCATACAGGGCCTCCCGACGGGTCGGTAGTAGCTGGAGATTGGAGGTGATGAATCTGTCTGGTGGACAAGAGAGAAATTCTATCTTGTAGCCTGAGGAGATTACTTCGCAAACCCACCTGTCGGAGACTAGAGCAGTCCACTGAGTCGCGAATTTGCGAAGACGTCCCCCCACCCGAGAGCTGGGTGGGGGCGGACCTTCATGTGGACGCAGATTTGTCCACAGGCTTGTTGGGTCTGCGGGACCAAGGACGCTTTTGTCCTTGGGCAGGCGCTTTATCGGCCTGGGGTCTTTTCCCTGTCGCCTTAAGAGGGCGAAAAAACCGCTTACGTGCAGTAAAGGAGGGCCCTTGCCCTTGGCGTGGTCCCCTACCCTTGCTAGTTTGGGGAAGCAAAGTGCTTTTACCTCCTGTAGCATCCTTGATGATGTCATCCAGAGAAGCCCCAAAAAGTCTGTCGCCCTTAAAAGGCAGATCCAATAGGGCTTTCTTGGAAGTCTGGTCCGCAGACCAGCCCTTTAGCCAGATCAGGCGGCGTATTGCTACTGCATAAACCGAAGCTCTTGACAGCAGGGGAATAGTATCCATGTCTGACTCGCAGACAAACTTAAGGCCCTGGACCAACTGGTCGGCCAAAGTTATCTCATTAGGAGGAGCATCTCGCTCCTTTAACCCCTGGAGTAGCAATTTTGCCCATTCAGTAAGTGTCTGAGACACTAGGGCCCCCGCCAATGCCGGGCGTACTGCTGAGCCTACCACTGAGTATAGGTAGCGAGCGAGTGCTTCAGCCTTCTTATCCACAGGGTCCTTGAAAACAGGAGCCCCTTCTACTGGAATAGTGGTGGCTCTATTAAGTCTGGACACCGAAGGGTCCACTATAGGGGGAGAGGTCCATATCTTCAGAAAACTCTCCTCAAAGGGGTACCGTACTGCAAACCTCTTTGGGGCTGTAAAGACCCTCAGTGGGTTCTCCCATTCCTTGTATAAGAGTTTGTCAAAATAAGACACACAAGGGAACACCTTAGCAGTGCGGGCAGGTTTACGAAACCCAAAGGGGACTGGAGTATCTGCTACTTCTTCAGTCCTTTCCAACTTTAGCGTATCCCGCACTGCAGTAATAAGGTCAGATACCAAAGCCGTCTCGCGTACTGACCTGGACTTGGAGTCCTCCTCACTGTCCGATCGGTCACGGTCTGCAGTCTCTGATGCATCAGAATCTGGGCCATGAGCCGTAGCTGGACCTGGTTCTGCATCAGAAATATCCCCAGAAGATTGCAGGGGACGGGGGCGTTTATTACCCCCTGTATTCCCGTGTGCTGCTTCCACCCTGGCAGCAAACGCCTCTAGGATTGCCGACATAGCGTCCATAGACACCTCAGGGACACCAGCTGCTAAATCTGGTGTTTCAGGGGAGAAGACATCTGGCTCAGATGCCATGCTGACCACACGCTGACACTCACAGGGCTCCAGGCAAGATATCAATAGGCCACCCTCCTGCGCTGCAGAGATGCTGGGTTACCCAGAGGACTCACCACCCTGGATAGGTACTGCTATGCTGCGCCTATGATGCTGTCCCCTTGCTGCTGTGTCAGTCTGCTTCTTTTATCAGCACTTCCTGTGTGAATTTTCGCGCCAGTGTAATGCACCCTAGAGGCCGGAGGCTCTCGCAAAATGGTTGCCAAAACCGTCTGTATGGAAGATAATGTGGGCTCTAAGAAAATGGCCGCCGACAGAAGATAGAGGTCAGGCAGCCATAGCCCACAAAAAAGATGGCCGCCGAAGGGCAATATCTGCATACAGGGTGGACAAACATGGCCGCCGATCACCTGATAGGGGCCAGTGGGTGTGGCCAAACTACAGGAAGATGGCCGCCAGGCAGTTACAAGAGGCCAAACTTGGCATGGACCACCTCAAAATGGCCGCCGACAGCATGGAGACACAGAAACACAGGTAAGCAAAAATGACATTTCTTTTAAATGTTAGTTACAGCCAGCCCCGCTCCAGTGGGACCCCCTAGGTGACCCCCAGCACCCAGCAACCTTTAGCTAGAAGCCCAGGGAGGAGGGAAAGGCAGGGAGAGAGGGAAGAAAGGGGCCACAACCACTTACTTGATCTCTCCAGGAATGTCCAGCTAAATCACCCAGCCGAGGCAGGGGAGTTTTACTTACCTATCCTGCATGTATTCTGCTGGAAGACATTCCAAAACAGATCATCGTCCGCGCACGGAAGGTGACTGTTGGCCAGGCATGCTGTGATTGGACCCAGAAGGGACGATCATATGTATGCCCTGGAGCATGACGCTCACCGGACAGGCTGCTGCGACTCGGCCGTAAGGTCAGCCGAAGCTGAGCGGTCCGATGCAAGCCTTGGAGCGTAAGCTCACCGGCCAGGCTGCTGCGACTCGGCCGTAAGGTCAGCCGAAGCTGAGCGGTCCGATGCAGGCCCTGGAGCGTAGGCTCACCGGCCACCCGTGGAGCGACGGGCATGTCGTGGAAAACCCAGCGCGTAGCTAGGGTCGGCACACGCTCGATGGCCGAAACTGGGGAGACTACAAGGATCGAGGATCCAGCCTGTCACCCAGTCGGCAGTTGATCGAAGATCGCAGGAAACAACAAATGTAGCAAAAAAATAAAAAATATATATATCTTTTTTCCCCGGACCAATGAGCCCGAAGGGAGCCATGTCCTACTCCTTGCTAGACAGAAAAAAACTGATCTGCGATGTGCAGACAGAGGGTATACCCAGAGGGTCCGCCCCCTGGGCGGTACTGTAGAAGGTGTGATGCAACACTTTTTACAAGTTTTTCTGCCTAGTCACTCCTAATTAACGGATAATACCCACTTTGTCAATAGAGAAGCTGTGTCGGTCCATGGACGAAAGAGTAATGACATTTTTTAAAATGGTCATTAAAAATGATCGTGTGTGGGCTTCAGAGCATTTTTCACAACGTGAAAACGGGCATGAAAAAATTGGAACATGCTCTAATTTTTTACGTCGTTTTTTTATATCATCGTTTTTCTCGTCATGAAAAATGGCCGTGTGTGGGCTTTAACGACGTGAAAAAAAATGCACATGCTCAGAATCAAGTATAATATGGGAGCGCTCGTTTTGGTAAAACTAGCGTTCGTAATGGAGATAGCACATTCGTCACGCTGTAACGGACTGAAAAGCACGAGGCTGAAAAGCGCGAATCGTCGCACAAACTTTACTAACATGAAGGGTGGCGCCATCCGAATGGAACTTCCCCTTTATAGTGCCGTCGTACGTGTTGTACGTCACCGCGCTTTACTCAAAAAAAAAATTCCACGATAGTGTGTAGGCAAGGCAGGCTTGAGAGGAAACCCGAAAAATCACGTCGAGAAAAATTACGTTTTTTTCAATGACATGAACGGTCGTGTGTACACGGCATTACACTTTACACGTGGGATGTCCCAAAGCAGTGTCAAGAGGGATGGGAGAAGTATAAATGGAAAACCAAAAACTTCACTCCAAACAAGGCAGAGCTCCTCAACGGAGGAGCTACAACATTAAACAGCAGCCTGCAATACCGTGCGGCTGAAGGAAGCATCCGAAGATGCAGCCACATCAAACTTGTAGAACAAGAGGTATGAACGGACGACCAGGTCGCCGCCTTGCACACTTGTGCAACCGACGCTTGATGCCGGAAAACCCAGGAATCCCCAATTGCCCTGGTGGAATGCGCCGTAACCGGAAGGGAAGGGGCCGCCCCTGAGGGCATAGGCCTGTATAACGGTCTGTCTAATCCACCTAGAAATGGTGGCAGACAAAACTGCTTGGCCCTGTGTTGGACCAGAGACAGACACAAACAGTGAGTCATACTTCCGAATAGAAGCAGTAGCAGACAGGTACACTCGCAAGGCACGTACCTCATCCAATGTGTGAAGCGCAAACCCTCTGGGATGCGATGGGTGAGGACACAAGGATGGGAGGACAATGTCCTCATTTAGGTGAAAGGCCGAGACCACCTTTGGCAAAAAAGAAGGGCGCGAACGCAACACCGCCTTATCCTTATGGATGACCAAACAGGGGGACTTGCAGGACAAGGCCGCCAACTCAGACACCCGTCTAACAGAAGTAATGGCCACTAAGAAGGCCACCTCCTGAGACAAGGTCAAGAGGGGAATATCTCCGATATTTTCAAAGGGAGGTTCCTGGAGAACCGAGAGCACCAAATTCAGATCCCAAGGAGGGAGGAGGGAGGAGGGAGAGGAGGTTTAACAGGAGGGAGCACATGGCGAACCCCCTGCACAAAAGGTGCTAACCAAGGAATGACCTGCTAGCGGTCACTGAAAGAAGACGGCCAAGGCTGAACACTGACCCTTAATGGTACTCAAAGAAAGCTTTAGGGTCACACCATGCTGCAAGAACCGCAGGATTCTGGGGACGGAATACGTCCGTGGACGCCAGTCCAGCTCTTCGCACATAGCGATGTAAACTGCCCAAGTACAGTGATATATCTTTCTGGCGGAAGTTTTCCGTGCCCTTAACATGGTCGAAATGACCGAATCCGAGAGACCTCGGTCTCTCAGCACCTGGCTTTCAATAGCCATGCTGTTAAAGCCAGAGACTGTAAAACAGTATGAAAAATAGGACCTTGAGACAGAAGGTCTTCCCTCATTGGCAACCGCCAAGGAACGTCCGTGATGAGACGTACCATGACGCCGAGGCCAATCCGGCGCAAAGAGGATCACCGAAAACCCCTCAGCCGCCACCCTGCGCAGCAGGCGAGGAAGCAGCTGCAGCGGAGGGTAACATATATAAGGTGATAATGACCCCATGGGGCCACCAACGGATCCGAGGCATCCGCCCAAGGATCCCTGGACCTGGCCACAAACCTCGACACCTTACGATTGAGTCGAGAGGCCATCAGGTCCACATCCGGCATGCCCCACCGCCGGCACAGAATTTGAAAAACCTCCGGGTGCAAGGACCACTCTCCCTGGTCCAGCGTCTGGCGACTCAGATAGTCCGCCTGCCAATTGTCTACGCCCGGAATGTAGATGGCCGACACGCTTCTTTTGGTCCACCTTAGGATGCGGGCGACCTCTGAAGTCGCAGTTGAGCTCCGAGTCCCCCCTTGATGGTTGGACACACGCCACCGCCGTGGCGTCGTCTGAATGAATCCTGAGGGAGCGATCCTGTAGTCTCTCCGACCACGAGGAGAGGCACAGTCTGATTGCCCGTATTTCCAGAACATCGATCGGTAAACGGGCTTCGTCCGGAGTCCAAAGCTCTTGGGCTGACAGGACTCCCCAGACTCCACCCCAGCCCGTCAGGCTGGCTTCCGTTGTGATCACTGTCCACTGGATGGGGAGGAACGACTTCCTGGACCAAAGAGCCGGGGACCTCAACCACCACGCCAGGATCTCTTACTGTAATGCCCATGTGTGTGATTGGGCATACGGAACAGCCTCGAACAAGGCCACCATGAGTCCCAGGACTCTCATGCAAAAATGGATTGACAACCATTTTCGGGACGTCAGGACCTGCACTGCAGACTGAAATGTCAGTAACTTCTCCAGGGGTAGGAATACCTTCGCCTCCAAGGAGTCCAGGATCAGACCGAAATACTCGAAAAGCTGAGTCGGGACCAGGACCGACTTCTGAATGTTCAGGAGCCACCCGAAGTCCCTGAGGGTCTGACTGACGATAGTCACACTTTCTTGTAATTCTGAGCCATTGTCTGCTCTTAGAAGATCGTCCAGATAGCCCACAATAGCAATGCCTCGCTGTCTCAGCAAAGCTAGAACCGGAGCAAGCACCTTGGTAAAACACCTTTGGTGCCGAGGCTAGGCCAAAGGGAAGAGCCACAAATTGATAGTGGACTTCGCCGATCGCAAAGCGCAGAAACTTCTGGTGACTTGCGCAGATTGGAACATGCAAGTAGGGGTCCTTGGTGTCCAAGGACACCAGAAAATCTCCTTGATGGAGTGTAGCGATCACCGTGCGAATGGATTCCATGCGGAACTTTTGTACCATCACAAAGGCATTCAGGCCTTGAGGCCCAGGATTGGTCGAACCACGTCCTTTTTTAGGACTACAAACAGATTCAAGTAGAACCCCTGAAACCTCTCCTGTGACGGAAACGGCACAATCACTCCGGACCTGACCAATCCTGTACGGCCCCCCAAGAGGGTTTACCCGTGTATTCTGACTGTCGAAAAAAAAGTCTTCTTCGCCGGAAAAGAAGGGCCCGGCCTACGGTGGGGCTCCTTTTCCTTAACAGACTGAGGAAGGAAGGTGCTCTTACCCCCTGTGACATCCATAATAATGTCATCCAGGGTGGCCCAAAACAGTCTACCGCCCTTACAAGTGTGGAGAAGACAAGTGTGGAGAAGACAAGTGTGGAGAAGCAGGTGAACTAGACTCCATACTGCCACCCTCTGAGACCTTATACACTATTACAGTGAATAATACAGTCCACCCACTGGCTGCGCTGAGGCTGAGGAGGGGATACCCAGAGGACTCACCAACCCTTAAGGACCGCTCAGTTCCGCTGTATGAAACCGCGCTGCAGCACGAGTGAAGCCTGAGGAGAGAGTGTGAGGAGAGTGTGAGGATATGGGAGGAGATTCGCGCCGCAGCAGCGCCAATAAAAGGCCTAAAGTGAAAGCACCGCGGCTTCAAGAAAATGGCCGCCGGCCGCATGCATTACTGCACCATTGATCCACGGCAAGATGGCCGCCGAGCGCGTTTTTTTTTAAATCACCACACAGCTCTAATGGCGCACACAATAAGTCCAACACTCACACACCAGAACACTGCTCCTCTCCCAGAGTCACTACACAGACATGAGCGCCCCCCGCCAGGCCAGAGCGACCCCCAAGTACCCCCACACAACACAGCACCAGTACAGGGTGCAGAGAGCAGCATAACAGGGGGGAGACAGGGAGAACCCCCCTATATAAAGAAAACACAGCCAGCATGTACTCACCTGTAGCAGGAGAGACTATTTACCCATCCCAGAGGGACCCACTGGCTTGTTTCAGACACACCTATCACAGAGTAGTACTGAGTAGCTGTCGGCCCGGTCCACCGCAAAAGATACAGACAGGTGCTGTTCAATCTTGAGAGGAACGCAGGAGCATAAAAGCAACCCGGCCACCCCTGGAGTCATGGGGCCTGTTGTGAACTGAGTCTCATGCACACAAGGCGAGGATCAGCACGCTCGATGGTCGGACAGGGAAGACTACGAGGATACCAGTGTACCCAACCTGTTGCCCAGCCGACAGTTGATTGAAGGTCTCAAAAATAAAAATAATAAAATTCCCAAAAGGAATAAAATTTAAAAATAAAATCTTCCAGGAGACTGGCTCCTGAGAGAGCCATGAATTCTCCTAGGCAGAAAAAAACTGAGGTCTGCTGACTGCAGTGGGAGGGTTATGTCCGGGCGGACCGCCCCCCTGGGCGGGGCTGTTCAGCTCTGGCTTTTTAGAATGTATGTATAACACTTCACATTCTGCCTAAGTCTTCTCATAACCCACGTGTAAAGTGTAAGAGAGGCTGTGTCAGTCCATGGACGATAAGAGAAAAATGTTTTTGCCCTAATATTTTTTTTTTTGAATAGCACAATAGAAGAAAATATATAAATTGTGTATCACACACCTCCAGATATGCAGAAAACACTGCAAAAATAGGATTTTTGTACTCACAGTAAAATCCGTTTCTCTGACGTCCATGGACTGACACAGCTGTATACTGTAAACGTGTGGGTATATGTTCCTGCTCGCAGGAGAAGATCTAGGCAGAACGTTAGATTGTTAGAAACATACATTCTAGAACAAACCACAGCTGAACAGCCCCGCCCAGGGGGGTGGTCCCTCCGGACATTACCCTCCCACCTGCAGCTAACAGCCTCAGTTCGTAACAAAGCAGTACAAACCTTAAAAAAGGAAGGGTGGGTGCTGTGTCAGTCCATGGACGTCAGAGAAACTGATTTTACGGTGCGTACAAAAATCCTATTTTCTCTTCTCGTCCATGGACTGACACAGCTGGATACTGTAAACGTGTGGGACGTCCCAAAGCAGTATCAGAAGGGTGGGAGCAGTAGTAAAGGAACAACCAAAACTTCACTCCAAACAAGCAGAGCTCCTCAACGGAGGAGTTGCAACATTAAACAGCGGCCTGCAATGCTTTGCGGCCAAAGGAAGCATCCGAAGATGCAGCCACATCAACCTTATAAATTTTGAAAAGGTATGAACGAGCGACCAGGTCGCCGCCTTGCACACTTGTGCAACCGACGCTTGATGTCAGAAGGCCCAGGAAGCACCAATTGCCTTGGTAGAATGCGCCGCAACCGGAAAGGGAGGTGCCCGGCCCTTAAGGGCATAGGCCTGTATGACGGTCTGCCTGATCCACCTAGAGACGGTGGCAGACGACACCGCTCGGTCCTGTTTTGGACCAGAGACAGACAAAACAATGAGTCAGACTTCCGAATGGAAACAGTAGCAGACAGGTACACCCGTAAGGCTTGTACCCATCTTAATGTATGAAGCGCAAACTCTCAGGGATGCAATGGGCGAGGACACAAGGATGGAAGAACAATGTCCTTCTTAAGGTGAAAGGCCGAGACCATCTTTTGGAAAGAAGGACGGTCGTGGGCGCAACACCGCCATATCCTTATGGAGGACCAAGTAAGGCGACTTGCAGGACAAGGCCGCTAACTCAGACACCCGTCTAACCGAAGTAATGGCCACTAAGAAGGCCACCTTCCGGGACAAGGTCAAGAGAGGAATCTCTCTGATATTCTCAAAGGAACGTTCTTGGAGAACCGAGATGCATCAAATTCATATCCCAAGTAGGGAGAGGAGGCTTGACAGGGGGGGGGGGGATCACATGGCGAACCCCCTGCACAAAAGGTGCTAATCAGGGAATGGCCCGGTAGCGGTCGTTGAAAAAGACAGCCCGGGCCGAAATCCGACCCTCAAAAAAAGGTATGCAAGGCCAGCTTTTGGGTCACACCACGCTGTAAGAACAGCAAAATCCTGGGAACGGAATACATCCGAGGACGCCATTCAAGTTCCTCGCACATAGCAAAGTAAGCCTTCCAGGTACGGTGAGACCTCTTTCTAGAGGAAGATTCCCGTGTCAACATAGAAGAGATGACCGAATACGAGAGAACTCGGTCCTTCAGCACCTGGCTTTAAACAGCCATCCCATTAAAGGACTGTAAAGCAGGATGAAGTATGGGATCATGAGACAGAAGGTCCACCCCAATAGGCAGTCGCCAAGGAACGTCTGCGACTAGCCAAAGTAGATCGGTGTACCAATGTCGCCGTTCCGGAGCAACGAGGATCACCGGAATGGCCTCAGCCCCTACTCTGCAAAGCAGGCGAGGCAACAACAGTAGCGGAGGGTAAGCATATATCAGGCGATACTGCCCCCACGGGCCTCCAAGAGGTCCCTGGACCTGGCCACGATCTTGCCACATTGCGAGTGAGTCGAGAGGCCATAAGGTCCACTTCCGGTGCCCCACCTCTGGTAAAGGAGGTGGAAACACCTCCGGATGCAAGGACCCTTCCCCTGCAATGCACACGGCTGACAGGACCGTCTTGCAGCGAGATGTATGAAAATCCCAAAGAGACTCCGCAATGTATCGGAGAAGAGAGGCCCCGGTGTACAGGGTGCCTCAACTGTTGGACAATAAAGGCAACTTGACAGAACTTCCCTAGAAACTCGGTCAGAGGACCAGTACCTCAGCCTCCACAGGTGGCCCAAACCCACCCCGGGCACAGAGACCCTAAAGGCTAAAGCAGTTGCAGTGCACCTGCTAGTCGACTGATGGATGAAGAAGAGGCTTTTGCCCAGTCATTGAGCTACAGAAACGCCAGAGACGCAGCCACTAACGGGCGTAACCCTAACCTCAGCCTGGCGAACACAGTCCAAGCCAGCGTTTCTGATCACCACTGAAAGCAGGTGGAAAGTGGTACCCCTGAAACCAGGGATCCTTGTGACAATGCTCCATCCAGCAGCTACCCATGGATAAGTGCTGATTCTACAAACACATAGTTTATACTATGTATTGCGTCAAACGTGCAAATAGAGTGTGGGAGGAAACCCACCCAGCCACAAAGAGCATAATACAACCACATACGGGGTATGTAGTTTAGTATGTGTGGATAAACCTATTAAACACGTTTATACTGTGCCAGCGACGAAGGCGCGCACATCATCGGGGCTTGGATGTAAACCAGCCACGCAGATTGCGTACACAACCATGTAGGTATGTTAGCCTGCGAATAAACAAATTGCACATGTTTATACTGTGCATAGCGCTGTAAATGCGCACACCATTGGAACGCAGGGGAGAAACCTGAGCACCCAGATGAAACCCATGCAGACTGCATACGCATACCGTGTAGGTATTATAGTATGTGTGCTAAACATTTTGCACAAGCCCATGTGTGCATAGCACCGAAGGCGCGCACACCGTTGGCGTGTGGGAGGAACCGAAGTACCCACGTATACCCAGAGAATGCAATACCTACAACTACTGTGAATGTATTTAGTGTTGTGTATAAACATAATGTGTATGTTTACACCGTGTATTGCACCAAAGGCACGCATGTCATGTAGCGTGGGCGGAGACCCGGAGGGAACCCACGCAGACTGCACAGACATACCGTGTAGGTATGTTAGTATGTGGATATCCAATCGCACAAATTTAGGCTGTGCATAGCGCCGAAGCGCCCATACCAATGGAGTGTGGAAGGGAACCGGAGTACCCGGAAGAAGCCCACACAGACTGCATACACATACCGTGTAGGTATTATAGAATGCGTGATAAACATTGAACATGTTTAACTGTGCAGAAGGTCAAAGGCGCACATACCGTCAGCGCATGGGAGGAAACCGGAACACCCAGAAGAACCCCACGCAGACAGCACACAGATACCGCGTAGGAATGATGGCATGTGAATAAACATATTGCACATGTTTATGCTGTGCATTTCCATTGGAGAATGGGGGGAAACCGGAGTACCCGGAGGAACCCTGCGCAAACAGTATACCCATATTATAAACATGTATAGTATGTGCAATAAACATATTGAACATGTCTATACTGTGCAGAGAGCCGAAGCACACATACCGGGAGTGCGGGAGGACACCGGAGCCCCCGGCGGAAACCCACGCCGACCCAGAAAGTATAATACATACATACATACACACACACACACACACACACACACACACACACACACACATATATATATATATATATATATATATTGTGACAGCAGGAAGGTAAAGTCACCTGGTTGCATCCAGGGGGGTAGATATATTTCGCCCAGATTCAGGCTTTACGCCGACTTATACGACTAGGTGGAGAGTTGTATAAGCCCAGCTGAGGCTAGTAGGCTCATGGATGACTCATACCTCTAGGGAGAGTGCTGGGCGTCGTGCAGACAGGGAGTTGATGAGACCAGCTGAAGCTTGTCAGCTCATTTAGGCCTCTATAAGAACTCCCAGCTTCATTAGATGTTAGCTCATGCCTGGACCCAGACCTGTGTGGACTGTCTAGGGAGAGTGAACCCCTGTGCGGTGAGACAAAGCCTGTGTGGCTATTTGCTTGGACATTTAAAACCAGGGACTTAGGGACTAGGACAGCACTAGGCTGATCCCAGTTGTTAGTTAGGAAACCTGTATGTTTAGTCAGAGGTCAAGTTGACCAGGATTTATTTTGTTTATGTTTCTTTTGCTTTGCTGTGTTTTGTCACTGTAAATAGAAAATAAACCGCACCTTTTTGATTTTGAAAACCACAACCTCCGTTTGCTGGGCCTGTTTTTGTGTGGGGAGCCCATCTCGGGGGTCACACACACCCGCTGCCGAGCTAACCCCCTCACAGTTGGTGGAGAACCAGTGGCAGTTTTTTTTTAAGCCAGCATGGAGGAGATACTGAAGCAGCTGGCTCTAGCAAATGCCAATCAACAGCAGACAAATGCAGGTTTGCAAAAGAGCCTTGCAGCTCAACAACAGAACTTCGCAGCCCAGCAGCAAGCTCATCAACAGAGCCTTGCAGCCCAGCAGCAGACAAACGCAACTTTGCAACAGAGTCTGGAGGCTCAGCAACAAGCCCAGCAGCAATCTGAGGCCCGCTTCATAGACCTGTTGCAGAAGCAAGAGCAGAGACTACAACAACAGATGGAAGCAGCAATGCAGCAACGTCCGCAGACCAGTGAGGAAAGCCATCCCACTAATACCGCGTCCTTTGGGGTGAGTCGTTTATTGACAAAAATGACTGGAGAGGATGATCCAGAGGTATTTTTGACCACATTTGAAAGGACCGCTGAAAGAGAAAAGTGGCCTGAGGAGCAGTGGGCTGGACTGGTGGCTCCTCTTAACTGGTGAATCGCAGAAAGCTTACTATGACCTAGAGCCTAACCAAGCAAAAGACTATGTGATGCTAAAAGCTGAAATATTGGCAAGGCTGGGTGTCACCCAGGCTGTCCGGGCTCAGCGTGTGCATAACTGGACTTTCCAGCTTGGAAAACCCCCCAGGTCTCAAATGTATGATCTCATTCACCTGAGCAGAAAGTGGCTACAGCCAGAGACTTTGTCCGCACCAAAGATTGTGGAACGTGTTGTAATGGATCGGTTTTTGAGAGCTCTTCCTACTGCCATCCAAAAGTGGGTAAGCCATGGAGACCCATTGACGGCCGATGGTCTTGTGGATCGTGTGGAGAAATACTTGGCTACAGAGAACCTGACGGCCTCTTCCAGAGGCACTCGGACTTTCCACCCTAAGACCAGACCATCCCCAGGGGCGGATAAGAGGATTCCAAGGGGTGAGGGTGGAGAGAGTGAGAGGGTGGGAGCTCTACCCCAAGTTTGGAGAGAACAGCCTGGGAAATCAGCGGCTCAAGAGGCCGCAAGAAGGATCGTTTGCTACCGCTGCCGGCAAGCGGGACATATTGCAGCCAATTGCCCGGTTGTGGAGGAACCCATGCAGTGTGACTTTGACGGGCAGACGTCAGTCGCTGTGTGCGACAGTCGCATGCACTGCCATTCGAGGAACTGAGAAACATTTATGCAAAATGTGTGTTAATGGTAGAAATGTTGTGGTATTGCTGGATTCAGGTAGCCTTGTGACCCTGATAAAGGCTGAGTTAGTTAAAACAGAGGTCTCTGGGAATAGCAAGGTAGCTGTTATTTGTGTGCATGGGGACACCCGAGAGTATCCAGTGACTACAGTGTGTTTCGAGACCCCCAAAGGTACCCTCTCTCATCCAGTGGGCTTAGTATCTCAGTTACCGCATGACGCCATTGTGGGAAGGGATTTTCCGAAGTTCTGGGAACTGTGGGATGATCCTGAGCCCCCCACTGGTGCCCCTATGTACCAGGAATGTGATAGCCAGAACTCCTCTGAGAGTGGTGAGGACTCTCCGGAATTTCCCTTATCAGTATTGGCAGGGGAGACTCAAGAAACTGGAGAGGAGCCCACCTCCTCAGACGAAAACCTACCGTCTGTGGAGTTTTCTGATCTGGAGGTTCACAGGGAAAATTTTGCCACAGAACAGTTAAAAGACCCCGCCCTAATAAAGGCACGGGAAAACGTAGTGGAAATAGATGGCGAGTTAGTGAACCCAGATAATACCTGCACTTACCCATACTTCAGCGTAGAGAAGGACCTACTGTATCGGGTGGCAAAAAGGGCAGAAGAAACCGTTGAGCAGCTTGTGGTGCCCAAACCTTACAGGAAGTTGGTGTTGGAGTTGGCCCATGGGCACATTCTTGGAGGTCATCTGGGGACAGAGAAAACCCGAGAGAGGGTATTACAGAGATTCTATTGGCCGGGGGTGATGAAGGACATAGAAAATTATTGTTCCTCCTGCCCTGTGTGTCAGAGGTCGGCCCCGATGCCACATTTCCGTAGCCCGCTGGTCCCTCTACCCATCATTGAGGTCCCGTTTGAGAGGATCGCCATGGATTTGGTAGGTCCTATAATCAAGTCCGCTAGGGGGCACCAGTACATATTAGTTATAATGGACTATGCCACCCGTTATCCAGAAGCGATCCCTCTCCGAAATACCTCGGCCAAAACCATAGCCAAAGAGCTATCTCTTGTGTTTAGCCGGGTGGGTATTTGTAAAGAACTGCTTACGGACCAAGGTACACCCTTTATGTCCCGGGTTATGAAGGAGCTGTGTAAATTGTTCAAAGTGACGCAATTACGTACATCTGTGTATCACCCCCAAACCGATGGGCTGGTTGAAAGGTTCAACAAAACCCTAAAACAAATGTTGAAGAAAGTGGTGGATAGAGATGGAAAGGATTGGGACTGTCTACTTCCTTATCTGATGTTTGCTATTAGGGAGGTGCCCCAATCCTCTACGGGATTCTCCCCCTTTGAGTTACTGTATGGGAGACACCCAAGAGGGCTGTTGGATATTGCCAAGGAAACTTGGGAAAGTGAGAGTTCTCCCCACAGGAGTGTGATTGAGCATGTCGCCCTGATGCAAGACCGAATTGCACAGGTAATGCCCATCGTGAAGGAACATTTGGCCCAAGCGCAGTTAGCACAGCAGAGAGTGTACAACCGTGGAGCCAAGACCCGTACCTTTTCCCCGGGGGATAGGATACTGGTACTTGTCCCTGCGGTTGAAAGTAAAGTGAGCGAAGTGAATTACAAGGTCAGACAACCAGGAAGGCGAAAGCCCGAACAGATCTATCACGTTAATCTGTTGAAAGCCTGGAGGGATAGAGAGTCCCTAGTCGCAGACACTTGGTCACCAGCTCAAACTGGTTGCGTGATTCCTGAGGTTGGAATAGCAGCCACCTTGTCACAACCCCAACAACAGGAGGTTAAGGAGTTTGTGCTTCGCAACAAGGAGGTATTCTCTGAGCTGCCGGGACAAACATCTGGGGTAGAGCATGACATCATTACCCCGCCCGGTGAAAGGGTGAAGTTAAAACCCTATCGGATCCCAGAGGCCCGACGGGAGGCAATACGGGAGGAAGTACAGAAAATGCTGAACTTAGGGGTGATAGAGGAGTCCCAAAGTGATTGGTCTAGTCCCATTGTGTTGGTGCCTAAACCGGATGGGAGCTGGCGATTTTGTAACGATTTTCGTCAGTTGAACAAAGTTACAAAATTTGACACCTACCCCATGCCACGTATAGATGAGTTGATCGACCGGCTGGGAACAGCCCGATACATGACGACTCTTGACCTCACAAAAGGGTATTGGCAAATCCCCCTGGCCAAGTCGGCCAAAGAGAAAAACGCATTTGTAACCCCAGACGGGGCGTTCCAATACAAAAGAATGCCGTTCGGGTTACAGAATGCGCCGGCCACATTCCAGCGGAAAATGGACCAGATGCTGAGGCCCCATCGGAAGTATGCTGCGGCTTACCTGGATGACATAATTGTCCATAGCACAGATTGGGCCTCACATCTGCCAAAAGTGCAAGCAGTCCTGGACTCTGTTCGGGAAGCGGGGTTTACGGCTAACCCCAAGAAGTGTACCATTGGGCAGGAGGAGGCCAAATATCTTGGGTACACCATTGGGAGGGGAGTAATAAAACCCCAACTCAACAAAGTCGAGGCCATCCAGAGTTGGCCACGTCCCAACAGCAAGAAGCAGGTACGAGCCTTTCTGGGAATCGCTGGGTATTATCGGCGATTCATTCCCCACTTTGCTTCTAAGGCTGTGCCCCTAACCAACCTGACGAAGGGGAAAGGGTCGGTCATGATTAAATGGACCCCCGAGGCTGAGGCAGCATTCCAATTCTTGAAACAAGCCTTATGTAGCCAGCCAGTGTTGTACTCACCCGACTTCTCTAAAGACTTTGTCGTACAAAGTGATGCGTCAGATGTGGGGTTAGGAGCAGTATTGTCCCAGGTCTGGAACGGGGAAGAGCACCCAGTCATTTACCTCAGCAGGAAGTTGAAGTCCCATGAGGTAAATTACGCCACCGTTGAAAAGGAGTGTTTAGCGGTGAAGTGGGCTCTAGATTCCCTTCGGTACTACCTGCTAGGTAGGCACTTTGACATGGTTACGGATCACGCTCCGTTAAAGTGGATGGCTCAAAACAAGGAAACAAATAGAAGAGTGAATAGGTGGTTCCTGGCCCTCCAGGAATTCAACTTCACAGTAAAGCATCGCCCTGGCGTTCAAATGGGGAATGTGGATGCTTTGTCTCGAGTACATGAATGCCTGATTGCTGGTGTTCCAACCCCGAGGTTAAAACAAGAGGGGGGGTATGTGACAGCAGGAAGGTAAAGTCACCTGGTTGCATCCAGGGGGGTAGATATATTTCGCCCAGATTCAGGCTTTACGCCGACTTATACGACTAGGTGGAGAGTTGTATAAGCCCAGCTGAGGCTAGTAGGCTCATGGATGACTCATACCTCTAGGGAGAGTGCTGGGCGTCGTGCAGACAGGGAGTTGATGAGACCAGCTGAAGCTTGTCAGCTCATTTAGGCCTCTATAAGAACTCCCAGCTTCATTAGATGTTAGCTCATGCCTGGACCCAGACCTGTGTGGACTGTCTAGGGAGAGTGAACCCCTGTGCGGTGAGACAAAGCCTGTGTGGCTATTTGCTTGGACATTTAAAACCAGGGACTTAGGGACTAGGACAGCACTAGGCTGATCCCAGTTGTTAGTTAGGAAACCTGTATGTTTAGTCAGAGGTCAAGTTGACCAGGATTTATTTTGTTTATGTTTCTTTTGCTTTGCTGTGTTTTGTCACTGTAAATAGAAAATAAACCGCACCTTTTTGATTTTGAAAACCACAACCTCCGTTTGCTGGGCCTGTTTTTGTGTGGGGAGCCCATCTCGGGGGTCACACACACCCGCTGCCGAGCTAACCCCCTCACAATATATATATATATATATATATATATATATATATATATATATATATATATATATATATATATATATACACACACACACATACACACACACACACATATACACACACACACACACACAGTGAATGTATCTAGAGTCGTGCATAAACATATTTTGTACGTTTATATCATGTATGGCACTGAAACACAGCATTGGAACGTGGGGGGACACCCACGCAGACACAGAGACCAATAACACATACATACACTGTGAATGTATGCAGTGTAGAGGTATGGGACGAGTTTAAATTATGGCGCAGAGGCGCATAATCTACTCTGTATCATTCCAACCTGCTTGACTGTGCTGCCGAAGCAGCATGCAGGTAACAGGTAACCTCTGATCCTCAGACCGTGTGTCTGTCAGAGCGTTCCCCAGGAAATGTCGGGAAACCACAGGTGCAGAGACCCTGTTGTTGCCTCAGGACATCACACAGAAGGCTCACAGGGACTAGAGACATAAATTAATAAAGTCCCCCCCCCCCCACCATGCTGCACCGACCAGGGGGAGGGAAACACTGTGTACCACTGTATCATCCATGCTGCTCTCGACGCAGCGCGTGAGGAAAACAGTGAGGAAGCTGTGTAAAAGAAAAACTTGAAGAAACCAAGGGAAACAGCGTCCACCTGAGGTACCTCAGCCACAGCACCCAGCTTGAGAGTGTTCATCACATCATCAATGAGTTCACTTACAAGCGCCCTGTCATTCACTGACACAGAACTGGAGTCTTCCTCACAAGGGAATGTCCTGTTCATAAACATTAACTATTCAGAGCTAGGGTCCTGAGCACAGTAGCTAGGCCCGTATCTGAATCAGAGCACTCCTTCACTAGAGATTTTTGTGGGGAGAGGGGGCTTATAGCTCCTTTCGCTCGCACACCACTTCCATTCTGCCAAGGAATGATTCCAGGACTGCCGACAACTGGTCCATAAGGACCGCAGGTGCAGGAAACATATGAACATGTTCAACTGTGCAGCACTTCCAGTTGCCCCAGGCAAGTGTGGAGAAGCAGATGTATCAGACTCCATATCGCCACCCTCTGAGACCTTATACACTATACAGTGAATATTCAGTCCACTCACTGGCTACGCTGAGGCTGAGGAAGGGATACCCGGAGTACTCACTAACCCTTAAGGACCGCTCAGTCCTGCTGAAGAAACCGCGCTGTGAGCCTGAGGAGAGTGAAGAATCTGTGAGGAGATTGTGAGGAGATTCGCGCCGCAGCTAGAGGCCGAAACCGAAAAGTAAATGCGCGGCGGCTACAAAAAAATGGCCGCCAGCCGCAGCTATAAAACAGCGCCATTGAACCACACCAAGATGGCCGTCGAGCGCAAAATTCATAATGGCGCATGCAATAACCACCTCAAACAGCGCTAATGCGCGCGCTAATGGCGCACGCAATTATCACCTCACACACTAGAAACACTGCCCCTCTCGCCAGAACCCACTACAGACATGAGCGCCCAGCCATGCCAGAGTGACCCCTAAGCACCCCCACAGCACAGCACAAGTACAGGGTGCAGAGAGCAGCATAACAGGGGGGAGACAGGGAGAAACCCCCCATATAAAGAAACACAGCCAGCATGTACTTACCTGCAGTAGGAGAGACTATTTACCCGTCCCTTTCAGGGACCCACTGGCTTGTTTCAGACAGACCTATCACAGAGCAGTACTGCGTAGCTGTCGGCCCGGTCCACCGCGAGAGATACTGTCAGCCAGGTACTGTTCAATCTTGAGAGAACCGCGGGAGCATGAAAGCAACCCAGCCACCCCTGGAGTCATGGGGCATGTCCTGAACTGAGTCTCACGCACACAAGGCGAGGATCAGCACGCTCAATGGTCGGACAGGGAAGACTACGAGGATACCAGTGTACCCAACCTGTTGCCCAGCCGACAGTTGATTGAAGGTCTCAAAAATAAAATAATAAAATTCCCAAAGGAATAAAATTTAAAAGTAAAATCTTCCAGGAGACTGGCTCCTGAGAGAGCCACGTCTTCTCCTTCTGCTAGGCAGAAAAAAAACTGAGGCTGTTAGCTGCAGGTGGGAGGGTTATGTCCGGAGGGACCGCCCCCTGGGCGGGGCTGTTCAGCTCTGGTTTGTTCTAGAATGTATGTTACTAACATCTAACATTCTGCCTAGATCTTCTCCTGTGAGCAGGGACATATACCCACACGTTTACAGTATCCAGCTGTGTCAGTCCATGGACGATAAGGCCCCTTTCACACTGAGGCGTTTTTACCGCGTTTTCGCACTAAAAATAGCGCTGTAATAACGCCTGAAATTATCCTGCCCCAGCATTCTCAATGTGAAAGCCCTGAGGGCTTTCACACTGAGGCGTTATGCTGGCTGGGCGTTGGAAAAAATCCTGCAAACCGCTTTTTTAGAGCAACTTTAGGGCGCATAAAATAGCACTGTAAAAACGCCTATCTCCATTGAAATGAATGGGAACCGCGGTAAAAACGCATAGGCATAAGCGTTATTTAAATAAATAGCGCTAACGCGTATGCGTTTTTACCGCGTTTTTACCGCGTTCGCGCTATTTTTAGCGCGAACGCGGTAAAAACGCATACGCGTTAGCGCTATTTTTAGCGCGATCGTGGTAAAAACACGGTAAAATCGCGGTAAAATAGGAGGCACAAAATCCCATAATTTTTGAGCGTTTTTTCAACGCCTCAGTGTGAAAGGGGCCTAAGAGAAATATATATTTTTTTGCACTAAATGTGTGTTTTTGCAATAGCAGAATACACCCAGAGTATGTAAACGTTGTATCTCACACCTACAGAAATGCAGAAAATGCTATTCCAAGAAAATGTTTTTGCCCTAAAAAAAAATTATTTGAATAGCACAATAGAAGAAAAATATATAAAAATTGTGTATCACACACACCTCCAGATATGCAGAAAACACTGCAAAATATTTTTTTTGCCCTAAATGGGTGTTTTTGGAAGAGCAGAATACACCCACAGTATGTACAGGGCGTATCTCACAGTAACATATGCAGTGCTGGTGCACCGAACTTGCAGATAAAAGTTATATTTCCTCTGGCACTGGGCTCATGGCAGTGTAAAAAGACCGTGCACTGCAACCCAACCAGGTAACTCTATGTAGATCGCCGAGTTATTAGAATAGATTTCTGAATCTGGACTCCTAGATAATTCTCTCTCCCTAAAAGCAGCAACAGGAACCTTGCCCTACACTGTCTATTCTTTCTCTCAGTGCAGTGTAAAAAGCTTGTGCACTGCACCCACACAACTTAATCTATGTAGATCGCTGACTAATTAGAATCTATTTCACAATCAGGACTGACTCCTATCATGTAATTCTCTCCCTCACAGCAACAGCAGCCAGGAACCTTTCCCTACACCAGGGATATGCAATTAGCGGACCTCCAGCTTTTGCAAAACTACAAGTCCCATCATGCCTCTGCCTCTGGGTGTCATGCTTGTGGCTGTCAGAGTCTTGCAATGCCTCATGGGAGTTGTAGTTCTGCAACAGCTGGAGGTCCGCTAATTGCTTATCCCTGCCCTACACGGTCTAATGCAGAGTGACGTGCTGTGCTGTGTCTCTCTAGCTTATATAGAGGCTGGGTCACATGCTGCACTGGCCAATCACAGCCATGCCATTAGTAGGCATGGCTGTGATGGCTTCTAAGGGCACACCAGTTAAACTAAAGTTGATTGGCTGCCCTGCAGCTTTTAAAAATGCGCCATTACATCGCCGAACACCGGACCCAAACCCGAACATACAGTCAATAGCTCAGGTTCGGGTCCGGGACCCAAAAACCCAAAAGTCCAGTACGAACCCGAACTTTACAGTTCGGGTTCGCTCAACTCTAGTTGTATGTTATTTTTGCAGGTAAAAATGTGCACTTATTATTTTTAAAAACAGGAGCCTGCAAAGTATTGCACCTGCGATCACAGATTGGGGGTGCGAGTCAGGTTCCTGCACACAATGCCTACAGTTCTGTGCCCGTACCTCTGTATGTTGCTGCCATTTTCAGAGCTGTAGGCAGTGTGAATTAACTACTAGGGTGCAGAGGAGCTCACTCACAGTTCATTTTATACTGAAATCTGTCTACTGCAGTGGCAGATGGGACTTCTAGTTTCTTCATTCACAGATCTCTTTGAATCAATGACGCTCTTGTGTGGGCGGAGCTCCGCACAGATACTCCATTTAGTGCAGTGGTTCTCAACCTCCTAGTGCCGTGACCCCTTGATAGGGGTCCCCACAACTTGGGAAATTCTAACAGTAAAATTATTTTCGGAGCGTGGGTTGTCAGCACCCAAGGCAAGACAAGTAATTTGCGCCCCTAACCCGCAGACATTTAGCGCTCCCTGAGTCCTTTTAATGGCAATTATAATCACAGGTAGTGTTACTCACTGTGTCTCCGGCTTCACTGTGTCTCTGACTTTGTGGTGTCTCATAGCAGTGACACCTATGCCGAAATCAGGAGATAGGTTCTCCTCCAGACCCTCCCACTTCACATTCCTCACCAGTCAGCTAACCTCTACTCTTACTCTCTGCCTCCCCAGCCATGCAGCAAACTAAATGGGTGGTGCGGGTTTCAGGAACAGCCCAGGATTCGGTGACCCCTGGCAAATCATAATTCGACCCCCAGGTTGAGAACCACTGATTTAGTGGGATGAGTGAGTGAAGGGAGAAGAACTCCTGCCCGCTGTCACAGGGGCGTTGAAAGGGAAAAATACAGGTGTAACGTATTATGTTCTAAAAGGTGAACTTAGCCTTTAAGAACGAGGGCAGGGGGCTGCATTTGAGTGTGAAGTAGTGGAAGATGGGTGCAGGGTTGAGAAATAGTGAAAGAGGGTGCAGGGGTTGCACAGAGTAATAGAAAACAGGTTCAGGGATGAGAAGTGATTGAGTAGAGGATGGTGGCATTGGGGAGGTTACTTTTGGAGAGAGAATTCTGATGGTAAGCTGTAGACAAGAAGTGCAGAGGAGAAAGATGGATGGGGTTCAGAGGAGAGGTAAAGGTTCAGAGGAGAATAGTGGGCAGGTGGTGCAAAAAGTGTCATGTGAATGTTTAGGAGTCTGACAATCAGTGTTGTTCATCTTAAGTTAAAAAAGTAATTAGTTACAAATTACTTCTTCCAAAAAGTAATGGAGTTAGTTACTCAGTTACTACATTGAAAAAGTAATTAGTTACTCAGCAAAGTAACTATATTGGTTATATTATATATATGCAGGGGCGGGGCTGTAGAAGGATGAGAGAGAGATTATATATATATATATATATATATATATATATATATATATATATATATATATATATATATATATATATATATTGTGTGAGGGGGTTAGCTCGGCAGTGGGTGTGTGTGACCCCCGGGATGGGCTCCCCACACAAAAACAGGCCCAGCAAACGGAGGTTGTGGTTTTCAAAATCAAAAAAGGTGCGGTTTATTTTCTATTTACAGTGACAAAACACAGCAAAGCAAAAGAAACATAAATAAAATAAATCCTGGTCAACTTGACCTCTGAGTAAACATACAGGTTTCCTAACTAACAACTGGGATCAGCCTAGTGCTGTCCTAGTCCCTAAGTCCCTGGTTTTAAATGTCCAAGCAAATAGCCACACAGGCTTTGTCTCACCGCACAGGGGTTCACTCTCCCTAGACAGTCCACACAGGTCTGGTTCCAGGCATGAGCAAACACCTAATGAATCTGGGAGTTCTTATAGAGGCCTAAATGAGCTGACAAGCTTCAGCTGGTCTCATCAACTCCCTGTCTGCACGACGCCCCACACTCTCCCTAGAGGTATGAGTCATCCATGAGCCCACTAGCCTCAGCTGGGCTTATACAACTCTCCACCTAGTTGTATAAGTCGGCGTAAAGCCTGAATCTGGGCGAAATATATCTACCCCCCTGGATGCAACCAGGTGACTTTACCTTCCTGCTGTCACAATATATATATATATATATATATATATATATATATATACATACACACACACACACACACACACACACACCGTATTTATCGGCGTATAACACCCACCCCAAGTTTAGGAGGGAATTTTAGGGGAAAAAAACTTTTAGGAGGGAAGTTTAAGGAAAAATAACTTACATTTAAATGCAGCCTTATCAGTGTCCATTGCAGCCTTGTCACAGTGTCCATTGCAGCCTTGTCACAGTGTCCATTGCAGCCTTGTCACAGTGCAGCCTTGCCCCATTGTCCATTGCAGCCTTGCCACAGAGTCCATTTCAGCCTTGTCACAGTGCTGCCTTACCCCCAGTGTCGCCTTGCCCCCAGTGTCGCCTTGCCCCCAGTGTTTATTGCAGCCTTGCCATAATTAAAAATTCGCACCGAGACTGTGCGGAGCGGGGCGGACGCCGCCGAGAACGCAGGGACTGGGCGGAGCCGCCGCTGAGATACACATAGCCGAGTGTACTCGGCTATACTCGGCTTTTCTCGGCTCCGCTCACAGTCACGCCGAGTCTCGCCCTATGATGGACATAACTGTCACGTACCTGACGGTGACGAGCCCGGATCTGCAGAGGGAGGCCTCTCTTACGGCTTCCACCGGCGGCCCCTGGTACTGAAGACAGGAGGCACGGAGGTAGAAGGGGTACGAGTGCCTGGCAGGATGGATCAAGGTAGAGTAGAGTCTGAAGACTGGGACGGATCCAGGCACCCAGGAAGTATGGCAGGCTGAACCGGAACCAGGAACACAGCAACTGGACTGGAACTGATGAGACTGACTGGACTGGAACCAGGATACAGCAACTGGACTGGAACTGAAGAGGCAGACTGGACTGGAACCAGGAACAAGCAACTGGACTGGAACTGATGAGGCTGACTGGACTGGAACCAGGACACAGCAACTGGAGAGATTGGTCGGACAAGCCGGGTCGGTAGAATTGGCTGGCGGCAAGGTACTGGAGGATCAGGCAGAAGATTGGTCAAACAAAGCCGGGGGTCAGAGGCAGGCAGGAAACTGGAAGGGTCAAGGTAAGCCAGGTCGGATGCAGGTAAATTCACGAATCAGGTCTCTTTGGGTACTACACGCTGTAGAGCAGACAGCAGGGACTGTCTGTCACAGGCATGTTTAAATAGCTCTTCTGGCGCGCTTTGTGGAGCGTGCGCGCGCGCGCACGTGCTCGCCATCGCGCGAGCGCGTGGACGTGCCCGAGATTCGGAATCAGGAAGTCCAGGAATCCTGTAGCTGACAGGATTTCTATGACATTGCCCCCCCCCCAAGGGGCAGCCTCCGGATGCCCAGCCGGGTGAACCTTCCAGGGTGAGTCCTTTTGAAAGCCTGTACCAAACTCCTGGCATGGATATTCTCCTCGGGTTCCCATGAGTTTTCCTCGGGTCCGTAGCCCTTCCATTTAATTAGGAATTGGTTCTGGTTATTTCTTCTCCTGAAGTCCATGATAGCTTCTACTTCGAATTCCTGCTCACCGTCAATAATGATCGGATCAGGGTGATCCGGCTTCCGATCTGGAAACGGATTGGAGACTGTGGGTTTTAGGAGAGAGACATGAAAAACTGGATGGATTCTAAGAGAGTCAGGAAGTTCCAATTCATAAGCTACTTCATTAATTTTCCTCTTAACAGGGAATGGACCTAAAAATTTGGGGCCCAGTTGTTTAGAAGGGCATGCCATTCTTAGGTTTGTGGTAGATAGCCATACTTGGTCGCCGGGTACCAACACTAATTCACCCCGTCTCTTCTTGTCATAGATTGTCTTGTTGCGTTCTTGAGTCTTGGTCATGGTCTCTTGTAGAAGCTGGTTATTGACCGACAAAAAATTTAACTTTTCCTGGACTGCAGGTACAGGACACTCAGGAAGGGAATTAGCCAGAAAAGTAGGATGAAAACCATAGTTTGCAAAGAAAGGAGTCTGGCAGGTAGGGGAGTGAATGGAATTGTTATACGCAAACTCGGCCAACGGAAGTAGGGAAACCCAGTTGTCCTGAGCAAAAGAGGAGAAGCATCGCAGGTATTGCTCGAGCGTCTGATTCGTTCTCTCCGTCTGTCCGTTGGTCTGTGGATGGTAAGCAGAGGAAAACGATAATTCGATTTTCAAGGTTTTGCAAAGGGATCTCCAGAATCGAGAGGTAAATTGAACTCCGCGATCGGAAACAATATTGGCTGGTACCCCGTGGAGTCTGACTATTTCTCTGATGAATACCTGTGCGGTTTCAGGAGCGGAGGGAGTCCCTTTCATAGGGATGAAGTGTGCCATCTTGGACAGACGGTCCACTATAACGAAGATGGTGGAATGGTTCTCAGCCGGAGGTAACTCGACAATGAAGTCGATGGACAACATTCTCCAGGGCCTATCTGGAACGGGTAAGGGTTTTAGTAGTCCCCAGGCCTTGGATCTGGAACCCTTGCTTCGGGTGCAAGTTGTACAAGCATCTACAAACCTCCTACAGTCTTCACGTACTCGAGGCCACCAGAAGGTGCGCTGTACCAGGTCAGTGGTCTTGGCAACGCCAAAATGCCCGGCCAGGGCGTGGTCGTGGCAGAGTTCTAATGCGGTTACTCTTAGTTCCTCAGGTACGTAGATTCTGTCTTGGTACCACAATAGTCCATCCTTAACCTGCAATTCCGGCTCGGAGAACTGTCTCTGCCCGGTGGAAGCTCGTTTGATTTGAGTGAACAGGTTCTCCTGTAGAAGAAGGAAATTTCCGGGGGCAAGGATGGTATCAGGCGGAGAAGTCTCCTTGGACTTATGGAACATCCGAGACAGGGCGTCAGGCTTAATATTCTTGGCCCCAGGACGATAAGTAACATGAAAAGAGAACCGGGAGAAGAAGAGTGCCCACCTGGCTTGCCGTGGATTCAATCTTCTCGCGGCTTTCAGGTACTCCAGGTTCTTGTGGTCAGTGAATATCAGAATTGGATGAGCCGCGCCCTCCAGCAGGTACCGCCATTCCTCTAGTGCAGACTTGATCGCTAGTAGCTCCCGATCCCCCACGTCGTAGTTCCTCTCCGCTGCAGAAAGCTTGCGGGAAAAGAAGGCTACTGGGTGGAGCAAGGCTTTGACTCCCTGTCTTTGGGACAGTATTGCTCCTACCGCTATTTCGGAGGCGTCTACCTCAAGTACGAATGGTAGTGAGGAGTCTGGGTGTTTCAAGATAGAGGCTGAGGTAAATAGGGCCTTCAGGCGTTCAAAAGCTTCTTGGGCTTCAGGAGACCAGTGAAAACGTGTTCCTTGCTTGGTGAGTTGAGTAATGGGTGCGATAATAGCTGAAAACCCCCTGATGAACTTGCGGTAGAAGTTGGCGAATCCAACGAAACGTTGGATTCCCTTCTTGTCCACCGGTTCTGGCCAGTCCAGGATTGCGGTAATCTTTTGAGGATCCATCTTGATGCCCTCGCTGGAAATGATTAACCCCAGAAATGATATACTCTCTTGCTCGAACTCGCATTTTTCGGCCTTCGCATACAGGCCATGCTGGCGGAGCCGACCCAACACATCTTTGACATGTCTGCGATGAGAATCAAGGGAGGAAGAAAAAATTAAGATATCATCAAGATAAACAATAACAAAGAGGTCTAGGAAGTCCCGTAGAACATCGTTGATAAAATACTGGAAAGTGGCAGGGGCGTTACACAACCCGAATGGCATTACCAAGTACTCAAAATGTCCATACCGGGTACGGAAGGCGGTCTTCCATTCATCCCCTTCTTTGATACGGATCAAGTTGTAGGCTCTGCGGAGGTCAAGTTTGGTAAAGATGGTGGCAGTTCCTAGTCTCTGAAATAGCTCTGGTACCAGGGGGAGAGGGTAGCGATTTTTTACTGTAATTTTATTCAATTCCCGGTAATCCACACAAGGTCGAAGGGTGTGGTCCTTTTTCTCTACAAAAAAGATGCCTGCGCCTGCTGGGGATGTGGAAGGGCGGATGAACCCCTTTTGCAAGTTCTCATCAACATAATTTTTTAAAGCCCCTTGTTCCACCTCCGTTAAAGGGAAGACTCTACCGAACGGAATCTTTGCTCCAGGAAGTAGGTTGATGGGGCAATCGTAGGCCCGATGGGGCGGTAGAGTCTCTGCCTTTTGTTTACTAAATACGTCAAGAAAGTCGTGGTAAACTTCTGGGATGGATTGACGGGTGCCATCTTCTGTGTCAATGCATAGTAACGAGGCCGGCCCAGGAGGTTTATATGAGCCACAGGACTGCTGGCAATAGGAAGAAGGAAAGGCAACTATTCCCGTAGTCCAGTTGATAGTGGGATTGTGGGCTTGTAACCAAGGCATACCAAGGATCAAGGGAAACAACGGAGAAGAGATGATGTCCAGACATAAGCATTCTTGGTGGGTTCCAGAGGTGGTAAAGATGGTAGCGGGTATAGGAGTGGTCTCCTGGGTCACAGGTCCGGACTTAATGACGGAACCATCAGCCAGATGGACACGAAGTCTGTGGGTCTTGATACGAAGGGGAATTTGGTGTTTAATGGCAAAGGTTGAGTCCATAAAGCAGCTGCATGCTCCGGAATCAATAATGGCGGGTACTTGCAAAGTCCTTCCTGGGAGCTGTAATGAAACAGAGAGGGCAAGGTGAGATGTGGTTTTGGCTTGTAGGTTAGTCATGTTAGAAGAAACTGAAAGAAACTTACGAAGCTTCAGGGGACAGGTTCTAACGAAATGTCCGGGGTCCCCGCAGTACAGGCACAGATTATTTATTCGGCGGCGCTGGCGTTCCTCAGGAGCGAGGGATGGACGAAGGAGCCCGAGCTGCATTGGTTCAGGCGTGTCAGATGTGGGAGTTGGAGGTGTAGCAGGAGCCGAGTACAGGTGACTAGGAGCTCGAGGAAGCATCCAGGTTGGGCGGGAGAAGCCAGTGGTCCTCTCAGCCCTCCGTTCCCTCAGACGTCGGTCAATCTGGATGGTTAGATCAATCAACAGGTTGAGTGTCTGTGGTACACCGACTCTAGCTAGCTCGTCCTTCAAGGAAATCGGAAAGTCCTAAGCGAAACTGATGGCGGAGGGCGGCATCATTCCAATTGGTATCCGCACTCCACCGCCTGAATTCTGCCACATAGTCCTCCGCTGGTCTGCGTCCTTGTTGAAGGGAACGCAAGGCGGCTTCTGCGGTTACCGAGAGTTGGGGATCTTCGTATAGCTGGGCCATGGCATCGAAAAAAGCAGCGAGGTTGTTTAGCGATACATCCTTCTGTTCAAAGAGACGGTGGGCCCAGCTCTGAGGGTCTCCAGCGAGCAAAGAGACCACAAAGCCCACCTTGGTGGCCTCTAGAGAAAAGGTACGGGGCTGTAGGGCAAAATACAGTTCACACGAATTCCGGAAGGCCCTAAACTTGCTCCGATCCCCGGAAAATCTTTCGGGTGTAGGAACCGTAGGTTCAGGAGGAAGCATGACCACTGTGGGTGAGGAACTTGTTCCGGCTGTGGAAGCAGAGGCGTGGGGCCCCTCTTGGATGGCAGAAGGATTGGAGAGGGCCCGCACTTGTTCTTCCAAGCGGATGTATCCTTGTTGAAGACTCTTGACTGCTTCAGACAAACCTGCCAGGTGCCGACAGAGTTCCTCCATAGGTGAGGCTCCCTGCCCGGGCTCAGACATGGCTGTCTGCTACTGTCACGTACCTGACGGTGACGAGCCCGGATCTGCAGAGGGAGGCCTCTCTTATGGCTTCCACCGGCGGCCCCTGGTACTGAAGACAGGAGGTACGGAGGTAGAAGGGGTACGAGTGCCTGGCAGGATGGATCAAGGTAGAGTAGAGTCTGAAGACTGGGACGGATCCAGGCACCCAGGAAGTATGGCAGGCTGAACCGGAACCAGGAACACAGCAACTGGACTGGAACGGATGAGACTGACTGGACTGGAACCAGGAACAAGCAACTGGACTGGAACTGATGAGGCTGACTGGACTGGAACCAGGACACAGCAACTGGAGAGATTGGTCGGACAAGCCGGGTCGGTAGAATTGGCTGGCGGCAAGGTACTGGAGGATCAGGCAGAAGATTGGTCAAACAAAGCCGGGGGTCAGAGGCAGGCAGGAAACTGGAAGGGTCAAGGTAAGCCGGGTCGGATGCAGGTAAATTCACGAATCAGGTCTCTTTGGGTACTACACGCTGTAGAGCAGACAGCAGGGACGGTCTGTCACAGGCATGTTTAAATAGCTCTTCTGGCGCGCTTTGTGGAGCGTGCACGCGCCCCCGCTAAGCGCGTGCGCGCGCACGTGCTCGCCATCGCGCGCGCGCGTGGACGTGCCCGAGATTCGGAATCAGGAAGTCCAGGAATCCTGTAGCTGACAGGATTTCTATGACAATAACACAGGTCCAATGGCGGGACTGGGCGTGACTGTGAGCGGAGCCGAGAAAAGCCGAGTATAGCCGAATACACTCGGCTATGTGTATCTCGGCGGCGATCGCTCACAGTCAGCGGAGACCGCCCGGGATATGTGGGTATCGGCGTATAACACGCACCCACGATTTTCCCCTAATTTTAAGGGGAAAAACATGCGTGTTATACGCCGATAAATAAGGTATATGTAATTTTTTCAGTGTATAAAAATAATAGGAGGGATAACAATAAATAATATTGGTACTGTGCCCGTGCCTCACTGTGCCCATGCCTCACTGTGCCCGTGCCCATGCCTCACTGTGCCCAATGCCCATGCCTCACTGTGCCCAATGCCCGTGTCTCACTGTGCCCAATGCCCGTGTCTCACTGTGCCCGAGTACAGTACCTCAGATCGGCGGCGTCCCGACTCCCAGCGGCCATTCCATTATTCAAAAGCCGCGCCTCCTCCAGTCCTCCTCATCTGTGATAGGCGGAACACTCGATTTCCCAGCATTCAGTGTTCCGCCTATCACGGACATCCGCTCATCTCATAACACAGACGAGGATGAGAGGATGTCCGTGATAGGCGGAACACTGCCTGCTCTGAAATTGAGTGTTCCGCCTATCACAGACGACGAGAACTCGGGAGGTGCAGCTTTTGAACACTGCAATGGCCGCCGTCTGTCTGCACGACACGCTGATCAGGTAGGCAGACGGCGGCTTGCAGGAGAGGTAAAGGTTCAGAGGAGAATAGTGGCCAGGTGGTGCAAAAAGTGTCATTTAAATGTTTAGGAGTCTGACAATCAGTGTTGTTCATCTTACGTTAAAAAAGTAATTACCGTATATACTCGAGTATAAGCCGACCCACATATAAGCCGAGGCACCTAATTTTACCAAAAAAACTGGGAAAACGTATCGACTCGAGTATAAGCCTAGGGTGTCCATCTGCATGCCTCACTTTGTCCATGTGCATGCCTCACTGTGCCTCACTGTGCCCATGCCTCACTGTGCCTATGACTAGACTTACGTTTAACATGGGAGTATATGGAAGGGGTGCCCGGCTTTGAAAAATCCGTAGGTCCCCCAAACAGTAAACTTTGCACACTTGTGGAGGAGAACTGGGGCTACATGTGTGCCATGTTTCGGGTCCAGGGGACCTACTGCCGGCCGTTACCGGGTCCCCAAAGTTACCGGAGAAATGACCGTTTAACATGGGAGTCTATAGAAGGGGGTGCCTTGCTTTGAAAAATCGGTGCTCCCCGGCCGTAGGTTCCCCAGACAACAAACTTGGCAAACTTTTAGAGGAAGAGTGGGGCTACATGTGTGCCAAGATTGGGGTCCAGGGGACCTATGGCCGGCCGGTACCTCGTCCCCAAAATCTGGGAGATCAGGCGCAAAAAGGTGACTCGAGTATAAGCCGAGGGGGGCATTTTCAGCACAAAAAAAAATGTGCTGAAAAACTCGGCTTATACTCGAGTATATACAGTAGTTACAAATTACTTCTTCCAAAAAGTAATGGAGTTAGTTACTCAGTTACTACATTGAAAAAGTAATTAGTTACTCAGCAAAGTAACTATATTATATATACACATGGGGGCGGGGCGGTAGAAGGATGAGAAATTATATATATATATATATATATATATATATATATATATATATATATATATATATATATATATACACACACATACACACACACATATACACACATACACACACTATATATATATATATATTATATATATATATATATATATATATATATATATGTAATTTTTTCAGTGTATAAAAATAATAGGAGGGATAACAAATAATATTGGTACAGTGCCCGTGCCTCACTGTGCCCAATGCCTCACTGTGCCACTGCCCATGCCTCATTGTGCCACTGCCCGTGCCTCACTGTGCCACTGCCCGTGCCTCACTGTGCCACTGCCTCACTGTGCCCAATGCCTCACTGTGCCCGTGTACAGTACCTCAGATCGGCGGCGTCCCAACTCCCGGCGGCCATTCCATTATTCAAAAGCCGCGCCTCCTCCAGTCCTCCTCGTCTGTGATAGGCAGAACACTCAATTTCCCAGCATTCAGTGTTCCGCCTATCACGGACATCCGCTTATCTCATAACACAGACGAGGATGAGAGGATGTCCGTGATAGGCGGAACACTGCCTGCTCTGAAATTGAGTGTTCCGCCTATCACAGACGATGAGGACTCGGGAGGCACGGCTTTTGAACACTGCAATGGCCGCCGTCTGTCTGCATGACACGCTGATCAGGTAGGCAGACGGCGGCTTGCCGTTAGTTAATGTTGCATTACATCTACTCACAGCGACTGCGGCGAGTAGATGTAATTAGGGTAACGCCGCCCAAGTAATGGGAACGGCGGTTCCATGAGGGGAAGAGTAATCAGTTAGATTACTCGTTACCCCAAAAAGTGGCTACGTTACCTAACGCCGTTTATTTAAACGGCATTAGTTACAAAACTGCTGACAATGCATTTAAAAAGATTGACAAATTATTTAAAATATCAGTAGCCATTTCCCTCTAAGGGAAGTATTCTGAAAGTGGTGTCAATTTCATATGACTGCTAAATTTGTCCAGGATTTGCCAGCCCAAGAACTAATCATTTGATGCTACGCCTCCAAGAACCACAAAACTTAAATTGCAGGATCTGCAGTTGAAACAGTTGGTGTCAAAGTACATCATTCTGAAGTATGCTTGAAAAGAATGACGTTACATAGTTAGTCAGGTTGAAAAAAGACACAAGTCCATCTAGTTCAACCAATAAAGGAATAAATAAAAAATATCGTACAATCCCATCAGGGCCGTCTTTACCGCAGGGCAAACCGGGGCAGCTGCCCAGGGCCCTGTCACTGTTTGGGGCCCAAGGCAGAGTTGCCATTAAGCCCACGTGCTGCCCGCAAATCAGCTCTGAAAACCCCCACACACACAGTCTGTCACTGTCAGCGCGATGCGCGCACAGTGCAGCAGTGCCAGTGCTGCATTTTTTCAATGAAGGAGCTGGCCGCGGGTGGGTGGGGCCTTGAGCGCCACTGACGCTCTGGCCCCGCCCCTTTCTATCCGTGCACCTTACAGTCACTGCTGCCTGGTGACATCACGACGAGGAGAGCCCCAACATTCGGATTCCTCCTCCTCGCGCCTAAGCTCCGCCCCCGACTCCGCCCCCCGACTCTGGGTCTTCCTGCAGATGAAAGAAAGGTAGGAGAAATGCTCCCTGCACTGCCCTGAGTAGCTCATGGTCACTCTGCTCCCTCCCATACACAGTCATGCTGTTCAGTCCCCCCATACTGCCCTCCACTACCCCCCCATACTGCCCTCCACTACCCCCCCCCCCCCATTATACTGCCCTCCACTACCCCCCCCCCATTATACTGCCCTCCACTATCCCCCCCATTATACTGCCCTCCACTATCCCCCCCATTATACTGCCCTCCACTATCCCCCCCCCATTATACTGCCCTCCACTATCCCCCCCCCATTATACTGCCCTCCACTATCCCCCCCCCATTATACTGCCCTCCACTATCCCCCCCCCATTATACTGCCCTCCACTATCCCCCCCCATTATACTGCCCTCCACTATCCCCCCCCCATTATACTGCCCTCCACTATCCCCCCCCATTATACTGCCCTCCACTATCCCCCCCATTATACTGCCCTCCACTCCCCCCCCCCATTATACTGCCCTCCACTACCCCCCCCATTATACTGCCCTCCACTATCACCCCCCCCCCCATTATACTGCCCTCCACTAAAACCCCTGCATTATACTGCCCTCCACTAAAACCCCTGCATTATACTGCCCTCCACTAAAACCCCTGCATTATACTGCCCTCCACTAAAACCCCTGCATTATACTGCCCTCCACTAAAACCCCTGCATTATACTGCCCTCCACTAAAACCCCTGCATTATACTGCCCTCCACTACCCCCCTGCATTATACTGCCCTCCACTACCCCCCTGCATTATACTGCCCTCCACTACCCCCCTCCATTATACTGCCCTCCACTACCCCCCTCCATTATACTGCCCTCCACTACCCCCCTCCATTATACTGCCCTCCACTACCCCCCTCCATTATACTGCCCTCCACTACCCCCCTCCATTATACTGCCCTCCACTACCCCCCTCCATTATACTGCCCTCCACTACCCCCCTCCATTATACTGCCCTCCACTACCCCCCTCCATTATACTGCCCTCCACTACCCCCCTCCATTATACTGCCCTCCACTACCCCCCTCCATTATACTGCCCTCCACTACCCCCCTCCATTATACTGCCCTCCACTACCCCCCTCCATTATACTGCCCTCCACTACCCCCCTCCATTATACTGCCCTCCACTACCCCCCTCCATTATACTGCCCTCCACTACCCCCCTCCATTATACTGCCCTCCATTATACTGCCCTCCACTACCCCCCCCCATTATACTGCCCTCCACTCCCCCCCCCCCCCATTATACTGCCCTCCACTCCCCCCCCATTATACTGCCCTCCACTCCCCCCCCCCCCATTATACTGCCCTCCACTCCCCCCCCCCCATTATACTGCCCTCCACTCCCCCCCCCCCCCCATTATACTGCCCTCCACTCCCCCCCCCATTATACTGCCCTCCACTCCCCCCCATTATACTGCCCTCCACTATCACCCCCCCCCCCATTATACTGCCCTCCACTAAAACCCCTGCATTATACTGCCCTCCACTACCCCCCCCCCCCCATTATACTGCCCTCCACTACCCCCCCTATTATAATCCCCTCCACTATCACCCCCCCATTATACTGCCCTCCACTACCCCCCCCATTATACTGCCCTCCACTACCCCCCCCATTATACTGCCCTCCACTACCCCCCCATTATACTATTATACTTCCCTCCACTACCCCCCCATTATACTGCCCTCCACTACCCCCCTCCATTATACTGCCCTCCACTACCCCCCTCCATTATACTGCCCTCCACTACCCCCCTCCATTATACTGCCCTCCACTACCCCCCTCCATTATACTGCCCTCCACTACCCCCCTCCATTATACTGCCCTCCACTACCCCCCTCCATTATACTGCCCTCCACTACCCCCCTCCATTATACTGCCCTCCACTACCCCCCTCCATTATACTGCCCTCCACTACCCCCCTCCATTATACTGCCCTCCACTACCCCCCTCCATTATACTGCCCTCCACTACCCCCTCCATTATACTGCCCTCCACTACCCCCTCCATTATCCCCCCCCTCCATTATACTGCCCTCCACTACCCCCCCTCCATTATACTGCCCTCCACTACCCCCCCTCCATTATACTGCCCTCCACTACCCCCCCCCTCCATTATACTGCCCTCCACTACCCCCCCTCCATTATACTGCCCTCCACTACCCCCCCTCCATTATACTGCCCTCCACTACCCCCCCTCCATTATACTGCCCTCCACTACCCCCCCTCCCATTATACTGCCCTCCACTACCACCCCTCCCATTATACTGCTTTCATTTGAATGGGCTGCCATGCCTGCGTTTCCTGCACAAAGCACACCTATGCCCATCAAGCAATGAAATACAGCACTGTCTTATCTGCAGTTCCTGCACTGCCAAAACTTGCTGCATTTTTAGATGTTTAGGTCACGCTTTTAAAAACAGTGGATTTGTGTGTGCAGGAACTGCAGGTAAGTTGCATGGTGCAAAAGCAGAATGGATTTCAAGGCAACTGCATTTTTAAAATGCTGCATGCACCTTTTTTTCCGCAGGAAACAAAGGCATGGCAGCCTATTCGAATGAATGGGCTGCTGTGCCTGCGCAAATGAGGGCCGCCAAAACACATACATGTGAACCAGCCTGGCCCAATATAAGCTGGAGGGGGGGGGGCCCAAAAAAAAAATGTTTGCCCAGGGCCCGAACCATATTAAAGACGGCCCTGAATCCCATATACCCACAGTTGATCCAGAGGAAGGCGAAAAACCCCAGCAAAGCGTGATCCAATTTGCTACGGCAGGGGAAAAAAATCCTTCCTGACCCCCCGAGAGGCAATTGGATTTTCCCTGGATCAACTTTACCTATAAAATGTTAGTACCCAGTTATATTATGTACATTTAGGAAAGTATCCAGACCTTTCTTAAAGCAATCTACTGAGCTGCCCAGAACCACCTCTGCAGGGAGTCTATTCCACATTTTCACAGCTCTTACTGTGAAGAAACCTTTCCGTATTTGGAGATGAAATCTCTTTTCCTCTAGACGCAAAGAGTGCCCCCTTGTCCTCTGTGTTGACCGTGAAGTGAATAACTCAACACAAAGTTCACTATAGGGACCCCTTATATATTTGTACATGTTGATCATTTCCCCCTTAATCTCCTCTTCTCAAGAGAGAATAAATTCTGTTCCTCTAATCTGTAATGAAAAAACTGTATCATTAGCAGTAATCTGCATGGATTCATGAAGAATCGTTCTTGCCAAACCAATCTATTAACCTTCTATGAGGAGGTGAGCGGCCATCTAGATAAATGAAGGCCCGTAGACTTGATGTATCTGGATTTTGCAAAAGCATTTGACACAGTTCCCTATAAACGTTTACTGTACAAAGTAATGTCCGTTGACATGGACCATACCATAGGGTGAGTACATGGACTGGTTACAAGGGCGAGTTCAGAGGGCGGCGATAAATGGGGAATACTCGGAATGGTCAAGGGTGGTAAGGGGGTCCCACAGGGTTCTGTGCTGGGACCAATCCTATTTAATTTGTTCATAAATGACTTGGAGGATAGGATAAACAGCTCAATCTCTGTATTTGCGGATGATACTAAGCCAAGCAGGACAATAACTTCTCCGCAGGATGTGGAAACCTTGCAAGAAGATCTGAACAAATTATTGGGAAGGACAACTACATGGCAAATGAGGTTTAATGTAGAAAAATTTAAAATAAAGCATTTGGGTGGCAAAAATATGAATGCAATCTATACACTAGGGGGAGAACCTCTGGGGGAATCTAGGATGGAAAAAGGACCTGGGGGTTCTAGTAGATTATAGGCTCAGCAATGGCATGCAATGTCAAGATGCTACTAACAAAGCAAACAGAAAATTGGCATGCATTAAAAATAGGATTTTTATAACAGCTTACCTGTAAAATCCTTTTCTTGGAGTACATCACGGGACACAGAGCGACATAGTCATTACTAATGGGTTGTATAGATACCTTCAGGTGCTGGCACTGGCAACTTCCAAAACCGGAAGTACCCTCCCCTATATAAGCCCCTCCCATCCGGGAGCACCTCAGTTTTGTAGCAAAGCAATAAGTGTCCCTAAAGAGGGGTGGGAGCTCTGTGTCCCGTGATGTACTCCAAGAAAAGGATTTTACAGGTAAGCTGTTATAAAAATCCTATTTTCTCTTTCTCGTACATCACGGGACACAGAGCGACATAGTCATTACTAATGGGATGTCCTAAAGCAATGCCCAACGAGGGGGGGGGATACACCATACATAAGCTGAGCGCTATCAGACATGAGGATCTTTTGCGGCCTGCAACACACTGCGCCCAAAGGCGACATCCTCCTGACTTCTAACGTCCACCTGGTAGAACCCAGTAAACGTGTGTACTGAAGACCATGTTGCGGCCTTACAGATTTGAGCCAGGGAGGCCTGGTGATGCGCTGCCCATGAAGTTCCAACTGCTCTCGTGGAGTGCGCTCCAACTTTGAACGGAGGCGGTCTCCTTCTCAAGCCATAGGCTTGCATAATGACCTGTTGAATCCACTTGGCTAAAGTAGATTTTGACGCTGCCTGACCCTTTCTGGGGCCTTCCGGCAGAATAAACAAAGTATCCGTTCTGCGAATCTGAGCAGTGGCTTTTAGATAAGCTTTAACTGCTCTTACTACATCCAAAGAATGCAATAACTTTTCCTCTACCGAACTAGGTTTGGGGAAAAAAGAAGGAAGAACCACATCTTGGTTCAAATGAAAACCTTGATACCACCTTAGGAAGAAAGGCTGGATGAGGACGTAACACTACTCTGTCCTTATGGTTAACCAGATATGGCTCTTTACAGGACATAGCTGCTAATTCCGACACTCTTTTAGCCGAACAAATGGCTACTAGAAAAAACAATTTCCTGGTGAGAAGAACCAAGGAACTATGCTGTAATGGTTCAAATGGTTGTTTCTGTAGAACCGACAGAACCAGGTTTAGATCCCATGAACATATGGGAATATTAACCGGAGGACTAATACGCATCACTCCTTATCTAAAGGCTTTGACTAGTGAATGCAAAGCCAAGGGCCTTTGAAAAAATATTGACAAGGCCGAAAACTGACCTTTGATAGTACTCAAGGCAAGCTTCCTATCTACAGCCCACTGTAGGAAGTCCAGACTCCTACCTATTACGTACTTATGTGGATGCCATTTCTTGGCCTCACACCACGCGATGTACGCCTTCCAGATTCTATAGTAGATCTGCCTGGATACCGGCTTCCTGGCATTGATCATGGTAGATACCACAGGATTAAAGAGCCCTCTCTTTTTTAGAATGTGGGCTTCAATAGCCAGGCCGTCAAACCTAGGGCTGGTAAGGAAGGGTGGTATATCGGTCCTTGCGAAAGCAGGTCCGGACGACGTGGGAGAGTCCAAGGACTCCCCAATGACATTTTACAATCTCCGCGTACCACGCTCTTGGGGGCCACGCTGGAGCCACCAGAATCACTGGTTTCTTTTCTACCCTGATTCTGAGGAGTAATCGAGGTAACCATTGTGGCGGTGTGAATGCATATATCAGCTTGAACTGATCCCAAGGGAACACTAGGGCATCCGAGCCGCAAGCTAGGGGATCCCTTGTCCGAGAGACAAACCTGTCCACCTTTGCGTTGAATCTGGATGCTAGAAGATCTACATCCGATGTTCCCCACCGCTGACATATTGTCCAGAAAACCTCGGGGTGAAGGGACCATTCCTCTGGGCATAATTGCTGGCGACTTAGAAAGTCCGCCTTCCAATTCTCCACTCCTGGAATGAATACCGCAGATATGGCTGGGACATATCTTTCTGCCCATTTCAGGATGTAATTTACTTCCCTCTGGGCTGCACGACTCCTGGTGCCCCCCTGATGATTGATATATGCCACTGCTGTGGCATTGTCTGATTGAATTCTGACAGGGGACCCTTAGAGTTTGGATGTCCATGCTACTAGGGCATACCGGGCTGCTCGTATCTCTAAGAGATTGATGGGCAGGGCCTTTTCTGCATCCGACCATCTGCCCTGGAGACCATTGCTCCAGTACTGCTCCCCAGCCTATAAGGCTGGCATCTGTAGTGACCACCTTCCAAGAAGTTGGACTGAAGGATTTCCCTTTTTCCAGATTCTGGGGCACCAACCACCAACGGAGGATCTTGCGAACGGAAGGGGACAAGGACATTGTAAGTCTAGGGCCTGAACTTTTTTGTTCCAGGCTGACAGTATGGCTCCTTGCAAATTCCTTCAATGGAATTGACCGTAGGGTACTGCTTCGAATGATGCCACCATTTTTCCCAGCAGCCTCATGCACAGGCATATGGACGGCTGTCTTTTTTGTACCCACTAAGTGGATCAAATCTTTCAAAGACAACACCTTTCCTCGAGGCAAGAATATTTTTCTCTGGCCTGAATCCAACCTTAGCCCCAAGTATTCCAGACTTTTGACTGGTTTTTAAGGCTGACTTGTCTCGGTTGATAATCCAACCGTGAGATTCCAGATACTTAAATTGTCTTGTGAGCGACCACGTCTAGTTTTTTCACTGAGTGGTCTATCAGCAACAAGTCATCTAGATATGCCATTATCATTACACCTTGTGTTCTTAGATTGGCCAATAAAGGGCCAGAATTTTTGTAAACACTCGTGGTGCTGTGGCCAGACCGAAGGGTAAGGCTCTGAACTGAAAATGGCGCCCTTCTACTGCAAAGCGTAGAAATTTTTGGTGGATTGGAAAGATGGGAATGTGCAAATAAGCATCTTTGATGTCGATCGCGGCTAACCAATCCTCCCCTTGTAGGGCAGTGGCCACCGATCGGATCGACTCCATCGGAAAGTCCTGATATACAGGAATTTGTTTAGCCCTTTTAGAATTAATATGGGCCTCCCGTCCGCGTTTGCTTCGGGACTGTAAAGAGGTTTGAGTAAAACCCGAACCCTCATTCTTCCAGGGGAACCTCCATAATTACTCCTTGGAGCAATAGTTGTTCTAGTGCCAACAGGAGGGACTCTCTTCCGGGGATCCCTTGGCACGTTTGACCTCAAAAATGGGAAGGAGGAGAGTCTTTTAACTCCAAACTGTATCCCAAACATACTGCGGAGAGCACCTATCTGTTTTGATCGTGTCCCGCCAGGTCTCTTGCGAACAACTGGAGTCCTCCCCCCACCCGACTGAGTGGGGGGCAACCCTTCAATGAATTTAACTTTGGGGGAGGTTTTGTACCTCCCCTGACCCAGGGTTTCTCATTACCCTGCTATTGTCCCTGTTTTTTACCCCCGGGAATTGACCGAGGAGGCCGTCGGAACTGTTACACAGCCGATGCCCCTGGGACTGGAGAAGCAGGCCTCTTAAAGAGGGACCTCTAACTCTGTTTTTAACCGGCAAGAGCGTATTTTTACCGCTGGAAATTTTCTGGATATATTTGTCCAGGTTTTCCCTGAATAAGCGTTCACCATGAAATGGGACGCTAACCAGCCATTCTTTACAGGGAGCTTCAGCAGACCAGTTTTTGAGCCATAGAAGCCTACGCATATGTACTATAGACAGCGTAAGGCGGGAGGCCTGATGGACTGAATCCTTTATGGCGTCAACCGCAAAGCCTAAGGCTCTAGGTAGATCAGCTAGGGCAAGGCCTGCTGATCTGTCAAGTCCCTCAAGACCTGTTTCAACTGATCCTTCACTGCTTAGCAGACCTCACTGCTGGTTGTGTCACCAAGCTTGCTGTAGAAAGAAGCAGACTTTCATAAGGACTCCAATCTTTTATCTATTGGGTTCTTGAACATTTGGACATTATCCACTGGACATGTCAGTGATTTATACATACAAGAGATGGCTGCGTCCACTGTAGGGACCTTCCATTTTTTGATGAACTTATCCTCCATGGGATAGACCACCGGAAATCTCTTGGGGGAATAAATATTTTCTCAGGACGTTCCCAATCCTGGTAAATGAGCCCTTTCAGTAAAGGGTGAAGTGGAAAAGAACAGACAGTCTGGGGGCTTCTAGCGACCCCAACGAGGATACAGTAGTGGTTGATGGTTCCGCAAGGTGCATTTTAAATGCTGATCGGACCATGTTAGTCAGAGACTGAACCCATAATCTTTCAGCTTGAGATGCTGAGAAAAGGTTCCCCCACTGATGATTCCTCTATAACAGAATCAACCTCATCCTGATCCCCTTCAGGCAGGTCGATCCCTGTATGGGACTGTTGCTCTGCTAACAGGCACTCTGAAGGAGGAGACGGAGATCAGGCGTGCTTTCCCTGACAGGGAGGCAGCGATCAATGTTGACAATCTCTCTCTAATCCTCCCAGAGCTGAGGAAAAAACCTCCTCTGTTACATACACAGGAGCAGGTGAACTGAGGACAGCCACAGTACCAAGTACCCCTGCGGGGTCTCTACGGTCACTTACCTCTGAACTTCAGGGGAGACTGGTGCAGCAGAAGCATGCCCAAGATCCTCAGAGCCCGATGAGACCCCCTTCGCTTCCTGGAAGATTCAGTTCCGGAGCTTCTGGACGGCATATTCCTAAGCCTAAAGCTGAGGTATTCCAGCCGTAATACACCACTTTTACTGAGAATAGTCTAGCACAATTGCTGCTATATCACAGTTGGTGTCTACTAAAGTGCCTTTCTAGGGGATGCCTGCATCAACCGCCTCTGTGTGCCTTTATACTGTTGCTAGCTCTGTCTGTGCACTTCAATAGCCAGCTATAATGTGCTTTAAAACACGCTGGACGCCCGCACATGCGCAGTAGCGCCGCGGCGCACACCTGAGCGTCATCCACCCGCCCCTTTCCCAGATCGCCTCTATATATAGGGGCGCGGGCACGTGCGCCTTCGGCGCCTTTTTTTGAAAACAATAAGGAGCTAGATGGGAGCCAGGGTCCCTTTGCCGCAGGGCCCGGGGATGGATGAGCGCAGCAACAGGGCAGAGGAGACAGCTTCCCAGGAGAGAACATACCAACTGCCTGGATTTGATTCTGGAAGAAAAAAATCCACATTACAAGAAAAAGAACCATAGTGGCCTCTAGTGTCTAACACAGGTACCGCGGTCTTACATTTTTTTTTTTTTTTTTTTGCCTACTATTAAATTTTTTTACATTTTCTCAGTAGTAACAGGCATACACAGAATATTAGCGGGAATACCTTAGGTAACAGGCAGAAAGACAAAATAGGCTTGGGGGTCCCTCAATAGAACCAAGTTCCCGAGGGCCCCCACTTACCTTTTCCTCGCCGCAGGACTCTGTTTGGTCCACAGAAGCCCAAACTTCACCTATCACGGCAGGCATTGTAATCAAACCTTCAGGGACCGGGTTCCCAAGGATTCCACTCCCCTGGACCTGTATAGCACCCTGCACAGAAAACATCTTGGTCGTGGGTATGACCAGAGCTCTGGATCCCAGGGTCCAGCCCTCCTAAGAGAGGCATTACAGGCAAAACCTTGCTCTTCTCTTGCAAGGCCCGGGTACCGACCGTTTAGCTATGAAGCTTTTTTGGTCGGATACGGAATAGCTTACTGAGGCCCAAAAGAACCTGTACGCAAGCTCAGTGAAAAACACATGTTACTTCTTGGCCAACACCTTAGACACTGGCAAAAAACTGAGGTGCTCCCGGATGGGAGGGGCTTATATAGGGGAGGGTACTTCCGGTTTTGGAAGTTGCCAGTGCCAGCACCTGAAGGTATCTATATAACCCATTAGTAATGACTATGTCGCTCTGTGTCCCGTGATGTACGAGAAAGAAAAAGGGATTACCTCCAGGGATAAAGCAAAAATTCTCCCACTCTACAAGACTACGGTCCAGCCGCATTTGGAGTATGCTGTCCAGTTCTGGGCACCAGTCCTCAGGAAGGATGTACTGGAAATGGAGCGAGTACAAAGAAGGACAACAAAGCTAATAAAGGGTCTGGAGCATATTAGTTATGAAGAAAGGTTACGAGCACTGAACTTATTCTCTCTGGAGAGGAGACGCTTGAGAGGGGATATGATTTCAATTTACAAATACCGTACTGGTGACCCCACAATAGGGATAAAACATTTTCGTGGGAGAGAGTTTAATAAGACACGTGGCCACTCATTAAAATTAGAAGAAAAGAGGTTTAACCTTAAACTACGTAGAGGGTTCTTTACTGTAAGAGCGGCAAGGATGTGGAATTCCCTTCCACAGGCGGTGGTCTCAGCGGGGGGCATCCATAGTTTCAAAAAACTATTAGATAAGCACCTGAATGACCACAACATACAGGGATATACAAGGTAATACTGACATATAATCGCACACATCGGTTGGACTTGATGGACTTTTTTCAACCTCACCTACTATGAAACTATGATAATGATTCAAAGCGGACTAAAATCCACCAAGAAGGGGCTCAAAAAGAAGCAATGGAGGACTACAAACTGGCTTAGTCAAAGCTGATTCAAAACCAATTGAAAAGTTGTAGAGTGATTGGAAATATGCAGTTCATGGAGGACACCAATAAACAGCTGAAATTTTTTTTGCCTGAAGGTTTGACAAAAATGTAACCGGTTTAGAAGACTGGTGGGCAGTTCTGCAAAATACCCTTTTGCTAAAGGGGCAAGGGAAGGGGTTTATTCTACTTTGCTATAAATACTTAATTTATCTATCATTGGATTGCCTGTGACCTATTTTCTGTGTACTTTTGCAAAGTGGTAACCAACTAACAGTAAAGTTACACAGGTGCGAGTGGCTTGAGTCTATAACCAGGTATGTCAGTGGGGCTTCTGGGCAGTTTAACTCATAATGTGCTTGTATGCACTGCATACTAGCACATTATGATGGACTTACCTTAAAATTAAGCCCTCCAGCGGGGTGCTGTCAACGCTGTAGGAGCTTCCATCTTCACCCGGTCTTCCTTCCGTGTTCGTGGGCCTTCGGCCGATTGAATGGCCGAGCCACGATGATGTCACACTCACGCATGCGCACAGCAGTCATGCCCGCGGCACAGAGTTCTGAATGGTCGGCACAGTCCATTCAGAACCAAGTAAGCATGCGCCAGTGATGTCATTGGCTGCTGATAAATATCTCCTAAACAGTGCACGTTTAGATGACATTTTAGCTGGTTTCACACTGGGGCGGTGGCGGCGGTATAGCGCCGCTATTTTTAGCGGCGCTATACCGTCGGGATTGCAGAGGTATTCGGCCGCTAGCGGTGCGGTTTTAACCCCTGCCAGCGGCCGAAAAAGGGTTAATACCACCTGCAAACCGCGGCTACAGCCGCGGCTTGCGGGCGGTATTACCGCGGTATCCCATTTATTTCAATGGGAAGGAGCGGTGGAGGAGCGGTAAACACACCGCTCCTATCACCGCTCCAAAGATGCGGCTAGCAGGACTTTTTTTCACGTCCTGTTAGCGCACCGCTCCAGTGTGAAAGCCCTCGGGGCTTTCACATTGGAGAGAAAGGAGCCGCTGTTTAGGCTCGGTTTGCAGGCGCTATTTTTAGCAAAATAGCGCCTGCAAACCGCCCCAGTGTGAAAGGGGCCTTACTGTAGGCAAGAAAAAAATAAATAAAAAATCAACCACCTGACTTTACTACCATTTTAAAGGAGCTGTGGCAGAACAGAGGACCTATCAAACCAAGCAGCTCCTGCATGGGTAGCTATTTAAGTAATACACCTTGTTTATCCTTGAAAAAACAGGAATGAAAGTTAAAAGCAAAAAAGGTATGCCATCAGACTTCATCTTTAATCAGTTTAATGAAGCATGACTCTTCATTCGTTACCAACCACTACTGAACTCTAACTGGCACTACAGACTGTTCTCCCGATTGAGATCAGGGAACATTCTTCAGTCTATAGCCCTACCTTGGTGCCGGACGACCAAGCCTGCTCACTAGAAGAATCAATTGGCCAGGATGGATATTCCCAGGCAATTGCAGTTTTTCCCCACCAAGGAACACAAAACATACTGTATAAATTTTGATCCATGGGTACATTTGTAGATAAACATTTTTTGACTGGATTGTACATGGTTTGGCCATAGAGGGTCTGTAGACACCTTTATACTTTGTGATCTTAAAGTGTATATAGGGTTTTTTCGTTCGTTTTGGATAGAGTAGAGAAAAGTTACAGCCCTTGCCAGGTTTTTTTTTTTTTTTGCGGTCTGTGTATTGAGGAAATATTCCTCAACCGCCTGTCCTAAAGACACAACAGGAAGTCAGAAAAAAGTTCTCAAAATAGGGGTATTTTTTTTCCTCCTAAAGAGTTAACACTGGTGTCCCCATTGGTAGACATCTCTTTACCTCTTGTTCTGAGGAAAACCCTCACCTTCTCAACGACAATGGTGACAAGTACAAATACAGTCATGAATCCCCAGCAATAAAATGTTGGCAGAGCCTAACCCTTTCCCTTTCCCACTCTATCAAAAACAGAAAAAAAGGTTGGGTTTTACAAACAGATGCACCTTAAAAGGGGTTGTAAAGTTTCATTTTTTATTTTCTAAATAGGTTCCTTTAAGCTAGTGCAGTGTTGGTTCACTTACCTTTTCCTTTGATTTACCTTCTAAATGTTTTTTTTCTTTGTCTGAATTTCTCACTTCCTGTTTCTCCTCACTAAACTTCACACCATCATCCGAGTGGTGTGGAGTCAGCCAGAACAGCTTACTGAGGAGGAACAGGAAGTGAGAAATTCAGACAAAGAAAACAAAGAAAAAAAATATTTAGAAGGTAAATCAAAGGAAAAGGTAAGTGAACCAACAATGCACTAGCTTAAAGGAACCTATTTAGAAAATCAAAAACGAACCTTTACAACCCCTTTAAATGATTCAGTCTTCAAATTAAACACTTTGTACCATCTATCTTGACCAGATTGACCTTTTCCCCTCCCACTCTCTATAAGGCTGGATTCACACCTATGCAGTTTTAGTGCTTTTTGCATTTTGCAGATTTGCACTACAGTGCATTTAACATGGTTTCCTATGGAACGCGTTCTGTAGAGCAAATCTGCAAAAAGCACAAAAAATGCATAGGTGTGAATCCAGCCTAAAAAGGTTTGCATTACAGGTGCAACTTGCAGGGGACTAATCCCATGCATCTACCAGTTCTAACCTCACAGTATGACATACCCTTGAAACCCAACTATACGATTGAGGCCTGATTCACACCTATGCATTTTACATATTTGCACTACAGAACATGTTCCATAGGAAACCATGTTAAATGGACTGTAGTGCAAATCTGCAAAATTAAAAAAGCACTAAAAATGCATAGGTGTGAATCAGGCCTAAATGGGAACAGATTCTGGGTAAAGAATTCTCATTAGGGGAATGAATGCTTAATGGAGGGCTGCTCACAAAACTTGTACTATATATGACTGTAGTGGCTATGTGCTTTTCTGTTTGAATCTGGTGGGGAAACTGTGATTTATGGTTCTCTGGGGCCCACTGGGTGGCGCTGTCACTTTGGGCCCAGGGTTGAGCCATCGTTGCAGTGTCGTACCTCTTTTGGCCTCTCTCGGCGGGTGTATGGTGGGGCGGGGAACCTGCCGTGCCTGCTGGGAGAGGGTATAAAGGGAGCGGACATTTTTTGTGGCGGGGGTCGAGTCCCAGGCACCTTCAGCCTGAGGGCGGTGGTTCGTGTCGGGAGTCTAGGCGGCCTAGGCCTAGAGGACGTTCGGAGGTCGTGTTCCATCCCAGGCACCTTTAGCCTGGGGTGAGGTACTAGGATGGAGGTCTGGGACTGAGTGTCCCGGACTAAGGCTCCGCAAGGGATGGACTTCCTAGGGGACCCCGGGAGTGGGTACCCAAATCCAGTGGCGTAAGGGACCGGAGGGGGTACTTACCTGAAGACCTGGTGCAGCAAATTGCCAGTGACGGGTGAGCCTCCGGAGACCGCCCGGAGGGATGTCTTCCTCGATCGGGAGCAGGAATCTACTTCTAGGAAGGAAGTAGGGGAGTTCATTGTGCCTGGCATCCACACCCCTTGTCTGTTCTGTTCTTTGAGAAGAGTCCAACTGATTGTGTTCACTTTTTACATTGAGAAGAATAAAGGAGTGTTGGACTTTATTGGTGTGGGGCTCATTTACTGGCAGACACTGTTCAAGGAACCAGGAGGAGGCTCCAGATGCAGAACACCGACCCGAAGGTAGAGGATTGTCTCCCACTACACACACATCTGCAGTGGGAACATTGGCGTGGTGACCCCGCACTCTCTCCTCCAAGGTACCCCTAGACAAGAGCCAGAGACAGAGGAATTGATACATCGAGAGAGAGAGTGGAGGCCGCTACATGACCCTATGTACAGTTTATAAAATATATATTTGTTTTAAAATCCTACATCATTGCTACTATACCCTTGCCTTCTTACACCACTCCTAACTCAAACATATCAGATCGCTACTGAAGAGGCTTCAACCAACCAGGAAAACTCTAGCACATATTTTGGTAAGAAATGGAATCTATATTTTTTCTCGTTCTTTTACAAATTACAATTCCACTTGATCCATTCATATACTATACTTGCTAGGTCTTCCCTTATCTTCAGGGTTTAAAGAGGCCAGAAAGCTTCTCTTGCATGTACCGGTACTTGCTAGATGTTTGATCCTTCCTCATTGGAAGTAGGCACAACAACCAACCTATACGGTCACATTCAAGAAATCAAACTCATGGAAGCTCCAACAACAAGACTTAATAACACCTTCACTGCTAACAGGTGTGGGATCCTTGGGTTTACTTTGATACCTCTTTGGAAAATGTCTCCAGAGTTAAATATAATCTGCAAAAATCTATTTTGACTAGCCATCATGCCCTCTCACCCATTCCTCTTAGCCAGGGGTGTACAACCTTTTGACTTCCTGGCCACACTGGAGGAGAAATTGTCTTGGGCCACACATAAAATACACCAACAATAAGAATAGGCGATAAACAGAAAAAGTCAGGCAGATCACAAGTTAACGATCACGGATATAGATAATGTAGTAAGAGTAAGAAAACTTACATTTTTTTGTATTATAAAAGTAAAAGAGGGCAACATAAGAACGAGTGTGATATTTGACACTGGTTTTACAAACAACAGAAAGGATAGCAGATGAGCAGTTCCTCCTGCGGCTCTCAGTCGCCGGCCCCACTTACCATATTGGCAGGCCGTGGACTGGCCGCACCTATTCACAACTTTGCGCAGACAAAGTGCGTCCAGCAGTGATCACCACAGGTAATCACTGGTTGTGCAGTGAGCTGTAAATAGGTGCTACAGCCGGCGACCTGTCTCTATATTGAACGGGGTCAGTGGCCGCGCCTACCTGCTAAGAACCACAGGAGGAACTGATACTATAATTCGCACCGGCCCAAATCACCTATGTATATACTGTGTGGGGAGATAGAGAAGAGGTTGTGGGCAGGAGGCACAATTGAATTCTAGGGGGTTTGCATCCAACCCCAGCACCACCCTAGATCCAGCCATGCAGCATTTACTCACCTGGGACCCCTGCATTCCCTGCTGCCAGTGCCATTGCAAACATGGCAGCCCTGGCATCTCTCCAGACCTGCATTTGCCTGACTGGTCAATGCAGGCTGTTGCAGCTGCTATGCTTGCATGGCATTCCCGCGTCCCTACAGACGTGAATTTGCCAGGTTTGTCTGTGTCGGTTGCCACAGCTTCTGCACTTGCACGGCATCCCTCGAGAAGTTCCCAGGCCGCTGCTCTCTGCTCTTCCCTTTTTTAGTCTCCCTCTCTACCTTCCTACTTACTTCTTGAGATGTTGCTGCCCCTTACTTTACACTTAAAATACTTCCAAGTTGATCTCACCTGTTGGTAACTACTTATGCAATAACTTGTGATGATTTCCCAATGACCACCCACCTATTAATGATTAGGTCCCCCTTTGGCCTCAAAAACAAAACCAGACCTATCAAGGAATAGACTCAACTCGACCTCTGAAGGCATGCTGTGGTATCTGACACCAATCCATCAGTAGCAGATCCTTTAACCTCCCTGGCGGTAATCCCAAGTCTGGCTCGGGGTGATTTTTTTATGCTAAAAGCGGTAACCCCGAGCCAGACTCGGGCTGCATCGCAGTATCCAGGGGAAGTAACTTACCTTGTTCCCTGGATCCTGCGATGTCCTCCCGAAGTGTCTGCGAGCCGTGTCTCGCTCGATCCTCACTGCCGAGTGCCGAGCTCCGTTCCCTGCGACGTTGCGGTGCACGGGGGTGGAGTTCGGCGCCAAATTCAAAAAAGTAAACACATTGTATACATACAGTATACTGTAATCTTACAGATTACAGTACTGTATGTAATAATAACACATCCCCTTTGTCCCTAGTGGTCTGTCCAGTGTCCTGCATGCACTTTTATATAATAAAAACTGTTCTTTCTGCCTGGAAACTGGAGATTGTCCATAGCAACCAAAAAGTGTCCCTTTATGTCAAAAGTGATTTTAGACCAGCTAAAAAACAGCGACAATAAATTACAATCACTCGCAGAATTGAGCGATAGAGATTTGTGGAGAAATTCATTATCAAACAAAAAATCTAATGACAGCGACAATTCTGCAACTGAGCAAATTTCAGTGTTTTTGATTTGATTACATTATTGAATAATTTTTATTATAATTACATTACTATTTGTTATAATTAGAGTTATTTAATATATTATAATTTATGATTTTGTGTTTCAAACTTTATCATACCCGGGATGTCTACTAGACTCTTGTTTGGTCAGGTTTAAGTAAGTAATTACTAAGAATTGCAGGCCTACAATACATAACACCAAATTTTCATGCAAAATAATTGTACCGCTTTTGGTACATAATTCCAGAAAGAATCATACCGCCAGGGAGGTTAAGTCCTGTAAGTTGTGAGGTGGGTCCTTCATGTTTTTATAGCATATCCCACAGATACTCAATGGACTTAGATATAGAGAATTTGGAGGCCAAGTCAGCACCTTGTTGTGTTCCTTAACCGCTTGACGACTGCCTCACGCACATTTACGTTGGCAGAATGGCACGGGCAGGCAAAGCAACGTATATATACACACACGTTGCTTTGAACCTGCCCCCAGGCGGGCACGCGCACACCCGCCGCGGTCACCGTGACAATGCCTGCGGGACCCGTGGACTCAATGTCTGTCGGTGTCCCACGATCGGGTCACGGAACGGCAGAACTGGGGGATGCCTTTATAAACAAGGCATCTCCCTGTTCTGCCTAGTGACACAGCACTCAGTGACGTGTCACAGTAAGCTACGCCCCCCAACAGTTATAATCACTCCCTAGGACACACTTAACCCCTTCCCCGCGCCCTACTGGTTAACCCCTTCACTGCCAGTCACATTTATACAGTAATCAGTGCATTTTTATAGCACTGATCGCTGTATAAATGTGAATGGTCCCAAAATAGTATCAAAAGTGTCCGCCATAATGTCGCAGTCACAATAAAAATTGAAGATTGCCGACATAACAACAAGTACAAAAAAAATAAAACAATAAAAAATGCCATAAAACTACCCCCTATTTTGTAGATTTTGTTTAACCAAAAATATGTAGAAGAATACGTATCGGCCTAAAATGAGAAAAAAATTGGCTTTTTAAAAAAAAAAAAAAAAAAAAAATGGGGATATTTATTATAGCAAAAAAGTATTGCTTTTTTTTCCAAAATTGTCGCTCTATTTTTGTTTATAGCGCAAAAAATAAAAACCACAGGAGGTTATCAAATACCCCCAAAAGAAAGCTCTATTTGTGGGAAAAAAAGGATGTCAAATTTGTTTGGGAACCACGTCGCACGACCGCACAATTGTCAGTTAAAACGATGCAGTGCCGAATCGCAAAAAGTGGCCTGGTCATTTGGTAGCCAAATGGTCCGGGATTGAATTGGTTAAACCATTCTTGAACAATTTTTGTAGTGTGGAAAGGTGCATTATCCCGCTGAAAGAGGGCATTGCCATCAGGGAATACCATTTCCATTAAGGGCTGTACCTGGTCAGCAACAATATTTGGTTAGGCTGTACATTTCAAATAACTGCCACATGAATGGCAGAACCCAAGGTTTCCCACCACAACATTGCCCAAAGCATCACACTGCCACTGTTGGCTTGCCTTCTTCTCATACTGCATCCTGGTGCCATCTTTTCTCTGGGTAAGTTGCGCACACACACACCCCACGATCCACATTACGTAAAAGAAAATGTGATTCATGAGACCAGGCCAGCTTCTTCCATTGCTCCATAGTCCAGTTCTGACACTCACATGCCCATTGTAGGTGCTTTTGGCAGTGGTCACAGGTCAGCATGGGCACCCTGACTGGTCTGCAGCTAGGCAATCCCATGCACAACAAACTGCGATGCCCATTTTTTCTGCTTTCAACACATCAACTTGATGTACAAAATATTTAATTGCTGCCTAATGAATCCCACTGACATTCAGATGCCATTGTAGTAAGATAATCAATATTATATACACTTTACCTGTGTGTGTAGAGAGATAATATATATATATATACACACACACACACACACACACACACACACACACCGTGCCTTAGAAAAGTATTCATGGCCCTTTTCCACATTTTGTCATGTTACAACCAAAAAAGTAAATGTATTCTATGTGATAGACCAACACAAAGTGGCACATAATTGTGAAGTGAAAGTGGTTGTAAACCCTATTTTTGTACTTCTACCTATAGGTAAGCCTAGAATAAGGCTTACCTATAGGTAGTGGAAATATCTCCTAAACCTGCGCCGTTTAGGAGATATTTCACTTGTAATCTGGCGGAAATTCAAACGGCACATGCGCTGGGAAGAAACAAACTCCGTGCCGTTTCTTCCCTAGGGTGTGCCGTTACCGCGCGCATGCGCGGAGTGACGTCATTGCAGCTCCGGCCAATCACAACACCGGAGCCGCAATACCCGGAACTAACCTCCGGGAGAGATGTCTGCGGCTGGAGGGGGAGACGAGGACGGCTTTGATCTAAGGTAAGTAATTGATAATGAGCTAGTATGCTAGTCATACTAGCTCATTATGCCTTTGCCTTGCAGGTTTTTTTTTGTTTTGTTTTTTAAATAGGGTTTACTTCCTCTTGAAAGGAAAATGGTTTTCAAGATTTTCTCCAAATAAATATCTGAAAAGTGTGGCGTGCATTTGTATTCAGCCCCACCTTTCGCTGCAATTACAGCTGCAAGTCTTTTTGGGTACTATCAACTTTTCACATCTAGAGAGGGAGATTTTTTCCCATTCTTCTTTGAAAAATAGCTCAAGCTCTGTCAGATTGGATGGAGAGCGTCTGTGAACAGCACTTTTCTAGTCTTGCCACAGATTCTCATTTGGATTTAGGCCTAGACTTTGACTGGGCCATTCTAACACATGACATGAATATGCTTTGATCGAAACAATTCAATTGTAGCTCTGGCTGTATGTTTAAAAAATAAAATGTAATGTAAAAAATAAATAAAAACTTTGTAAAAGCAATAAAACATAAAAATTATAAAAACTACAGACAAATGTTTTAATACATTTTATTTTTGATCACATAGTTTTTATACATTTTTCATTATTCAACAACAAAGAAAGACTCACAAACACACAATACAACTCCCACAAGTTCCCCACCCAAATACAACCCCTAAAATGAAAAAACAAAAACAAAAACAAACACATTCCATATTTTCGCTCACCAGCTTACATTTCAATCTTAGCTCAAAGCCCTCCTTCACAATAGTACTCCTTAATAATACATTATTAGGAGGGGTTTGGGTTCCTGGAGAACTGGGCCGACTTCTCAGTCGGTCACCAGCTCTATAGAAGGGACGAACTGCACCTAAATATGAGGAGGGTGCAGATCTGCTGGGAGTGAAGAAAAAGCTAGAGGGGCTTTTAAACTAGGCAACGGGGGGCGGGAGGGTCCAGAGGCAGAGATAGTCAGCGTGGAACATATTCCAGAGGGTAGTATTGGGGACATTAGTGGTAGGTTGACTAAAGTACATACCTCGGAACACCCAATAAGAAGACAGTATGCGACCGGTCTAAACTACGTGGCATGTTCACCAATGCCAGGAGCCTGGCGGACAAGGGAGAACTAGAGATACTGTTGTACAAGGAGGATTTCAATTTTGTGGGAATTTCAGAGACCTGGTCCAACAGCTCTCATGATTGGCTGGCAACCATTCAAGGGAGCTAGGGAGGAGATGGAATCCTTATGGGTAGAGCTCCAAAGGGATGAAACTAAAGAGAAAGTAATACTGGGAGTATGCTATAGGCCCCCAACCTGAGGGAGGAGGGGGAGATGGACCTCCTATCAAAATTTGGATTAGCAGTAGGGATGTGAAGTGTCATCATATTGGGGGATTTTAATTATCCAGACATAGACTGGGCGGAAGGAACCGAGCATTTGTCTAAGGCTCGCCAGTTCCTAAATGTCGTGTAAGACAATTTCATGGATCAGATGCTAGACGCACCAACAAGAAACAAATCGTTACTAGACCTACTAATTACCAACAATAAAGACGTGATCACGGATGTGGAAATATGGGCAATTTAGGAAACAGCGATCACAGATCAATAAGCTTTAATATAAATCACACAAATAGGAAACATATGGGGAATACAAAGACACTGAATTTCAAAAGAGCTACCTTCCCTAAACTACAAACCTTGCTAGAAGATATTAAATGGGATAAAATCTTAGGAACAAAGAACACAGAAGAGAGATAGGTTTGCTTCAAGAGCATATTAAATAAGGGCATTTGCCAGTGCATCCCATTGGCAAATACATTTAAAAGAGCAAATAAAAGTCCTGGGTGGCTTAACTCCAATGTAAAAATGCATATAAAAGCAAAAGGAGAAGGCCTTCAAAAAATACTGAGGGATCATCATCAGCATTCAAACTTAACAAAGAATGCAACAAGAAATGTAAGGGTGCAATTAGGGCGGCTAAGATAGAACACGAAATACACATAGCGGAGGAGAGCAAAAAATCCCAAGAAATTCTTTAAAGTATATAAACAATAAAAGAGAGAGAACAGACAATATTGGCCCCATAAAGAATGAGGAAGGGAATCTGGTTACAAAGGATGGTGAGATGGTCGAAGGTATTGAATTTATTCTTCTCCTCAGTCTTCACGAAGGAATCGGGGGGCTATATATATATTATATATACACACACATACAATTGCCCCCCTCAAAAAATGTAATTCTATCTCATTATTGATTTTCCCCAGTGTCGTTAATATACTCAGCTGACTTCTCAGATAAATTAGAGACAAGCCACCAATGCCAGATTTTCTCAATTCTTTTAGGGATCCTCCTATGTTTGTATGTCAATTCCTCTAGTCTTAAAATTAAGGTTAAAACGCTTGAATCCATTGATCTATCGTTGGCGGCATTTTGATATCCATTTTTGGAGTATAAGTTTACGAGTCATATACATAGTTTTCAACCACATCACATGTATTTCAACTGGGAGGGTATCTTCTGGTATAATTTCTAACAATGCTATTTTGGGGTCAAAATTAACCTGTGTAGAGCTGAAGGTATTTAAGGTATCAAATACACACTCCCAGTAGCGATGTAGTTTGGGACATCGCCACAGCATATGCATAAGTGTACCTGTATTAGTAGTGCACCTTGGACAATTTGATGTACCTGCTTTACCCCAGGAGTATAACTTTACAGGAGTATAATGGGCACTATGAATGACAAATAGCTGGTCTGTTGTCCACGGAAAATTTTAAAGCCTACCATCCAACATTTGTCCGATGGAGCGTACAAAATGGTCAGATGTTCCGGCAACAGGCTGTCAACACACAATTCTCGTCGGAAAATCCGATCATGTGTACGAGGCATAAGTCTACGCCATCACCCAAAACTGCCCTCTTGTGGTTTATTTGCAGCTGTCGTTTGTAGAGAGGAGTATATACTCCCTATGAGTGCTTGTTTAGAGTGTTTTACAAGTACTGGCAAGTCTAAAATTGGTGAAGGATTATATTTTTAATTGCAAAATCTTTGCTTGACTCTGCAGAGCATGCCGTAGCGAAGTATTAAAAAAAAATAAAAAAATATTAGGCAAAAGGTATCTCTCTGCCAACTAATCACATGGATGCAAAACCGCATTATCGAAAAGTTGACAAATAAGCTGAACTTTAGTGGCACACACATGGACTACTCAACAGGGTTGCCAACCTCCCGCAGCATTTTTACTGACAATACATGGCAACTGTACTGACATAGCACATTTTTTACTGCCAACCTGAAAAATCACAGAACTATTAAAACTAACACAGTGAATATTTGAACAGTATAAACATGATATGGAAACACTGACAATACCTATAAACAAAGTAATTTGCATGAGTACACTTAAAGAGTCAACACAGAATGAAATTATTAGCCCCAGATATTTACTGACAGTAAAAAATAAAAAGCCCGGATTTTTACAAACTGTCAGTAAATTTACTGGTGGTAGGCAACCCTGCTACTCAGTATGTATTGCAGCTGATTTTCCTTGTTAATTGTTTGCAATCAATTAGGACAATTAAGTGGGGTGGAGCCTGTGATCTGTAGAGCTACTATTTTATTTAAAGTTTTGTATCTAAATGTGGTTATGACTAAGGCCTGATAAAAATTAAGATTTTAGAGTGGTTGTAAACCCACAAAAAAAACAAAAAGGCATAACGAGCTAGTATGCATAGCATGAAATACCCACCTTAGATCGAAGCCCCCGCAGCGGTCCTGGCACACTGCTTTGCCCAGCAACATGTCTCCCGGAGTTATTTCCGGGTACCGCGGGCTCCGGCGCTGCGAGCTGCTGGAGCCACGATAACGTCACTCCTGCGCATGTGCACTGCAATTTGTGAACCGATCTGGGGGTGTCTTTAGCATTGTATTGACACCCGCAGCAGGCTCGCAGAGGACCGTGTGAACTGCCTGCGGGCGAGATACGATTAGGGTTTAGGGTTGCCACCTCATCCCTTTAAAACCAAACACATATGAATAACACAGGTTCTGTGGCTGATTAAGTTGGTAATTAAACTCATTTGGTGCCTTATCTGCTTTAAATTATCCTCAGAACCTGTGTAATTTATATGTGTTTGGGTTTTTAAAAAGGGATGAGGCGGCAACCCTAGATGCGATGCGGGAACCCGCACTGGAATCGCGCTGGTTCTTGTATCGCTATAGTGTGAACCCAGGCTTAAAACGCAAAAATGCATAAAAAAATGTTATCCCTATGAAACTCTTAAGCAGGTGTGGTGCATTTTTAAAAGTCCCGTTTGCTGCATTTTTGGTGCCGGTTTTAAAAGCGCACCTACCCATTGAGATGAATGGAAAAAATGCATCAAAAACACACAACGGTTGTGTTTTTGGTGTGCTTTTTGAGTCACATATCCATGTTTCACAAGTGCGTGATTAAAGTCAGGCAACCAAAAATGCACGGGTTTTTTTTAATGGAGCAGTGTAAAAGGGCCCCAATTATAGAGAATCTGGGTGTAGCAGTGCAGTAGTAAAACTTTAATATTAAACACAAAGCTTGGAATGAAGCATTGTTCTACTTCAAACACATACAAAACAAATGTGCATAAAGACGCCCTGGTATTGCTATTGACAAGACTAAAGACCATGTGTGACTGTTGATTCTATAGCAGCAATTAAACATAAAAAAAGAGAGTTGATGCAAATAAATCACCAGTGTGACATAGCCCTAGGTCAGAGCATGATGTAAATGGGCTAGCCAGATAATGACAGTAGTTAGACACCATGCATGTAGTATGGCCTGCTGTCTGTCCTCTTATATGGAGATTTATAGTATGCAGTCTAATAACATTGTTGACAAAAAAACGATCCCCTCTGGGTGATTAACGTACATTGCAAGGATTTTCACAAACATTGTGACAGATTCCTACCTTGATCAATTATGAAGCAATAGCTGCTGCTTTCTCCATGTCCTTTCCACTCTGAATCCTGATTGGGAGGGTCAGGCTCGTTATAGCCACCTGTTGAAATCTCAGTGTTCTGATGAGAAAAGCTGTTGTGCTTGCATCCCCAACAAGTAGTTAACCCTTTAGGCCCCATTCACACCTGAACGTTTTGTAGCTTGAAGCCTAAGTCCCCTTTCACACTTGTACGACTTGTCCCACGATTTGGGACTGCAAAGTAGCATGACAAGTCGTTTCCCATGATTTCCAACGACAACCATTCATATTAGTACGACTTCAAGTCGTTCCGACTTCAAAGTAGTCCCTGCACTACTTTGGTCCGATTTTGATGGCACTTACACAGGCATTGCTTGAAATCGCGGTAAAATCGTGCGACTTTGAAGTCGCACAAGTGTGAAAGGGGCCTTAAGCTACAAAACGCTGGAGGGGAAAAAAAAATTATTCTCTATGGAGATGGTTCACATCTCCACTCCACAACGCCAGAAGCTCAAAAAAGTTCTGGAGCTTTAATTCAGGCAGATTTGGGTGTTTTTCTTCTTTTTACACTGGTGACCTTTTGACCTGTACAAAAACGCGGTAAAATCACGGCAAAAATCCCACGACTTTCTGCCTGAAAATGCTACGGTCAGGTGTAAATGCAGCCTTAGGGCTTCACATCAGCAGCAGTGTAAAGCCCTGTACACACGAGCAGAAAATCGTAGGAAAAATACAGATTTCGGAGCAATCATAAGTAGTGTTGAGCGAACCCGAACTGTAAAGTTCGGGTCCGTACCGACCTTTTGCTTTTTCCCGAACCCGGACTTTGCCCAAAAGTCCGGGTTCGGGTTCGGCAATCTAATAACGCATTTAGAAATGCTTCAGGGGCCAGCCAATCACCTTTTGATTAGCTAGTGTGCCCTTAGAGGTCATCATAGCCATGCCTACTAATGGCATGGCTGTGATTGGTCAGTGCAACATGTGACCCAGCTTCTATATAAGATAGAGGCACACAGCACACATGTCACTCTGCTTCAGAATAGATAGGGAGAGGATCTAGTCTGCTGCTGCTGCTTTTAGGGAGAGATAGAAAGATAGATGAGGTAGTCCTGATTCTACAATCTGAGGGAAAAGATAGAGAGATAGTGTAGTGTAGGGCCAGGTTCCTGTGTTGGTGCTTTCAGGGAGAGAGAATATTATATAGGAGTCCAGATTCAGAGATTAAAATCAGCGATCTGCATAGGTTTACCTATTTGTGTTGCAGTGCAGTATTTTTACACTGCCATGAGCCCAATGTCAGAGAAAAGCTAACTTTTAGGGGAAAAAAAAAAGGCACTTTATTGTTCCTTATTTCCAAAAGACCCATAGGGCAAAAAAAAAAAAAAAAAAGCATTTTATTTTGCTCGTGCAAAAAAAGACCCGTTTAGGGCAAAAAAAAGAAAAAAAAAAAAAAATTTGCACTTTAATGTACGCTTGCAAAAAACCCCGTTTAGGGGCACCAAAAAAAATTTGCAGTGTGTTATACATATTTTGAGGTGTGTGAAATAAACAATTTCTATATAGTTTTCTCCTACTGTGCTATACTAAAAAACATTTTTTTTGAATAGCATTTTCTGCAGTTCTGTAGCTGTGCGATTCAGCGGTTACGTACTGTGGGTGTGTTCTGCTCTTCCAAAAAACGCCGTTTAGTGGCACAAAAAAAAGTTTGCAGTGTGTTATACATATTTTGAGGTGTGTGAAATAAACAATTTCTTTATAGTTTTCTCCTACGTTGCTATACTAAAAAAACAAAATTTTTTTTGAATAGCATTTTCTGCAGTTCTGTAGCTGTGCGATTCAGCGGTTACGTACTTTGGTTGTGTTCTGCGCTTCCAAAAACACCCATTTAGGGCAAGATCCTAAATTTTGAAAATATGAGGAGAAGGTCAAAGGGACGTGGTGGCCCCGGTCGTGGTGCTGCTGGTGGAGCTCCTGTTGCAGGGAGAGGACATGGTGGATCTGTGCCAGATACACGCACAAGTGAAACACCTTCCTCAGGTGCGAGTAGGCGACAGAGCCTGCGGCGCTATTTTGTCGCGCCTAATGAGGCTGTACGAATGTTTAGGCCAGGACAAGTACAGGCGATAGTAGATTGGGTTGCTGACAGTGCCTCGGGTTCCTTCACATTGTCTCCCACCCACTCTTCTGATGAAAGAACAGAGTTGGCACCTGAAACCCATGTCCATCAGTCTTTCACCTCACCCCCTTGCAAATCAGCCAAACAGTCTGAGCCCCAAATCATGCAGCAGTCTCTTCTGCTTTTCGATGACTCTGTTAGCAGGGTTTCCCAGGGCCATCCACCTAGCCCTGCCCCAGAAGTGGAAGAGATTGTGTACACCGATGCCCAACCACTTATGTTTCATGATGAGTACATGGGAGGACCATCACAGTACGTCTCGGATGATGACGAAACACAGGTGCCAACTGCTGCTGCTTTCGCAATTGTGCAGACAGACAAGGAGGGCAGGGGTGAAGACTGGGTGGAAGATGATGTGGAGGACGATGAGGTCCTCGACCCCACATGGAATCAACGTTATGCAGGTGACCAGTGTAGTTTGGAGGAAGAGGCGGTGGTCGCACAGAGCCACCAGCACAGCAGAAGAGGGAGCAGGGTGCAAAAGCGGAGCGTCTGTCAGCTAGACAGTATGTCTGCTACTGCCCAATGCAGCAAGGGACCGAGCACACCAAAGCCAGGTCCAAGGAGTTCCCCAGCGTGGCAGTTCTTCACACAATGTGCTGATGACAAGACACGAGTGGTTTGCACGCTGTGCAATCAGAGCCTGAAGCGAGGCATAAATGTTCTCAACCTGAGCACAACCTGCATGACCAGGCATCTAAGTGCAAAGCACGAGCTGCAGTGGAGTAGACACCTCAAAAACCAAGAAAGGTCTCTGGCTCCTCCTGCTTCCTCTTCTGCTGCAGTCTCGGCCTCTTCATCCACCTCTGTAGTGACAGTGGCACCTGCCACCCCGCAAACAGAGGATCTGCCAGCAACACTACCACCTGGGTCACCAACCATCTCCACAATGTCCCATGGAAGCGTTCAGCTCTCTATCTCCCAAACATTTGAGCGGAAGAGGAAGTACCCCCCTAGCCACCCGCGATCCCTGGCCCTGAATGCCAGCATTTCAAAACTCCTGGCCTTTGAAATGCTGTCATTCCGTCTGGTGGAGACGCAGAGTTTTAAAAGCCTGATGGCATTGGCTGTCCTACAGTACGTCGTGCCCAGCCGCCACTATTTTTCCAGGCGAGCCATCCCTTCCCTGCACAACCAAGTGGGGGACAAAATCAGGTGTGCACTGCGCAACGCCATCTGTGGCAAGGTCCACCTAACTACAGATGCGTGGACCAGTAAGCACGGTCAGGGACGTTATATCTCCCTAACAGCACACTGGGTAAATGCAGTGGCGGCTGGGCCTGAGGCAGATAGCAGTTTGGCGCATGTCCTTCCACCACCGAGGATTGCAGGGCGCTTCAGTTGCTAACTCCTCCTACTCCGCTTCCTCATCCTCTACCGCCTCCTCATCCGGTCAGCGTAACACCTTCACCACCAACTTCAGCACAGCCAGGGGTAAACGACAGCAGGCAGTTTTAAAACTTTCCTGTTTGGGGGGAAAAGCCCCACACCGCGCAGGAGTTGTGGAGGGACATGGAACAACAGACCAATGAGTGGTTGCTGTCAGTGAGCCTCAAGCCCGGCCTGGTGGTGTGCGATAATGGGCGAAATCTCGTAGCAGCTCTGGGCCTAGCCGGTTTGACGCACATCCCTTGCCTGGCACATGTTCTGAACTTGGTGGTCCAGAGGTTCCTTAAAAATTACCCCAATATGCCAGAGCTGCTGCAGAAAGTGTGGGCTGTGTGTGCGCATTTTCGGCGTTCTCACCCTGCTGCTGCTCGCCTGTCAGCGCTGCAGCGTAACTTCGGCCTTCCCGCTCACCGCCTCATTTGTGACGTGCCCACAAGGTGGAACTCCACCTTGCACATGCTGGCCAGACTGTGCGAGCAGCAGCAGGCGATAGTGGAGTTTCAGCTGCAGCAATCACGCGTGAGTCGCTCTGAGGAACAGCACCACTTCACCACCAATAACTGGGCCTCCATGCGAGACCTGTGTGCCTTGTTGCGCTGTTTCGAGTACTCCACCAACATGTCCAGTGCCAATGACGCCGTTCTTAGCGTTACTATCCCAGTTCTATGCCTCCTTGAAAAAACGCTTCGGGCGATGATGGAAGAGGATGTGGCACAGGAGGATGAGGAGGAGGAGGAGGAAGCGGGATCATTTCAAAGGCTTTCAGGGCAGTCTTTCACAAGTGGCTACGAGGGTGGGTTCCTGCACCAACAAACGCCAGGTACACAATTGTCCGGCAGAAAGGGCACAGTTCTGGAGGATGACGAGGTGGAGGAGGAGATGGAGGAGGAGGAGGAGCCATTTTCACAGCAGGGTGGCACCCAGACCAGCTCGTGGCCATCACTGGTGCGTGGCTGGGGGGATACAGAGGACACAGACGATACACCTCCCACAGAGGACAGCTTTTCTTTGCCTCTGGGCAGCCTGGCACACATGAGCGATTACATGCTGCAGTGTTTCCGCAATGACCGCCGAGTTGCCCACATTTTAACTGGTGCTGATTACTGGGTGGCCACCCTGCTGGATCCCCGTTACAAGGACAACGTACCGTCCTTAATTCCCTCACTGGAGCGGGATCGTAAGATGCGCGAGTACAAGCGCACGCTGGTAGACGCGCTGCTGGTGGCATTCCCACCTGACAGCGGGCGTACGGTGGAAGCACAAGGCGAAGGCAGAGGAGGAGGAAGAGGTCGCCAACGCAGCCGGGGCACCGGCAGCACCTCAGAAGGCAGGGTTAGCATGGCTGAAATGTGGAAAAGCTTTGTCAGCACGCCACAACAACCAGCACCACCAGCTGAGATGGAACGTCTTAGCAGGAGGCAGCATTTCACCAACATGGTTGAGCAGTATGTGTCCACAGGCCTACACGTACTGGATGATGGGTCTGCCCCCTTTAACTTCTGGGTCTCCAAATTGGGCACATGGCCTGAGCTTGCCCTTTATGCCTTGGAGGTGCTGGCCTGCCCTGCAGCCAGTGTATTATCTGAACGTGTATTTAGCACGGCAGGGGGCGTTATCACAGACAAGCGCAGCCGCCTGTCCAGAGCCAATGTGGACAAGCTCACGTTCATTAAAATGAACCAGGCATGGATCCCACAGGACTTGTCCGTACCTTGTGCAGAATAGACATGTATACCGGTGTTGTGACAAAAACTGTCCGGCCATCGGATTGTGTCCGGCCCATACTGCGAAGGCGCAGCGCTTGCGCAGTACAGAGGACAAGGAGATTCACAAAATCTCCGAAGATGAACGGCGCCTGCGCTGTGAGTGCAGGTTCAAGCCCCACCATCCAAGTGGACATACGGTAGCACATAGTAACAGGGCCCCTCACGGGCTCGGTTCGATCGCCACGCTTCGGGCACGGCCTCACTTGGCTCGGCTTGAACCACGGATGGTGTGGCCTTCACCTGAACTCACCACGCAGGCGCCGTTCGTCTTGGGAGATTTTCGAAATCCCCTTGTCCTACATACTGAGCAAGCGCAGTACAGGGTGGACACTATTTGACGGGGGACAGAATTCGACACATCACCGGCCTTACCCAGCCATTGTTGTATTTTTGAATCAGTGTTGGCTACCTCGTCCTCCTCCACCGCCGCTTCCACCTACACAGCCACATCCACCGCCACCTCAACCTCCTACTCCATATGGACCTCGTCCTCCTAGGTCAAGATTATTATTTTTTATTTTTATTTTTTTTATGTTATTTTAAGTTATTTCCCTATCCACATTTGTTTGCAGAGCACTTGCCATGCTCTTAACAACATTTTGCTGCCATTTGCAGCCCTCTAGCCCTTTCCATTACCTTTTTAGAGCCTTTTTAGTCCTTAGAAGTCCGGGTCCCCATTGACTTCAATGGGGTTCGGGTTCGGGTCCGGGTTCGGGTTAAAGTTCGGTCCCGAACCCGAACTTTTTTCCGAAGTTCGGCCGAACCCGTCGAACCCGAACATCCAGGTGTCCGCTCAACTCTAATCATAAGATAATCTGATCATTAGTACAGAGCTTTTGAGAGCCGATCGGGACAGTTCATCCGATATTATTTGATCAGACATGTGTAGCGGGTACCCCAAATTTAGGGGGTCACTAAGCCTAAATTTAAGGGATGACCCGAGTAATAATTTGGCTATGTAAAGTTCCCTGTGGCCTGCAGGTGGCACTGCCATATAGGGTCAGGGTTGAATCGTAGGTTGCATTAAGGCGATTAGATGTTTTCTCCCGGCTGCCATACAGTGGGCGGGTCGGCCTGCTGTGCATGCCGGGAGGGGATATTTAAGGGGCAGACGCCATGAGGTAGTGAGCGAGTACCCGGGGACAAGTCCCCGGAGGAGTGTGCCCCCTGGGGGGGGGTGCGTACCGAGGAGTCTCGGGCACCTTCAGCCCGAGGCTACAACGTTCCAGGCAGGCCCGGTACCTTTGACTGGGTCTACAGGCAGAACTTTGGAGTCCTAGGATGCCCGGGTGAGGGTATCCACTCTGACCAAGAGGAAGCCAGGGGAGGATCAGTCCCATAACAGGAGATGAGTGATAGTAGATTGCTGTCTCGGGAAAGGCCTAGTGACCTGTCAGAGGGAAGGATTCTATGCTCCGCAGAGCATTGAATTTGTCCTTGGAGGGGATAAAGTGACTGTTCGAGCTCCACACCGGTTGCTAGAACCATTGAGGGACTATCCGGGTGAGCTGTGCCCACTCGGGATCGAGTGGTGACGAATCTAGGAGTTCTGTGCCTGAATCTACCTCTTAGTTCAACTATCCTCTCTCTCATCAACTCTCTCTTATCTATCAAGAAAAATATAAAATAAACTCAGCGTTGGAGTTTAAGTTTGGACATTGACTTTCTTAAAAGGGGAAAAAGTATAGACTCGTCTCTACATTCTGGAGACGGGAGGGAACCAGTGGAAGGAGGTAACTCGCTGCGGGACCCAAATACATAAACACCGCCTGACCTCTGATAAGGAGGACACGGGCTTGTGGCATGGTGTCTCTTCCCCGCAGGAGAAGGTAAGCGGGGCGGAAAGAGGGGTGTGCTACACATGCATGAAAAGTTTTTTCGTACGATGCCAGATCGTAGGATTTTCGTTTAATCAGTACAGCTGTCTTTCGAAAATGCAATACAAATGCATTACAACACATGACATCACTTCCGAATTTTCATTCTGTCCTACGAGAATTCTCCTGACTTTAGTAAACTCCTGAAATTAGCATGCAAAAAAGAAAAAAAAAACGGACGATCATTCGTCCGATAATCTCATCGTCTGTACGGGGCAGCAAGTAATGTGCAAAGTGGCGGAGGCAGGATTGTTGCGCTGAAAACATCGCACTGCAAGCTTTTTTTTTTTTTTCTAACATGCCATTCAGTTTTATTTACCATAGTGTGGTAATCAGTGGCGGTGCGTCCATAGAGGGCGCCCGAGCGCCGCCCCCTCTCGCTCCTGCACCGCCACTGAAAGACAATACACAGATTCATGCATTGCATAAATCTGTGTATTTTCGCCACTGCCGCGCTGCCCACTATTCGGATGGCCGGCCTCCTGGTGAGCGCCGGCCATATGAATTAGAGCGGTGGCTGGCGGTGGGTGTGACTTGGAAGTGTCTATCAGAGCCAGCGGCTGATAGGCTTTCCGAATACAGCTCTCACGCTGTAATCGGCTTCCAAAAACTCCTCCAAGGTACGCACGGGGGTGCGTTCCTTGGAGAAGACTGTGGGGGTTTCAGCCAATCAGGTTCACCGGATCTGGTTACCGGTAACCTGATTGGCTGAAGCGACATCGAGGGCGGGAGAAGACATCGAGGACGGCGCGGACCCAAGGAAGGTAAATGCAGGGCTGGGGGGGACAGGCTGCATTTGGGGACAAACTGGCTGTATATGGGGGAACAGGCTGCATTTGGGGGACAAACTGGCTGTTTATGGGGACAAACTGGCTGTATATGGAAACAAACTGGCTGTATATGGGGGACAAACTGGCTGTATATGGGGGACAAACTGGCTGCATTTAGGGACAAACTGGCTGCATTTGAGGGGACAAACTGGCTGTATATGGGGACAAACTGGCTGTATATGGGGACAAACTAGCTGTATATGGGGACAAACTATCTGTATATGGGGACAAACTGGCTGTATATGGGGACAAACTGGCTGTTTATGGGGACAAACTGGCTGTATATGGAAACAAACTGGCTGTATATGGGGACAAACTGGCTGTATATGGGAGACAAACTGGCTGCATTTAGGGACAAACTGGCTGCATTTGAGGGGACAAACTGGCTGTATATGGGGACAAACTGGCTGTATATGGGGACAAACTAGCTGTATATGGGGACTGCATTTGAGGGGACAAACTGGTGGCGTTTGGGCACAGTGGCTGCGTTTAATGGGCACAGTGGCGGCAATTGATGTTTTATTTTTCAGTTTGTTTGCGCCCCCCAAAAAAATTTGAGCACCAGCCACCACTGGTGGTAATGTGTACAATACAGTGTGCTGCTTTATTTTTCAGTGTACAGGAAAATTTCCTGTTTTTTGTTTCGGGACTGTGCTGGGTAAGGCTGCCAAAGTGCAGCCAATGTACCTGCTGTAAATGGGCCCTAAGGGAGTATCTCAACAATACTGAAATAAATTCCTTTTACAGAGAATGCCTGAAATGTGAATTGTATCTTGTTGCAGACAGCTAAGAAAATTAGTTAGCCAATCCTAGAAGGAAAGGACATTTCTGGAGGCCCTGCAGCCCTACATATTCACACCCTTGTATACGTGAGCTCATCCCTAGTGGTTGCCATATTTGTTTTTTTTTTTACAGTTTTAGAAATATATATACAGTAAAACTTTGGATTGTGAGCATAATTCATTACACAAACATGCTTGTAATCCAAAGCACTCGTATATCAAAGCAAATTTCCCCATAAGAAATAATAGGGGAACCATTTATTCATAAGTCCTTCAGTTTATAGTTCATATAAAAAGATCATAGCCATGTGATAGGTTGTGTAACCATAAGACCCCTTTCATACTGAGGCGTTTTCGCGCCAGGAATAGCGCCTGAAAACCGCCCGCCATTAATTTCGGTGTGATTTTTCACAATGGGGAGGTGCACTTGCAGGACGTTAGAAAAAGTCCTGCAAGAAGCATCTTTGGGGTGGTTTGAGAGCGCTGTATTCAGCGCTCCCAAAATGCCCTGCCTATTGAAATGAATTGTCAGCGCTTGAAAAGCGATTCGGAAGCGCCACAACACGGGGTTAAAAGCGCCGCTTAAACAGCGCTAAAAAGCTGCTAAAACGAGCGGCACTTTAGCGCTAACATGGCCACGGCCCCAGTGTGAAAGGGGTCTAAAATATCCATCCACAAGGGATTAGAAGCAAAATCCAGCAGAAGCTACACAGTATCACACATTAGTTGGAGTCTTTTGTTCCATATATACTTCAGCTAGCTGATCTGCTGATGGTTTTTGCCACTACTTCCTGGTCTGTTGAGAGCCTTTACCAATTAAAGCGGTTGTATACCCCAAAAAAAATACAACCTGCAAGGCAAAGGCATAATGAGCTAGTATGACTAGCATACTAGCTCATTATCAATTACTTACCTTAGATCGAAGAACCCGCTCCGACCCTCGTTCCTCTCCTCCGCCGCCGCCGTGATACCTGGAGTGACTTCCGGGTATCGCCGCTCCGGCGCTGTGACTGGCCGGAGTGGCGATGACGTCACTCCCACGCATTCGCGAGGAACCGGCACGATCCCGCGCATGCGCGAATTCTGGCACTTTCCGGCAGGCTCCCATTCAAGACCCGGCACGCTCAGTGCACCTGCACCGGTGTTTACGGCGCGCATGCGCCGTAGACATCGGTGCCCGATTTTCTGAAAATATCTCCTTAACCATGTAGGTTAAGGAGATATTGCAAGCACCTACAGGTAAGCCTTAATGTAGGCTTACCTGTAGGTGCAAGTAGTATATGAGGGTAAACAACCGCTTTAAGGACACCTGAGAGAAGCTTTTCTTCAGGGGATCAGAGATCCAGTCACGAGCTGTTTGACCTCCCTGAGTAAGACCCCTTTCACACTGAGGCGCTTTGAAGTCGCTATAGCGCTAAAAATAGCACCTGCAAAGTGCCCTGAAAGAGGGCTTTCACACTGGAGCGGTGCGCTGGCAGGGCGTCAGAAAAAGTACTGCCAGCAGCTTCTTTGCAGCGCATTAGGAGCGGTGAATACACCGCTCCTAAAGCACCCCTGCCCATTGAAATCAATGGGCAGAGCCGCCCGCAAAGCGCCGCTACAGCAGCTTTTAACCCTTTTTCAGCCGCTAGCGGGGGCAAAAACTACGGTAAAGCGCCGCAAAAAATAGCAGGGTTTTACCGCCGACGCCCGGGGCGGCTCAGTGTGAAAGCACTCTAAGGCCTCTTTCACACGGGGCGGATCCGTGAAGATCAGCCCCGTGAAGCTCCGCTTGCTCAGCGGGGATCGCTCCGTTGATCCCCGCTGAGCCGACGGATGACTGGGCGGTCCCCGCACACTGTGCAGGGACCGCCCTGTCAGAGCGCCGCTCTCCCCTATGGGGAATCAGATGACGACGGACCGTAAAAAAACTGACAGGCGGACCTGAACGGACCTCCGTGTGAAAGAGCCCTAAGGGGGGTGTTGTAGGCTTTCTGGTAAGCCTCAATTTTTACTTTGGTGATGGGTGTCGCACAGCTGGGTGTTTGCTCATCATTTCAACACGGTTTAGCAATGGACTTTAGTCCCATATGTTTTTTTGCACAGAGATCTGCACCCTTTTTATATATTGCACTGGTATTTATGTTTGAAATTCATCTCTAGCTGAATTTTAGTTTTGGTACTTATTGCACTTTAGTACATGTTTTATTTTATTTTATTGTTTGCATATTTATGTTTTATGCAATATTTTGCTATTGCCTATGTAGCGACCTCACCCCTCTCCTTGTCTAGGGGTGTCAGTACCGGGGGGAGGGGTGAGATACACCACGGCCCATGTCCTCCATAGTGAAGAGGTGAAGGCCAGAAAGATCGGGCTTTGTGTAGGTGTCCTAGAGTTAAATCCTTTCCTCCGTCCTTGACTCCCCCTTTGCTCCAAGTATCCAGAGTTCCACACACTGAATAGGTCCAACACAGTTTTAGTCTTCTCAATAAACATACAGCACAGTCAAGTTGGGACCTTTTCAACAGTTCAGTATTAATGGGAGTAGGTCGAGGCACAATCCTTTAAAGTATCGCTAACCACTGTGGTGTCACCAATGGCGAATAGTCACTGCCACTGACTATATGAGATAGAACGTGAATTACCTTCGATAACACAGCCCCTGTCAGGGGAAGGATATCCGTCCAAGGGAGTCACCGGAGGCCTCTCTGTCACCAGCAATGCTGCACCGGACTCTCCAGAGAAGTTCTGCTCACCAGTCTCCTCGACCTCAGACACGGGCATCCAAGGAGTTAGGGCCCCCTCGGATTCCTCCACCCTCGCGGAACTCAGTCGAAGGTACTGAGCCCCAGGCATCCGCCATAGTACCTCACCCCAGGCTAAAGGTGCCTGAGATGGACTCCATCTCTCGCTCCGGCCAGGTCAAGGGCACCTGGGCCTGGAACTCCAGAACGCCAGCACCCAAGCTGAAGGTGCCTGGGTGCGGCTGCGTCCTCCGACTCTGAACCCCAAGGTCAAGGCGTCCGCCCCTTTTATCCCCTCGCCTTTTGCGTCACAGCAGGTTCCCCGCCCCGCTGTACCAGCGCCAGGAAAGGACAAAGAGGAAGCAGTCTTGGGGTGTGGGTTCAACTCCGGCCAGGGCGACAATGCCACCTGCAGGCCACAGGGAACCTCACACCACCAGAGTCCTCCAAGAACCATAAAAAAGGGTCTCGGATTCCCTAGCAATCAGTGCATCTGGGTTACACTACCACCCAGAAGCTTCCCTTAAATTCAAATACCCGCTACACCTATATTGTTTATACACTATTGCTTGCACTGAATGCACTTTAGTAATCTTTGCACCTGTTATATGCATTGTGTTATATATTGCAAGTTAGGGTGCCCACGTGTCCCGGATTGCCCGGGACTGTCCCGGAATTGGCATGTCTGTCCTGGGTCCCGAGCACCTTCATTCCGGGACAATACAATGTCCCGGAATGAAATAGAGGACACAGCCACCCCCTACTAACTAATAACTACATTTCCGGAACTGGTTGCTAGGGCCAGCGCTGCCTGGCATCTTGCAACCAGTGACAATTTACTCTCAGACAGTGAGACCGGGAGCGAGGCCTGCGCCTAGTGCAGCACTGCTGTCCCCACCCACCTTGGCACCTCCTCCTTCTCCGACACCCATCGGCAAGCAGCAGGGACTGGTGTGATCTTCATTCTCCAGATAGTGACTCCACTCCTTTCCTTCCACGCACGTGGCTCATGCAGAGGGAGTGACAGCAGCACTGCATCTGGTGGCAGGCTATGGGTGGCAAGCGGCACTGCATCTGGGGGCAAGTGGCACATTCACCTGACAAATAACCCGCCGCCAAATTCCCCATCAACCCCGAGACTACATTTCCCCCACCCCCCCCCTCATCTTTTTTGGGGGAAGGTGAGAGAGGGGGTGTGTCCCTAAATGGCAGTTTGGAAATGTGGTCACCCTATTGCAAGTATTTTTAGCACTGCAATTCTTATTTACATATTGTTTGTGCCTGGTATCTGGGTTATAGTACACAGCTGCTGTTTTGTTTTAGTTTCTAAGCACAGATACAATATTTACACATATAAAATGCACTATTTATCTTTCAAAAACCAGTTTCCCAGTGCTAAACCATAGCTTCTAAGTCCCCTTTCACACTGGGGCGTTTTTCATGCGGTTTAGCGCTACTATTAGCGATATTATACCGCATGAAAAAATCATGCCCTTTAGCCTTCAATGTGAAAGCCCGAAGGCTTTCACACTGAAGCGGTGCGCTAGCAGGACCGCTCCAAAAGTCCTGCTAGCCGCTTCTTTACAGCGGTAAAGGAGCGGTGTGTTCACCGCTCCTTTACCGCGGTCTCCCATTGAAATCAATGGGACAGCGCGGTAATACCGCCCGCAAACCGCGGCAATAGCCGCGGTTTGCGGGCGGTATTAACCCTTTTTAGGCCGCTAGCGGGGGTTAAATTCACCCCCCCTAGCGTCCGCATACCGCGGTAAGAACGACGGTATAGCAGCGCTGAAAATCGCGCTGCTATACCGCCACCGCTCCTGCCCGCCCCAGTGGGAAAAGGGACTAACTGTTCCTGATTTGGAGCAATGTCCCTCTTTCCTCCTCATTTTGGTCTGATCTATATAGTTGTATGTAAAACGCACTTTTTATCTTTCAAAACGTTTTTTCCAGTGTTAAAGCGGAGATGCAGCTGCTGACTTTTAAAATAAGGACACATACCAGTCCAGCGCGCTCGCGATGTCGGCACCCGAGGCTGACCCTCGTTCCTCGGATGCTGCTGTAATGTCGGCACCCGAAGCCGATCTCTGCATCGGCTCTCGGATGCTGCCGCCGCCATCTTCGGTAAGGGAATCAGGAAGTGAAGCCTTGCGGCTTCACTTCCTGGTTCCCCTACTGCGCATGCGCGACTCGCGCTGCGCAATGCCACTGGTCCCTGCTGTCTTCTTGGACCCGTGTGTCTCCCAGAAGACAGCGGGGGAGGGGCGGGACGTGGCTTAGACTCCCGCAGATATTGCAGGGATCTTTGCCCGGAAGTGGGTGCAAATAACTGTCTTAGACAGGTATCTGCTCCCCCCCCCCCCCCCCTGAAAGGTGCCAAATGTGACACCGGAGGGGGGGAGGAATCCGGACAGCGGAGGTTCCATTTTTGTGTGGACCTCCGCTTTAAACCTTTCATCCAAATTCTAAATTGCTGCATTTGTAAATTTTAAAAGCCAATATAAAAGGAATAGTAGTGGTAAAAAAAAGCCCTTGTGGATTTAATGAACCTTTTTTGGGGTTAATTCTCCTTTTAAGGGGGTGTGACAGGGGGGCGTATCCTGTGTCTACAAACATTTGCTAGTAGATGTCCCTCATTCACATCCCAAAATGTTGGGAGGTATGGCTAAACCTTTCATCCAATTTCAAAAGCCAGTGTAAAGGAATAGTAGTGGTAAAAAATAGGATTTTTTGTACTCACCGTAAAATCCTTTTCTCTGACATCCATGGACTGACACGGTGTCTCTTTACACTTTACACGTGGGTTATGTCCCTGCTTGCAGGAGAAGACCTAGGCAGAATGTGAGATGTTATACATACATTCTAAAAGCCAGAGCTGAACAGCCCCACCCAGGGGGCGGTCCCTCCGGGCATAACCCTCCCACTACAGTCAGCAGACTTCAGTTCGTAACAAAGCAGTACAAACTTAAAAAGGAAGGGTGGGTGCCGTGTCAGTCCATGGATGTCAGAGAAAAGGATTTTACGGTGAGTACAAAAAATCCTATTTTCTCTTATCATCCATGGACTGACACGGTGTCTCTTTACACTTTACACGTGGGATGTCCCAAAGCAGTGTCAAGAGGGATGGGAGCAGTATAAATGGAAAAACCAAACTTTCACTCCAAGAAGGCAGATCTCCTCAACGGAGGAGTCGCAACTTTAAACAGCGGCCTGCAGCACCCTGCGGCCGAAGGAAGCATCCGAAGATGCAACCACATCAACCTTATAAAAAACTTAAAAGGTATGAACAGACGACCAGGTCGCCTGGCACACTTGTGCGACCGACGCTTGATGTCGGAAAACCCAGGAAGCACCAATTGCCCTAAAGGAATGCGCCGTAACCGGAAAGGGAGGCGCCCGCCCTTTGAGAGCATAGGCTTGAATGACGGTTTGTCTGATTCCCCCAAAAATGATGGCAGACGAAACCGCTTGGCCCTGTTATGGACCAGGGGCAGTCACAAACAGTGAGTCAGACTTCCGAATAGAAGCAGTAGCAGACAGGTACACCCGTAAGGCTCGTACCACATCCAATATGTGCAGCGCAAACTCTCTGGGATGCGATGGGTGAGGACACAAGGACGGGAGGACAATGTCCTCATGTAGGTGAAAGGTAGACACCACCTTTGGCAAAAGGGAAGGTCGCGGATGCAACACCGCCTTATCCCTATGGATGACTAAATATGGCGACTTGCAGGACAAAGCCGCCAACTCAGACACTCGTCAAACAGAAGTGATTGCCACTAAAAGGCCACCTCCTGAGACAAGACAAGAGAGGAATATCCCGGATATTCCCAAAAAGGAGGTTCCTGGAGGACCGAGAGCACCAAATTCAGATCCCACGGTGGGAGAGAAGGCTTGACAGGAGGGAGCACATGGCGAACCCCCAACACAAGGTGCTAACCAAGAAATGACCCGCTAGAGGTCGCTGAAAGAAGACGGCCAAGGCCGAAATCTGATCCTTGATGGTACTCAAAGCAAGCTTTTGGGTCAATCCACACTGTAGAGGACGCAGGATTCTGGGGACGGAATACGTCCGAGGACGCCAGTCCAGCGCTTGCATATGGCGATATAAGCTTTCCAGGCACGGTGATAGATCTGCCTGGAGGAAGACTTCCGTGTCCTTAACATGGACAAAATGACAGAGTCCGAGAGACCTCGGTCCCTCAACACCTGGCTTTTAACAGCTCTGCCGTTAAAGCCAGAGACTGTAAGCCGGATGAAACATAGGACCTTGAGACTGAAGGTCCTCCCTCATCGGCAACCGCCAGGGAACGTCCGCAACGAGACGTACCAGATCAGCGTACCAGTGACGCTGAGGCCAATCCGGAACAATTAGGATCACCGGAGTTTATATCAGGCGATAAGGACCCTATGGGGCCACCAACGCATCCGAGTCATCGCCCAAGGATCCCTGGACCTGGCCACAACCTCGACCCTTGCGACTGAGTCGAGAGGCCATCAGGTCCACATCCGACGTGCCCCACCGTCGGCAAAGGAGTCGAAATATGCAAGGACCACTCTTCCTGGTCCGGCGTCTGGCGATTGGCGACTCAGATAGTCCGCCCCTACAGAGCCGGCACGTTTCTTCCGGCCCACTTCAGGATACGGATTACCTCGGAAGCCGCAGCTGAGCTCCGAGTCCCCCCGTGATGGTTTACATACGCCACCGCCGTGGCGTTGTCCGACTGGCTCCTGATGGAGCGACCTCGTACTTTCTCCGACCTGAGGAGAGACACAGTCTGATGGCCCGTATTTCCAGAACAGTGATTGGTAAACGGGCTCGTCCGGAGTCCAAGGCCTTGAGCCGACAGGACTCCCCAGACTCCACCCCAGCCCGTCAGGCTGGTGTCCGTCGTGAGTACCGTCCATTGGATGGGAGGGGAACGACTTTCCGGATCGAAGAGCCGAGGGTCCCAACCACCATGTCAGGGACGCCCTGACCAGGTGAATCACCTGGATCCGAAGATCCAAGGACAAAGGGGATTTGTCCCAGGTGGACAAGATCTCCTTCTGCAATGCCCTGGTGTGTGATTGGGCATACAGAATGGCCGCGAAGGAGGCCACCAGGAGTCCCGGGACTCTCATGCAAACAACGGATTGACAACCATGTTCGGGATGTCAGCACCCGCACCGCAGACTGAAGTGTCAGCAACTTCTCCAGAGGTAGGATACCTTTGCCTCCAAGGAGTCCAGAACCAGAACTAGATACTCCAGACACTGAGTCGGGACCAGGACTGACTCCTGAATGTTCAGGAACCACCCGAAGTCCCTGAGGGCCTAATTGACGATAGTCACCTTTCCTCTAAGTCTGAGCCACTTTCTGCTTATAGCAGAAGACCGTCCAGATAGCCCACGACAGCAATACCTCGCTGTAACAGAAGGCTAGAACCGGAGCAAGCACCTTGGTGAACACCCTTGGTGCCGAGGCAAGGCCGAAAGGAAGAGCCACAATCGATAGTGGACTTCGCTGATCGCAAGGCGCAGAAACTTCTGGTGACTTGCGCAGATCGGAACATGCAAGTAGGCGTCCTTGAAGTCCAAGGACGCCAGAAGAAAATCCCTTTGGTGGAGTGTAGCGATCACCGTGCGAATGGATCCCATGCGGAATTTCTGCACCTTCTCGAAGTCATTCAGGGCCTTGAGGTCCAGGATAGGTCGAACCACGTCCTATTTTTGGGACGACAAACAGATTCGAGCAGAATCCCTGAAAACTCTCCTGTGACGGAACCGGCACAATCACTCCGGACCTGATCAAATCCTGTACAGCCCCCAAGAGGGCTGCCCGACAGGTAGGAAGGAGAGGAAGATTCAAGGGAAAGAATCTGTGTGGGGGCCAGGATCGGAATACTATCCTATATCCTGAGGTGACCACCTCGCACACCCACCAGTCGGAGAATCGGGAGGTCCACCGATCCGTGAACCTGCAAAGTCGTCCCCCCCACCCCAGAGTCGGGCGGAGGCAAGACTACACGCGGAGGTGGGCTTGGGAGCCGCTTGTTTGGCTTACGCACCCAGGGGCACTTGTGCCCACCAGCCGCACTGCCGTCAGTCTGAGAGGGCCTACCTGTGGACTCTGACTGACGAAAAAAAAACCCGTTTTGCTGGAAAGGAAGGCCCCTGTTTGCGGCGGGCCTCCTCACCCTCGCTAGTCTAAGGAAGAAGAGTGCGTTTACCTCCTGTGACATCCATGACGATGTCATCCAGAGCAGCACCGAAAGGTCTACCGCCTTTAAATAGTAGATCCGTCAGGAGCTTCCTAAGGCTAGGTCAGCAGACCAGCATTTCAACCAGATAAGACGACGCAATACCACCGCCGAGACAGAGGCCCTGGATATTAAAGGGGCCGCGTTCAGCGTGGCGTCGCACACAGAAACCAGGCCCTGAACCAGTTGGTGGGCCAGAGCAACTGTGTCTGGAGGAAGAATATGCTCCTGTACAGCTAGGTGCAACATTTTTGCCCAACCTGTAAGTGTTTTAGACACAAGGGTCGCCGCTACCACAAGGTCGTAGGGCAGATCCCAACAAGGCAAACATGGTTCTGCTCACCACTTCTGACCTCCTGTCAGTGGGGTCCTCAAATGCAGGAGTCCCCTCCATCGGGAGAGTGATGGCCTTGTTCAACCGGGCGACTGGAGGGTCGACCACTGGGGGAGAAGCCCACTTTTTAAGTAGGGCATCTTCAAGGGGTATCTGATAGACAAACGCCGCGGGGCCATAAAAAAATTCTTCTGCGGCTTTTCCCAGACCTTATCCATGAGCTGGTCAAAGAAAGTACAATGGAAAAAACCCCTTTAGAAGGCCTGGCCTTAAAAGAACCAAAGGAGACAGTGTCCGCCTGAGGTTCTGCATCCGCAGCCTTTGAGCTTGAGAGTGTCCCTCACCGCAGTCATGAGCACACTAACAAGCGCCCTGTCATTTACTGACTCAGAACTGGAGTTTCCCTCATAAGGAATGTCCTGTTCAAAACCATCCATACATTCAGAACTAGGGTCCTGAGCGGTAGTGGCTAGGCCCATATCTGAATCAGCGCACTGCCCTCGAGTAGATAAAGTGGGGAGAGGGCGCCTTTTTTGCACCTTGCACTTGCACACAGCTCCCATCCTGGTCAGAAATTGATTCCAGGGCTGCCCACAACAGGTCCATAGGGACCGCAGTGCTGAAGCACTGCCTGTTGCCACTGACATTTTTAGGGGAAGCTGGTGACACAGACTCCATATTGTCCCTCTCTGAGACTCTCTCAGATAAAAAGTCCACCCACAGGCTGTGCTGACTGAGGAGGGGGCGCCCAGGGGACTCACCAAACCGGACCAGGGACCGCTTAGTTCCGCTGTCTGTACCGCGCTGTGTCAGCGCTGGTGAGCTGTGAGGAGACTGTGAGGAGATTTGCGCTGCTACAGCAGCGCTAGAGGCCAAACTAGTGCTGAAAAGCGCGGGGGCTACAAGAAAATGGCCTCCGCACTTCACTGAGGCGATCCGCGGCAAGATGGCCGCCATGACGCAGTTAAAATGAAACAGCACACACGCACATCGCCACTCGGCGCTCAGGCCCCAAAAAAAACCACACAAAAAAGCCCCAAGGCATACATTGCAGACCAGCATGAGCCCCCCCAAGAACAGTGTGACCCCCACGCACCCCACACAGCCAGCGCCAGTAATGGTGACAGAGAGCGACAATAAAATACAGGGGGAGACAGGGAAAATCCCCCACAGAGAAACACACAGCCCTTTGTACTCACCTGCAGGCAGGAGAGACTACTTACCCGTCCCCTGAGGGACACACTGGTGTTTCTGACAGGACTATCACAGTGCAGTACTGAGTAGCTGTCGGCCCGGTCCACCGCGAAAGATACAGTCAGTCAGGAGCTGTTCAGTCTTGAGAGGACCGTGGGAGCATGAAAGCAAACCCGGCCACCCCTGGAGTCATGGGGCCTGTCGTGAACTGAGTCTCACGCACACAAGGCGAGGATCAGCACGCTCGATGGTCGGACAGGGAAGACTACGAGGATATCTTGTACCCAACCTGTTGCCCAGCCGACATTTGATAGAAGATTCTCAAAAATAAAATAAAAAATAATTCCAAAAAGGAATAAAATAGGTCAGGAGACTGGCTCCTGAGGGAGCCACGTCTTCTCCTTCTGCTAGGCAGAAAAAAACTGAAGTCTGCTGACTGTAGTGGGAGGGTTATGCCCGGAGGGACCGCCCCCTGGGTGGGGCTGTTCAGCTCTGGCTTTTAGAATGTATGTATAACATCTCACATTCTGCCTAGGTCTTCTCCTGCAAGCAGGGACATAACCCACGTGTAAAGTGTAAAGAGACACCGTGTCAGTCCATGGATGATAAGAGAAAAAGCACTTGTGGGTTTAACTACCGTAATTATTTTGTATAATTCTTTAAGGGGGTGTATCAGGGTGTGTTCTATGCCTACACACTTATCTAATAGGTGTCCCCCCGTTCCCATTTCCAAAAGTTGGGAGGTATATTTACCGGCTGGAAAAAACCCACCAAAAGGCATGTTTAGAAGAGGAGCTGAAGAGCAGAAAAAATGCTAGACTCACCTAAACACTAGACATGTCTGAAGAAGTGTTTGGTCAATAATGCATTCCAGTGGCCAGAATAAATAAAAATTTTAGCCAATGGAACACATTAACTTTAAAACGCCTGGCGTGCTTAACCGCTTCCCGACCGGCGCACGCCGATATACATCGGCAAAATGGCACGGGCAGGCAAATGGGCGTACCTGTACGTCCCTTTGAATTTGCCGCCTAGCGGGCGCGCGCCTTGAATGAGCCCGCGGGTCCCGCGAACTCGAGGTTCGCCGGCGGCCCGCGATTGCGGTGTGGAGAGGCAGAACGGGGAGATGCTTATGTAAACCTCATGGTCGACCGATGATGCTAAGAAACCAAAGTTATGCCTAGTGACATGACAGGGATCTACTGCTCCCTGTCATCGGGAGCAGTGATCGCTGTCATGTCAGTGGTAGCCCACCCCCCCCCCCCACAGTTAGAATCAATCCCTAGGACACACTTAACCCCTTGATCGCTCCCTAGTGTTTAACCCCTTCCCTGCCAGTGTCATTTATACAGTAATCAGTGGCTATTTATAGCACTGATCGCTGTATAAATGACAACAGTGTCAAAAGTGTCCGATGTGTCCGCCATAATGTCGCAGTCCCGATAAAAATCGCAAATCGTCGCCATTACTAGTAGAAAAAAACAATATTCATAAAAATGCCATAACTCTATCCCCTATTTTGTAAACGCTATAACTTTTGCACAAACCAATCAATATACGCTTATTGAGATTTTTTTTTACCAAAAATATGTAGAAGAATACATATTGGCCTAAACTGTAGAAAAAAATAGTTTTTTTATTTATTTTTTGGGGATTTTATTTTTAAATTGTCGCTCCTTTTTTGTTTATAGCGCAAAAAATAAATACCGCAGAGGTGATCAAATACCACCAAAAGAAAGCTGTATTTGTGGAAAAAAAGGACAGCAATTTTGTTTGGGTACAACGTCGCACGACCGCGCAATTGTCAGCTAAAGCGACGCAGTGTTGAATCGCAAAAAATGCTCTGGTCAGGAAGGGGGTAAATTCTTCCAGGGCTGAAGTGGCTAAATATGTATGTGCAATATGCAGCTTTTACTGCCAGGAGTTCTACTAGGGGCTGAGGGGCTAAACAAACGCCCAGTGTGCATAAGACCTAAAGGTTGTAGCTAAACAAATTATTCATTTTATTCATGAAATTTCTTGAGGGCTTTCACACTGGAGCGTTGCGCTGGCGGGACGCTAAACAAATTCCTGCAAGCTGCCTCTTTGAGGCGCGGTAGGAGCGGTAAAAATACCGCTCCTATAGCGCCCCTGCTCATTGAAATCAATGGGGTAGCGCCTCCAAAACGCCCGCAAAGTGCCACAAAGTGGCAATTTTCGGCCGCTAGCGGGGGTTAAACTCTCCCCGCTAGCGCCCAAAAATCGCAGCAAACATGACGGTAAAACGCCGCTAAAAATAGCGGCGCTTTACCGCCAGCGCACCAAGCGCCTCAGTGTGAAAGTACAATAACATGCCAAATATTCCCCAAATGACCCCTTTTCGGAAAGTAAACAGTCCAAGGTATTTAGTAAGAGGAACGGTGAGATTTTCAAAGTTGTAATTTTTCCAAAATGAAGAAACATACATATATATATATATATATATATATATATATATATATATATATATATATTTGTTTTTTTTCACAAAAATGTCATATTAACAAGTTATTTTTTCACTCACGGCATACTTGCAACTACACCCCATAACACATTCTGCTACTGGTCCTAATGGCCCGTACACACGATTTGAAAATCGGACGACAGATCGTTTAACTTTTTTCGCTTAATAGTCGCAAGTAGAAATTGAATAGGTTACTAAAGTCCCGAAAATTCTCGTACGAGAGAAAAAAAATTTGGAAGTGATGTCATGTGTTGTAATGTATTTTTATTGTATTTTCGGACGAGAACTGTACTGACTAAATGTAAATCGTATGATCTGGTATCGTACGAGGACATTTTTTTCATGCTTGTCAGATCGAATTATATCAGAAGAATTGTCATGATCGGCTCTCAAAAGCTCTGTACTAACGATCCAATTATCGTACGATCGCCTTGAAAGTGGTATTTTTCGTCCAATTTTTGGCTCGTGTGTACGGGCCATAAGGATGGCGATACCACGTGAGACTTTTTCACAGCCTGGCCACATAGAGAAGCGCAACTTTCAAGGCGGCAGCAGGAGAAGGAGGGGGGAGGAGGAGGAGGCCGGACGTCTGACGAACATCACTGCAGCAAGGCCCGACAGCAGTGGGGACAGGGTACCTGTCAAACAGGTACCTGATTCCCCCCCCTTCCCCCTGAAAGGTGCCAAATGTGGGGGGGGGGGAATCGGATAAGTGGAAGTTACACTTTTGTGTGGAACTCCGCTTTAAGACCAGGCCTTCTTCCGATACTTTTTGTTCACAAGTAAAAATCTTTGTTTTTGCTAGAATATTACTTAGAACCCCCTAACATTATTTCTTTTTGTAGCAGAGGCCCTAGAAAATAAAATGGTGGGTTTTGCAAATTTTTATGTCGCACGGTATTTGCGCAACAGTTTTCTAACACAATTTAACACACCAACGCAAATACATTTTAATGAATTTCAATGCACATAGATATAAGAAAACGGCAGTGTTGAGTAAGGAGGCTGCCACTTTGAGCAATCATGGGATTGTACACCACATTAACACCCATCATACCATAAGAACATACCTAAAATATAAAATAAAACACACAACAAGGATTGTGGAAAAGTTTAGGCCGCAGCCCCTTTATTGGGTTTAAAACAATTTTAATTATGAAATTAACTTCAACCTTTAATACCAAACAGAATCGCTGTTAACCATTAACAGACTTGCTTAGTCACTAAGTCACTTAGTCACTAAGACTCAAGCAGCAATATCTTATAACAACCAAATACCAGTTTACCAACCACTGTCCACCCACAAAGTGGGTGACATTACCCAAAAGCCAGGTTACCAACCTGGCCCCACCCCACCACCGCGGCCTAAAAAATCACTCTTTACAATCCTGCATTGAAAATGCCCTTACCAATGACAGAGAAAATGTACCAAAAACATAACTCCCAAACTTATGAAATTATAAAGAGGGACACCCTTCTGCAGAGTAAGTAGCAAAGAAAATGTCCCCAGTTACAGGGACCTCAAGGATCTCATATGCAGAACATGATTGGCTAAACAATACATGTGCTTTTTACTTACCTCTACTTTTCCTTTATAATGATTTTTCAAAATCAGAGGCTGAATAAAATGTTAAGTGCAGCCATAACACTTTTGGCAGAAAAAATAGGATTTTTTGTACTCACCGTAAAATCCTTTTCTCTGACATCCATGGACTGACACGGTGTCTCTTTACACTTTACACGTGGGTTATGTCCCTGCCTGCAGGAGAAGACCTAGGCAGAATGTGAGATGTTATACATACATTCTAAAAGCCAGAGCTGAACAACCCCACCCAGGGGGCGGTCCCTCCGGACATAACCCTCCCACTACAGTCAGCAGACTTCAGTTCGTAACAAAGCAGTACAAACTTAAAAAGGAAGGGTGGGTGCCGTGTCAGTCCATGGATGTCAGAGAAAAGGATTTTATGGTGAGTACAAAAAATCCTATTTTCTCTTACCATCCATGGACTGACACGGTGTCTCTTTACACTTTACACGTGGGATGTCCCAAAGCAGTGTCAAGAGGGATGGGAGCAGTATAAATGGAAAAAACAAAAACTTCACTCCAAGAAGGCAGAGCTCCTCAACGGAGGAGTCGCAACTTTAAACAGCGGCCTGCAGCACCCTGCGGCCGAAGGAAGCATCCGGAGATGCAGCCACATTAACCTTATAAAACTTAAAAGGCATGAACAGACGACCAGGTCGCCGCCTTGCACACTTGTGCAACCGACGCTTGATGTCAGAAAACCCAGGAAGCACCAATTGCCCTGGTGGAATGCGCCGTAACCGGAAAGGGAGGCGCCCGCCCTTTGAGAGCATAGGCTTGAATGACGGTTTGTCTGATTCCCCTAGAAATGATGGCAGACGAAACCGCTTGGCCCTGTTATGGACCAGAGACAGTCACAAACAGTGAGTCGGACTTTCGAATAGAAGCAGTAGCAGACAGGTACACCCGTAAGGCTTGTACCACATCCAATATGTGCAGCGCAAACTCTCTGGGATGCGATGGGTGAGGACACAAGGACGGGAGGACAATGTCCTCATGTAGGTGAAAGGTCGACACCACCTTTGGCAAAAAGGAAGGTCACGGATGCAACACCGCCTTATCCTTATGGATGACTAAATATGGCGACTTGCAGGACAAAGCCGCCAACTCAGACACCCGTCAAACAGAAGTGATTGCCACTAAAAGGCCACCTTCTGAGACAAGACAAGAGAGGAATATCCCGGATATTCCCAAAAGGAGGTTCCTGGAGGACCGAGAGCACCAAATTCAGATCCCACGGTGGGAGAGGAGGCTTGACAGGAGGGAGCACATGGCGAACCCCCAACACAAGGTGCTAACCAAGAAATGACCCGCTAGAGGTCGCTGAAAGAAGACGGCCAAGGCCGAAATCTGATCCTTGATGGTACTCAAAGCAAGCTTTTGGGTCACTCCACACTGCAGAGGACGCAGGATTCTGGGGACGGAATACGTCCGAGGACGCCAGTCCAGCGCTTCGCATATGGCGATATAAGCTTTCCAGGCACGGTGATAGATCTGCTTGGAGGAAGACTTCCGTGTCCTTAACATGATCAAAATGACCGAGTCCGAGAGACCTTCGGACCCTCAACACCTGGCTTTCAACAGCCCTGCCGTTAAAGCCAGAGACTGTAAGCCGGATGAAACATAGGACCTTGAGACTGAAGGTCCTCCCTCATCGGCAACCGCCAGGGAACGTCCGCGACGAGACGTACCAGATCAGCGTACCAGTGATGCTGAGGCCAATCAGGAACAATTAGGATCACCAGAGTTTATATCAGGCGATAAGGACCCTATGGGGCCACCAACGCATCCGAGGCATCGCCCAAGGATCCCTGGATCTGGCCACAACCTTGACCCTTGCGATTGAGTCGAGAGGCCATCAGGTCCACATCCGGCGTGCCCCACCGTCGGCAAAGGAGTTGAAATATGCAAGGACCACTCTTCTTGGTCCGGTGTCTGGCGATTGGCGACTCAGATAGTCCGCCTGCCCATTGTTTATGCCCAGAATGTAAATGGCCTACAGAGCCGGCACGTTTCTTCCGGCCCACTTCAGGATACGGACTACCTCGGAAGCCGCAGCTGAGCTCCGAATCCCCCCTTGATGGTTTACATACGCCACCGCCGTGGCGTTGTCCGACTGGCTCCTGATGGAGCGACCCCGTACTCTCTCCGACCTGAGGAGAGACACAGTCCGATGGCCCGTATTTCCAGAACAGTGATTGGTAAACGGGCTCGTCCGGAGTCCAAGGCCTTGAGCCGACAGGACTCCCCAGACTCCACCCCAGCCCGTCAGGCTGGTGTCCGTCGTGAGTACCGTCCATTGGATGGGAGGGGAACGACTTTCCGGACCGAAGAGCCGAGGATCTCAACCACCATGTCAGGGGCGCCCTGACCAGGTGAATCACCTGGATCTGAAGATCCAAGGACAACGGGGATTTGTCCCAGGTGGACAAGATCTCCTTCTGCAATGCCCTGGTGTGTGATTGGGCATACGGAACGGCCACGAAGGAGGCCACCACGAGTCCCGGGACTCTCATGCAAAAAAATGGATTGACAACCATTTTCGGGATGTCAGCACCCGCACCGCAGACTGAAGTGTCAGCAACTTCTCCAGAGGTAGGATACCTTTGCCTCCAAGGAGTCTAGAATCAGAACTAGATACTCCAGACACTGAGTCGGGACCAGGACTGACTCCTGAATGTTCAGGAACCACCCGAAGTCCCTGAGGGTCTAATTGACGATAGTCACCTTTCCTCTAAGTCTGAGCCACTTTCTGCTCTTAGCAGAAGATCGTCCAGATAGCCCACGACAGCAATACCTCACTGTAACAGAAGGCTAGAACCGGAGCAAGCACCTTGGTGAACACCCTTGGTGCAGAGGCTAGGCCGAAAGGAAGAGCCACAATCGATAGTGGACTTCGCTGATCGCAAGGCGCAGAAACTTCTGGTGACTTGCGCAGATCGGAACATGCAAGTAGGCGTCCTTGAAGTCCAAGGACGCCAGAAGAAAATCCCTTTGGTGGAGTGTAGCGATCACCGTGCGAATGGATTCCATGCGGAATTTCTGCACCTTCTCGAAGGCATTCAGGGCCTTGAGGTCCAGGATAGGTCGAACCACGTCCTATTTTTGGGACGACAAACAGATTTGAGTAGAATCCCTGAAAACTCTCCTGTGACGGAACCGGCACAATCACTCCGGACCTGATCAAATCCTGTACAGCCCCCAAGAGGGCTGCCCGACAGGTAGGAAGGAGAGGAAGATTTGAGGGAAAGAATCTGTCTGGGGGCCAGGATCGGAATACTATCCTGTATCCTGAGGTGACCACCTCGCACACCCACCAGTCGGAGATTCGGGAGGACCACCGATTCGTGACCTGCGAAGTCGTCCCCCCACCCCAGAGTCGGGCGGAGGCAAGACTTCACGCGGAGGCGGGCTTGGGAGCCGCTTGTTCGGCTTACGCACCCAGGGGCACTTACCCGTGGACTCTGACTGACGAAAAAACCCTGTTTTGCTGGAAAGGAAGGCCCCTGTTTTCGGCGGGCCTCCTCACTCTTGCTAGTCTAAGGAAGAAGAGTGCTTTTACCTCCCATGACATCCATGACGATGTCATCCAGAGCAGCACCGAAAGGTCTACCACGTTTAAATGGTAGATCTGTCAGGAGCTTCCTAAGGCTAGGTCAGCAGACCAGCACTTCAACCAGATAAGACGACGCAATACCACCGCCGAGACAGAGGCCCTGGATATTAAAGGGGCCGCGTCCAACGTGGCGTCGCACACATAAACCAGGCCCTGAACCAGTTGGTGGGCCAAAGCAACTGTGTCTGGAGGAAGATTATGCTCCTGTACAGCTAGGTGCAACATTTTTGCCCAACCTGTAAGTGTTTAAGACACAAGGGTCGCCGCTACCACAGGCCGTAGGGCGGATCCCAACAAGGCAAACATGGCTCTGCTCACCACTTCTGACCTCCTGTCAGTGGGGTCCTCAAATGCAGGAGTCCCCTCCATCGGGAGAGTGATATAAAAGGAAAAATAGAAAAGCGCCTCTTAGCAAAACAGATTTATTATGTAGCAGACAATTTGTATCAAACACTTACATCATGGTAAGTTTCAGGTGTCATCCAGTAGGATCAATGTTTATATTGCGTCCAGGATCTCTGACGCTACTCCACGGATTTCCCAGGTCCCGGTTATGGCGGCCGCAAGTAGCCGGGATACAGGCTGGCTTGTCCGTGATAGGAGACAGCAGCGAAAGATGGCAACGGTCGGTCCGGAGAGGAGCGTCTGACGTCAGCTGGATGGTGCAGGGAACCACAACGCGTTTCAGAGCATGCGCAGCCTGTATCCCGGCTACTTGCGGCCGCCATAACCGGGACCTGGGAAATCCGTGGAGTAGCGTCAGAGATCCTGGACGCAATATAAACATTGATCCTACTGGATGACACCTGAAACTTACCATGATGTAAGTGTTTGATACAAATTGTCTGCTACATAATAAATCTGTTTTGCTAAGAGGCGCTTTTCTATTTTTCCTTTTATGTCATTTTCCTTGAGTCGGCTTCAACTTGGAGAAGAGCTGCCCTGGGCAACTGAGTTTTTATTAAAGACTTCCTATCCACAATTGTTACTATAGAGTTTTTCAAAACCTTATGCTACCTGCCATCCCTTGGTAACAATAATAACTTTATGTCCATCTGATTGGAATACTCTTTTTGTTTTTTTGATTTTCAACCTTTGTATAATATCCTTTACACATTTAGGATTAATAGTGTTTGTCTGTGCAGGCTTCCCAAGCGCTTGCATTTGCTATTGTTTATCGGGAGAGTGATGGCCTTGTTCAACCGGGCGACTGGAGGGTCGACCCTGGGGGAGAGGCCCACTTTTTAAGTAGGGCATCTTCAAGGGGTATCTGATAGACAAACGCCACGGGACCATAAAAAAATTCTTCTGCGGCTTTTCCCAGACCTTATCAATGAGCTGGTCAAAGAAAGTACATATGGAAAAACCTCTTTAGAAGGCCTGGCCTTAAAAGAACCAAAGGAGACTGTATCCACCTGAGGTTCTGCATCCGCAGCATTTTAGCTTGAGAGTGTCCCTCACCGCAGTCATGAGTACACTAACAAGCGCCCTGTCATTTACTGACTCAGAACTGGAGTTTTCCTCATAAGGAATGTCCTGTTCAAAACCATCCAATACATTCAGAACTAGGGTCCTGAGCGGTAGTGGCTAGGCCCATATCTGAATCAGCGCACTGCCCTCATGAAGTAAAGTGGGGGAGGGCGCTTTTTTGCTCCCTTGCGCTTGCACACAGCTCCCATCCTGGTCAGAAATGATTCCAGGACTGCCCACAACTGGTCCCTAGAGACCGCAGGTGCTGAAGCACTGCCTGTTGTCCACTGACATTTAGGGGAAGCTGGTGACAGAGACTCCATATTGCCCCCCTCTGAGACTCCTCAGATAAAAAGTCCACCCACAGGCTGTGCTGACTGAGGAGGGGGCGCCCAGGGGACTCACCAAACTGGACCAGGGACCGCTCAGTTCCGCTGTCTGTACCGCGCTGTGTCAGCGCTGGTGAGCTGTGAGGAGATTGTGAGGAGATTCGCGCTGTTACAGCAGCGCTAGAGGCCAAAACTAGTGCTGAAGAGCGCGTGGGCTACAAGAAAATGGCCGCCGCACTTCACTGAGGCGATCCACGGCAAGATGGCCGCCATGACTCAGCAAAAGTGAAAAAAACAGCACACACACAGCGCCACTCGGCGCTCAGGCCCCAAAACACACAAAAAAAGGCCCCAAGCATATCTGCAGACCAGCATTAGCCCCTCCAAGAACAGTGTGACCCCCAGGCACCCCACACAGCACAGCGCCAGCAATGGTGACAGAGAGTGACAATGAAATACAGGGGGAGACAGGGAAAATCCCCCACAGAGAAACACACAGCTTTTTGTACTCACCTGCAGGCAGGAGAGACTACTTACCCGTCCCCTGAGGGACCCACTGGTGTGTTTCTGACAGGACTATCACAGTGCAGTACTGAGTAGCTGTCGGCCCGGTCCACCGTGAAAGATACAGTCAGTCAGGAACTGTTCAGTCTTGAGAGGACCGTGGGAGCATAACCCGGCCACCCCTGGAGTCATGGGGCCTGTCGTGAACTGAGTCTCACGCACACAAGGCGAGGATCAGCACGCTCGATGGTCGGACAGGGAAGACTACGAGGATATCTTGTACCCAACCTGTTGCCCAGCCGACAGTTGATAGAAGATTCTCAAAAATAAAATAAAAAAGAATTCCAGAAAAGGAATAAAAATAGGTCAGGAGACTGGCTCCTGAGAGAGCCACGTCTTCTCCTTCTGCTAGGCAGAAAAAAACTGAAGTCTGCTGACTGTAGTGGGAGGGTTATGTCCGGAGGGACCGCCCCCTGGGTGGGGCTGTTCAGCTCTGGCTTTTAGAATGTATGTATAACATCTCACATTCTGCCTAGGTCTTCTCCTGCAGGCAGGGACATAACCCACGTGTAAAGTGTAAAGAGACACTTGGATGGTAAGAGAAATAGTAAATTTTGTATAGAAATGTACATATCAGTCTAAAAAGAGGGACAACTGAAGCTGCATGAGGGACAGAGGGATTTGGTCCCAAAGGAGGGACAATTGGGCACTGTGCCAAATACTGCTAGACCTCTGAAACTCTCCAGATCACAATAGGGAAAAATTAACTTACTAATAATGAGTATACAGTAAATTAGCATATCAAATAATTTTATGGTAACTGTACCATGAACTAAAGCCCAGGCCTAGAAAACCACTTATTTGTAGACAGGACAGTCGTTTTTTTTTTTTGTTTTTTTTTTGGAAGGTCTAAGATTTTAAATTCCTTTCCAGGTGAACAAGAAGGATGTCCAACACAGCTCACACTTGCAAATATGGAATATGATTAGCTAACTATTCCAAATATATAACCTGCAAGAGAACTGGATTTTTAACAGGAGGGAAATAAAATCCTCTGCACCAGACAACATATGAATGTCAACAATTCATACTATAATTATTTTTTTCTATTATAAAAGGCGGGGACTTGCATAATAAATGCAAAGAGCAGGATGGACATAAAGAGCAGGGAAAGGAATGCATTGCGAATAGTGGAAATTGCTGAATCAGGTCTATTGGGCAATGGGAATGTCCTAAGGCATTAAATGATAAGTGCCTATCCTTGTTTTGCTAATCTAATTCTGCAAACACTTTTGTCCATCAAGTTTAGGGCTGGGCGATTTTCCCCCAAAAAAAAATCTGCGATTTTTTTATAAAAAACTCGATTTACGATTCGATTCGATTTTTTTTTTTTTATTATATTAATTAAAGTACATCAACAAACAAAATTGCAAAGGCAAACCCTTTCTCTAACTGCAAAGTCAGTGTGCAACAAACACACAATATATTCCAGCGCTCATGGAACATACATTATTAACTATTGAAAACTCTTGAAACTCTGTGTGTGATTCCTTCTGTCCCAGCCTTGCTGCGATCCTGGCTCTGCATCCTTTTGGGTTGGAGGGCCCTCCACACGCTGGTCTGCCTGTTGTCCATCATTCAAGGTACTGTGCTCACATCATGCCACAGGCTTTGTTTTGACTTTTTTAACCCCTCCTTGCTCCACGGATGTCACTGCAAGTTTAACAAGTTTGTCACCACTGGCAACTGGAGAGTTAAGATTCATTTGCCCTCTGCACATTTGGGATTGGATCCCTCTCTTTATTGTGATAAATGGACTAAGCTTTTTTATCAATTCTTCAAGAGTTTTCAATAGTTAATAATGTATGTTCCATGAGCGCTGGATTATATTGTGTGCATGTTGTGTATTTTGTACTTCTGGGTACGGATTTTTTCTTGCTGCGCTGGATCCTGTTTTTTCCCCCTTTTGGATACTTTGTACTTCCCAAAATATTTGGGATTTTTTTCTTATTATTATTATTATCATCCATTATATTTTTTTCTTTATCCACCAATTTAGCGCTTGTGACCTTTTGTTGTTTTTTGCAGTGTGCAACAAAGATTGTTAAACATCCAAATTATTAATACTGTATTTGGATTTAGCTAATAAAACAACAAAAAATCCTGAGGTTACTCTTAGTTGAATTGAACTGTGTCCATGCCTCACTGTACCCTTGTCTCACTGTGCCCGTGTCTCACTGTGCCTGTACCTGATGCAGATTTTCATGGTATACGGATTTTACTGCTACACCGGTGGCCATTCCAGTATTCAAAAGCCGCGCCTCCTCCTCGTCTGTGATAGGTGGAACACTCAATTTCCCAGCATTCAGTGTTCCGCCTATCATGGTCATCCTCATAACACAGACGAGGATGAGAGGATGTCCGTGAAAGGGTGAATACTGCCTGCTGTGAAATTGAGTGTTCCGCCTATCACAGATGACGAGGACTCGGGAGGCGCGGCTTTTGAACACTGCAATGGCCGCCGTCTGTCTGCATGACACGCTGATCAGGTAGGCAGAGGGCGGCTGCAGCGAGTAGATGTAATTGGGGTAACACTGCCCAGTGCCATTCCGGATACGCCCCCTGCAGTCCTGCTATGGAAACTTTGAAGGGAAAAAAAAATGAAAAAAAAAAAAAAAACATTTATTTTTTTTTTTCAAAAAAAAAAAAAAATCTAAAAAAATCGATTTTCTTCAAAACTGAATAGATTTGAGCTCAAAACTCGATTCAAGATAAAAATCGATTTTTTTCCCAGCCCTAATCAAGTTAACCACTTAAGCCCCGGACCATTTCGGGCCATTAGGACCAAGCCTGTTTTTGGGATTCGGCACTGCGCTGCTTTAACTGTAAATTGTGCGGACATGCAATGTTGTACCCAAATGAAATTTGCGTCCTTTTCTTCCCACAAATAGAGCTTTCTTTTAATGGTATTTGATTGCCTCTGCGATTTTTATTTTTTGCGATATAAACAGAAAAAGACCGAATATTTTGAAAAAAAATGATATTTTCTACTTTTTGTTATAAGAAAAATCGAATAAACTCAATTTTAGTCATACATTTAGGCCAAAATGTATTCAGCCACATGTCTTTAGTAAAAAAAATGTCAATAAGCGTATATTTATTGGTTTGCGCAAAAGTTATAGCGTTTACAAACTAGGGTACATTTTCTGAAATTTACACAGCTTTAAATTTATGACTGCCTATCTCATTTCTTGAGGTGCTAAAATGGCAGGGCAGTACAAAACCCCCCCAAATGACCCCATTTTGGAAAGTAGACACCCCAAGGAAATTGCTGAGAGGCATGTTGAGCCCATTGAATATTTTTTTTTTTCGTCCCAAGTGATTGAATAATGACAAAAAAAAAAAAAAATTACAAAAAGTTGTCACTAAATGATATATTGCTCACACATGCCATGGTTATATGTGGAATTGCACCCCAAAATACATTCTGCTGCTTCTCCTGAGTACAGGGATACCACATGTGTGGGACTTTTTAGGAGCCTAGCCACGTACGGGACCCCGGAAACCAAGCACCGCCTTCAGGATTTCTAAGGGCGCAAATTTTTGATTTCACTCCTCACTACCTATCACAGTTTCGAAGGCCATAAAATGCCAAAATAGCACAAACCCCCCCCCCCAAATGACCCCATTTTGGAAAGTAGACACCCCAAGCTATTTACTGAGAGGCATGTTCAGTCCATGGAATATTTTATATTTTGCCACAAGTTGCGGGAATATGACAAACTTTTTTTTTTTTTCACAAAGTTGTCACTAAATGATATATTGCTCACACATGCCATGGGCATATGTGAAATTACACCCCAAAATACATTCTGCTGCTTCTCCTGAGTACGGGGATACCACATGTGTGGGACTTTTTGGGAGCCTAGCCGCGTACGGGACCCCAAAAACCAAGCACCGCCTTCAAGGTTTCTAAGGGCATAAATTTTTGATTTCACTCCTCACTACCTATCACAGTTTTGAAGGCCATAAAATGCCAAGATGGCACAAAACCCCCCCAAATGACCCCATTTTGGAAAGTAGACACCCCAAGCTATTTGCTGAGAGGCATGTTGACCCCATTGAATATTTTTTTTTTTTGTCCCAAATGATTGAATAATGACAAAAAGAAAAAAAAAAATGTACAAAAAGTTGTCACTAAATGATATATTGCTCACACATGCCATGGTTATATGTGGAATTGCACCCCAAAATACATTCTGCTGCTTTTCCTGAGTACGGGGATACCACATGTGTGGGACTTTTTGGGAGCCTAGCCGCGTACAGGGCCCCAAAAACCAAGCACCGCCTTCAGGATTTCTAAGGGCGTAAATTTTTGATTTCACTCCTCACTACCTATCACAGTTTTGAAGGCCATAAAATGCCAAAATAGCACAAAACCCCCCCAAATTACCCCATTTTGGAAAGTAGACACCCCAAGCTATTTGCTGAGAGGCATGTTGAGTCCATGGAATATTTTATATTTTGCCACAGGTTGCGGGAATATGACAAACTGTTTTTTTTTTGCACAAAGTTGTCACTAAATGATATATTGCTCACACATGCCATGGGCATATGTGAAATTACACCCCAAAATACATTCTGCTGCTTCTCCTGAGTACGGGGATACCACATGTGTGGGACTTTTTGGGAGCCTAGCCGCGTACGGGACCCCAAAAACCAAGCACCGCCTTCAAGGTTTCTAAGGGCATAAATTTTTGATTTCGCTCCTCACTACCTATCACAGTTTTGAAGGCCATAAAATGCCAAGATGGCACAAAACCCCCCCAAATGACCCCATTTTGGAAAGTAGACACCCCAAGCTATTTGCTGAGAGGCATGTTGAGCCCATTGAATATTTTTTTTTTTTGTCCCAAATGATTGAATAATGACAAAAAGAAAAAAAAAAATGTACAAAAAGTTGTCACTAAATGATATATTGCTCACACATGCCATGGTTATATGTGAAATTACACCCCAAAATACATTCTGCTGCTTCTCCTGAGTACGGGGATACCACATGTGTGGGACTTTTTGGGAGCCTAGCCGCGTACGGGACCCCAAAAACCAAGCACCGCCTTCAAGGTTTCTAAGGGCATAAATTTTTGATTTCACTCCTCACTACCTATCACAGTTTTGAAGGCCATAAAATGTCAAAATAGCCCAAAACCCCCACAAATGACCCCATTTTGGAAAGTAGACACCCCAAGCTATTTGCTGAGAGGCATGGTGAGTATTTTACAGCTCTCATTTGTTTTTGAAAATTAAGAAAGACATTTTTTTTTCTTTTTTTACATTTTCAAAACTTTGTGACAAAAAGCGAGATCTGCAAAATACTCAACATACCTCTCAGCAAATAGCTTGGGGTGTCTACTTTCCAAAATGGGGTCATTTGGGGGGGTTTTGTGCCATCTGGGCATTCCATGGCCTCCGAAACTGTGATAGGCAGTGAGGAGTGAAATCAAAAATTTACACCCATAGAAATCCTGAAGGCGGTGCTTGGTTTTTGGGGTCCCGTACGCGACTAGGCTCCCAAAAAGTCCCACACATGTGGTATCCCCGTACTCAGGAGAAGCAACAGAATGTATTTTGGGGTGTAATTCCACATATGCCCATGGCATGTTTGAGCAATATATAATTTAGTGACAACTTTTTGTACATTTTTTTTTTTTGGTCATTATTCATTCAATCACTTGGGACAAAAAAAAAATATTCAATGGGCTCAACATGCCTCTCAGCAAATAGCTTGAGGTGTCTACTTTACAAAATGGGGTCATTTGGGGGGGTTTTGAACTGTCCTGGCATTTTATGCACAACATTAGGAAGCTTATGTCACACATCATCCACTCTTCTAACCACTTGAAGACAAAGCCCTTTCTGACACTTTTTGTTTACATGAAAGAAAATTTTTTTTTGCAAGAAAATTATGTTGAACCCCCAAACATTATATATTTTTTTAAAGCAAAGGCCCTACAGATTAAAATAGTGGGTGTTGCATTTTTTTTTTCCACTGTGAGGGGGTTAGCTCGGCAGCGGGTGTGGGTGACCCCCGGGATGGGCTCCCCACACAAAAACAGGCCCAGCAAACGGAGGTTGTGGTTTTCAAAATCAAAAAGGTGCGGTTTATTTTCTATTTACAGTGACAAAACACAGCAAAGCAAAAGAAACATAAACAAAATAAATCCTGGTCAACTTGACCTCTAACTAAACATACAGGTTTCCTAACTAACAACTGGGATCAGCCTAGTGCTGTCCTAGTCCCTAAGTCCCTGGTTTTAAATGTCCAAGCAAATAGCCACACAGGCTTTGTCTCACCGCACAGGGGTTCACTCTCCCTAGACAGTCCACACAGGTCTGGTTCCAGGCATGAGCAAACACCTAATGAATCTGGGAGTTTTTATAGAGGCCTTAAACGAACTGACAGGCTTCAGCTGGTCTCATCAACTCCCTGCCTGCACGACGCCCAGCCCTCTCCCTAGAGGTATGAGTCATCCATGAGCCCACTAGCCCCAGCTGGGCTTATACAACTCTCCGCCTAGTTGTATAAGTCGGCGTAAAGCCTGAATCTGGGCGAAATATATCTACCCCCCTGGATGCAACCAGGTGACTTTACCTTCCTGCTGTCACATACCCCCCCTCTTGTTTTAACCTTGGGGTTGGAACACCAGCAATCAGGCATTCATGTACTCGAGACAAAGCATCCACATTCCCCATTTGAACGCCAGGGCGATGCTTTACTGTGAAGTTGAATTCCTGGAGGGCCAGGAACCACCTATTCACTCTTCTATTTGTTTCCTTGTTTTGAGCCATCCACTTTAACGGAGCGTGATCCGTAACCAAGTCAAAGTGCCTACCTAGCAGGTAGTACCGAAGGGAATCTAGAGCCCACTTCACCGCTAAACACTCCTTTTCAACGGTGGCGTAATTTACCTCATGGGACTTCAACTTCCTGCTGAGGTAAATGACTGGGTGCTCTTCCCCGTTCCAGACCTGGGACAATACTGCTCCTAACCCCACATCTGACGCATCACTTTGTACGACAAAGTCTTTAGAGAAGTCGGGTGAGTACAACACTGGCTGGCTACATAAGGCTTGTTTCAAGAATTGGAATGCTGCCTCAGCCTCGGGGGTCCATTTAATCATGACCGACCCTTTCCCCTTCGTCAGGTTGGTTAGGGGCACAGCCTTAGAAGCAAAGTGGGGAATGAATCGCCGATAATACCCAGCGATTCCCAGAAAGGCTCGTACCTGCTTCTTGCTGTTGGGACGTGGCCAACTCTGGATGGCCTCGACTTTGTTGAGTTGGGGTTTTATTACTCCCCTCCCAATGGTGTACCCAAGATATTTGGCCTCTTCCTGCCCAATGGTACACTTCTTGGGGTTAGCCGTAAACCCCGCTTCCCGAACAGAGTCCAGGACTGCTTGCACTTTTGGCAGATGTGAGGCCCAATCTGTGCTATGGACAATTACGTCATCCAGGTAAGCCGCAGCATACTTCCGATGGGGCCTCAGCATCTGGTCCATTTTCCGCTGGAATGTGGCCGGCGCATTCTGTAACCCGAACGGCATTCTTTTATATTGGAATGCCCCGTCTGGGGTTACAAATGCGGTTTTCTCTTTGGCCGACTTGGCCAGGGGGATTTGCCAATACCCTTTTGTGAGGTCAAGAGTCGTCATGTATCGGGCTGTTCCCAGCCGGTCGATCAACTCATCTATACGTGGCATGGGGTAGGTGTCAAATTTTGTAACTTTGTTCAACTGACGAAAATCGTTACAAAATCGCCAGCTCCCATCCGGTTTAGGCACCAACACAATGGGACTAGACCAATCACTTTGGGACTCCTCTATCACCCCTAAGTTCAGCATTTTCTGTACTTCCTCCCGTATTGCCTCCCGTCGGGCCTCTGGGATCCGATAGGGTTTTAACTTCACCCTTTCACCGGGCGGGGTAATGATGTCATGCTCTACCCCAGATGTTTGTCCCGGCAGCTCAGAGAATACCTCCTTGTTGCGAAGCACAAACTCCTTAACCTCCTGTTGTTGGGGTTGTGACAAGGTGGCTGCTATTCCAACCTCAGGAATCACGCAACCAGTTTGAGCTGGTGACCAAGTGTCTGCGACTAGGGACTCTCTATCCCTCCAGGCTTTCAACAGATTAACGTGATAGATCTGTTCGGGCTTTCGCCTTCCTGGTTGTCTGACCTTGTAATTCACTTCGCTCACTTTTTCCATTATCTCGTAGGGGCCTTGCCATTTGGCAAGGAATTTACTTTCAACCGTAGGGACAAGTACCAGTATCCTATCCCCCGGGGAAAAGGTACGGGTCTTGGCTCCACGGTTGTACACTCTCTGCTGTGCTAACTGCGCTTGGGCCAAATGTTCCTTCACGATGGGCATTACCTGTGCAATTCGGTCTTGCATCAGGGCGACATGCTCAATCACACTCCTGTGGGGAGAACTCTCACTTTCCCAAGTTTCCTTGGCAATATCCAACAGCCCTCTTGGGTGTCTCCCATACAGTAACTCAAAGGGGGAGAATCCCGTAGAGGATTGGGGCACCTCCCTAATAGCAAACATCAGATAAGGAAGTAGACAGTCCCAATCCTTTCCATCTCTATCCACCACTTTCTTCAACATTTGTTTTAGGGTTTTGTTGAATCTTTCAACCAGCCCATCGGTTTGGGGGTGATACACAGATGTACGTAATTGCGTCACTTTGAACAATTTACACAGCTCCTTCATAACCCGGGACATAAAGGGTGTACCTTGGTCCGTAAGCAGTTCTTTACAAATACCCACCCGGCTAAACACAAGAGATAGCTCTTTGGCTATGGTTTTGGCCGAGGTATTTCGGAGAGGGATCGTCTTCTGGATAACGGGTGGCATAGTCCATTATAACTAATATGTACTGGTGCCCCCTAGCGGACTTGATTATAGGACCTACCAAATCCATGGCGATCCTCTCAAACGGGACCTCAATGATGGGTAGAGGGACCAGCGGGCTACGGAAATGTGGCATTGGGGCCGACCTCTGACACACAGGGCAGGAGGAACAATAATTTTCTATGTCCTTCATCACCCCCGGCCAATAGAATCTCTGTAATACCCTCTCTCGGGTTTTCTCTGTCCCCAGATGACCTCCAAGAATGTGCCCATGAGCCAACTCCAACACCAACTTCCTGTAAGGTTTGGGCACCACAAGCTGCTCAACGGTTTCTTCTGCCCTTTTTGCCACCCGATACAGTAGGTCCTTCTCTACGCTGAAGTATGGGTAAGTGCAGGTATTATCTGGGTTCACTAACTCGCCATCTATTTTCACTACGTTTTCCCGTGCCTTTATTAGGGCGGGGTCTTTCAACTGTTCTGTGGCAAAGTTTTCCCTGTGAACCTCAAGATCAGAAAACTCCACAGACGGTAGGTTTTCGTCTGAGGAGGTGGGCTCCTCTCCAGTTTCTTGAGTCTCCCCTGCCAATACTGATAAGGGAAATTCCGGAGAGTCCTCACCACTCTCAGGGGAGTTCTGGCTATCACATTCCTGGTACATAGGGGCACCAGTGGGGGGCTCAGGATCATCCCACAGTTCCCAGAACTTCGGAAAATCCCTTCCCACAATGGCGTCATGCGGTAACTGAGATACTAAGCCCACTGGATGAAAGAGGGTACCTTTGGGGGTCTCGAAACACACTGTAGTCACTGGATACTCTCGAGTGTCCCCATGCACACAAATAACAGCTACCTTGCTATTCCCAGAGACCTCTGTTTTAACTAACTCAGCCTTTATCAGGGTCACAAGGCTACCTGAATCCAGCAATACCACAACATTTCTACCATTAACACACATTTTGCATAAATGTTTCTCAGTTCCTCGAATGGCAGTGCATGCGACTGTCGCACACAGCGACTGACGTCTGCCCGTCAGAAAGTCACACTGCATGGGTTCCTCCACAACCGGGCAATTGGCTGCAATATGTCCCGCTTGCCGGCAGCGGTAGCAAACGATCCTTCTTGCCGCCTCTTGAGCCGCTGATTTCCCAGGCTGTTCTCGCCAAACTTGGGGTAGAGCTCCCACCCTCTCACTCTCTCCACCCTCACCCCTTGGAATCCTCTTATCCGCCCCTGGGGATGGTCTGGTCTTAGGGTGGAAAGTCCGAGTGTCTCTGGAAGAGGCCGTCAGGTTCTCTGTAGCCAAGTATTTCTCCACACGATCCACAAGACCATCGGCCGTCTCTGGGTCTCCATGGCTTACCCACTTTTGGATGGCAGTAGGAAGAGCTCTCAAAAACCGATCCATTACAACACGTTCCACAATCTTTGGTGCGGACAAAGTCTCTGGCTGTAGCCACTTTCTGCTCAGGTGAATGAGATCATACATTTGAGACCTGGGGGGTTTTCCAAGCTGGAAAGTCCAGTTATGCACACGCTGAGCCCGGACAGCCAGGGTGACACCCAGCCTTGCCAATATTTCAGCTTTTAGCATCACATAGTCTTTTGCTTGGTTAGGCTCTAGGTCATAGTAAGCTTTCTGCGATTCACCAGTTAACAGAGGAGCCACCAGTCCAGCCCACTGCTCCTCAGGCCACTTTTCTCTTTCAGCGGTCCTTTCAAATGTGGTCAAAAATACCTCTGGATCATCCTCTCCAGTCATTTTTGTCAATAAACGACTGACCCCAAAGGACGCGGTATTAGTGGGACGGCTTTCCTCACTGGTCTGCGGACGTTGCTGCATTACTGCTTCCATCTGTTGTTGTAGTCTCTGCTCTTGCTTCTGCAACAGGTCTATGAAGCGGGCCTCAGATTGCTGCTGGGCTTGTTGCTGAGCCTCCAGACTCTGTTGCAAAGTTGCGTTTGTCTGCTGCTGGGCTGCAAGGCTCTGTTGATGAGCTTGCTGCTGGGCTGCAAGGCTCTGTTGATGAGCTTGCTGCTGGGCTGCAAGGCTCTGTTGATGAGCTGCAAGGCTCTGTTGATGAGCTGCAAGGCTCTTTTGCAAACCTGCATTTGTCTGCTGTTGATTGGCATTTGCTAGAGCCAGCTGTTTCAGTATCTCCTCCATGCTGGCTTAAAAAAAAACTGCCACTGGTTCTCCACCAACTGTGAGGGGGTTAGCTCGGCAGCGGGTGTGGGTGACCCCCGGGATGGGCTCCCCACACAAAAACAGGCCCAGCAAACGGAGGTTGTGGTTTTCAAAATCAAAAAGGTGCGGTTTATTTTCTATTTACAGTGACAAAACACAGCAAAGCAAAAGAAACATAAACAAAATAAATCCTGGTCAACTTGACCTCTAACTAAACATACAGGTTTCCTAACTAACAACTGGGATCAGCCTAGTGCTGTCCTAGTCCCTAAGTCCCTGGTTTTAAATGTCCAAGCAAATAGCCACACAGGCTTTGTCTCACCGCACAGGGGTTCACTCTCCCTAGACAGTCCACACAGGTCTGGTTCCAGGCATGAGCAAACACCTAATGAATCTGGGAGTTTTTATAGAGGCCTTAAACGAACTGACAGGCTTCAGCTGGTCTCATCAACTCCCTGCCTGCACGACGCCCAGCCCTCTCCCTAGAGGTATGAGTCATCCATGAGCCCACTAGCCCCAGCTGGGCTTATACAACTCTCCGCCTAGTTGTATAAGTCGGCGTAAAGCCTGAATCTGGGCGAAATATATCTACCCCCCTGGATGCAACCAGGTGACTTTACCTTCCTGCTGTCACACCACACAGTATTTGCGCAGCGATTTTTCAAACGCACTTTTTGGGGGAAAAACACACTTTTTTTATTTTTAATGCACTAAAAAACACTATATTGCCCAAATGTTTGATGAAATAAAAAAGATGATCATAGGCCGAGTACATGGATACCAAACACGACATGCTTTAAAAATGCACACAAACGCGCAGCGGCGACAAAACTACATTCATTTTTAAAAGCATTTAAAAGCCTTTACAGGTTACCACGTTAGATTTACAGAGGAGGTCTACTGCTAAAATGACTGCCCTCGATCTGACCTTCGCGGTGATACCTCACATGCATGATGCAATTGCTGTTTACATATGACGCTAGACCGACGCGTGCGTTCGCCTTTGCGCAATAGCAGGGGGGGACAGCGGTGCTTTTTTTTTTTTTTTTATTATTTATTTGGCTTTTTTTTTTTTTTTTTTAAACTGTGCCTTCCATATTTTATTTTTTTACCATTTTTATCGTTATCTCAGGGAATGTAAATATCCCCTATGATAGCAATAGGTAGTGACAGGTACTCTTTTTTTGAAAAAAATTGGGGGGTTAGACCCTAGATCTTTCCTCTGCCCTCAAAGCATCTGACCACACCAAGATCGGTGTGATAAAATGCTTTCCCAATTTCCCAATGGCGCTTTTTATATCCGGGGGGGGGGGACATTCCCTCCCACTGCTTGTAAAAGCAGTCTAGAGGCTAATTATCTGCTAGAATTGCTTTTACATGAAAGCCGGCTGCTGGCTGAAAAGAATGATACCAAGATGATACCTAAACCCGCAGGCATCATTCTGGTATAAACATTCAAAGTCCAGCAACATACCAGTACGTTGCTGGTCCTTGTTGGACATGTATTGTAATCTTTTTTTTCATACAGCCTATTGGCTGAACGAAAAAAAGAGATTGATTGGTGGGTATGCCCACCATTAGAATACCTCCCTTCATCCACCCACTTCTAATGATGGGCATATATGCCGAAGCATGGGGGCATCCTCCCGCAAAAAAGTTATGCCGCGTACACACGGTCAAGCCTTCGTCGGAATTTCGACCGTATGTACGCGGCATAAAAGGTTATGCCGCGTACACACGGTCGGACTTTTCCACGGATAAGCCTCCGTTGGAATTTCGACCGTATATACGCGGCATTAGGAGCAAAATCGCTCCTCCGCCCCTGCTGCCCCCATGCTTCGGCATATATGCTCTTTTTTTTAACTGTGGTGGTGAAATCACCTCCTACAGCGTTGGAGTCACGGCTTTATGTATCGTGGGAGCAAACGCTGTTGCTGTCAAGATAAATAGATCCGCGCTGCAACTGAATGGCGTACCTGCTAAGCAAATGGTGGTTAACATTAAAACAAAGTAACATTACAGTACAACAGTAAGACCTTACCATGCCATACCTGCAAAGCAAATACCAAAACAAAACCTAGTAAAAAATAAAAAAATGTTTTAACGCAACCTGTGCCTAAAATATATATATGCCGAAGCATGGGGGCATCCTCCCGCAAAAAAGTTATGCCGCGTACACACGGTCGGAATTTCGACCGTATGTACGCGGCATTAGGAGCAAAATCGCTCCTCCGCCCCTGCTGCCCCCATGCTTCGGCATATATGCTCTTTTTTTTAACTGTGGTGGTGAAATCACCTCCTACAGCACTGGAGTCACGGCTTTATGTATCGTGGGAGCAAACGCTGTTGCTGTCAAGATAAATAATTCCGCGCTGCAGTTGAATGGCGCACCTGAAAACAAAAAATTACATACCTGAAAAGCAAGCATGATAAAACATTGCAGAATAGAATACAGTAAAAAAAGAGCAGAACAATAGAGAGAAAATAGAGAGAGAGAGAACAATAAAACGACAACTATTTTTGGTTTTTTTATTTTATATTTTTTTTGTGTTTTGTTTTTTACGTTTTTTTTTTCTTTTTTACACTTTTTTTTGTAACTTTACAACTGTAATGGTTCGGGTCTCTCAAAATGTAATGGCATCTTGGGAGACCCTGTGTAAGTGTGTCCTAGTCTGTGAAATGCTGTACCCTACGCTAAAACTTCACTTTTGAGTGGTAGCGTTCAAAACATTCACCTTGGCAAAGACCAGGCTTGTCAGGACAGAGTGGACAAAAACTACGGGTGTCACGCCTAAATCCGCGCTTGCTACAGACACGACATCTTTTTTGGGGGTGGCTTTGGGTAGGGGTACTCGGGAGGACATACGAATAATGCCTCTCATGCAGCCGGCTTACTGCATTTGGTTGGGGATGGTGAGGTGCAGAACCGCCTGGATACAGGAGTTCTGTGACTATCTCATTCTGGAATTTTAGAAGAGATAACGTCCCGCCTGAAGCTCTGTATAGCACATGAGCGTTCAGCAAAGCCAATTGGAATAATGATAGAGACACTTTTTTGTACCAGCGTCTCGCCTTACGGTCAATTAGATACGGCGCCATCAACTGGTCGTTGAGGTCCACCCCTCCCATATTTTGGTTATATTCGTGGACACAGAGGGGTTTCTCCACAACACCAGTCGCCGTACGAATTTGGACTGTCGTGTCTGCATGAAGGGAGGTAAGAAGGAAAACATTCTTATTGTCCCTCCACTTCATAGCGAGCAAGTTATTACACTTCAAGCAGGCTCTCTCCCCCAGCCTAAGACGGGCATCTACAAGCCGCTGGGGAAAGCCCCGGCGATTAGGTCGCACGGTGCCACATGCTCCAATCTTATGATCAAACAAGTGACTAAACAGTGGCACGCTCGTGTAATAATTGTCCACATACAAGTGATACCCCTTTCCGAATAAGGGTGACACCAAGTTCCACACTATCTTGCCAGCGCTCCCTATGTAATCCGGGCAGTTGACCGACTCAATCTGACTGTCTTTTCCCTCATAAACCGTAAAGTTCACTACATAGCCTGTTGCCCTGTCACAGAACTTGTAGAGCTTGACCCCGTATCTGGCACGCTTGCTGGGAAGGTACTGCTTGAAAGACAAGCGGCCAGAAAATTTAATCAGGGACTCATCAACGCAGACAACTTGATCGGGAGTAAACAAGGCTGCAAAACGTTCGTTGAAGTGGTTTATGAGGGGCCGAATTTTATAGAGCCGGTCGTATTCAGGGTCCCCACGTGGACGACAAAGTTCATTGTCGTTGAAGTGCATGAACCGCAAAATCTGCTCGTATCGTGCCCTGGACATGGAGGCAGAGAACACGGGCATGTGGTCAATTGGGTGCGTGGACCAATAAGCACGCAATGACGGAAATTTATGTGTGCCCATGTTGAGGGAAAGGCCCAGAAAGGTCTTAAATTCGGAAACCGTAATTGGTTTCCAATTTCTGGCAATTTTAGGCAACTGGGGGTTAGCGGCGATAAATTGACCAGCATATAAATTACTCTGGTCCACAATAGATCTATAGAGATCTTCCGTGAAAAACAGCGAATAAAAATCGATTGGCATAAAATCAGCTGTTTCCACCTGAATACCGGGTTGGGCAGTGAATGGGGGAAGTACGGGTTCTGCAGAAGTGGTGGGGACCCAATCAGGATAGGCGAATTCTGCAGGAAGGGCAGTATGGGCACGACGGGCCTGCCTTTGTCTTCTTGGTGGCAGCGGGACACTACTTGTGCTTGCCACCTCGCCAGCTTGAACTGCACTTATGGGACTCGCCACGTCACCAAGTGTTACTGCAGTGCTGGATGTACGTCCAGGCTGTACTAGGCCGCTGGTGCTTGCCAGTTCACCAGAAGGAATAGCGGCGCTAGTACTACTCTGCTCCATGATACGAGAGACCTGCGGTTCTTGCTCCTCAACAACCTCAGAAGATCGGGATCGGGTACGCCTGACCTTAGCAGGGACCTCAACTTCGTCGTCAGAGCTATCTGACGTGGGGCCGCTGACGTCACTGTCTTCTACGGGAAGATATTCTGAGCCTGAATCTGACAGATACGTGACCTCCTCTTCACTATCTGTCATGCTCAGAATCTCGTAGGCCTCTTTACTAGTGTACCTTCGACTTGCCATTTTGGGCTCTAAATTTAGGGGTACACTAGTAAGATTCACAGGAAAAAAAGCACCTGACTGTCGTCAGCAAATATATCAAACACTACAAAAAAACTGTTAGCGATCGCAGGGATCAGGCCTGTCTCTGCGAACGCTGCAGTTATGTGTGTTGTGTTTGGTAAGTGACAGTGATCGATCGATACTGCACTTGGGTGGGCTGGGCTGGGCTGGGCGGAGGGGCTAAACGCAGGTACTAGCAGGTATCTGGGCTGATCCCGCTAACACTGCGTTTTTGGGAACCCTGAACCGCTGGGGATGCTAGTATAGATCTGATCAGATACTATACCACTAAGGGGGGTGTATGCTTTGCGCGTGGGTGTTAGCGTTACTGGCACTAACCTAACACTGCCTGGGGCGACGCAGACCCTCTCTGGCGCTAAAACCTAATTGATCTCACCCGCCGGGCGATCAGGGGGGTTAAACCTTTATTGGGTTATATACGGCGGGTGCCCTGATGCTATAAAAAGCAAACTAATCAACCAGCGTCACCCGTAACCTTTATATGGTGATCACTGGTGAAAGGGTTAACTAGGGGCAATCAGGGGGTTAAAACCTTTATTAGGTTAAATATGGGGGTACCTGACACCAATAAAAACCTGCGGCGAACCTAAAAAAAAAATAACTGCCTATCTAAAACACCAGCGACACGAATACAGCGATCGGAAAAACAATCGCTTAGTGACGCTGAAGTTAGGGGGTGAAAGGGTTACCTGGGGGGTGATCAAGGGGTTAAACCTTTATTAGGGGGGGGTTAGGGGGCTACCCTGGACCTAAAGGGGCCTAATCCTAACTGCCTTGCAACTTTTTACAATCACAGATGACACTAAATGCAGTGATCAGTAAAATAAATGATCACTGCAATCAGTGACACTGTGATTGGGGGCTTTGGGGTGACCTGGGGGGTGATCTGGGGGTGACTGGGGGGTGATTTGTGTGCCTATGTGTACCTACGTGTCAGTGGACTGTTGGAGCACTAACCTCTGTCTTCACTCCTCGGCGCCGGGAACGAAAAGACCGCGGCGAGGGAGATGACATCACTTCCTCCAGCCTGTGTTTACATCACATGGCGGAGGAAGCAATTTCATTGGCCGGGAGCGATCGCGAGGGGGGGGGCAGAATCGAGCGGCCGCCCCCTCATGCCTGATCGCTCCCGAACACTTAACGGCCGCTCACTGCAGTGAAGGGGGGTCCGGATGGACCCCCCAACTGCACAAAGGCGATCACGTAGATCTACGTGATTCTGCCTGTCCGTGCCATTCTGCCGACGTAAATCGGCGGTGGGCGGTCGTTAAGTGGTTAACAACTTACCTCAACTAACAAGACTGAACTGAGTGGGAAAGCAGTTCTAATGTGTGTAGCGGCCACCTCCACTCCCCTCTTTGTCTCGTCTCGTCTTTCTCTTGTCTAGGGGTACCTTAGAGGGGAGGGAGCGGGGACACCACGCCTGGCTTCCACCACAGGTGTTAGTGCGGTATAAGCAACGGTTTTGTATTACCTTCGGGTCAGTGCTGTGCACCTGGATCCTCCCTCCAAGAGTCACCGGGAACAATGTCCGTTAGAAAATGAGCTCCACACCATTAAAGTTCAACACTCCTTTATTCTCCTTGTCTGAACACAAACAGTTGAACTCCCTTGATAGAACAGAACAGAAAAGGAGGTGTGGATGCGAACAGGCCCAGACACAATATAAGCTGCCACTTCCCTTCCTAGAAGTGTGTCCTGGTCTCCGCACGAGGGTAGATTTCCTTCCAGGCCGTCTCCGACGAGAGACTCACTTGTCACCGGCAATATGCTGCACCGGGTCTTCAAATGAGGAGCTCCCCCCGGTCCATTGCGCCTTCCGGATTCGGGTACCCAATCCCTGGGTACCCTAGGATCTCCTTCCCTCGCAGAACCCAGTGTTGGGCACTGAGCTCCGGACCTCCATCTAAGTACCTCACTCCAGGCTAAAGGTGCCTGGGATGGAACTCGACCTCCGCTGTCCTCTGGGCCTAAGCCACCCAGAGGAGCGACACGACCCACCGTCCGCAAGCTGAAGGTGCCTGGGACTTCGACCCCGTGACCAAGATGGCCGGCCCCCTTTATACCCTCTCCCAGCAAGCACGGCGGGTTTCCCGCCCCACCATACCGCTGCTGAGGGAGGACAAAAAGGAGGATGGCACACAGCGATAATCCAACCCAACCCAGGGCGACAGCGCCACCCAATGGGCCGCGGTGAATCACACATCACTGGTGTCACTTTCAAATTCAAATTTACACCCGGGAAAGTACATACCCGCTACATGTGTTTTATATGCAGAAGAACAGGTTGATTCCATAGCAGCAGCGAAATTACATGACATGTTGAATGCAATTTGTGACCCAATAGCAGCATATAAACACTGCTTCTAAAAACCTTTTCAGAACTCCAAACCAAAAGCGAGAATTATATGCAAAGTCATTATGTCTCAAACTCCTACTAACAGTTTTGGTGAGAGTGTGGAAACAACCACTTTGATACATGTCATATGAAGGTCAAAAAAGTTCTGAGTCCTCAAAAGAGAAACAACCAGTGGCATAGATAATAGGGGTGCGCATCTTCACTGGCCTCACGATTCGATTCGATTACGATTATCATGTCAACGATTCGATATCATGATGCATCACGATTACAGCGCAAGTGCGCATGGTTTTCATAAAAAAAAAAAATGAATTACTCCATTTTTTTTATTCTGTTTGAAATTTTGCCCGAAAAGGTGAACTTAGCCTTTAATTTTGCATATAAAATATTTTCCTTTTGTAGATTTGGTTTATATTGCTGTTAATTTAAAATCTACTAAACATGCTTCACTGTGCCCGTGCTTCACTGTACCCAATGCCTCACTGTGCCCAATGCATCACTGTGCCCAATGCCTCACTGTGCCCAATGCCTCTAACTGTGCCCAATGTCTCACTGTGCCCAATGCCTCACTGTGCCCAATGCCTCTCACTGTGCCCAATGCCTCTCTGTGTGAAATATCTCACTGTGCCCAACGCCTCACTGTGCCCAACGCCTCACTGTGCCCAATGCCTCACTGTGCCCAATATCTCTAACTGTGCCCAATGTCTCACTGTGCCCAATGCCTCACTGTGCCCTCACTGTGCCCAATGCCTCTCACTGTGCCCAATGCCTCTCACTGTGCCCAATGCCTCACTGTGCCCTCACTGTGCCCAATGCCTCACTGTGCCCAATGCCTCTAACTGTGCCCCATGTCTCACTGTGCCCAATGCCTCACTGTGCCCGTGCTTCAATGCCCCTACCTGATCGGCGGCATCCCGGCGGCCATTCCACAGTATTCAAAAGCCGCGCCTCCCGAGTCCTCGTCGTCTGTGATAGGCGGAACACTCAATTTCCCAGCATTCAGTGTTCCGCCTATCACGGACATCCTCTTATCCTCATAACACAGACGAGGATGTCCGTGATAGGCGGAACACTGCCTGCTGGGAAATTGAGTGTTCCGCCTATCACAGGCAACGAGGACTCGGGAGGCGCGGCTTTTGAAAACTGTAATGGCCGCCGTCTGTCTGCATGACACGCTGTTCAGGTAGGCAGACGGCGGCTTGCAGTTTGTTAGTGTTACATTACATCTACTTGCGGCGGCTGCGGCGAGTAGATGTAATGGGGGGTAAACATCGATTATTAGGGTCGCCTGCATCGATGCCGCATCGGGGACACCCGAATCGCGATGCGGCGATAAAATTTGGCACCCCTAATAGATAATGCAGGTTGTTTAAGCAAGGGAATGGAATATTATATGGGATATAATTGCAAGCAAAAAAATGGTTTTAAGGAAATTGTAGGCCATTGCTCACTGCTGGGGTAACCATTGTCCTGAAACACTGGAAACAGCAAAACAAAGCATCTGCTATTAAATGTTTGGCTACTCTGAAAATTTCTTACTTTAACCTAAACATTAAATGAAGACCAGGAAGAACCCTGTACAGCATCTTAGATAATTAATTGCATAAAAACGCTATTCTAACATTTATCAATAAGAGGCTCTGGCGACTGAGCTGCTTGCTCCAAAGTGCCACAGCCACCACAACAGGGAAAAGCCCAAGCAAGCAATATTCTTAGGGATACCTTGAAAAATGCTGAACATTATTTGCCAGACCGGAAATTACCACATTCAATATACTCTGTTGCATCTGTAGACAACTAGAAAATGCTCATCTAAAGCAAATTTCACCTGCCACGAAGAGCTAACAATTTAAGTTGAAATAAATTTGCGCCAAAATCAGTAGATACTCTTTTACCTTCTAACAAAACCAACATGCCAAAAAGGGAATTTAAGGCCTGAGATGAGCAGCACCCAGCCCACGAGCAAAATTCTGCTCATAGGCAAAATGCCTGATACAAACACTAAAAAGCCCAAGGACAACTGAATCACATAAACCGTATACTAATTTCTGATAAGGTGGTTCTGAAAAGATACCGTGTCTTTTTTTGTAGGAGTCTAAAAATCCATGACTGCTAAGGTGCAATAAGCCCAGGTACCATTAACTGTAACATAGCTGTATATAAAACCTTCCCCCTTCACCCTATTAAATAAACACGCTTACAACCATTAGGTTGGAAAGGGCAAGGCCACAGCTTTATTAAATCCAACATACCATTTGAACATTATTTTTTTAACAAGTGCCAGTCACAGTTGTACTGTGAGCACCCAATTCCAAAGGGGGGGGAGGGGCCTGTCCTTACCATAAGTGCTGGACAGGCCACCTACTTCCGATATCCATCAAGGGCATGGCCCATTACAGCCATTTTATGCTGGCAAGGTCAAGAAAACCGCAGCAAGCTGTGACATACCACAGAAAAAAGAGGGCGGGAGGGTGGGCAGCTCTTCCCAGCACGTTTTCCGAAAGGACCCAGAATTCCCTGGGGGCGATCCTTTACCCGAGCTCAGGCCCATCCCATCCCACATATTGACCAATCCTTGGGTGACCACCACCTTGTCCTGTACCTGGCCATGCCCCCATCAGTCAAGGCTCTCTTTCCCTAAGGGGCTCAAGAGGCCTTCATCCTGGCAAACTCTATACCGACACCAGGAAATAAATGTGGAGCAAGGCAGAACTGAGATTCAGCAGCCAAAATGCTACCATCAAACTGGAAGACCAGGGGATCACTTCCCCCATGCTCACTGGACTCTGGCTTTGATAACAAACTGCCTACCAGGCAACAGTGTTTTGCAAAGCAGATTTCTGCAGCACTGAAAATCAGAGCCCTATACTGAATTGAGGGGAGGAGGAGCATTGGAGGATGCAGATCTCTGTGGCAGAGCCTCAGAGCAGATCATGTAGCTACACCAAAAGCCTTCCAATGCTTCACTAATGAATCTTCATGCTGCTATCAAGAAAATACATTTGAGATGAAACAAGAAGAGAATGACCAGGGACTTACAAGCTCCTGACCAAAAGCAGAGAACAAAACGATTTAAAGTCAGATTTGACTAAAGGGGCATCTGATTAAATGATCTAATCACAAAAAGAGCTTGATATACTGAAGATTTAGGTATATCAATGAGAATAGGCTATCACCAATTAGATCAATTAAGAACATGAACCCTGAGGCCTGGTTCACACTGGGGCGACAAACGCTCCGACATTGGGAGCTCATGTCGCATGACGTGTGAAAATCAATATTTCCCTATGGGAGCCGTCTTAACTGGTCCGACACATGTCGGTCCGACTTTGAGAATGCTCCCTGTACTACTTTGGTCCGACTTTGATCCGACTTCAGCCCATTGACTATCATTGAAGTCGGATCAAAGTCGGACCGCAGTCTTGCATGATCCAACTTTGGCATGCAACTTGTGCTGTGCTGCTCTTGAGGGGGAACTCCAGGCCAAATTTTAAATAAAATACCGGCATGGGTTCCCCCTCTAAGGGCATACCAGGCCCTTGGGTCTGGTCTGGATTTGAAGGGGAACCCCTACGCCAAAAAAACGGCTTGGGGGTCCCCCCAAAATCCAAACCAGACCCTTATCCGAGCACACAACCTGGCAGGCCGCAGGGGAAGAGGGGGGGATGAGAGGGCGGCCCCCCTCCCTCCTGAACCATACCAGGCCGCATGCCCTCAACATGGGGGGTTTGGTGCTCTGGGCAGGGGGGCGACCTGCGGCCCCCCCACCCCAGAGCACCCCGCCCCCATGTTGATGAGGACAGGGCCTCTTCCCGACAACCCTGGCCGTTGGTTGTCGGGGTCTGCGGGCGGGGGGCTTATCGGAATCCGGGAGCCCCCTTCAATAAAGGGGCCCCCGGATCCCGGCCCCCCCACCCTATGTGAATGAGTATGGGGTACATCGTACCCCTACCCATTCACCTGGTGGAAAAAAATTGCAATAAAAAACCACACAGCTTTTTAAAGTATTTTATTACACAGCTCCGGGGGTCTTCTTACGACTTCGGGGGTCTCCGGTGTCGTCGCCGCGCTCTCCGGTTCTTTCTTCTGCCGGGCCTCCGCTAACTTCTTTAGCTCTTTTGCTAGCGGAGGCTCCGGTCTTCTCCGTCGCCTTCTTCTTCTACCGCTCTCCGGTTCTTCTCCCGCTTCTTTCTTCTGCCGGCCCCTCCACTAACTTCTTTAGCTCTTTTGCTAGTGGAGGGGCCGGTCTTCCCGTTGCCGTCGCCTTCTCTCTTCTCCTCCTCGATGTTGACGCGTCGCTTCCTCCCGCTGTAATACTGGCTGTCCGCTCCGCTCCGCATTAATATAGGCTTCTCATGACGTCACAGTCACATGTTCCGGGGCACATGGCCCCGGAGCATGTGACTGTGACGTCATGGGAACATGTGACTGTGACGTCATGAGAAGCCTATATTAATGCGGAGCGGAGCGGACAGCCAGTATTACAGCGGAAGGAAGTGACGCGTCAACATCGAGAAGGAGAAGAGAGAAGAAGACAGCGACGGGAAGACCGGCCCCTCCACTAGCAAAAGAGCTAAAGAAGTTAGTGGAGGGGCCGGCAGAAGAAAGAAGCGGGAGAAGAACCGGAGAGCGGTAGAAGAAGAAGGCGACGGAGAAGACCGGAGCCTCCGCTAGCAAAAGAGCTAAAGAAGTTAGTGGAGGGGCCGGCAGAAGAAAGAAGCGGGAGAAGAACCGGAGAGCAGTAGAAGAAGAAGGCGACGGAGAAGACCGGCCCCTCCACTAGCAAAAGAGCTAAAGAAGTTAGTGGAGGGGCCGGCAGAAGAAAGAAGCGGGAGAAGAACCGGAGAGCGGTAGAAGAAGAAGGCGACGGAGAAGACCGGAGCCTCCGCTAGCAAAAGAGCTAAAGAAGTTAGCGGTGGCCCGGCAGAAGAAAGAACCGGAGAGCGCGGCGACGACACCGGAGACCCCCGAAGTCGGAAGAAGACCCCCGGAGCTGTGTAATAAAATACTTTAAAAAGCTGTGTGGTTTTTTTATTGCAATTTTTTTCCACCAGGTGAATGGGTAGGGGTACGATGTACCCCATTACTCATTCACATAGGGTGGGGGGGCCGGGATCCGGGGGCCCCTTTATTGAAGGGGGCTCCCGGATTCCGATAAGCCCCCCGCCCGCAGACCCCGACAACCAATGGCCAGGGTTGTCGGGAAGAGGCCCTGTCCTCATCAACATGGGGGCAGGGTGCTCTGGGGTGGGGGGGCCGCAGGTCGCCCCCCTGCCCCAGAGCACCAAACTCCCCATGTTGAGGGCATGCGGCCTGGTACGGTTCAGGAGGGAGGGGGGGCCGCTCTCTCGTCCCCCCCCTCTTCCCCTGCGGCCTGCCAGGTTGTGTGCTCGGATAAGGGTCTGGTTTGGATTTTGGGGGGACCCCCATGCCGTTTTTTCGGCGTAAGGGTTCCCCTTCAAATCCAGACCAGACCCAAGGGCCTGGTATGCTCTTGGAGGGGGAACCCATGCCGGTTTTTTATTTAAAATTTGGCCTGGAGTTCCCCCTCAAGATTCATACCAAACACAGTGCCTGATATTGGCGGGGATCCAAGTCGGATCCCCGTTCATTGAAAGTCGGACATATGTCGGCTTCATGTCGCAGGGCAAAGTCGGATCCAAAGTAGGACAGATGTCGTGTCGCACTAGTGTGAACCCAGCCTTAGGAACTAACAAATGATTAAACTCATGGGGTTCTTCAGGAATCACAGCTAAAGGTGATAACCTAAATAAACACATGGAGGTGGGATCCTCACTTCATACATTTATTTTGAAAATTTTAAAACACTATTTAAAATGTCATGTTCTGTGACACACTGTGAACTGTAGGTGTACTGCTCTTTAACTTTTCCTAATAAAACAAAGTGGGAAAAATATATGTAAAAACACAATATCAGGCAACTCATTCACAGATTTAAAACTTACTAGTCCTAAACAGCCTAATTCCTGTGAAAAAAAGTAAATAAAACTCTAAGAAAAGGCAATGATGATAAGCTGACTGATCAGCCTGTTAGTTACACATGTAAGCACACAATCTCCCCCTAACAACCCTGACATGCTGTATACTGCACAGGAGCACTTCAAGCACAATACTGTACCTGCAATAACTGCAGCAAATGAAAACACAATGAAGACATTTCATGGGTCAGAAGTGTGATAAGTGAACTATAAATGAAAGCACTAGAGAGCTGAGAGTGGACAGGAAGGGGGTGACTAAAGGCTGACAGACAGAGCACAATGAACAGGGAAGACACTGACACTGAGGAGACTGAAGGAGACAGAACAGAGTGAAGTCTTTCCCGGCCCTCAGAGCCTTCACTCACCCCTAGTCTGTGGTGATGATGATCCTGTTGGAGAGGTGTTGATCGCGCTGTCGGCCCATGGTAGCAGCTTCAGACCCACTGCCTACCTGACTCACGCTGGCAGGAACAGTGGCACTGTGAGAAGTTTGAGTAGGGCCTCCTTATCCTGCGTATTCTTTCCCGGTAGCTTCTGTCCTGTCGGCCTGTACACTGACACTTCCAGTCAGCGGTCCTTTTCTTCCGGTCCCTGTAAAGTCCCAGTGGTGAGGTGATGCTCCTATGGTCTTGTCTCAGGTCCAGGTCTGCCTACAGGTGGATGAAAAGTTCCATGGCTGGCCTCAGGTAACCTATTGCCATCAGTATTTAGAGTGCACCTGGCACTTCAGGAATGAGAGGCACAATACAGGCCCAGGGCCCACAGATGTAAGTGAAGATACAGCTGTCACCAGTGAAAACTGAGGGGGGAAAGTAAAAATAAATAAATAAATGACTGAGGCAAGCCTTTCTCCAGGGGAATTAGTCCTTTGAAGTAGTTCATGAAGTAGAATATCCATTCTGGACTGAGAGCAGGTCAAAAGATCCAGAAGGAAGGCTGAGGAGAATCCAGGAGGTGAGTCCAACTGACAGACCTGAGGTAAATGCTAACTCCGCCCAGTGACAGGGGAGGATATAAGTAAAAGGTTACACTCATTGGCTAGATGTTTCCCACCAAAGGATTTGTCACCAATCCAGTGCTCTACAGCTGAGGTAAATCTTCCTAGCAACAGCAGGCAGCTTGTCACCTGAAACACAAAACAGAAAGAACCAGCAAAGCAGCCATAGAGAGACATGTACTTAACAATTATCATAGCCCTTTATTAAGAGTAAAATGTATTTATTAAACAAATGGGTGTTAGGGGTGACATACCCATGGGGCCACTTCTCTATTTTATTCTTTCGTGGCCCTGACATTCTGAAAATACTAGTTCCAGATTCAGCCATTTGGGTACTTTCTAAATTACTGACTTAGAATCAGCATAGAGACCAGCAAAGGGCTCTTGGGAGATATAGTTCTGGGGACATACCTACGTCAATTGAAATAAATTTGGTGATCTGGTGATGGTGTCACAGAGAGCAATACAAGATGTTTTTTATCTGTAGGAATAAGAATAAATAAATAAATGCTGGGACCTGATCTAAAAGGGAAAGAGGGAGGTTTGTGGGTAATACCTGAACATGCATCTTAACCACTTCCATACAGGGCACTTATACAGCTTCCTGCCCAGACCAATTTTCAGCTTTCGGCGCTGTTTCACTTTGAATGACAATTGCGCGGTTGTGCTACACTGTACCCAAACTAAATTTTTATCATTTTGTTCCCACACATAGAGCTTTCTTTTGGTGGTATTTGATCACCTCTGCGATTTTTATTTTCTGCTAAAATAATTTAAAGAAAACATTTTTTTTGTTTCAGTTACAAAACTTTGTAAATAAGTAAGTTTTCTCCTTCACTGATGGGCACTGATGGGGCTGCACTGACGGGCACTGATAAGGCGGCACTGATGGGCACCGATGAGGCGGCGCGGATGGGCACCGATAGGCGGCGCGGATGGGCACCGATAGGCGGTGCATATGGCCACAGATAGGCGGCACGGATGGGCACAGATAGGCGGCACGGATGGGCACAGATAGGCGGCACGGATGGGCACAGATAAGCAGGACGGATGGGCACAGATAGGTGGCACGGATGGGCACCGATAGGCGGCACAGATGGGCACTGATAGATGGCATAGATGGGCACTGATAGGTGGCACGGATGGGCATAGATGGGCACTGATAGGTGGCATGGATGGGCACTGATAGGTGGCACTGTAATGTGTTAATGGATGCCAATCAGTGCCAAACAATAATGCCTGCCAATCAGTGATGCCCATTGTGGGCACTGATTGGCATCCATTAGGGGCACTGATTGGTATCCATTAGGGGCACTGATTGGCATCCCCGGTGGTCTAGGGAGGCATACCTGGTAATGGACATCCCTGGTGGTCCAGTGGCATCCCTGGTGGTCCAGTGTGGGCATCCTCGGGGGGGCTGTGCTGATAATCGATCAGCACAAACCCCCCCCTGTCAGAGGAGCAGCCGATCGGCTCTCCTCTACTCGCGTCTGACAGACGCGAGTGAGGAAAAGCCGATTACCGGCTTTTCCTGTTTACATGTGATCAGCCGTGATTGGACACGGCTGATCACGTGGTAAAGAGTCTCCATCTGTGAATCTTTACCTAGATCGGTGTTGGGGGGTGTCAGACTGACACCCTGCAACAACGATCGCCGCGATGCGCGCCCCCGGGGGCGCGCAGCGGCTTAAAATCCTGAAGACGTCATATGACGTCCAGTCAGGATTTTAAAACCACTTTGCCGCCGTCAATCCACTATAGGGCGGGCGGCAAGTGGTTAAAGCTGAACTCCAGGCACATAAACTTTCAATGAAAGCGGATCTTCACTACATCTGAGCACCAAAAACACTATTTAATTCATTTTTAATATTCAAAGCAAACGCCCCCATCCTTTAACCACTTCCAGCCCAAGGCCGTCATATGACGTCCTTGAATTTCAGTGGGAATATCTGAATGATGCCTGCAGCTACAGGCATCATTCAGATATCCTTGTTTTCAGCCGGCGATTCTGTACACCATAAGAATGATCATAGTGGCAGTTCCGCCGCTAGATCGTTCTTACAGGCGACGGGAGGGGACATCCCCCCATCCCGCCACCATCCGGTGCTTCTCCGGGCTCTCCCGTGCCATCGGGGACCCGGAGAAAGAATCAGCTGCTGCTGGATGAGGACCATAGAGATTTCCGGTGACCAGATCTCTATGACCGTCAGAGGCCCAGGCGTGACCCCGCATCTCTCCATAAAGAGGACCTGTCATGAACCATTCCTATTGCAAGGGATGTTTGCATTCCTTGTAATAGGAATAAAAGTGATTAAAAAATAAATAAAAAAAATCAAAGAAAGTGTAAAAATAAAAAAAATAAAGTAAAAAAATAAATAAATATATATATTTTTTTAAACGCCCCTGTCCCCGGTAGCTTGCGCTCAGAAGTGAACAGACACGTAAGTCCCGCCCACATATGTAAACACCGTTCAAACCACACATGTGAGGTACTGCCGCGTGCGTTAGAGCGGGAGCAACAATGCTAGCACTAGACCTCCTCTGTAACCTGTAAAACAAATAAAGCGTGGCCTATGGAGATTTTTAAGTACTGAAGTTTGGCGCCATTCCATGAGTGTGTGCAATTTTAAAGCGTGACATGTTGGGTAGCTATTTACTCAGTGAAACATCATCTTTCACATTATATTAAAAAATTGGGCTAACTTTACTGTTTTGTTGTTTTTTAATTCATGAAACAGTTTTTTTTCCAAAAAAAACATGTTTGAAAAATTGTTGCGCAAATACTGTGCAAAATAAAAAGTTAAAACAACAGGCATTTGTTTCCCTAGGGTGTCTGCTAAAAAAAACATATATAACGTTTGGGGGTTCTGAGTAATTTTCTAGCAAAAAAATTATGATTTTTACATATAGGAGAGGAGTGCCAGAATAGGCCCGGTATGAAAGTGGTTAAGGTTTCCATGCTTTATTTTGTTGAGAAATCACTATGAAAAACTCCTCCCTAGCATTTCTGGCCATGTCCATCTTGAGTAAGGGCAAATAATTCCATGTAGCATTTACTTCCTGGAATCCATCTGTCCTTAGCTCAAACATGCATGGAGAGTATGCTTAGCTGAGAAAACGCCTCCTCCCCTCCTGAAGACTCCTGGGCTGTATGACATCATTTGTCTAGGCAAGAAACCAGAAAGTAACTGAAGAAATGTAAAAAAAGTTTAAAACTGGTAAATATGACACTTTTAACTATAATGCCAATAGCATGAGGATTAAAAATAACCAATGTAGATTGGGAGAGTGAAATTCCATTTTCGTTCTATTCAATGGCCAAAAAATATATAAATTAAACCCATATTGTTTGCACCAAATGCCTTTGCAAACCTGGATATCTTCTAAACACAGCAGTGACATCACTGTGCTGTACATAGTCTGAATTAAAGCAGAGACAGTGAGCTAGGCCTTCTCGTCCAACATCAGTGCCTGACCACACAAATGTGCTTCTGGAAGAATGGTCAAACATTCCCATAGACACACTCCTAAACCTTGTGAACAGCTTTCCCAGAAGAGCTGAAGATGTTAAGAGTGGGCCAACTCGGACTAAGACTGGGATGCCATTAAAGTTCATGTGTGTGTAAAGGCAGGTGTCCCAATACTTTTGACAATGTATTGTTATTTGTAAATGGTCGGTGGAGTCAAAGTATTCAGAGGCCTTTTATTGGGCCTTATGCCGCGTACACACGACCGTTTTTAATGTTATTGAATAAAACAGCATTTTTCTCGACGCGATTCTTCTCAAGCCTGCCTTGCCTACACGCTATCGTGGAAAAAAATGTTCGAGTAAAGCGCGGTGACGTACAACACGTACGATGGCACTATAAAGAGGAAGTTCCATTCGGATGGCGCCACCCTTCATGTTAGTAAAGTTTGGTGAGAGACGATTCGCGCTTTTCAGCCTCGTGCTTTTCAGTTCGTTACAGCGTGACGAATGTGCTATCTCCATTACGAACGCTAGTTTTACCAGAACGAGAGCTCCCGTCTCATACTTGATTCTGAGCATGTGCATTTTTTTTCACGTCGTTAAAGCCTACACACTACCGTTTTTCATGACGAGAAAAACGACTAGAAAAATTAGAGCATGTTCCAATTTTTTCATGACAATTATTCACGTCGTGAAAAATGCTCTGAAGCCCACACACGATCATTTTTAATGACCATTTTAAAAAATTGCATTTTTCTCGTCATTAAAAACGGTCGTGTGTACGCGGCATTAGCCATTGTATGGTGAATTGTATCAAAAGCCACGCATTTTAGAATTTAAATGGAAATGAAAAATCATATTTTTTAATTCCTATTTTATACAATTACAATGTTATACTGTAAAAGACCAACATTTTGCTTTATTTAGGGTTTCTCTAGAATTACAGATGGGGTAAATTGGCAAACCAATAATTTGGCTACAGTTTTAGATGGAAAAAGGAAAACGAATGCAGCTTCCACATCTAATGGTAACTTTCAAAATTACTAATTTTTGTAATTGGGTTTAGATATAATGTAAATATAAATTCCAGCCTTGTGTTCAGTCTTGCACAGTTGTTAAAGGCTCCTCTCCTGTACTGAAATTGCTATTTCACTGCATAATGTGAGCTTCTCAGTGTGCATTACAAGCTACAGCAAGTCAGATGGAGCCTGCCTCATTACCTGGCTGGAGACCATCCATTTCCCCTGCAGCCTGACTGCCCCTAGCTAGGGTTGCCACCTGTCCAGGATTCACCCGGACAGTCCGGGTTTTGGACCATGTGTCCGGTCCCAGTCTGCCTGAAACCCGGACATATTTTTCAGACAGGAATGTGGCTCGGAAACAGGGCCTGACAGGAGGGTGAGGAGGCACTATGCGTTCCGCATTGCTATTCTCTTTGGAGCGCCCAAAGGTGTTCCAGGTCTGGTACAGTCCTATAGTGTATACTAAAAAAAATTGCTGTGCGCCTCTAAAGTGTTCAGGTTTGGCTTGAAGAAAAAGTGTCAACCCTACCCCTAGCCAGCTTCTTTCATTCATTGGATTTTAGTTCTTTCATCCTTCAGTTCATTCATTTACGGAGGCTGTGCACCATATATGGGCTTTACCTAGGGTGATCTGAATGTGAATGCAGCCTGCCTAGAAATGCCCACACTTCGAGACCGACATCCACCCGCCAAGGCATTTCGATATTTGCATAACTCCTCCCAAAAGCCAGCCCACTGTTTGCATCAGAGCTGATGGCTCTTCAGAGATATACTGAGGCAAGATGCTGTGATGTTTTTAGGAAGCTATGTACATCAACCTGCCTGTCTCCCACAGGCCATGATCTTCAAAGGCATGCGCAGGGGGTGTGCCAGGTGTACCTGGGCACACCTTAATTCAGTATGTGTGGTGTCGCTTTCCCCTACTGCCTGGGCTCCCCCTCCCCTTGTTGGCCTCCCTGCCCCACAGTGCTGTTGGCTTCCCTCCTCTCCTCTCCCCCTGGTTGCTGTGGGGCATGTTTCAGAACGGAGAGCAGGGGCAGGGACTAGTAAATATATAATTTACCGGCCCCTTCCTTTTCTAAATGAACGCACTCGTTCACTGTGTCCATTCATAACAGAAGCATAGTAAACTGTTTATTATGCTTCGGTTTGTGAATGAAGTGGAAGCCATTCAGCACAGAGCACTTCCTATTCATTCCCTATCCAGTGCAGCTAAGGCTGCAGAGAATGAAGGCCTCTTGAGCCCCCTTAGGGGAAGAGAGCCTTGACTGATGGGGGCACGGCCAAGGTGGCTGAGTGGTGACCAAGGATTGGTTGTACTATGGGGGGGTGGGCTGGGCCTGAGCTCAGGAAAGTATTGCCCCAGGGAATTCTGGGTCTTTTGAGGAACGTGGCTGGAACAGATGCCCACCCTCCCACCCCTTTTTTCTATGGTATGTCACAGCTTGCTGCGGTTTCTTGACCTTGCCAGCATAAAAGTGGCTGTAATGGGCTATGCCCTTGATGGAATTTGGAAGAAGGCGGCCTGTCCAGCACTTATGGTAAGGATAGGCACCCTTTTGGAATTGCGTGCTCACAGTACAACTGTGACTGGCACCGGTTTACATAGTTAGTCAGGTTGAAAAAAGACACAAGTCCATCTAGTTCAACCATAAAAAAAAATTAAAAAAAATATCATACAATCCCATATACCCAATTCTATACCCACAGTTGATCCAGAGGAAGGCAAAAAACCCCAGCAGAGCATGATCCAATTTGCTACAGCAGGGGAAAAAAATTCCTTCCTGATCCCCCGAGAGGCAATCAGATTTTCCCTGGATCCACTTTACCTATAAATGTTAGTACTCGGTTATATTATGTAAATTTAGGAAAGAATCAGACCTTTCTTAAAGCAATCTACTGAGCTGGCCAGAACCACCTCTGGAGGGAGTCTGTTCCACATTTTCACAGCTCTTACTGTGAAGAAACCTTTCCGTATTTGGAGATGAAATCTCTTTTCTTCTAGACGTAAAGAGTGCCCCCTTGTCCCCTGTGTTGACCGTAAAGTGAATAACTCAACACCAAGTTCACTATATGGACCCCTTATATATTTGTACATGTTGATCACATCCGCCCTTATTCTCCTCTTCTCAAGAGTGAATAAATTCAGTTCCTCTAATCTTTCCTCATAGCTGAGCTCCTCCATGCCTCTTATCAGTTTGGTTGCCCTTCTCTGCACTTTCTCCAGTTCCCCAATATCCTTTTTGAGAACTGGTGCCCAAAACTGAACTGCATATTCCAGATGAGGTCTTACTAATGATTTGTACAGGGGCAAAATTATATCTCTCTCTCTGGAGTCCATACCTTTCCTAATACAAGAAAGGACATTGCTCGCTTTGGAAACCGCAGCTTGGCATTGCATGCTATTATTGAGCTTATGATCTACCAAAACCCCCAGATCCTTCTCCACTACAGATCCCCCCAGTTGTACTCCCCCTAGTGTGTATGATGCATTCATATTCTTAGCCCCCAAGTGCATAACTTTACATTTATCAACATTAAACCTCATCTGCCACATAGTCGCCCAATTAGACAGGGCATCGAGGTCGGCTAGTAAATTGGAGACATCCTGTAAGGACGTTATTCCACTGCATAGCTTAGTGTCATCTGCAAAGACAGAAATTTTACTTTTGATCCCAGACCCAATATCATTTATAAAGATATTAAAAAGTAAGGGTCCCAACACTGAACCTTGGGGTACACCACTGATAACCTTAGACCATTCAGAGTAAGAATCATTAACCACTACTCTCCGAATTCTATCTTTTAGCCAGTTTTCTATCCATTTACAAACTGATATTTCCAATCCTGTAGACTTTAACTTACACATGAGCCGTGTGTGGGGAACTGTATCGAACGCTTTTGCAAAACCTAAGTATACCATGTCCACAGCCACCCCACTGTCCAAGGTTTTACTTACCTCTTCATAAAAAGAAATCGGGTTTGTCTGACAACTTCTGTCTTTCATGAATCCATGCTGTCTGTTGCTTAAATTGTTTTTTTCCAGCAAGACCTCATCTATGTGGTCTTTTATTAATCTCTCCAATATCTTCCCAACTATAGAAGTTAAACTAACAGGTCTACAGTATAGTTACTTGGTAAAGACTTTGTTCCCTTTTTAAATATAGGCACCACGTTCGCCCTGCGCCAATCCAGTGGTACTATTCCTGTCATTAATGAGTCCCTAAAAATTAGATACAATGGATTTGAAATTACAGAGCTCAATTCTTTTAGGATCCATGGATGGGTGCCATCAGGTCCCAGGTGCTTTAGTCACCTTTATTCTGTCTAAATATTTCTAGACCATATCACTTTTGAGCCATTGTGGATCATTTGCGGCTGTGTCACTACCACCCCCACTATGGACCTGAACTCCCCCATGCTCCTTTGTATACACAGAGCACACAGGTTTAAAAGTGTTCACATGTTATGTGTTGGTTTTTAAATAAAACTGTGGCCTAGCACCTTTCACACCTAATTGTTGTAAGTGTGTATATTTAATGGGGTGAGGGGGCAAGGGTGAAGGTTTTCTCCCTATTTTGTTACATTTAATTTTGTACCTGGGCCCAATGCGCCTCAGCAGTCAAGGTGTGTGTGTGTTTGTGCTTTGGGGTGTACACCCTAATGCAATAGGCTGTGCACAACAATGATCTTCTTGCATTGCATAGTGAATCACAGAAATCTAGTGATATCACTGGGTCTAAAATTAGGTATGTCATAAAAATAGAAATGTTCTATTTAAAAATAGAATGTTAATGGGCGGACGGGATAAAATATAAGCAGATTAAACTTCAGCTTAAATACTAAAACTCAAACATCAAAACAAATCACGGTCCTTAAAAATATAGGAGAGGTATACAGTCGCCAAGGATATTGGGATTTTGATAGAAATGGCCATCTCTCCAAAGAAAAGATCTGTATCTGCACGATGACCAAGATAATTACTGGCAATTGTACATGACATACAGCACGCATATTGAGGTTCAACTTCCGACATAAGACATATATATATATATATCTATATATATATATATATATATATATATATATAGATATAGATATATATATATATAGAGCTGCAAAGTGTTATCCTGAAAAAACCTGGCAAAGGCATCAAAACAAAAAAGGTTTTGCCAATTCTCAGTTCCTATTGTCACGCCAGCGCTGCAATCTGTGTCAGAGGAAGGAGCTAAAAGTAGCTAAAAAAAAAAACACAAGATGACTACAACAGGAAGTCTGTATTTGGAATTCAAAGAATAGTGTGCAAAGTATGAAGTCCAGACATTTGAAATAATAAAAAAGGCAATAAACAGGATAAAGAGCAGCAGGATAATAGGCGAGTTGACACTCAAGTGCACGTCCCAGGGTCCCGTTTATTCCCACCATCTCCGTAACCTGTGTGCTAGTTTCAGTGAACGTGTACTCAGTTCAGACACTCCAGGCAACCAAGACAGAAAATCCTCTTTTCACACTTATAATTACCATGGCATGCTGGTGTAATGTAGTGCATGAGAGTGATTCCATAGCACAAATACTTTATGACTTTACTAAAGTACAGAGAAGGTTCCAAATTACTTGAGTGCTGCTTTAGGCCTGGCCATACATGGTGCAAATTTCTTTCTTGCAACCCTGGGTTGCAGGAATTAAAATGTTCATGATTCCCCCTTCAACACAGACAGTGCTGATAGGCGAGTCCCTCCTGCCGAGCAATTCTTCTCCCAATGGGGGGGGGGAAGAGGCATCCCCCAGAAGAAGAAGACAGTGATTATTACTAGCGGCTATAGCAGCTGCTAGCGATACTCGCAAGAGAGTTCAGCAGACTGGTTGTACCCAAGTTTATTGATCGATCCACTTGGTACATTCAGCCTGCCCATGGGGATAGTAGAAGGGGGGGGGATCAGAGAAGACAAGATCAGATAGCCTTTTCACACAATGCAGAGGATTAACCCCTTACATATAACAAGCATGCTTTACTGCATATACAGACTTATTTTACAGTTGTGCGTTTAGTAACACTTTAAGTTTCCAATTACAAGAAAGACAGAGCTTGGGAAAATCTTTGTCTTCTTACACAAGAGAAAATATTCTTTGTACTGAACTTATTTTGAAGTAAAAGTATGCTGGATTCAACTTCTGTGTCTAAATGAAGAGTTAAGCTGCCTGTGGTTTTTACACATTCAGCAAGTGGTTATACTCTAGCACAGACCGGGTCTAAGGAAGTCCTTGCATACAGGTGAAACTCAAAAAGAATATCGTGCAAAAGTTCATTTATTTCACTAATGCAACTTAAAAGGTGAAACTAATATATGAGATAGACTCATTACATGCAAAGATAGATAGTTCAAGCCGTGATTTGTCATAATTGTGATGATTATGGCTTACAGCTCATGAAAACCCCAAATCCACAATCTCAGAAAATTTGAATATTGTGAAAAGGTGAGGTAGGCCACACTATGCAAAAGGGACTTGAAGTGGCAGTATGGCTTGCACATATATTTGCAAACTTGCATTTTTTATTTTTTTTTGCTGGCTAGCTGTGCTGCTGGAAAAAATGGTTTTGTTTGTTCTGTGAAAAGCGCTTCCATGTTCAGCTTACTTTTGTTCTGCCAAAGCACGTGTTCTACTAGTTAGTGCAGTAGCTGCCCTCTGTGCCCCAAGCCCCATATTCTTTGTTCCATTTCAAAATGCCAATGTACAGGTGAAACTCAAAAAATTAGAATATCGTGCAAAAGTTAATTTATTTCACTAATGCAACTTAAAAGGTGAAACTCATATATGAGATAGACTCATTACATGCAAAGCAAGATAGTTCAAGCCGTGATTTGTCATATTTGTGATGATTATGGCTTACAGTTTATGAAAACCCCAAATCCACAATCTCAGAAAATTTGAATATTACATGCAATCAATAAAACAAGGATTGTACATAGAACAATATTGGACCTCTGAAAAGTATAAGCATGCATATGTACTCAGTACTTGGTTTGGGCCCCTTTTGCAGCAATTACTGCCTCAATGCGGCGATTATAATGATTATAATATTTTAATGATTATAATATTTCCAAGTGTTTAAACCTCAGTGAAAAATCAATCTTCATGTGATATCTTGAATGAAAACTTCCACCACACCATAAGTGCTCAGTTATTCCCCACCCTAAGGACTTACACTCACCAATAGGCTATGCCTCGCACTCTCATGCTTGGCATCACAGCTTAATTAACCCCCAAGGGTATCAGACAGATCCAAACGGTGTATTAGCAAGCCCGATCACTGCATTGTATTTCCTACTTTCCCCAGCCCTTTAGTTTTTGCAGAATAGTCTTTTGTTGTACAAAGAGTTTTATTAATATCCATAGCAACTACACAGTTCAACAGTGTACTGGATACATTATGAATAAACATAACAGAGAAACAAAAAAGCATTTTGTAAAGGAGATAAGAATGCTAGTAAGAAGAAAATAATAAAAGACAACACAGTAAAAAGCAAATGAAAGTTAGGTTCATAAAAGGTAATTAAATATGTGTAGGTCCCAAAAATGCCACTAGGGCATTGTCCATTGTTCAACAGATATTTATAGAGTCCAACTGAATTGGGCCTAACAATAAACAGTGCTAGACATCTAACATGTACCCAACTCTTCTAGGCCTATGCCCGGTGGCCAGATAGCTTTGAAGATGAGAATAATAAATGAAAATACTAGGAGGAGGAAAAAAAAGCAGGGTTGAAGAATAGCAGAGATGGGAAGGGTTAAATAAAGGGGGGGTTCCCGCGGCAGGGAGCCAGAGCACTTCAGATCCGCAGTAGAGTGGCGTCAAATCGTGAGGGTTTAGAGTATGCAACCCAAGGCTGCCAGACCCTAAGCAACTTATCATGGGTGTCTAAAAGAATAGCCATCAGCTTTTCGTTAACCATGCGATTTTTAACTGCCTCAAAACTTAGTATTGGAGTCTTCCATGCCCTTGCTATGGTCAGTTTATTTGCAGTAAAGAGGTGCATAGCCAACTGGCGTTCCGGACGGAGCAATTCCGCAATTGGGTTACAGAGAAGAGCCTCGTATGGATCTCTTTTGAGGTCAGTATGGAGCATGTTTCGAAGGAGGGAATAGACTCTGATCCATAGTCTGCACACCTTTGGGCAAGTCCACGAAACGTGCGCCATGGTACCCTCCTGGGAGCACCCTCAGAAACACAAAGTAGAGTAGGCGGGAATGAAGCGAGCTAGTCTAGCTGGTGTGTAATACCACCTGTATAGTACCCTGTAGGCATTTTCTAAAAAGAGAACATTCTTTGAGCATTTAGAGATTGTTAAGGTCATGATCTGCCAGTCCTCCGGGTCTAGCTGTCTCCCAAGTTCCCTTTCCCATTGAAGGTGATAGGGTCGTATTGGCGTTTTTTTTAGGTAATAATGGAGGAGTAGATCATGGATATTAAACCCGAGGTTAAGGGACGAGCCCTGCGAAGGCTTTTAAAGGGGGTCAGGGTGTAGGGTGTCGGCTGAGATTTTATAAGTCCCTGGAGGAAATGTCGAATCTGTAGATAGCTAAAGTGTTCTCGTAACAGGATTTTGTGTGAGGAGCGTAAAGATTCAAAAGATATTATCCTGGTGGGGGTAAACAGGGAATAGATGTAAACCGTTGGCCTTCCACCAGGAGAACTGCTGGGGGTTATCGCATACCGGAGAAAACAATGGGCAATGGAGGATCTGGAGTAGAGGCAGGTGAGGGGAAATCAGTCCACCCGAGTACTTGAGCGAGTCCCACACACGAAGGGAATGAGCCAAACATGGCCCAATTGTGAGCGGGCGATGTACGAAGGGGAGCCAGGGCAGAGAAGAGATGGGTATTGGATGTGAGTCCACTAGATCAACAGTGGCCCATAACGGCAATTGGTGTTTTTCGTGAAGATGGGATAGTGGGGCTATGTTCGCAGCAGTATAATAGGCTTGTAGATTGGGAACTGAGAGTCCACCGTTGACCCTGCGGGCGTATAATATGTGTTTGTTAATCCTGGGTCGGGTAAAGCCCCACACGAACTTCAAGATTTTGCGCTGATGTATTTGCAAAGGGATCGGGACAGGTAGGACCCTGAAGAAATAAAGTAGCTTTGGAAGGTAAGTCATGCGAATCGCCACAATCCTGCCAAACCAGGATAATGGAAGATGAGCCCAGGAAGACAACATGTTGTGAGGGGGTTAGCTCGGCAGCGGGTGTGTGTGACCCCCGGGATGGGCTCCCCATACAAAAACAGGCCCAGCAAACGGAGGTTGTGGTTTTCAAAATCAAAAAAAAGGTGCGGTTTATTTTCTATTTACAGTGACAAAACACAGCAAAGCCAAAAGAAACATATAAACAAAATAAATCCTGGTCAACTTGACCTCTGACTAAACATACAGGTTTCCTAACTAACAACTGGGATCAGCCTAGTGCTGTCCTAGTCCCTAAGTCCCTGGTTTTAAATGTCCAAGCAAATAGCCACACAGGCTTTGTCTCACCGCACAGGGGTTCACTCTCCCTAGACAGTCCACACAGGTCTGGGTCCAGGCATGAGCTAACACCTAATGAATCTGGGAGTTTTTATAGAGGCCTTAAACGAACTGACAGGCTTCAGCTGGCCTCATCAACTCCCTGCCTGCACGACGCCCAGCCCTCTCCCTAGAGGTATGAGTCATCCATGAGCCCACTAGCCTTAGCTGGGCTTATACAACTCTCCACCTAGTTGTATAAGTCGGCGTAAAGCCTGAATCTGGGCGAAATATATCTACCCCCCTGGATGCAACCAGGTGACTTTACCTTCCTGCTGTCACATACCCCCCCCTCTTGTTTTAACCTCGGGGTTGGAACACCAGCAATCAGGCATTCATGTACTCGAGACAAAGCATCCACATTCCCCATTTGAACGCCAGGGCGATGCTTTACTGTGAAGTTGAATTCCTGGAGGGCCAGGAACCACCTATTCACTCTTCTATTTGTTTCCTTGTTTTGAGCCATCCACTTTAACGGAGCGTGATCCGTAACCATGTCAAAGTGCCTACCTAGCAGGTAGTACCGAAGGGAATCTAGAGCCCACTTCACCGCTAAACACTCCTTTTCAACGGTGGCGTAATTTACCTCATGGGACTTCAACTTCCTGCTGAGGTAAATGACTGGGTGCTCTTCCCCGTTCCAGACCTGGGACAATACTGCTCCTAACCCCACATCTGACGCATCACTTTGTACGACAAAGTCTTTAGAGAAGTCGGGTGAGTACAACACTGGCTGGCTACATAAGGCTTGTTTCAAGAATTGGAATGCTGCCTCAGCCTCGGGGGTCCATTTAATCATGACCGACCCTTTCCCCTTCGTTAGGTTGGTTAGGGGCACAGCCTTAGAAGCAAAGTGGGGAATGAATCGCCGATAATACCCAGCGATTCCCAGAAAGGCTCGTACCTGCTTCTTGCTGTTGGGACGTGGCCAACTCTGGATGGCCTCGACTTTGTTGAGTTGGGGTTTTATTACTCCCCTCCCAATGGTGTACCCAAGATATTTGGCCTCCTCCTGCCCAATGGTACACTTCTTGGGGTTAGCCGTAAACCCCGCTTCCCGAACAGAGTCCAGGACTGCTTGCACTTTTGGCAGATGTGAGGCCCAATCTGTGCTATGGACAATTACGTCATCCAGGTAAGCCGCAGCATACTTCCGATGGGGCCTCAGCATCTGGTCCATTTTCCGCTGGAATGTGGCCGGCGCATTCTGTAACCCGAACGGCATTCTTTTATATTGGAACGCCCCGTCTGGGGTTACAAATGCGGTTTTCTCTTTGGCCAATTTGGCCAGGGGGATTTGCCAATACCCTTTTGTGAGGTCAAGAGTCGTCATGTATCGGGCTGTTCCCAGCCGGTCGATCAACTCATCTATACGTGGCATGGGGTAGGTGTCAAATTTTGTAACTTTGTTCAACTGACGAAAATCGTTACAAAATCGCCAGCTCCCATCCGGTTTAGGCACCAACACAATGGGACTAGACCAATCACTTTGGGGCTCCTCTATCACCCCTAAGTTCAGCATTTTCTGTACTTCCTCCCGTATTGCCTCCCGTCGGGCCTCTGGGATCCGATAGGGTTTTAACTTCACCCTTTCACCGGGCGGGGTAATGATGTCATGCTCTACCCCAAATGTTTGTCCCGGCAGCTCAGAGAATACCTCCTTGTTGCGAAGCACAAACTCCTTAACCTCCTGTTGTTGGGGTTGTGACAAGGTGGCTGCTATTCCAACCTCAGGAATCACGCAACCAGTTTGAGCTGGTGACCAAGTGTCTGCGACTAGGGACTCTCTATCCCTCCAGGCTTTCAACAGATTAACGTGATAGATCTGTTCGGGCTTTCGCCTTCCTGGTTGTCTGACCTTGTAATTCACTTCGCTCACTTTTTCCATTATCTCGTAGGGGCCTTGCCATTTGGCAAGGAATTTACTTTCAACCGTAGGGACAAGTACCAGTATCCTATCCCCCGGGGAAAAGGTACGGGTCTTGGCTCCACGGTTGTACACTCTCTGCTGTGCTAACTGCGCTTGGGCCAAATGTTCCTTCACGATGGGCATTACCTGTGCAATTCGGTCTTGCATCAGGGCGACATGCTCAATCACACTCCTGTGGGGAGAACTCTCACTTTCCCAAGTTTCCTTGGCGATATCCAACAGCCCTCTTGGGTGTCTCCCATACAGTAACTCAAAGGGGGAGAATCCCGTAGAGGATTGGGGCACCTCCCTAATAGCAAACATCAGATAAGGAAGTAGACAGTCCCAATCCTTTCCATCTCTATCCACCACTTTCTTCAACATTTGTTTTAGGGTTTTGTTGAATCTTTCAACCAGCCCATCGGTTTGGGGGTGATACACAGATGTACGTAATTGCGTCACTTTGAACAATTTACACAGCTCCTTCATAACCCGGGACATAAAGGGTGTACCTTGGTCCGTAAGCAGTTCTTTACAAATACCCACCCGGCTAAACACAAGAGATAGCTCTTTGGCTATGGTTTTGGCCGAGGTATTTCGGAGAGGGATCGCTTCTGGATAACGGGTGGCATAGTCCATTATAACTAATATGTACTGGTGCCCCCTAGCGGACTTGATTATAGGACCTACCAAATCCATGGCGATCCTCTCAAACGGGACCTCAATGATGGGTAGAGGGACCAGCGGGCTACGGAAATGTGGCATCGGGGCCGACCTCTGACACACAGGGCAGGAGGAACAATAATTTTCTATGTCCTTCATCACCCCCGGCCAATAGAATCTCTGTAATACCCTCTCTCGGGTTTTCTCTGTCCCCAGATGACCTCCAAGAATGTGCCCATGGGCCAACTCCAACACCAACTTCCTGTAAGGTTTGGGCACCACAAGCTGCTCAACGGTTTCTTCTGCCCTTTTTGCCACCCGATACAGTAGGTCCTTCTCTACGCTGAAGTATGGGTAAGTGCAGGTATTATCTGGGTTCACTAACTTGCCATCTATTTTCACTACGTTTTCCCGTGCCTTTATTAGGGCGGGGTCTTTCAACTGTTCTGTGGCAAAGTTTTCCCTGTGAACCTCAAGATCAGAAAACTCCACAGACGGTAGGTTTTCGTCTGAGGAGGTGGGCTCCTCTCCAGTTTCTTGAGTCTCCCCTGCCAATACTGATAAGGGAAATTCCGGAGAGTCCTCACCACTCTCAGGGGAGTTCTGGCTATCACATTCCTGGTACATAGGGGCACCAGTGGGGGGCTCAGGATCATCCCACAGTTCCCAGAACTTCGGAAAATCCCTTCCCACAATGGCGTCATACGGTAACTGAGATACTAAGCCCACTGGATGAGAGAGGGTACCTTTGGGGGTCTCGAAACACACTGTAGTCACTGGATACTCTCGGGTGTCCCCATGCACACAAATAACAGCTACCTTGCTATTCCCAGAGACCTCTGTTTTAACTAACTCAGCCTTTATCAGGGTCACAAGGCTACCTGAATCCAGCAATACCACAACATTTCTACCATTAACACACATTTTGCATAAATGTTTCTCAATTCCTCGAATGGCAGTGCATGCGACTGTCGCACACAGCGACTGACGTCTGCCCGTCAGAAAGTCACACTGCATGGGTTCCTCCACAACCGGGCAATTGGCTGCAATATGTCCCGCTTGCCGGCAGCGGTAGCAAACGATCCTTCTTGCCGCCTCTTGAGCCGCTGATTTCCCAGGCTGTTCTCGCCAAACTTGGGGTAGAGCTCCCACCCTCTCACTCTCTCCACCCTCACCCCTTGGAATCCTCTTATCCGCCCCTGGGGATGGTCTGGTCTTAGGGTGGAAAGTCCGAGTGTCTCTGGAAGAGGCCGTCAGGTTCTCTGTAGCCAAGTATTTCTCCACACGATCCACAAGACCATCGGCCGTCTCTGGGTCTCCATGGCTTACCCACTTTTGGATGGCAGTAGGAAGAGCTCTCAAAAACCGATCCATTACAACACGTTCCACAATCTTTGGTGCGGACAAAGTCTCTGGCTGTAGCCACTTTCTGCTCAGGTGAATGAGATCATACATTTGAGACCTGGGGGGTTTTCCAAGCTGGAAAGTCCAGTTATGCACACGCTGAGCCCGGACAGCCTGGGTGACACCCAGCCTTGCCAATATCTCAGCTTTTAGCATCACATAGTCTTTTGCTTGGTCAGGCTCTAGGTCATAGTAAGCCTTCTGCGATTCACCAGTTAACAGAGGAGCCACCAGTCCAGCCCACTGCTCCTCAGGCCACTTTTCTCTTTCAGCAGTCCTTTCAAATGTGGTCAAAAATACCTCTGGATCATCCTCTCCAGTCATTTTTGTCAATAAACGACTCACCCCAAAGGACGCGGTATTAGTGGGACGGCTTTCCTCACTGGTCTGCGGACGTTGCTGCATTACTGCTTCCATTTGTTGTAGTCTCTGCTCTTGCTTCTGTAACAGGTCTATGAAGCGGGCCTCAGATTGCTGCTGGGCTTGTTGCTGAGCTTCCAGACTCTGTTGGTGAGCTTGCTGCTGGGCTGCAAGGCTCTGTTGATGAGCTTGCTGCTGGGCTGCGAAGTTCTGTTGTTGAGCTGCAAGGCTCTTTTGCAAACCTGCATTTGTCTGCTGTTGATTGGCATTTGCTAGAGCCAGCTGCTTCAGTATCTCCTCCATGCTGGCTTAAAAAAAACTGCCACTGGTTCTCCACCAACTGTGAGGGGGTTAGCTCGGCAGCGGGTGTGTGTGACCCCCGGGATGGGCTCCCCATACAAAAACAGGCCCAGCAAACGGAGGTTGTGGTTTTCAAAATCAAAAAAAAGGTGCGGTTTATTTTCTATTTACAGTGACAAAACACAGCAAAGCCAAAAGAAACATATAAACAAAATAAATCCTGGTCAACTTGACCTCTGACTAAACATACAGGTTTCCTAACTAACAACTGGGATCAGCCTAGTGCTGTCCTAGTCCCTAAGTCCCTGGTTTTAAATGTCCAAGCAAATAGCCACACAGGCTTTGTCTCACCGCACAGGGGTTCACTCTCCCTAGACAGTCCACACAGGTCTGGGTCCAGGCATGAGCTAACACCTAATGAATCTGGGAGTTTTTATAGAGGCCTTAAACGAACTGACAGGCTTCAGCTGGCCTCATCAACTCCCTGCCTGCACGACGCCCAGCCCTCTCCCTAGAGGTATGAGTCATCCATGAGCCCACTAGCCTTAGCTGGGCTTATACAACTCTCCACCTAGTTGTATAAGTCGGCGTAAAGCCTGAATCTGGGCGAAATATATCTACCCCCCTGGATGCAACCAGGTGACTTTACCTTCCTGCTGTCACAATGTCCATCAACTTTCTGATTAGGGGAGGGAAGTTTGCCTGATAAAGTCCCGCGTAAGTTGGAGTAAGCCGAATCCCCAGGTAAGGTAAAGACATTGTCCATTGAAACGTAAAGGTACTTTGCAAAGTTGCCAAATCCAAAGGCAGAAGATTAATGGACATGGCTTTTGATTTGGCAGGGTTGACAGACAGACCTGAGAAAGAGGCAAAGGTGTCTAATAAGGAGAACAGATTGGGCAGGGTGATTCTTGGGTTAGTTAGGGTTAGTAGAATATCGTCCGCGAACAACGAAACCTTATGAGGTGAGCCTGCTACCTCGACACCAGTTATGTCCGGATGAGATCGGATCGCCTCTGCCAGCGGCTCCAAGGCCAAAATAAAAAGGAGCGGAGAGAGTGGGCAGCCTTGACGAGTTCCCCTCCTGATAGGGAAGAGGGATGATTTGAAACCCTAATATTTAACTTTAGCCTGGGGAGAGTCATATAGTGCCAATATCCATTGCAAGAATGACGATCCGAAACCATAGTGTCAGAGCACCGTCATCAGATAAGGCCAGGACAAGGTGTCGAAGGCTTTGTTCATATCAAGAGACAATAACATGGTCTCTAGCGATCTACTATGGCAGGGATATGCAATTAGCGGACCTCCAGCTGTTGCCAAACTACAAGTCCCATCATGCCTCTGGCTCTGGGTGTCATGCTTGATGCTGTCAGAGTCTCGCTTTGCCTCATGGGACTTGTAGTTTGGCAACAGCTGGAGGTCCGCTAATTGCATATCCCTATACTATGGGCTATGTGCTGAAGTTGTATTATCTGTCTAATAGCATCTCCTGCTTGTCGCCGCGGGACGAACCCCACTTGGTCCTTTTTGACCAGACGTGGTAAAAAGGAGTTTAAGCGGTTGGCCAAAATTTTGGTCAGTATCTTCATGTCCACGTTAATGAACGAGATAGGCCTAAAATTGGCCCAGGACGAATGGTCACGGTCGGGTTTCGGAATCATAACTACATTGGCGGTTAAGAGGCTTGGGGTAAATGCATGGCCATATTTCACTGCATTGAACAGAGCTGTCAGGTGGGGGGCCAAAACGTCTGCTAATTTTCTGTAATAAAGTGCCGTGAAGCCATCCGAATCAGGTCTTTTGCCCACTTTCAGTTCCTTTATACACTGCAAAACTTCTGTCAACTGTATATCACGGCCCATTAAGGAACTATGAGTATCAGACAATTTGGGAAGTGCCATTCCCGTCAGAAAGAAGTCTAATGTCTGGTTAAGAGGCTGACTGGGAGCAGAGTAGAGAATAGTGAGGCGATGTCAGAATTCTTCCAGCACCTTCAGCGGATTACCCGTGAGGACATTATGTCTAGTACGTAAGGTGATAGGGTCATGTTTTGGGGTGAAGGTGTGCAACCTTTTGGCCAGCATTGAATTAGATCTGTTCGCTTTGGTGTACCATTTCTGGTGGGCCCAGCGTAGTGTGCGTTCTGCCTCATCAGTGAGACATAGATCAAGCTCTGTGCGAGCCTGATCTAACAATTTACGGTTAGCCGGGGTAGGGGATTGTTTAAAAGTTGATAGAGAGTCTAAGCGTATTTCTAGGGAGCGTCGTAAAGCTAGTCGTTCTCGTTTGCGTTTCGCCGCCAATTGGATCACATGACTCCTAAGGACCGCTTTGTATGCTTCCCAGAGGGTCACCGGGGAAGAGACAGTCCCTGTGTTAAAATTAAAGTAGTCCACCGAGGCCTGGTTAAGATCAATAAGGATTTCTTTAAAAGACAAGAGTGAGTCATTCATGGTCCAAGGGGAATAATGCGGTCTACAAAGTAGCGAGTGGCAAACGACTAGAACCGGGTCATGGTCTGACCACGGTGTTGCTAGAATAGAGGCAGACACTACTAAAGGGAGATGCTTTTGCAGAACAAACATATGGTCAATTCTGGAGTGGGAATGATGGGAATGGAAGTAATAGGTGTAGTCTCTGCTCATGGGGTGAAGCTCTCCCCAGATATCTACCAGGCCATGAGTTTGCAAAGAACATGTAAAGTTTTTAGCATCAGATGATGGAGCTTTGTGTTCCAAGGAGTACTTATCCAAGGCAGGCTTCAGTGTGCCTCTTTGGTGGGACTTCAACAAAGAGCAGATATGGGTGAGAAAAAGTCCCGGGTTAACATTTGGAGCATAATATGATAGGATTGTGACCTCCGTGTCCTGGATAGTGCCTTGTAGTAAAAGATACCTACCGTTTGGATCAGCAATCTCCCTACTGCAACTAAAAGGAACCGACTTGCATATGGCTATCAAGACACCCCTCTGTTTATTCGGGCCATTAGCCAGAAAAACTTGAGGATACAAGGCATCAAAGTACTTGGGACATGAGGAGGACGAAAAATGGGTCTCCTGTAGGCATGCTATATCCACTTTTTGTTTTTTAAGATATTGAAAAACCTTCACCCTTTTATGGGGGGGAATTAAGTCCCTGCACTTTTAGGGACAACCAGTTAAGAGTCATGGTACATGGGAAGTTAACCATCTAACGACTCTGTCCACCCACCGCGAGAACCCAGGGGAAGATAAGGAGAGGTAGAAAGGAAAAGAAGGGAAAGGGAAAGAAATATATGGGCATACTGTAGCATTAAAAAAAAAAAAAAACAGGATTTTTTTTAGCATATGGTAGAGAAAGAGCATAAATGCTACTAATTGTGAGACAAAAGGCCCACAAGGGAATCGGACGTTGGTCGAGACTGGCGTCTCGGCCAAGTGCCAACGCATGGGGGGAGCAGTGGTCCGTTGGAACCGCATGGCATCTTATTTAAGTAAAATTTCTGTATAACTTGAGCACAAACATAGTGCACCAACTAAGGCACTAGGGAAAAACCCAACCGTCTTAAAATATAAGATCTTGTTCTAAAGCGGGTCGCTCAGCCACCCTGGGCCCCACTCCACAATCGTGGTAGCCCAGGGCGGACGAGCAATCGAAAAAAACATAAAGATAACCATATAAAACTTTTTTAAACCTATAAAAAAGAAAAAAAGGGGAGAGAGACATATAGACGGTTTAAGAAAATCAGGAATATCAGAAACACATACTGGAACCAGCCTCCCACTCTGTGGGGGCGAGGGACTGCTGTCAGCAGTCTGCAGTGCATGGGCAACTGCCAGAGGGCTAAGAGAGCCAGCATATATAGAGACAAGTTAAATAAAACAGAACCTGACTTAAAGTCCAGTTGCTCCGCTGACCGGCAAAGTATGGCATTACCTCGCTACAGACGCGGCAGCAGGCGGCCAGGTGAAGGCACCTCAGCCACCTTGCAGAACCCCTGTTGAGGGAGGCCAAAATGTCACGCCATGGTGGGCCTTCAACACCTAATATCTATCAGACCCCTAAGACACAGGGTCACCATCTCACAGTTGGGGCGGCCCAGGGAGGAGGACTGCAATTCAAATTTTCCTCAACAAATTGAGTGTAAGTTCCACCCAGCGGAAAAACCAGCGCCAGCAAAGTCAGTTCCATCAGTTGTAGAGTCCATAATGGCATGCTGGACGTTAACGAGTGTAAGTCTGGAAGCAGTAAAGATCAGGCGAGAGGTTCCTTGTCATCACTAATTACTTCTCGATGTGAAACCGTCAGAATGAATAGTCTTTTGAAGAGTGCAGAATCAGCCTCTAACAGTTTTTTCTCCTGAAGGAATCCTTCTTCCTCACATCAGCTCTGTAGCACTTGAAAACCCCTGGAGATAGCACACTTAACAGTGTCATGCTTCTCAAGATGGGCAACCTGAACAACACTACATGGTGTCTTCTGATGAATCTCTTGAGAAGTTAAAAGGGACAACCTCTCACTACTCAGGTCTCTACTCTACTTTTCTGCGTCACCCAGCCCATACACAGTGGCACAGGCTCTCTTAACCAGGTAAATCCACCAATTGCAAAGAGAGCATGCTTCACCGGCAACTTCTAAGGAACCTCGACTGCATACTGCAAGGACCCTCTAACATTATAATCTGACTGTATACACTCTACACAATCTCTTTTAGAGTTAGCAAAAACCTCATGTGAGAGCCTACCTTCATGGTCTATTCAAGTTCAAAAATTTTCAGCCAAAGTAACTCATAAAGAAAGTGAGAATAGGAGGCATGGGTGGCGGATAGTTAATTATTATTCTTCTTTTGAGGGGTCCACTATTGAAGAAATCTATTTTTTTGAGATGCCAGAGATTTAAACCAAGTGACAGCTATTTCTATCTCTCAGGGACATTGGTAAGATCTATGTGGCAGAGTTTCAGGATCTGCACACCTGCTATAGTTTTCCCCTCCATGTTCAATTCTGTATTTCTCACATATATTATGAAGGGGGTTTCAGGGGGTGGGGGACATACAAGTGGGCAGAAACATCCAAAACTCCCAGGTGGACAAAACAAGAATAGTGGTAGGTTTATCTCTCTGTTGGGTTATCTAAGACAGTGTTTCTCAATTACAGTCCTCAAGGCGCACCAACAGGTCATGTTTTCAGGATTTCCCTCCGATGACGCTGCTGTGGTAATTACTAAGGCAGTGAAACTGATCAAATCACCTGTGCAAAATAATTGAAAGCCTGAAAACATGACCTGTTGGGGCGCCTTGAGGACTGGAGTTGTGAAACACTGATCTAAGACATAGAAGCCAGCGGTATTATCAACCCACCAGGTTCCAACAGTATCTAATGTATCAGTTTTGGTAGACCTTTTAAAGATAATGAAACAAGGAGCAGACTGCCATCCTCTTAAAACTTTGCCACCCTTGGCCATCAGAAGAGTGGATTGGTGAGTTTATTTTTGGTGAATAAGAGGTTAGTACAGCATTGAAGGCTAGGTTTGGTTGGGGTCAGGAATTATGGGTTTAGGTTGTGTTAGATTTAAAGAGACCCTGTTGCCACCCCTTGCATATCATATACCGCCTGTGATGGAAGCCGGTACTCAGGCTGAGTAGATCTGCCGTTACTGCTGCTTAGCTTCAGAGACCCTGTAACCACCAAGTGATTATATGCTCCCTGCTCACCCAGTCACTAGCCGTAACTCATTGTAGGGTGGAAAGAAATATAAGACTTGTAATTGAAGAACTGACACACGTATATACCCCTGGGGACAATTCCCCCTCGTTGAGGGTGGGGTTAACTGTACATCCAATAGCATGAGGCACAGGTACATTCAAGCATTTTAACAAATCTTATAAAAAACTGGGCACACAGCCAACTTTTTCAGTGGGAATGACACTTGAGGAAACTTTCCCTTTCTTACTCTACCTCTGGTCTGTGCTTGGAACATGCATAATACAAACAGTATTATGGGTGGGGTAGCATTATTGACCGGTATTAACCCCATCGACCCGGCTGAAAGAAGAGTGGCTGCCCGGTACCTTAGGAACTTGGTACATCGGTCAAAAGGTGGAGGAGTATGCCATCACGGATCTGGTGGACAGATTACTGGGAGGGGCTGGGGAAGACCTGGCTGTCATGGTGTACGTTGGCACCAGTCGGTTACCAGCTCTATAGAAGGGATGGACTGAACCTAAACGGGGAAGATGCAGATCTGCTGGAAGTGAAGATGGCCGAAAAGTTAGATGGGCTTTTAAACTAGGTGACAGGGGGAGGATCCATAGGTAGAGATGGTCAGTCAGCACGGAACATATTCCAGAGGGTAGTATTGGGGGCATTAGTGGTAGGTTGACTAAAGCACCTAAACCCGAGGTAAGTATAGTAACAAGTACTATTTGCAACCCTAGAGCACCTAATAAGGAGATAGTATGTGACCGGTCTAAACTACGTGGCATGTTCATCAATGCCAGGAGTCTGGTGGACAAGATGAGAGAACTAGAGCTACTGTTGTATGAGGAGGATTTTGATTTTGTAGGAATTACAGAGACTTGGTTCGACAGCTCTCATGATTGGCTGGCAACCATTCAAGGGTATTCCCTATATCGCAGGGATAGAGAGGGTAAAAAAGGGGTGTATGCCTGTATATCAAAAATGATGTACAAGTGAATGTGAGAGATGACATCACTAAGGGAGCAAGGGAGAAGGTAGAATCCTTATGGGTAGAGCTACAAAGGGAGGAAACTAAGGGGAAGTAATACTGGGAGTATGCTATAGGCCCCCTAACCAAAAGGAGGAGGCGGAGTCGGACCTCCTATCACAACAAGAATGGGATATGTCATTATAATGGGGGATTTTATTTATCCAGACATAGCTCGGGCGGAAGGAAACACGCATTCATTTAAGGCTTGCCAGTTCCTAAATGTCTTGCAGGACAATTTCATGGGTCAGATGTTAAATGAACCAACTTGAAACAAAGCGTTACTAGACTTACTGATTACCAACAATACAGACCTGATCACGGATGTGGAAATACAGGGCACTTTAGGAAACAGCGATCACAGGTCAATTAGTTTTAGTATAAATCACACAAATAGAAAACATAAGGGGAATACAAAGACACTGAATTTCAAAAGGACCAACTTCCCTAAACTACGATCCTTGCTAGAAGATAATAATTGGGATAAAATCTTAGGAACAAAGAACACGGAGGCAAAATTGATATGCTTTAAGGGCATTAGCCATTGCATCCCAATGGGAAATACATTTAAAAGGGCTAATAAAAGTCCTGGGTGGCTTAACTCCAATGTAATAATGCATATAAAAGCAAAAGAGAAGGCCTTCAAAAAATACAAGGCTGAGGGGATCATCATCAGCATTCAAACTTTACAAAGAATGCAACAAGAAATGTAAGGGTGCAATCAGGTCGGCTAAGATAGAACACAAAAGGGGCATAGCGGAGGAGAGTAAAAAAAATCCCAAGAAATTCTTTAAGTACATAAATAGTAAGAAAGGGAGATCAGATCATATTGGTCCCCTAAAGAATAATGAAGGGAATTTGGTTACTAAGGATTGCAAGATGGTGAAGGTATTGAATTATTTTTTCTCTTCAGTCTTCACGGGGGAATCGGGGGGCTTCTGTAACCAAAACTGCAATGTTTATCCTCATGGCATGTCACAGGAAGCACCCTCATGGCCAACAGAGGACAGAATTAAAAATAGACTTGAAAAACTTAACATTACTAAGTCACCGGGAACAGATGGCTTGCACCCGAGGGTCCTTAAGGAACTCAGTCAAGTAATTGCCAGACCATTGTTCCTAATTTTTACGAAGTCTACAGACTGGAATGGTACTAGCTGATTGGAGAAAAGCCAATGTAGCGCCAATATTTAAAAAAGGGCCCAGATACATCCCTGGGAATTACAGACCAGTTAACCTAACATCAATTGTATGCAAGCTCTTGGAGGCGATAATAAAGGACTATATACAAGATTTTAGTAATGACAACGGTATCATTAGCAGTAATCAGCATTGATTCATGAAGAATTGTTCTTGCCAAACCAATCTATTAACCTTCTATGAGGAGGTGAGCTGCCATCTAGATACTGTAAAGGAAGCCCCGTAGATGTGGTGTATCTGGATTTTGCAAAAGCATTTGAAACAGTTCCCCATAAACGTTTACTGTACAAAGTAAGGTCCGTTGGCATGGACCATAGGGTGAGTACATGGATTGAAAACTGGCTACAGGGGCGAGTTCAGAGGGTAGTGATAAATGGGGAGTACTGAGAATGGCCCGGGGTGGAAAGTAGGGTCCCCCAGGGTTCTGTCCTGGGACCAATCCTATTTAATTCATAAACGACCTGGGAGGATGGGATAAAGAGCTCAATCTCTGTATTTGCGGACGATACTAAGCTAAGCAGGGCAATAACTTCACCGCAGGATGTGGAAACTTTGTAAGAAGATCTGAAGAAATTAATGGGGTGAGCAACTACATAGCAAATTAGGTTTAATGTAGAAACATTTAAATTAATGCATTTGGGTGGCAAAAATATGAATGCAATCTACTCACTAGGGGAGATCCATAGGGGAATCTAGGATGGAAAGGGACCTGGGGGTCCTAGTAGATGACCGGCTCAGCAATGGCATGCATTGTCAAGCTGCTGCAAGCAAAGCAAACAGAATATTGGCATGCATTAAAAAGGGGATTAACTCAAGAGATAAAACGATAATTCTCCCACTCTACAAGACTCTGGTCCGACCACACCTGGAGTATGCTGTTCAGTTCTGGGCACCAGTCCTCAGGAAGGATGTGCTGGAACTGGAGGGAGTCCAGAGAAGGGCAACAAAACTAATAAAGGGACTTGAGGACCTTAGTTATGAGGAAAGGTTACGAGCACTGAACTTATTCTCTCTGGAGAATAGACGCTTGAGAGGGGATATGATTTCAATGTACAAATACCGTACTGGTGACCCCACAATAGGGATAAAGATTTTCTGTGAAAGGGAATTTAATAAGACACGCGGCCATTCATTAAAATTAGTAGAAAAGCGGTTTAACCTTAAACTGCATAGAGGGTTCTTTACTGTAAGAGCGGTTATGATGTGGAATTCTCTTCCACAGATAGTGGTTTTAGCGGGGAGCACTGATAATTTAATTTAAAAAAAACTATTAGATAAGCATCTGAACGACCACAACATACAGGGATATACAATGTAATACTGACATAAAATCACACACATAGATTGGACTTTTTCAGCCTCGCCTACTGTGTAACTTTATATCTGGGCAACAAAATGCAGTATGGACAGTGACAGCAATGCTATGTCCAATGTCAGTGTTCTAAACATAGACAACCTGGCTGATTTAGGGGCCGGTATCCCAGTGAAGAAAAGGGAGTTGGGTCAGATGCTAAATGGGACTGGTACTATCACAATATTGATAAATATTACTGTCCCAAGTGAAGGAGCCTCTCCAACTTTCAACACAAACCACACATATAAGACCCAGGATAACAGGTAAAACGAAATGCTGAGTCCGATGTGGTTGTACTGTGAGTCGGGTTAGGGCAGACCAGACTGGGCTTCTCAGTCACCCTGTGCACCTAATAGACACAGGGTGACTTACACATAAGAGGGGCCTGTGGAGCTGAAAAAGGATTTTCCTGAACTCTGTAAGGTAAGCTGGGTTCCACGTGCCCCCCACCCAAAGTGACTCCCGTCACACCGACTACCCCACCTTTTTATCACCTGTGTATCTGACAGCGGGCGGATATGTATCTCACTACGTGCATTGATAGTCTTTTCCCCAACCACTGCCAAGAGCATGGGTGATGTTATTTATACCTGCTTGCCCAAAATGCAGTTTTCATGGTAATTGTGTATGGTTGAGTTAAACAAGTTAAATGGCAGAGGTCTGGTATTTTCAAGGTGCCTTGGTGTAAAAGATTTTTTTAATTAAAGTGTAAGTCCACACTAAAACTAAAATCCCTACATCTACAGATGGCAACATGCTAAGACTAACCTATCTATCCCTGTAAAGAAGAAATCAGTATACATACCTTTTCTGAAGCCGGTCCGACCTGATCTCCAGCGGCAGAAGCTCTGCAGAGGACACAGCCGACAACGACTGTGAAATGAATGGGGAGTGACGTCACCCATAGACTTACTATGGGGCTTCCATTGTCGGACATGCCCTCTGCACCCTCCTCCACAGCGAAGCTGCGACTGACAGCTCAGCGTGGGATCGGCTGCAGAAAAGGTATAAATACTGGTTTCTTCTTTACAGGTTTAGATAGGTTAGTGTTAGATCGTGGATATCTGTAGATGCAGGGATTTTAGTTTTAGGATGGACTTTTACTTTAATAAATTGTCTGCAGTCAGCATGGTGATCCTATATATATGGATATCCTTAGATAATCCTTAGTATGTTCAAAATATCCGATCACAGAACAAATACATGGGCTACCTTTGCCGACCACCTTCTGAAAATACTAATTGCCTGACTGTTACATTAATACTTTGGCTTTAAACTGGGAACAACTGTGCTGCAAATTAACTCATAACTCTTCATCTGCCTAATAATTAGGAGTTAGGGATTAAAAGTTAGATAAATGTGGTAAGTCTTCTAAATTAATGAATTCAGGTGTTTCCAGTGAAATGACTGTTAATGTTACAGCTTCCAACCTTGTAACCATTTGGGCGACATGACTACTCCTGTGTGCAAATTCAGCTCCATGAAGACTTGGTTTAAAGAGTTTCATGTGGTATAGGGACCCATCGACATTACATGAGATATTTCTGTCCACCTCTGCCATTTGCTGGCGCTGCGGGTCAGAGTTGGGAACGTATTTACACATCTGGTGGGAATGCGAGGGGATACGCCCTCTCTGGGATCAGGTTTTTAATGTTTATAGCAAAATCTATGATGATTCACTGATACCCACACCAGAAATTGCTCTTCTATCCATGCTCCCCAGTTCTATAGCATCACAAAAGCGAAGCCTCCTACGTTTTTTCTTATCCCCGTGAGACAGATTATGCCATTATTTTGGAAAACAGATGTTACTCCCCCTTGTCTTTATGGGTTTCAACTATGAAAGCTATTATGCAGATGGAGGATCGCAGGTACGGGTCAGGGCTCAAGGACAATACCAAGGCGATGAGTGCAATCATCAGCCGGGTATATACAGTATACACACACCTCCTGCAATCAGTCTCAGGTGATGCCTGATTGCAGGAGATGTCGGCTCCAGACTGCCGGGAGACACCCGCTGGTGGATACCAGTACTGCGGCCCAAGGATCTGACAGTGCCACCAGCAGGTGAAACCTTTCCTGACAGGCATGTTGTATAGCCTCCTTACCATCCCTTTCTATTAGGTATTCTTTTACCTTCTTTTGGGATCGCTCATGTGATACCTCTCTCGGCCAGCTAGCCCTTAAACTCTACGCTACCCTTTTTCTCCACTTCTCTTTCTCCCCCCTATTCTTTCTCCCCACTCTTTTCCCTGTCCCTTTATTTATACAACCATCTTTGAGTAATTGGTATACCAGGCTATGTTTGGGTCACCTTCCGTTATGACTCAGACAATAGGTACTTATATTATGTCTGATACTGATATTTTTGTTTTTCTGTTTATAATATACTTGAGCATTTAATACAGATATGTTGTTCCTGCTACTCCTGGTTTGTCGGACTCATCCTCCAGCTTGGACTGTATTGTCCCGAATGATGAATGTCATGCTTTAGGCGATAACCAGTGTTGCTGACATTTGTAATCAGATTACTGTGTCCTATTTTTCTTCTTGTCTCAAAATGACACAATATTTTTTATTTATTTTTTACCTCTAAAGAGTTTCATGTGGAAGAGCTCACGTGGCCCTGACCATAACCCTATTGAACACCTATGGGAAAAATTGGAACATTGATCACAAGCCAAGTCTTCTCATCCTACATTAGTGCCTGACCTCACAAAGGTTCTTTTACTGAATATGCATAAATTCAATCAGATACAATCCATATGCTTGTGGAAAGCCTTCCCAGAAGAGTGGATCATCGCAAAAAAAATCCAAAGGGTGGAGACTGAACAAGAGAAATAAGCATATAAAGCCCCAGAAGAGATCCTTCTGAGTGTAGTATTATAGCATTTTATAAATCTAAAAAGTAATGTAGGACCAATACTCACATTGGTGGGCTTACAGGACATTCAAATCTAAGGGGTCAATCAACTCGACAGTCAGGCCTGTGGGGATTATTTCTGTACAGAAGCATACAGTATGTGTCTCTCAAGGCATGTTGGGGTGATTTTTCAGATGACCCTGTGCTTTACTGGATCCCGATGGAGGATATGTGTAAGGAAACAAGCCCCCAAAAATGGTCTAGATGATCTATACATACATTCCATGACCAATAAAGACCAGTTCTTGATGTAAAAGATTCTCCTAAGCATTGTCTTCCTCATGGACACATCTGTGATCGATTACCATTTTTGGGGGGCTTCTGTCCTCACATATACCAGAAGAGTGGAGGTTGCTAAAGCCACAATGGGGTGGCAAAGTCCATATTAATGCCCATGGTATTAGAATGAGACGTCCAACAGGCTCATATAGTTGTGATGGTCAGGTATCCACAAACTTTTGCCATGATATAGTGCATTTGTCTAATGATGGCTTTACTCTATTTTGCTTCCAGCAGTGAAAAATTGTTTTGTTCCAGAATCTGAAGAAGAAAACATTAGGTTTTCTAGGTTTGTCTTGTTTTCATCTTAGAAAGTGGTAAATATGACTTTTACTGTCAGAACGCCCAGTAATCTGTGACATCAGCAGTTCTCTCCAAGAGGAAAATAACAAACAGGTAACCCCTAACACGTTGAGTCCAGCACTGCTGTAGATGAACTGTGTTTGTTATTTTACAGGTGCTGGTATGTGAAGATTCTGGTGATCAGGAAAGTAAACATCGGAGAATAATTTACTTGTGTCCAGCAGCCAAATACAGCTAAAAAACAATGTTCTAGTGATGACGTCACAGAATGAGTTGGAGGGAAAGTTCAAAGGAAAGACAAATTGTTGTTTTCACCTAATCATCCATTGAGAACATACTGTATTGTTATTTCAAAATCACTATTCCCTTTATGACATTTTTACTAATTGATACATAGTACAACATTACATCTCCCTGATTTTAGTTTGCCTACCGTTTCGATAAGACTGATGCCGCATACACACGATCATTTTTCCCGTCGGGAAAAAATGAAATTTTTTCCTTTGGACGAGAAAAACGATCGTCTGTGGGCTTTTTGCCGTTTTTCCCGATGGGAAAAACGGCATTAATCACGATGAGAAAAATTAGAACATGTTCTAATTTTTCTCGTCTTTTTTCCTGACATTTCTTCCGCGGCAGTGTTTCCCATAGGGAAACACTGCCGCGGAGCCCATAGACGATCGTTTTTCTCGTCATTTTAAAAAATGACGAGAAAAATGACCGTGTGTGGGGAACAAGCTGTTCCCTCGTTTAAAATGTCATTATTCACGGCGGTTTTTAAACCGCCGTGAATAATGATCGTGTGTACGCGGCATTATTTGTCTGAGTTATCCCATATGAAAATATTTAAAGGATAAGTTCACCTTTGGGAATACTTTACATTAAAAAAAAAAATCCCAATAAGCGTATATTGGTTGGTTTGTGCAAAAGTTATTACATCTATAAACTATGGGATACTTTTATGGTATTTTTTATTTTATTAATTTTTTTACTAGTAATGACGACGCTCAGTGATTTTTAGCAGGACCTTGACATTGTGGCAGACAAATTGGACACTAAGTGACACCTTTTGGAGACCAGTGACACTAATACAGTGATCAGTGCTATAAAAAAAATGCACTGTCACTGTATAAATGACACGGGCAGGGAAGGGGTTAACACCAGAGGAGATCAAAGGGTTAAGTGTTCTCCTAGGGAGTGATTTCTAACTGGGGGGGGTGTGGTTTAACTGGAGAAAGAGAGACATCTGTGATCCTGATTAGCAAGAACACAAGATCTCTCTTCCTCTGACAGAACAGCAGTCTGCTTTGTTTACATAGGCAGACCGCCGTTCTGCCTCTCCAGAAAACGATCGGCAGGTCCCGGCGGCCATCTGATTGGCTCCCAATGTGTCCAATCACAGCGGGAGCAGGTCACGGCATGCACCCCAGACCCAGAAAAGGACAGGTACATTGTTTTGTGCAGCCCGGCTGCCCTGTCACAGTAAATGTGCGGTGGGTGGTCCGGAAGCAGTTAAGGTCCAAAGGGTGGTGATAAATAACGTGTACTCAGACTGGTCTGGAGTGGAAAGCGGTTTACACCAAGGTTCTGTCTTGGGACCAATTCTATTTAATTTATTAATAAATGATAGAGGATGGGATAAGTGGCTCAATCTCCGTTTTTGCGGACAACACAAAATTGTGCTGGGTAATAACTTCACATCAGGAAAATAGGATTTTTTTACTCACCGTAAAATCCTTTTCTCTGAGTCCATGGACCGACACAGCTTCTCTATTGACAAAGTGGGTATTATCCGTTAATTAGGAGTGACTAGGCAGAAAAACTTGTAAAAAGTGTTGCATCACACCTTCTACAGTACCGCCCAGGGGGCGGACCCTCTGGGTATACCCTCTCAGTCTGCATCTTCGCAGATCAGTTCGTCAAAAAGCAGTACAAACTTAAAAGGAGGGGTGGGTGCTGTGTCGGTCCATGGACTCAGAGAAAAGGATTTTACGGTGAAAAATCCTATTTACTCTTTCGTCCATGGACCGACACAGCTTCTCTATTGACAAAGTGGGACGTCCCAAAGCAGTGTCAGAGAAAAAACGAGGGGTGGTAACAGCATAAAAATAAACTTCACCCCAAACACAAAACAGCACTCCTCCAACGGAGGAGTTGCAACTCTAAACAGCCGCTTGCAAAACTTTGCGGCCAAAAGAGGCAACCGAAGATGCACCTACATCAATTTTGTAGAATTTTGTGAAAGTGTGAGCGGACGACCAAGTCGCCGCTTTACATAATTGGGAAACAGACGCTTGATGTCGGAAAGCCCAAGAGGCACCTATTGCCCTGGTCGAATGCGCCGTGACAGGAAAGGGGGGCGCCTGACCCTGTAAGGCGTAAGCCTGGATTACTATCTGTCGAATCCACCTAGAGATGGTGGCCGATGAGACTGCTTGGCCCTTCTTGGGACCAGCCACCGAAACAAACAGTGAGTCTGACTTCCGGAACAGGGAAGTAGCAGATAGGTATACTCTCAAAGCTCGGACAACGTCCAAGGAATGCAACGTCGACTCCTTAGGATTCGACGGCTGAGGACACAAGGATGGAAGTACAATGTCTTTGTTGAGATGAAAAGCCGAAACGACTTTCGGAAGAAAGGAAGGCTGCGGCCGCAGCACCACCTTATCCTTGTGGAAAATCAAATAGGGAGCCTTGCAGGACAAGGCTGCCAGCTCAGAGACTCGTCTAACTGACGTAACAGCCACCAAAAAGACCACTTTCTGAGAAAGTGTCAACAGGGGAATATCTCTAATATTCTCAAACGGTGCCTTCTGAAGCACCGAGAGGACCAGGTTCAAGTCCCACGGAGGTAACGGGGGACGGACCGGAGGGGCCACCTGTCGGACCCCCTGCACAAATGTACTCACGAGAGAGTGAGTCGCCAGGGGTCGCTGAAAAAAGACAGCCAGGGCAGATATCTGTCCCTTAAATCGTACTTAGGGCAAGCCCTTGGTCCACCCCATGCTGTAAAAACAGCAGGATTCTGGAAACCAAATAGGTACGCGGATGCCATTTCATTTCCTCACACCTGGAGATTTTCGAGCACTTCTCATAGTAGAGATTACTGAGTCTGACAGGCCCCGGTCTCTCAGTACCTGGTTCTCAACAGCCATGCCGTTAAAGCCAATGACTGTAAAGCAGGATGGAATATGGGACCTTGCGATAGCAGGTCCTTCCGTAGTGGTAGGCGCCAGGGGATGTCTGCTACCAGACGTACTAGATCGTCGTACCAAGGACGCTGAGGCCAATCTGGAGCGATTAGGATCATTGGAATTCCCTCTGCCTCCACTCTGCGGAGCAGAAGAGGAAGAAGCCTTAAGGGAGGGAAGGCATAGATTAGCCGATACTGACCCCACGATGCTACCAACGCGTCCGTTGCGTCTGCCCATGGGTCTCTTGACCGGGCCACAAATCTCAATACCTTCCGATTGAGTCGGGAAGCCAGAAGATCTACGTCTGGTGTGCCTCATCTTTGGCAGAGGAGTTGGAACACCTCCGGGTGTAAGGACCATTCTCCCTGGTCCAGCATCTGGCGGCTCAGGTAGTCCGCCTGCCAGTTTTCCACACCCGGAATGTACACGGCCGACAGTGCTGGTACGCTCCTCTCTGCCCACTTCAGGATGCGAGCGATCTCCGATGCTGCAGCTGAGCTTCTTGTTCCTCCTTGATGATTGACATATGCCACTGCTGTGGCGTTGTCTGACTGGATCCTGACTGGATGCCCTTGCAGTCTCTGAGACCATTTGAAGAGGCACAGCTTGATCGCCCGGATCTCCAGGACATTGATCGGCAGGAGGGCTTCCTCTGGGGTCCAGCGACCCTGCGCCGACTGGACACCCCAGACTCCCCCCCAACCTGTAAGGCTGGCGTCCGTCGTGATCACTATCCAGTAAACCGGAAGAAATGACTTCCCGGCCATTACAGCCGGTGCTGTCAGCCACCATACCAGGGATCTCCTGACTAGGTGGCTCACTCGGATTTGATAATCCAGAGATGAAGGGCATCTGTTCCATCTGGACAGAACTTCCTTCTGTAACACTCGAGTGTGGTATTGAACATATGGGACCGCCTCGAAGGAGGCTACCCTGAGGCCCAACACTCGCATGCAAAAATGGAGTGACGACCAATTCCTGGAAGTCAGCTGCCGTACTGCAGCCCCGGAGGGTCTGCAACTTCTCCACAGGGAGGAATACCTTTGCCTCTGAGGAATCCAGAATCAACCCCAGGTACACTAGGCGTTGAGTGGGCACCAATACTGACTTTTGCGTGTTTAGTATCCAACCACAGTCTCGAAGAGTCTGACAGGTAATGGACACGCTTACCTCTAATTCTGAGCTTGAAGGGGCCTTCAGCAGAAGGTCGTATAAGTAGCCTGTGATAGCGATACCCCGCTGTCTTAGAAGTGCCAGAATCGGAGCGAGCAGCTTGGTGAACGTCCTGGGTGCTGAGGCAAGGCCCAACGGGAGGGCCACAAACTGGTAGTGGTCCTTCCCGATAGCAAATCGCAGAAACCTCTGGTGTCTGGAGTATATGGGGACATGCAGGTATGCGTCCTTGATGTCCAAGGAGGCCAGAAAGTCCCCCGGATGGAGAGCCGTGACTACAGATCGAACCGACTCCATCCGAAAACTTTGTACCTTCACAAAGCAATTGAGGGCTCTGAGATCCAAGCTTGGACGAACCCCCTCCTTCTTCGGCACAATGAACAGATTTGAGTAAAAACCCCGTTCCAGTTCTGGAACTGGAATAACTACCCCGCGTTCCAGTAGACCCTGGACCGCCCCATACAGGGCCTCCCAACGGGTCGGTAGTAGCTGGAGATTGGAGGTGTTGAATCTGTCCGGTGGACAAGAGAGAAACTCTATCTTGTAGCCTGAGGAGATTACTTCGCAAACCCACCTGTCGGAGATTAGTGCTGTCCACTGAGTCGCGAATTTGCGAAGACGTCTCCCCACCCGAGAGCTGGGTGGGGGTGGACCTTCATGCGGACGCAAATTTGTCCACAGGCTTATTGGGTATGCGGGACCAGGGACGCTTTTGTCCTTGGGCAGGCGCTTTATCGGCCTGGGGTCTTTTCCCTGTCGCCCTAGAAGGACGAAAAAACCACTTGTGTGCAGTAAAGGAGGGCCCTTGCCCTTGGCGTGGCCCCTTACCCTTGCTAATTTGGGGAAGCAAAGTGCTTTTACCTCCTGTGGCATCCTTGATGATGTCATCCAGAGAAGCCCCAAAAAGTCTGTCGCCCTTAAAAGGCAGATCCAACAGGGCTTTCTTGGAAGTCTGGTCCGCAGACCAGCCTTTTAGCCAGATCAGGCGGCGTATTGCTACTGCATAAACCGAAGTTTTAGACAGCAGGGGAATAGTATTCATGTCTGACTTGCAGACAAACCTAAGGCCCTGGACCAACAGGTCGGCCAATGTTATCTCATCAGGAGGAGCATCTCGCTCCTTAACCCCTGGAGTAGCAATCTTGCCCATTCAGTAAGTGTGTGAGACACTAGGGCCCCCGCCAATGCCGGGCGTACTGCCGAGCCTACCACTGAGTATAGGTAGCAAGCGAGTGCTTCAGCCTTCTTATCCACAGGGTCCTAGAAAACAGGAGCCCCTTCTACAGGAATTGTGGTGGCTCTATTAAGTCTGGACACCGGAGGGTCCACTATAGGGGGGAGAGGTCCATTTCTTCAGAAAACTGTCCTCAAAGGGGTACCGTACCGCAAACCTCTTTGGGGCTGTAAAGACCCTCAGTGGGTTCTCCCATTCCTTGTATAAGAGTTTATCAAAAGACACACAAGGGAACACCTTAGCAGTGCGGGCAGGTCTATGAAACCCAAGTGGACCGGAGTCTCTGCTGCTTCTGCAGTATTTTCCAATTTTAGCATATCCCGCACTGCAGTAATAAGGTCAGATACCAAAGCCGTCTCGCGTACTGACCTGGACTTTGAGTCATTCTCACTGTCCGGTCACGGTCTGCAGTCTCTGATGCGTCAGAATCTGGGCCCTGAGCCGTAGCTGGACCTGGTTCTGCACCAGAATTATCCCCAGAAGCTTGCAGGGGATGGGGCGTTTACTACCCCCTGTATTCCCGTGTGCTGCTTCCACCCTGGCAGCAAACGCCTCTAGGATTGCAGTCATAGCGTTCATAGACACCTCAGGGGCACCAGCTGCTAAATCTGGTGTTTCAGGGGAGAAGACATCTGGCTCAGATGCCATGCTGACCACACGCTGACACTCACAGGGCTCCAGGCAAGATATCAATAGGCCACCCTCCTGTGCTGCAGAGAGGCCGGGTCACCCAGAGGACTCACCACCCTGGATAGGTACTGCTATGCTGCGCCTGTGATGCTGTCCCTCTGCTGCTGTGTCAGTCTGCTTCTTTTATCAGCACTTCCTGTGTGAATTTTCGCGCCAGTGTAATGCACCCTAGAGGCCGGAGGCTCTCGAAAAATGGTTGCCAAAAACGTCTGTATGGAAGATAATGTGGGCTCTAAGAAAATGGCCACCGACATAAGATAGAGGTCAAGCAGCCATAGCCCACAAAAAGATGGCCGCCGAACGGCAATATCTGCATACAGGGTGGACAAACATGGCCGCCGATCAGCTGATAGGGGCCAGTGGGTGTGGCCGAACCACAGGAAGATGGCCGCCGGGCAGTCACAAGAGGCCAAACTTGGCATGGACCACCTCAAAATGGCCGCCGACAGCATGGAGGAGGAAGGACACAAACACAGGTAAGAAAAAATGACATTTCTTTTAAATGTTAGTTACAGCCAGCCCCGCTCCAGTGGGACCCCCTAGGTGACCCCCAGCACCCAGCAACCTTTAGCTAGAAGCCCAGGGAGGAGGGAAAGGCAGGGAGAGAGGGAAGAAAGGGGCCACAACCACTTACTTGATCTCTCCAGGAATGTCCAGCTAAATCACCCAGCCGAGGCAGGGGAGTTTTACTTACCTATTCTGCATGTATTCTGCTGGAAGACATTCCAAACAGATCATCGTCCGCGCACGGAAGGTGACTGTTGGCCAGGCATGCTGTGATTGGACCCAGAAGGGACGATCATATGTATGCCCTGGAGCATGACGCTCACCGGACAGGCTGCTGCGACTCGGCCGTAAGGTCAGCCGAAGCTGAGCGGTCCGATGCAAGCCTTGGAGCGTAAGCTCACCGGCCAGGCTGCTGCGACTCGGCCGTAAGGTCAGCCGAAGCTGAGCGGTCCGATGCAGGCCCTGGAGCGTAGGCTCACCGGCCACCCGTGGAGCGACGGGCATGTCGTGGAAAACCCAGCGCGTAGCTAGGGTCGGCACACGCTCGATGGCCGAAACTGGGGAGACTACAAGGATCGAGGATCCAGCCTGTCACCCAGTCGGCAGTTGATCGAAGATCGCAGGAAACAACAAATGTAGCAAAAAATATATATATATATATATATATATATATCTTTTTTCCCCGGACCAATGGCCCGAAGGGAGCCATGTCCTACTCCTTGCTAGACAGAAAAAAACTGATCTGCGAAGATGCAGACTGAGAGGGTATACCCAGAGGGTCCGCCCCCTGGGCGGTACTGTAGAAGGTGTGATGCAACACTTTTTACAAGTTTTTCTGCCTAGTCACTCCTAATTAACGGATAATACCCACTTTGTCAATAGAGAAGCTGTGTCGGTCCATGGACGAAAGAGTAATATAAATTTTACAGATAGACCTCATAAAAATAATGGAGTGGGCAACTACATGGCAAATGAGGTTTAATGTGAAAAAATGTAAGGTGATGCACTTGGGGGGCAAAAAAAATACATGCAAACTACTCACTAGTGGGAGAACCTCTGGGGGAATTGAGGATGGAAGATCTGGGGGTCCTAGTAGAAAACAAATTGAGCAATAGCATGCAATGTCAAGCTGCAGCTACCAAAGCTGGCAGAATATTAGCATGCATAAAAAAGGGGATATACTCCACTCCAGGAGATAAAACGATAATCCTACCACTTTATAAAACTCTGGTTAGACCACATCTGGAGTACTCCGTCTAGTTCTGGTAACCAGTCCTCAGAAGGGATGCGCTTGAACTTGGGAGAGTCCAAAGAAGGGCAATGAAATTAATAAGGGGGCTGGAGGACCTCAATTACGAGGAACGACTGCAAGCACTAAATGTATTCTCGCTGGAGAAACCCTTGAGAGGAGATATGATGGCTATTTACAAATACTTTAATGGCGTTCCCAGCATAGGAAACAAACTATTCAGTCTCGAGGAGTGTAATGCCGCGTACACACGATCGTTTTTCTTGCCATTTTTTTTCTTGCCGTTTTTCACGTAGTTTTTTTTCATGTTTCCTCTCAAGCCTGTCTTGCGTACACACGATCATTTTAAAAAACGATCAAAGCAAAGCGCAGTGACGTATACCACGTACGACGGCACTATAAAGGGGAAGTTCCGTTCTAATGACGCCACCCTTTGGGCCGCTTTTGCTAATTCCGTGTTACCGCGTGTTAGTAAAAGTTTGGTGAGAGACGATTCGCGCTTTTCAGTCTTCGTGCTTTGAAGATCGTTTTGTGGAGTTCAGTTTGTGCTTGTGGGTTCATATCTGTTTGGCAGGGCTTGTAGTCAGTTCGTATCTGTTTATTCAGTGCGTTCTCGTCTGCTCGGTCCTGTTTTTCAGCTTGTTCTTCATAGGCCTTGCTGTTCTTCCGTGCGTTCTTCTAGTTCGTTCTGAGCTTGCGACCGTTATCTAGCCATGTTGCGGCTACGTACTCGTCTGAGAGTTTGTGCTGTAGTTGGTGCAGGGGTTCATGCTGTATCCCGACTCCATGCCATGAGCAGGGTCAGGAGGAGTTCATGGACCAAGAATTGGTTGCTCCAGCGGCACCAGTTCTGTCATATGCCTTTGTTGCGGGAGATCAGGGAGAATAATCCTGATGACTACAGGAATTTTCTCCGGATGTCTGACCCCGTATTTCAGCATCTGTTGGCTTTGGTGTCCCCCTACATTACCAGGCAGGACACCGTTATGCGTGAAGCCATCAGTGCTGAGCAGAGGCTCATTGCCACGTTGCGATACCTGGCGACTGGGAGAAGCCTGCAGGACTTAAAGTTCTCCACAGGCATATCCCCCCAGGCTCTGGGTATCATTATACCAGAGACGTGTTCTGCCATCCTCCAAGTTTTGCAGGAGGACTATATTAAGGTAAGTGTTCTTATTGCAAACATCACATTGTATGTATTTTTTAGAATGTTTTTTTTGGGGGGGGGGGGGTTTCTTAGCAGTCCCTAATTCCCATGATTCTTAGCTGCAGGGAATTTCCCCTTTCACCACATGCTAATTTTTTATATTAAATTTTTTCATTAGGCCTACATTAACATTTCCCTTACCTAACCTCTCCAGCATGCTATCCTGGGGCCATACCCACCTTGCCTAGTCCTTTCCATGTATTTTAATCTATGCTCCATCGTAGTGCTTTACCCTAAACGCCCCCTAAAGATTGCCTAGGAATGTAACATTTGTCCTAAATTCAGACAGAGTGCTCCAGCCTTCATTTGTGATCTCCCCAGCTCATCTTCAAACCCCCCCCCCCATTTTTTTTTCTTCGCTTTTTTTGTTGCTTACTACTAATGTTTTAATTTTTCTGTTTGCCCCAATGTTGGCCATGAATGATTTCCTTTAATCTGCTTTCAATGTTTCAGTCTCAAAGTATTAATTTATTTTTGATTTCATTACACAGTTCCCTTCTACGCCACATGAATGGCAGAATGTGGCATCGGACTTTGCCCAACGATGGAACTTTCCAAACTGTGGAGGGGCCATTGACGGCAAACATGTTCGGGCCGTCCCACCACCCCATTCGGGATCCTTTTATTATAACTATAAGGAGTTCCACAGCATCGTCATGATGGCAGTGGTGTCGGCCACCTACGAATTCCTCTATGTGGACGTTGGCAAGAATGGCAGGATGTCTGATGGAGGAGTTTTTGCACAGACGGAGTTTGGGGAACGGCTCCTTTTGGATCAGCTGGCCTTGCCACCAGCGGAGCAGAATGTGGAGGGACTCCCATTTGTCTTTGTGGCAGATGAGGCGTTTGGCCTGGGTCCCCATTTGATGAGGCCATTCCCGCAGCACACCCTCACCCCTGAGGGGAGGGTGTACAACTATCGGCTGGCCAGAGCAAGAAGGGTGGTTGAAAATGCCTTTGGCATCATGGCCAGCCGCTTCCGCCTGTTCCTCACCTCCATCCACCTTGCCCCTTACAAATGGAACCATGTTGTAATGGCGTGTTGTGTCCTACATAATTATCTCCGGGTGCATTCCACAAATTATCTGACTTTGACTGGGCCTGAGGCCACCTTAATGGAAGCAGAACATCTTGTGGCCCTGGAAGCTGGCCGTCCAGGCTTGGCCCCCCAAACCGGACGTGAGGTCCGTGACAAATATGTGGATTATTTTGTGGGTAGGGGGCTATTGAAATGCCTGATGACTTTTAACCTTTTAACCTTTTAATTTAGAAAAATAAAACATTATTTTTCTCAAAGATTGGTTTCGTGTATAATTTTAATAATGGTTTCTGTTTTTCGGAGGTTTACCTAGTGGACTTGTATTGCCATGTGTATTGTGCATTCTTAATTCGCCTTCATTGTCAGTGTAAACACAAAACATTGCTTAGTTCACAGTAGCACAACATTTACCTAATGAAGCCACAACTTCTTGATACCAAAATGACATTTTTTATTTTAGTATTGGACAAATCCTTTTAAATGTAGATGTCCTAAACATGTTTTGCTTGTTAAAACGCATGAACAGCCATGCATACCAAAAAAATATTAAAATATATATCGGAAAAATTTACATTTACTAGTCCTAAAAGGTTCAATGAAAAACATACCTGCCAAAACACAGCAAGTTCAACGTTAATTTTTTAAAAAACATTAGACACGCCCAAGCACAGCCATGATCTTTTGTAGCCTTTCCTCCACCCGCTTGGTATTTTCCCTGATCTCTATCAAGTCTCCCTTTAATTTTTGTAGGTCACGACAGCAGACCATCAGGTATTGGATCAGGATCTGGGCACTGTGATGTGTCAAATTTTTGGGGTCTTCAGCCAGAACTGCACCTACATTTAAAAAAAAAACATGTAGTATAGAATATGTAGGCCTACATCTATTAACCTGCATCTGTCTGGTTTGACACTGACCTGTTGAGGTGGCACTTTCCACTTCCACAACCTCACGTTCCTCTCCATCATGTGGGTCTGGGGCTATTGTTGAAGGTGTTGGATTTCGAGACTCATCTGACGTAGCTTTTTGAAGCCCTATGGAGATTGCAAGAAAAGGTATAGTTTCATTATTAAGGTTGATTTTTGGGAGAAAAATAAAGCATGAGAAAATAATTAGCAAACATTCTTTTGAAGTGTGGTCCATTTTTCAATGGACCCCCAGTGACAACAGGAAAACATGATTGGATACATAGCCAAATACATAGCATATATTTTTTAAAACAAAGTTTGACACATTGTAACACCCCAAAGTATATACACAGGATCACCTGTGTGTGACACCCTCAAACTTTGGGTCTTTTGGCCCACACTTGTACTACTGCGTTCAGATGTTTCATCAGCTGCTGAGCATTCTCTCCCTTAACATTACCATGCATATCCTTTTTTTTTCCAAAAATGTCCTTTGGATTTGATCCCTAAAAATTTTTGGTGACCAAATTTGCTACCCCCCAAAAAATAAAATAAAATGGGTGTTCACACTGGATGATCCAAAAACATTGTTTGATGAACTGTACGGAGAATGAGGTTTAATACGTCCGTTTACTTTGCGGACGAATCTGAAAGATGGTATCTTTCACTGTACGATATCAAAGACAAACATACACGACATAATACAAGTAATAATCTCTAGCAGGGAAAATAGCACTATAAAACTTACTTTTTCGTAGAACTTTCTTGATTCGTTTGTATTGGTCGGGCTCCCGCAACTTCAGATCAGACCATCGTTTTCTGAGCTGTTCCTTCGTTCTGCACACCCCGAATTTTTGGTGAAGACTTTTGACCACTTTGCCCATAATTTTTGACTTGACCAGATTGAGCCTTTTATACGGCCCATGCTTGGCATCATAATCCTCCCTCTTTAAAATGGCGACCATCTCCACCATTTCCTCGAATGACATGTTGGATGCCTTATATCTTCTGGATCGGGATTTGGGCTCCTCTGGAATTTCATCCTCTGTCGAGGTAATCTCAGCCACCTGAGTCTCCGCCATGTTGCTAAGCACTACAACGAGCGAGAAGGGGCGGGGAAAGTACAATATCGAATGTCAGGGGCGGAGAAAGCGTGCCTAGTTCCACGCATGCGCAGTGTATATCAAGTGCCGATCCATGTGTCGAAAATACGTTCATTTGGCGGGAGAGGGAGTTCGCAATGAACGTGTTGACCAAGGTACATAACATTCTTAAGGATTTTGGGTTACGCAGAGGAGGAAATTTGGGGCTTTTATATCTGTTCAAAATGCTGATTTGATGATTGTTGCCTGAAACATATGTCTTTTCTGGGTTTTTGATTTTACAGAGAGAATGAATACATTCAAAAACCTGGAGTTCATGGGGGAGTTCATTGACAAATGGAAAGAACTCCCTATCCTGTGGCAGACCAAAAGTGGGTCCAATAAAAACAAAACGGCCAGGACAGCAGCACTGGAGAGCCTGCTTGCATTTGTCCAAACCCAGATACCCACAACAACTCTCCAAGATGTGAAAACCAAAATTGCTACCATCAGGGGGACATACAGGACCCAGAGAAATGTGGTCCTGAAGTCCCAGAGGTCAGGGGCTGCAGCAGATAAGGTTTATAAACCCAGTTTGTGGTACTACAGCAAGCTTTCTTTTCTGGATGACCAGCTGGAAGTGCGGGAATCTCTCTCCACCCTTCCCCCCAGAGGTCAATCCAGCCTTCCTTGTAGCCAGCCCTCCAGCCTTCCTTGCAGCCAGCCCTCCAGCCTTCCTGGCAACCCTGCTCTGGCTTCCTCTGAGGATCAAGATCAGGCCCTTGAGGAGGCAGATTTGGATATATGGAGCCAGGTAAAGTATTGATATCTCCATTTAGATGTTACAAAAGTGATGCATTTAAAATGAGGATAGTATTGTTAGGTATTTTATTTAAAAAAAAAAAAGGATTTAAAGAGCAAGATACAGTAGTGGTCAATTTTGATGTGGACAAGGCAACAATATCAGGAGGCGGAATCTGTAATAATTTTCTAAAGTTGCCCATTCATGTCAAAAATGTCTGGAGGTGAACAATGTGTGTGATTGATGGTGGCAAAAAAATAATAAAGTCCCTTTCTTTTTTTTACAGCCAGAGCAGAGCCAGGAAGAGGTTGATGGTGGGGACCAGGAGGAGGCAGGGCCAAGTGGCACCCAGGAGGAGGCTGGGCCAAGTGGCACCCAGGAGGAGGCTGGGCCCAGCACAAGAGCCCAGATGCCTCCCCTGGTAATGAGACCACGAGGGCCAAGGAGAGGTAGGCAGGTGGAGGAGGAAACAAGAGCCTTCCTCAAAGAGGCTACTGTGGCCCTCAGAGAGGCACCCTCTGCTGAGGAGGGCTTTGCCGCAGTCCTGGCCAATAAGCTAGCCCAAATGGACCTGCGGCAAAAGCTGTATAGCGAGACCCTCCTGTTGAAAGTGATCAACAAGGGATTGCTCGGTGAACTCACCAAGTACACCGACATCACAGAGGTTGTCCCTACTCCTCCACCTCCACCTCCTCCTCCTCCTCCTCCTCCTCCTCCTACTCCTCCTGATCCCCAGCCTCCGAGGAAGAAACCAACCAAGGCTGCAGGGAAGGCTGCAGAGAAAGCTGGAGAGAAGGCTACAAGGAAGAGAAAAAAATAATGCCTGCTGTAGTACCACAGACTGGGGACATATATGACTTATCTGCTGCGGTTCCTGACCTCTGGGAGTTCAAGCCAAGATTGGCCTCCTTTTTGGTTTTCACATCTTGGATGGTTGTTGTGGGGTCCAAGGGATGAACAAATGCAAGCAGGCTCACCAGTGCTGCCATCCCCTTTAATTTGTTATGTTCCGAAATAAAGGATATTTTTTTTTGGCTTTAAATACTAGACTATGTGATTTGTATTTCAAAAGAGAGTTTGCTAGGGAGCAGGCAGGGACATTTCTAATAATATTATTGTTATTAACAAGGGACACAAACCTCCTTAAGGCAAAATGAGACAAATTTTGAAAGTTGGTGTGGGACATTTCCCCAAACATAATTTAAGGGGAAAAAAAAAAAGCCACAGAAAAATGAAGAGGCTAACTTAAGTAATAAAAAAAAAAAAAAAAGAAAAAAATGATCTTTACATTTCTTCATGAATTTATGAGGGAGATGTGGCTTGAAAAGAATATTTTTCTATCATTAAAAAAATTAGGAATTACTTTAGAAACAAGTTTGGCATAACTCTCAATATCATTATCAAAAGAGGGTAATTGTTCAAGCATTCTCTAAAGAAGAACGGAATGCGCAGAATTAAAACGATGCTATTAATTCAACCGTGACGAATGTGCCATATCGATTTCCAACACTAGCTTTACCAAAACGAGCGCTCCCGTCTCATACTTGATTCTGAGCATGCGCGTTTTTTTTCACGTCGTTAAAGCATACACACTATCGTTTTTCACGTCGTTAAAAAAAACGACATGAAAAACGACGTGAAAAAAGAGAGCATGTTCGAAATTTTTAATGGCCGTTTTTCACGTCGTTAAAAATGCTCTGGAGCATACACACGATCATTTTTAATGGCCATTTTTTTAATGGCATTTTTAACGGCATGAAAAACGATCGTGTGTATGGGGCATAAGAGGAAACAGGGCCACACAATGAGATTGGAGGAAAGGCCTCCTTAAACTGCACAGGGGGTTCTTCACTGTCAGGGCTAAAAGAATGTGGAACTCTTCCACAATTGGTGGTGGCAGCGCGGAGTATGAATATTTTTAAGAGACTCTTGGATGAGCATCTTATTGATCACAAAATACAAGGATATGGGAAATAATCGCAACGGGGGTTCCCACAGTAAGCTACGAGTAGGCAGCCCCATTGAAAGCAATGGGAGGCTGCCAGTTCTAACTGCAAATTTTTCCCACAACTCGGCCTACGTCCAGGGCCGATCACTTGCATGTGATCTCTGCATGCGCAATTACATGCGAGTGTCAAAGGAATATCCATGCTGGACTTGGTGTTGGCCGCCGTGGCGCGCATTCGTGTGCGCTCCTGTGCATGTTGTTGTGCGCGCTCCTGTGCGTGCTGGTGCACGTGCTGGGCTGCGGGCGTGTGCGCCTGTGCATGGTGGTGTGCCTGTGCGTGCGGGTGCGCGCACGCGCGGCACTTGGTGCCAATCAGTCCATTTAAACGCCTGGAACACTTCAGTCTGGTGCTGTCTGATCTGCAGCTCCCTGTGACCCTTGCTCCCATTATCTGCTTGAACTCTGACCTCCTGACTACCCGTCTTGTTACTTGGATCTCCCCAGTCTTCCGCCTGCACCTGACCTTGGCTCGCCTTGACCTTGAACTTGCCTGCTCCTCTGTACTTCGTTGCCTGACCATTGCCGACCTTGCCTGTGACCTGACCAATCTGCTCTGCTCCTGCTCAACTCTATCCTTCAGCGGTCCTACCTGCCTACCTGCTGTCTGAGCGGATCATGAGCACCTCTGTATCCGGATCCTGAGCCGCCTCTCTGCAACTATCTACCAGGTTCTCATACCCCCCCCCCGCACTCCCGCGCCTCCTGTCTACACTACCAGGGGCCGCGAGTCGGATCCGTAAGGGAGACCTTCCTCTGCTCCATTGGGCTCGTCGATTAGGTACGTGCAAGTCTGACAGCAAGTGAGCACAATTAGCTGCAAGAGACGACAGCCCTCCATAGCTTTCAATGGGGCTGTCTATTTGCAGCTAATCACGGAAACCCTCTCTTGGGTGCTCACAGCTGTTTGCAATTGTGAATGCATCCTCTATGGCAAATCCGCAAACCTAGACTCTCAAAACGCATTATGTTCCAAACCAAACAGAGACCTAGGTGTCCTGAATAAAGACACTACCAGGCTGCTCAACCTACAAAATATTATGCTAATTGCCACTTTGGGTTGTGTTGGAGGAGGTTGATTGCAATCCACTGGCTACATCAGCAGGACAGGATCTCCCTTTCTAACCCTATTACCTGACACTCCCTGCAGATTTGGAATGATAAGTATTTGGGAGACCTACTCTCTCCATGTCTTCCCCTTTTATCAATTATTCACAATGCCTCATTCATTCCAAGATAGGAATTACCTAGCACCTGTAGGCACTGGATTGACTCAGGCTGGGTTCACACTATACGACACGACTTTCATCCTACTTTGCTCTGCGACATCTGTCCTACATTGGTCCGACATCCATCCGACATCCATCCGACTTTCATGAACAGGATACTACTTTGATCCTACTTCAATGATAGTCAATGGGCTGAAGTAGGATCAAAGTCGGACAGAAGTAGTACAGGGAGCATTTTTAACGTCAGACCGACATGTGTCGGACCAGTTAAGACGGCTCCCATAGGGAAACATTGATTTTCACACGTCATGCGACATGAGCTCCTAATGTCGGAGCGTTTGTCGCCCCAGTGTGAACCAGGCCTTAGGCCTGGTTCACACTTGTCCGACAAACGCTCCGACATTAGGAGCTCATGTCGCATGACGTGTGAAAATCAATGAATCCCTATGAGAGCCGTCTTAACTGGTCCGACACAAGTCGGTCCGACATAAAAAATGCTCCCTGTACTACTTCTGTCCGACTTTGATCCTACTTCAGCCCATTGAATATCATTGAAGTCGGATCAAAGTAGGATCCTTGTCCTAACCATCTGACATTTGACATCCGACATGATGATTACAGCAGCAGTAAAAGGAATTTATCTCACCCTCGGATTGTTTTGATTGGTCAAAAGGACAAGTCAGACTAGCACAATGTTGGATCAAAGTAGTATCCTGTTCATGAATGTCGGATGGATGTCGGATGGATGTCGAATCAATGTAGGACTGATGTCGCAGAGCAAAGTAGGATGAAAGTCGGATGAATGTCGTGTCGTATCAGTGTGAACCCAGCCTCAAAGTAACCTGTTTCTACACTTTTTTCTACTTGAGGCTGGGTTCACACTAGTGCGACACGACATCTGTCCTACTTTGGATCCGACTTTGCCCTGCGACATGAAGCCGACATGGGATCCGACTTGGATCCCCGCCAATATCAGGCACTGTGTTTGGTATGAATCTTGAGGGGGAACTCCAGGCCAAATTTTAAATAAAAAACCGGCATGGGTTCCCCTCCAGAGGCATACCAGGCCCTTGGGTCTGGTCTGGATTTGAAGGGGCGCCCCTACGCCGAAAAAACGGCGTGGGGGTCCCCCCAAAATCCAAACCAGACCCTTATCCGAGCACACAACCTGGCAGGCCGCAGGGGAAAAGGGGGGACGAGAGAGCGGCCCCCCGTCCCTCCTGAACCGTACCAGGCCGCATGCCCTCAACATGGGGGGGTTTGGTGCTCTGGGGCAGGGGGCGACCTGCGGCCCCCCCACCCCAGAGCACCCTGCCCCCATGTTGATGAGGACAGAGCCTCTTCCCGACAACCCTGGCCGTTGGTTGTCGGGGTCTGCGGGCGGGGGGCTTATCGGAATCCAGGAGCCCCCACCCTATGTGAATGAGTATGGGGTACATCGTACCCCTACCCATTCACCTGGTGGAAAAAAATTGCAATAAAAAAAACACACAGCTTTTTAAAGTATTTTATTGCACAGCTCCGGGGGTCTTCTTCCGACTTTGGGGGTCTCCGGTGTCGTCGCCGCGCTCTCCGGTTCTTTCTTCTGCCGGGCCTCCGCTAACTTCTTTTTAGGACTTTTGCTAACGGAGGCCCGGTCTTCTCCGTCGCCTTCTTCTTCTTCCGCTCTCCGGTTCTTTCTTCCGCCGGGCCTCCGCTAACTTCTTTTTAGCTCTTTTGCTAACGGAGGCCCGGTCTTCTCCGTCGCCTTCTTCTTCTCCCGCTCTCCGGTTCTTCTCCCGCTCTCCGGTTCTTTCTTCCGCCGGGCCTCCGCTAACTTATTTTTAGCTCTTTTGCTAACGGAGGCCTGGTCTTCTCCGTCGTCGCCGTCGGCGTCTTCTTCCCTCTTCTCCTCCTCGATGTTGACGTGTCGCTTCCTCCCGCTGTAATACTGGCTGTCCGCTACGCTCCGCATTAATATAGGCTTCTCATGACATCACAGTCACATGTTCCGGGGCACATGGCCCCGGAGCATGTGACTGTGACGTCATGGGAACATGTGACTGTGACGTCATGGGAAGCCTATATTAATGCGGAGCGGAGAGCCAGTATTACAGCGGGAGGAAGCGACGTGTCAACATCGAGAAGGAGCAGGAGAAGAGGGAAGAAGACGCCGACGGCGACGACGGGAAGACCGGCTCCTCCACTAGCAAAAGAGCTAAAGAAGTTAGTGGAGGGGCCGGCAGAAGGACAACGGAGAGCTGGACGAGACAACAGAGAGCTGGACGAGACGACGGAGAAGACCGGGCCTCCGTTAGCAAAAGAGCTAAAAAGAAGTTAGCGGAGGCCCGGCAGAAGAAAGAACCGGAGAGTGGGAGAAGAACCGGAGAGCGGGAGAAGAAGAAGGCGACGGAGAAGACCGGGCCTCGCTAGCAAAAGAGCTAAAAAGAAGTTAGCGGAGGCCCGGCAGAAGAAAGAACCAGAGAGCGCGGCGACGACACCGGAGACCCCCGAAGTCGGAAGAAGACCCCCGGAGCTGTGCAATAAAATACTTTAAAAAGCTGTGTGGTTTTTTTATTGCAATTTTTTTCCACCAGGTGAATGGGTAGGGGTGCGATGTACCCCATACTCATTCACATAGGGTGGGGGGGCCGGGATCCGGGGGCCCCCTTATTGAAGGGGGCTCCCGGATTCCGATAAGCCCCCCGCCTGCAGACCCCGACAACCAACGGCCAGGGTTGTCGGGAAGAGGCCCTGTCCTCATCAACATGGGGGCAGGGTGCTCTGGGGTGGGAGGGCCGCAGGTCACCCCCCTGCCCCAGAGCACCAAACCCCCCCATGTTGAGGGCATGCGGCCTGGTACGGTTCAGGAGGGAGGGGGGGCCGCTCTCTCGTCCCCCCCTCTTCCCCTGCGGCCGGCTAGGTTGTGTGCTCGGATAAGGGTCTGGTTTGGATTTTGGGGGGGACCCCCACGCCGTTTTTTCGGCGTAGGGGCGCCCCTTCAAATCCAGACCAGACCTAAGGGCCTGGTATGCTCCTGGAGGGGGAACCCATGCCGGTTTTTTATTTAAAATTTGGCCTGGAGTTCCCCCTCAAGAGCAGTACAGCACAAGTCGCATGCCAAAGTCGGATCATGCAAGACTGGGGTCCGACTTTGATCCGACTTCAATGATAGTCAATGGGCTGAAGTCGGATCAAAGTCGGACCAAAGTAGTACAGGGAGCATTCTCAAAGTCGGACCGACACGTGTCGGACCAGTTAAGACGGCTCCCATAGGGAAACATTGATTTTCACACGTCATGCGACATGAGCTCCCAATGTCGGAGCGTTTGTCGCCCCAGTGTGAACCAGGCCTGAAGTCTTTCCCTGCTCTCCAAAAAAACCTTACCTAATTCCCAGCTGTTCCGCTATTTGCAGGTCAAGTATTGTGTTTTAATATGAAGTTCATTTGTGAGACAAAGGATTATCCCTAAGGCCTCGTACACACGACCGATTTTCTCGGCAAGAACCAGCAAGAAACTTGCTGGCAGAGAGGTCTTGCCGAGTAAATCGGTCGTGTGTACGCGGCTATCGGGTTTCTCGTCGAGAAAACCGACAAGAAACCTTGACGAGAAAATAGAGAACCTGCTCTCTATTTTCTCGTCGAGATTCTCCTCGGCATGTTTCTCGACGAGAAAAGTGAGTGTGTGTACACTTACCTGTCCTCCCGGAAGCCCGCGCATGTTCGAAATGAATTTGACGCATGCGCGGTAGCTTCCTAGGCATACGTAGGGTATACCAAGATGGCGGCGACGGCATCGAATGTGACGAGCGCATGCTCGTCGTAGTCGATGACGTCACCGCGTACGCTCCATTCAAAGAACCGCGGGTTCTTTGAAACGAGCGCGTGTACACTCGGCCGGGACAAGTTTCTTGTCCAAGAATCTCGTCGAAAAAAACTACATGTTTTTTTCAACGAGAATCTCGGCCGTGTGTACGAGGCCTCACTCCTTTTGAATTCAAATACACAGATGATCCACATTCTCCAGGACTGATTTCCCTCATATGTTGTCACTTTTACATCCAAATACACTCTTGAACATTTTAAATATATTAGCAAATGAGAACAGGTTTTAACCACTTGCTTACTGGGCACATATACCCCCCGTCCTGCCCAGGCGAAATTTCAGCTTTCAGCACTGTCGCGCTTTGAATGACAATTGCGTGGTCGTGCGACGTGGCTCCCAAACAAACTTTTTTACCCACAAATAGAGCTTTCTTTTGGTGGTATTTGATCATCTCTGCGGTTTTTTATTTTTTGCACTATAAACAAAAAATGACTGACAATTTTTAAAAAAACACAATATTTTTTACTTTTTGCTATAATAAATGTCCCAATTTTTTTTTTTTTAAAACAATTTTTTTCTCAGTTTAGGTCGATATGTATTCTTCTACATATTTTTGGTAAAAAAAAAAAAATCGCAATAAGCGTATAGTGATTGGTTTGCGCCTACAAAATAGGGGATAGATTTATGAAATTTTATTTTTATTTTTTTACTAGTAATGGCAGTTATCTGCAATATTTGTCAGGACTGCGATATTGCGGCGGACAGATCGGACACTTTTGACACTATTTTGGGACCATTCACATTTATACAGCGAACAGTGCTATAAATATGCACTGATTACTGTATAAATGTGACTGGCAGGGAAGGGGTTAACTCTAGGGGGCGATCAAGGGGTTAAATGTGTTCCCTGGGAGTGATTCTTACTGTGGGGGGAGGGGACTGACTGGGGAGCAGACCGATCTGTGTCCCTATGTACAAGGGACACACCATCGGTCTCCTCTCCCTGACAGGATATGGCTCTGTGACTGCCGATCGCGGGCACCTGGCGGACATCGCGGCCGCCAGGCACGCGCATCGGCACCCGCGTGACACGGCGGGCACAGCTTTTCCCCGATGCGCAGCGGCGCGCGGGGAACAAGTAAATAGGACATCCAGGGACGTCCTCCCGGCAGATAGGCGCCGCGCTGTAGACGTCTTTTGTCTATAGCACGGGCGCCAAGTGGTTAAACATGAAACTAGACCATGATGAGTAGGTCCAAATCTGGGATACCACCAAGTCATGCTCATGGAATGTTAGTGACTTAACCCTAGTACAGACGAATGTCGGGCGGCATCGACTGGTTCAATAGACACCAGCCGACGTTTGGCCGTCTTCTTTCGAAGGGGCATGACCGAAAAAGGTCTGCTGACTGGATCCCGATCAGTGCTCTCAGCAAATAATTTGAGAGTGTTTTAGCGGGGGGCCGTTCCCCTGTCAGAAAACAATAGAACAGCAGGGGAGATTGCTGTATCTGGAGTGAGTTTTTGTGGTGTGAACTATAAGCAAAAATGTATGCAAAACGCATCCAGGGTGCGTTTTTATGGTGTGAACTGGCCTTAATACCTTACTGCTTTGTTTAACCACTTAAGCCCCGGACCATTTCGGGCCATTAGGACCAGGCCTGTTTTTGGGATTCGGCACTGCGCTGTTTAACTGTAAATTGTGCGGACATGCAATGTTGTACCCAAATGAAATTTGCGTCCTTTTCTTCCCACAAATAGAGCTTTCTTTTAATGGTATTTGATTGCCTCTGCGATTTTTATTTTTTGCGATATAAACAGAAAAAGACCGAAAATTTTGAAAAAAAATGATATTTTCTACTTTTTGTTATAAGAAAAATCGAATAAGCTCAATTTTAGTCATACATTTAGGCCAAAATGTATTCAGCAACATGTCTTTAGTAAAAAAAATGTCAATAAGCGTATATTTATTGGTTTGCGCAAAAGTTATAGCGTTTACAAACTAGGGTACATTTTCTGAAATTTACACAGCTTTAAATTTATGACTGCCTATCTCATTTCTTGAGGTGCTAAAATGGCAGGGCAGTACAAACCCCCCCAAATGACCCCATTTTGGAAAGTAGACACCCCAAGGAAATTGCTGAGAGGCATGTTGAGCCCATTGAATATTTTTTTTTTTTGTCCCAAGTGATTGAATAATGACAAAAAAAAAAAAAATTACAAAAAGTTGTCACTAAATGATATATTGCTCACACATGCCATGGTTATATGTGGAATTGCACCCCAAAATACATTCTGCTGCTTCTCCTGAGTACGGGGATACCACATGTGTGGGACTTTTTGGGAGCCTAGCCGCGTACAGGGCCCCAAAAACCAAGCACCGCCTTCAGGATTTCTAAGGGCGTAAATTTTTGATTTCACTCCTCACTACCTATCACAGTTTCGAAGGCCATAAAATGCCAAAATAGCACAAAACCCCCCCAAATTACCCCATTTTGGAAAGTAGACACCCCAAGCTATTTGCTGAGAGGCATGTTGAGTCCATGGAATATTTTATATTTTGCCACAGGTTGCGGGAATATGACAAACTTTTTTTTTTTTGCACAAAGTTGTCACTAAATGATATATTGCTCACACATGCCATGGTTATATGTGAAATTACACCCCAAAATACATTCTGCTGCTTCTCCTGAGTACGGGGATACCACATGTGTGGGACTTTTTGGGAGCCTAGCCGCGTACGGGACCCCAAAAACCAAGCACCGCCTTCAAGGTTTCTAAGGGCATAAATTTTTGATTTCACTCCTCACTACCTATCACAGTTTTGAAGGCCATAAAATGTCAAAATAGCCCAAAACCCCCACAAATGACCCCATTTTGGAAAGTAGACACCCCAAGCTATTTGCTGAGAGGCATGGTGAGTATTTTACAGCTCTCATTTGTTTTTGAAAATTAAGAAAGACATTTTTTTTTCTTTTTTTTTTTCTTTTTTTACATTTTCAAAACTTTGTGACAAAAAGCGAGATCTGCAAAATACTCAACATACCTCTCAGCAAACAGCTCGGGGTGTCTACTTTCCAAAATGGGGTCATTTGGGGGGGGTTTTGTGCCATCTGGGCATTCCATGGCCTCCGAAACTGTGATAGGCAGTGAGGAGTGAAATCAAAAATTTACACCCATAGAAATCCTGAAGGCGGTGCTTGGTTTTTGGGGTCCCGTACGCGACTAGGCTCCCAAAAAGTCCCACACATGTGGTATCCCCGTACTCAGGAGAAGCAACAGAATGTATTTTGGGGTGTAATTCCACATATGCCCATGGCATGTTTGAGCAATATATAATTTAGTGACAACTTTTTGTACATTTTTTTTTTTTTTTTGGTCATTATTCAATCACTTGGGACAAAAAAAAAAAATATTCAATGGGCTCAACATGCCTCTCAGCAAATAGCTTGAGGTGTCTACTTTACAAAATGGGGTCATTTGGGGGGGTTTTGAACTGTCCTGGCATTTTATGCACAACATTAGGAAGCTTATGTCACACATCATCCACTCTTCTAACCACTTGAAGACAAAGCCCTTTCTGACACTTTTTGTTTACATGAAAAAAAATTTTTTTTTGCAAGAAAATTATGTTGAACCCCCAAACATTATATATTTTTTTAAAGCAAAGGCCCTACAGATTAAAATAGTGGGTGTTGCATTTTTTTTTCCACACAGTATTTGCGCAGCGATTTTTCAAACGCATTTTTTGGGGGAAAAACACACTTTTTTTATTTTTAATGCACTAAAAAACACTATATTGCCCAAATGTTTGATGAAATAAAAAAGATGATCATAGGCCGAGTACATGGATACCAAACACGACATGCTTTAAAATTGCGCACAAACGCGCAGCGGCGACAAACTACATTCATTTTTAAAAGCATTTAAAAGCCTTTACAGGTTACCACGTTAGATTTACAGAGGAGGTCTACTGCTAAAATGACTGCCCTCGATCTGACCTTCGCGGTGATACCTCACATGCATGATGCAATTGCTGTTTACATATGACGCTAGACCGACGCTTGCGTTCGCCTTTGCGCAAGAGCAGGGGGGGACAGCGGTGCTTTTTTTTTTTTTTTTTTTTTTTATTATTTATTTGGCTTTTTTATTTTATTTTTAAACTGTGCCTTCCATATTTTATTTTTTTACCATTTTTATCGTTATCTCAGGGAATGTAAATATCCCCTATGATAGCAATAAGTAGTGACAGGTACTCTTTTTTTGAAAAAAATTGGGGGGTTAGACCCTAGATCTTTCCTCTGCCCTCAAAGCATCTGACCACACCAAGATCGGTGTGATAAAATGCTTTCCTAATTTCCCAATGGCGCTTTTTATATCCGGGGGGGGGACATTCCCTCCCACTGCTTGTAAAAGCAGTCTAGAGGCTAATTATCTGCTAGAATTGCTTTTACATGAAAGCCGGCTGCTGGCTGAAAAGAATGATACCAAGATGATACCTAAACCCGCAGGCATCATTCTGGTATAAACATTCAAAGTCCAGCAACATACCAGTACGTTGCTGGTCCTTGTTGGACATGTATTGTAATCTTTTTTTTCATACAGCCTATTGGCTGAACGAAAAAAAGAGATTGATTGGTGGGTATGCCCACCATTAGAATACCTCCCTTCATCCACCCACTTCTAATGATGGGCATATATGCCGAAGCATGGGGGCATCCTCCCGCAAAAAAGTTATGCCGCGTACACACGGTCAAGCCTTCGTCGGAATTTCGACCGTATGTACGCGGCATAAAAGGAATGTGCTATCACCATTATGAACGCTAGTTTTACCAGAACGAGCACTCTCGTCTCATACTTGATTCTGAGCATGCGCATTTTTTCCCCTCGTAAAAGCATACACATGACTGTTTTTCACCACGTTAAAAAGAACAACGTGAAAAACAACGAGAAAAAATAGAGCAGGTTCTAAAAAAAAATTGGGCATTTTTATCGTCGAGAAAAATGCTCTGGAGCATACACACCACCGTTTTTCACGACCATTTTAAAAAATTGCATTTTTCTCATCATGAAAAACGGTCGTGTGTACGCGGCATAAGACTAAAACTAAATTGAAATTGGCTGCCAAAATAGACACTGCACCTGGGATAGCAACAGCAGGCGATACTTGAATGGAAGACTTATTAAAGGTAAGTTTATTAGTGAAATCACAGTGTATATATTGACATATCTGTTCTGCAGTGGTTACTAGGCTACTTTCAAGCTTATCCGCAGGTGCAGTACAGTGTACCTGTGGGTTACCTGCACTGAGCCACAGACTTCTGTTATTACCTGGGGGTTTTATGCGCTTTCAGAAAGTTAATTACACCTGCAGGATATAATGGAAGTCTATGGCAAAGTGAAGCTTACCTGCAGGAAAGCCACAGGTGTACTGCTCTGCACCCGCGGTGTGAGTAAACCACAGCACATCAGCATAATCTGTCTGACCCAATCGGACCCTCCATTCATCTCTATGGAGCAGCAGATGTAAACTGACTTGTGTCAGTTTACATCCACCTACCTCCAATTCAATCCACAAAAAAAAACAGAAGGGGATCTGTCCCCTTCCGTCTGGGCAGATCGGAGGGCCCATAGGAGTAGGGCAGACTGTGGCCGTGTCCGTTCTGCATATGCAGAGCAGACGCGGAACTGTCATCTGCCCGCTACGCTCATTGTGGCCCGCAGCCGGTTACCAAGTCGCTTAAGTGGCCCTCGCTCTTCAAAAGTTCGGGCACCCCTGTGCTAGACAGTATAATCACTATGCCAAGGCAACTTGGCAACTGTCCAGGATGGAAGGACAAATGTAAGGAAGGTCACCTCAAATATTTATATTTTGACCAAGCATCCAGCACAGGCAATAAACCTCCTAGTGGGTGGTCAGGGAGAAATTTAATTATTGTATCTACTTGTTCTATTGCCATTGACATTCCCCAAAAGTAGGTGGAAGCAAACAATAATCTGAGTTAAGGGAAGCCCAGTGAAAGCAGAAGTATAACAATATAAGCTCAAGATGACTACAGTCCAGCTGCAACACTAAATTTAGACTAGGGAAACCTCATTTTAAGGCAGGGTTCCTACACCACTATCAGGAGACCTACTTGAAAAGTGCCATGTAGCCATCAGAGATCAGCATCACTAAAATTCAACAGAGGAAAACAAGTCAATTGTTTAGGATTTATAGTACTTAAACTAAATGTCATTCTGGTCATGTTAAAATCTATAGGGATCCCCGCCATTCACCAAAGTATAACAACATAATGAGTAGGGATGAGCTTCGTGTTCGAGTCGAACATACGTTCGACTCGAACATCGGCTGTTCGATCGTTCGACGAAGATCGAACGATTTGGGCCGTTCGCGCCAAATTCGAGTGACGCGAACGGCCCACAATGCACTACGCCATCGCAGTGTCATCCAGGCGCTGTGATTGGCCAAGCATGCACTGTGACCCCGCATGCTTGGCCAATCACAGCGCCGGCAGCGAGGAGAGCAATGATTGGCCACAGGCAGGATGCCTGTGGCCAATTATTGCTGAGGGTGTTTAGTACACGCCCCACACTATAAAAGGCCGCCAGCACGGCGGCCTAGTGTAGTGTGTTCCGGAGCAGGGATAGAGCAGCATAGGCAGGGACAGTGACTGTTATTTCTTTCTTGCTTAACCTGGATTCCTTTAGTTTAGGGAAAGAGAAGGATAGGTAGGGAGAGTGTCAGTGTGTTTTGTGCTTGTGCTATAGTGTGCTTAAAAAAAACATTTATTCTAGGGACAGAAAACTGTAGGTAGGGACAGTGTCAGTTTCTTTCACTCTGCAAGTCCTTGTTTCCAGGGACCTGGAAGGACAGTGAGTGAATTGTCCTTGTGCTATATTGTGCTTAAAAAAACATTTATTCTAGGGACAGAAAACTGTAGGTAGGGAGAGTGTCAGTTTCTTTCACTCTGCAAGTCCTTGTTTCCAGGGACCTGTAAGGACAGTGAGTGAATTGTCCTTGTGCTATATTGTGATTAAAAAAAACATTTTTTCTAGGGACAGAAAACTGTAGGTAGGGAGAGTGTTTTTTTTCTTTCACTCTGCAAGTCCTTGTTTCCAGGGACCTGGAAGGACAGTGAGTGAATTGTCCTTGTGCTATATTGTGCTTAAAAAAAAACATTTTTTCTAGGGACAGAAAACTGTAGGTAGGGAGAGTGTTTATTTTCTTTCACTCTGCAAGTCCTTGTTTCCAGGGACCTCTAAGGACAGTGAGTGAATTGTCCTTGTGCTATATTGTGCTTAAAAAAAACATTTATTCTAGGGACAGAAAACTGTAGGTAGGGAGAGTGTCAGTTTATTTCACTCTGCAAGTCCTTGTTTCCAGGGACCTGGAAGGACAGTGAGTGAATTGTCCTTGTGCTATATTGTGATTAAAAAAAAACATTTTTTCTAGGGACAGAAAACTGTAGGTAGGGAGAGTGTTTTTTTTCTTTCACTCTGCAAGTCCTTGTTTCCAGGGACCTGTAAGGACAGTGAGTGAATTGTCCTTGTGCTATATTGTGCTTAAAAAAAACATTTATTCTAGGGACAGAAAACTGTAGGTAGGGAGAGTGTCAGTTTATTTCACTCTGCAAGTCCTTGTTTCCAGGGACCTGTAAGGACAGTGAGTGAATTGTCCTTGTGCTATATTGTGATTAAAAAAAAATTTTTTTCTAGGGACAGAAAACTGTAGGTAGGGAGAGTGTTTTTTTTCTTTCACTCTGCAAGTCCTTGTTTCCAGGGACCTGGAAGGACAGTGAGTGAATTCTCCTTGTGCTATATTGTGCTTAAAAAAAACATTTATTCTAGGGACAGAAAACTGTAGGTAGGGAGAGTGTCAGTTTATTTCACTCTGCAAGTCCTTGTTTCCAGGGACCTGTAAGGACAGTGAGTGAATTGTCCTTGTGCTATATTGTGATTAAAAAAAACATTTTTTCTAGGGACAGAAAACTGTAGGTAGGGAGAGTGTTTTTTTTCTTTCACTCTGCAAGTCCTTGTTTCCAGGGACCTGTAAGGACAGTGAGTGAATTGTCCTTGTGCTATATTGTGCTTAAAAAAAACATTTATTCTAGGGACAGAAAACTGTAGGTAGGGAGAGTGTCAGTTTATTTCACTCTGCAAGTCCTTGTTTCCAGGGACCTGTAAGGACAGTGAGTGAATTGTCCTTGTGCTATATTGTGATTAAAAAAAACATTTTTTCTAGGGACAGAAAACTGTAGGTAGGGAGAGTGTTTTTTTTCTTTCACTCTGCAAGTCCTTGTTTCCAGGGACCTGTAAGGACAGTGAGTGAATTGTCCTTGTGCTATAGTGTGCTTAACAAAAACATTTATTCTAGGGACAGAAAACTGTAGGTAGGGACAGTGTCAGTTTCTTTCACTCTGCAAGTCCTTGTTTCCAGGGACCTGGAAGGACAGTGAGTGAATTGTCCTTGTGCTATATTGTGATTAAAAAAAACATTTTTTCTAGGGACAGAAAACTGTAGGTAGGGAGAGTGTTTTTTTTCTTTCACTCTGCAAGTCCTTGTTTCCAGGGACCTGTAAGGACAGTGAGTGAATTGTCCTTGTGCTATATTGTGATTAAAAAAAACATTTTTTCTAGGGACAGAAAACTGTAGGTAGGGAGAGTGTTTTTTTTCTTTCACTCTGCAAGTCCTTGTTTCCAGGGACCTGTAAGGACAGTGAGTGAATTGTCCTTGTGCTATAGTGTGCTTAAAAAAAACATTTATTCTAGGGACAGAAAACTGTAGGTAGGGACAGTGTCAGTTTCTTTCACTCTGCAAGTCCTTGTTTCCAGGGACCTGGAAGGACAGTGAGTGAATTGTCCTTGTGCTATATTGTGATTAAAAAAAACATTTTTTCTAGGGACAGAAAACTGTAGGTAGGGAGAGTGTTTTTTTTCTTTCACTCTGCAAGTCCTTGTTTCCAGGGACCTGTAAGGACAGTGAGTGAATTGTCCTTGTGCTATATTGTGCTTAAAAAAAACATTTATTCTAGGGACAGAAAACTGTAGGTAGGGAGAGTGTCAGTTTATTTCACTCTGCAAGTCCTTGTTTCCAGGGACCTGGAAGGACAGTGAGTGAATTGTCCTTGTGCTATATTGTGATTAAAAAAAACATTTTTTCTAGGGACAGAAAACTGTAGGTAGGGAGAGTGTTTTTTTTCTTTCACTCTGCAAGTCCTTGTTTCCAGGGACCTGGAAGGACAGTGAGTGAATTGTCCTTGTGCTATATTGTGCTTAAAAAAAAACATTTTTTCTAGGGACAGAAAACTGTAGGTAGGGAGAGTGTTTATTTTCTTTCACTCTGCAAGTCCTTGTTTCCAGGGACCTCTAAGGACAGTGAGTGAATTGTCCTTGTGCTATATTGTGCTTAAAAAAAACATTTATTCTAGGGACAGAAAACTGTAGGTAGGGAGAGTGTCAGTTTATTTCACTCTGCAAGTCCTTGTTTCCAGGGACCTGGAAGGACAGTGAGTGAATTGTCCTTGTGCTATATTGTGATTAAAAAAAACATTTTTTCTAGGGACAGAAAACTGTAGGTAGGGAGAGTGTCAGTTTCTTTCACTGTGAAAGTCCTTGTTTCAAGGGACAGAGAAGGACACCTGAAGGTAGCCCTTATTGCTTTTTTCCCATCTCCCTGCAGGCCATCTATTAGAATGTCTGGAAGGCAAACAAGGAGAGGCAGACAGTCAGGAGGCAATAAAAGAGGGCAAGCAGGCTCTGTGTCTGGGGGCAACAGTGCTGGTCGTGGACGCGGTGCATTGTCATCAGCACATGGCCATGGGACACGCTTGTCCTTCTTTTCGGCAGCTGGACATGTTGAGCCACATCATGCCGAAGACTTGGTAGAGTGGATGACCAAGCCCTCCTCCTCCTCCTCATCCTCTCTCACCCAGGCTCAGGGTACTGGAAAAGCAGCTGCCAAAGCGTCGTCTTCCCTGGTATCAATGTCAGACAAATCATCAGTCACTCCTTCCCTAGACCCACCATGTCCTCCTCCTGAGGAGTCCCCCGAACTGTTTCAGCACAGTGTTGGGTACATGCTCCAGGAGGATGCCCAGCGTTTCGAAGGGTCTGATGATGAAACCCAGCTAGAGGAAGGCAGTAGCGTGAGAGCAGACAGAGGGGATGCTCAAGAAGGACACCAATCTGGCAGTCATGTTCCAGCAGCTGCAGCATACTGCCAGATTGGCTCCAGTGATGAGGAGGGAGGGGATGATGAGGTCACTGACTCCACGTGGGTGCCTAATAGGAGAGAGGAGGAGGAGGAGGATGAGGAGGAGGCACATCTCCAACGAGGCAGGATGCCCTTTGGTGGCCAGCGTAAGGGCAGTACACCGACGGAATCACACCGCAGAGCTCCGCCTGTGCAGGGCGCTGCCTCTGCCCGTCATTCAAAAAGTTATTTGGTGTGGGCCTTTTTTGAGGCTAGTGCATCAGATCGCACAGCTGCTGTTTGCAACATATGTCTCAAGCGTATATCGCGTGGCCAAAACATCAGCCGCTTGGGTACCACATGCCTGACCAGACATATGTTGACCTGCCATGCAGCTCGTTGGCAAGCCTACCTCAAAGACCCACACCAAAGAACAAAGCGGACCTCTCCTTGCACCGCATCAGCTGGGATCTCCAACCCCACTATAACTTCAGTCCTCTCTGAAACATGCACTGAGAGGAATGAAGGTGTAGAATAGGGATGAGCTTCGTGTTCGAGTCGAACATACGTTCGACTCGAACATTGGCTGTTCGATCGTTCGACGAAGATCGAACGATTTGGGCCGTTCGCGCCAAATTCGAGTGACGCGAACGGCCCACAATGCACTACGCCATCGCAGTGTCATCCAGGCGCTGTGATTGGCCAAGCATGCACTGTGACCCCGCATGCTTGGCCAATCACAGCGCCGGCAGCGAGGAGAGCAATGATTGGCCACAGGCAGGATGCCTGTGGCCAATTATTGCTGAGGGTGTTTAGTACACGCCCCACACTATAAAAGGCCGCCAGCACGGCGGCCTAGTGTAGTGTGTTCCGGAGCAGGGATAGAGTAGCATAGGCAGGGACAGTGACTGTTATTTCTTTCTTGCTTAACCTGGATTCCTTTAGTTTAGGGAAAGAGAAGGATAGGTAGGGAGAGTGTCAGTGTGTTTTGTGCTTCTGCTATAGTGTGCTTAAAAAAAAACATTTATTCTAGGGACAGAAAACTCTAGGTAGGGACAGTGTCAGTTTCTTTCACTCTGCAAGTCCTTGTTTCCAGGGACCTGGAAGGACAGTGAGTGAATTGTCCTTTTGCTATATTGTGATTAAAAAAAACATTTATTCTAGGGACAGAAAACTCTAGGTAGGGACAGTGTCAGTTTCTTTCACTCTGCAAGTCCTTGTTTCCAGGGACCTGGAAGGACAGTGAGTGAATTGTCCTTTTGCTATATTGTGATTAAAAAAAACATTTATTCTAGGGACAGAAAACTCTAGGTAGGGACAGTGTCAGTTTCTTTCACTCTGCAAGTCCTTGTTTCCAGGGACCTGGAAGGACAGTGAGTGAATTGTCCTTTTGCTATATTGTGATTAAAAAAAACATTTATTCTAGGGACAGAAAACTCTAGGTAGGGACAGTGTCAGTTTCTTTCACTCTGCAAGTCCTTGTTTCCAGGGACCTGGAAGGACAGTGAGTGAATTGTCCTTTTGCTATATTGTGATTAAAAAAAACATTTTTTTCTAGGGACAGAAAACTGTAGGTAGGGAGAGTATTTTTTTTCTTTCACTCTGCAAGTCCTTGTTTCCAGGGACCTGTAAGGACAGTGAGTTAATTGTCCTTGTGCTATATTGTGCTGAAAAAAACATTTATTCCAGGGACAGAAAACTCTAGGTAGGGACAGTGTCAGTTTCTTTCACTCTGCAAGTCCTTGTTTCCAGGGACCTGGAAGGACAGTGAGTGAATTGTCCTTTTGCTATATTGTGATTAAAAAAAACATTTTTTTCTAGGGACAGAAAACTGTAGGTAGGGAGAGTGTTTTTTTTCTTTCACTCTGCAAGTCCTTGTTTCCAGGGACCTGTAAGGACAGTGAGTTAATTTTCCTTGTGCTATATTGTGATTAAAAAAAACATTTATTCTAGGGACAGAAAACTCTAGGTAGGGACAGTGTCAGTTTCTTTCACTCTGCAAGTCCTTGTTTCCAGGGACCTGGAAGGACAGTGAGTGAATTGTCCTTTTGCTATATTGTGATTAAAAAAAACATTTATTCTAGGGACAGAAAACTCTAGGTAGGGACAGTGTCAGTTTCTTTCACTCTGCAAGTCCTTGTTTCCAGGGACCTGGAAGGACAGTGAGTGAATTGTCCTTTTGCTATATTGTGATTAAAAAAAACATTTATTCTAGGGACAGAAAACTCTAGGTAGGGACAGTGTCAGTTTCTTTCACTCTGCAAGTCCTTGTTTCCAGGGACCTGGAAGGACAGTGAGTGAATTGTCCTTTTGCTATATTGTGATTAAAAAAAACATTTTTTTCTAGGGACAGAAAACTCTAGGTAGGGACAGTGTCAGTTTCTTTCACTCTGCAAGTCCTTGTTTCCAGGGACCTGGAAGGACAGTGAGTGAATTGTCCTTTTGCTATATTGTGATTAAAAAAAACATTTATTCTAGGGACAGAAAACTCTAGGTAGGGACAGTGTCAGTTTCTTTCACTCTGCAAGTCCTTGTTTCCAGGGACCTGGAAGGACAGTGAGTGAATTGTCCTTTTGCTATATTGTGATTAAAAAAAACATTTTTTTCTAGGGACAGAAAACTGTAGGTAGGGAGAGTATTTTTTTTCTTTCACTCTGCAAGTCCTTGTTTCCAGGGACCTGTAAGGACAGTGAGTTAATTGTCCTTGTGCTATATTGTGCTGAAAAAAACATTTATTCCAGGGACAGAAAACTCTAGGTAGGGACAGTGTCAGTTTCTTTCACTCTGCAAGTCCTTGTTTCCAGGGACCTGGAAGGACAGTGAGTGAATTGTCCTTTTGCTATATTGTGATTAAAAAAAACATTTTTTTCTAGGGACAGAAAACTCTAGGTAGGGACAGTGTCAGTTTCTTTCACTCTGCAAGTCCTTGTTTCCAGGGACCTGGAAGGACAGTGAGTGAATTGTCCTTTTGCTATATTGTGATTAAAAAAAACATTTATTCTAGGGACAGAAAACTCTAGGTAGGGACAGTGTCAGTTTCTTTCACTCTGCAAGTCCTTGTTTCCAGGGACCTGGAAGGACAGTGAGTGAATTGTCCTTTTGCTATATTGTGATTAAAAAAAACATTTTTTTCTAGGGACAGAAAACTGTAGGTAGGGAGAGTATTTTTTTTCTTTCACTCTGCAAGTCCTTGTTTCCAGGGACCTGTAAGGACAGTGAGTTAATTGTCCTTGTGCTATATTGTGCTGAAAAAAACATTTATTCCAGGGACAGAAAACTCTAGGTAGGGACAGTGTCAGTTTCTTTCACTCTGCAAGTCCTTGTTTCCAGGGACCTGGAAGGACAGTGAGTGAATTGTCCTTTTGCTATATTGTGATTAAAAAAAACATTTTTTTCTAGGGACAGAAAACTGTAGGTAGGGAGAGTGTTTTTTTTCTTTCACTCTGCAAGTCCTTGTTTCCAGGGACCTGTAAGGACAGTGAGTTAATTTTCCTTGTGCTATATTGTGATTAAAAAAAACATTTATTCTAGGGACAGAAAACTCTAGGTAGGGACAGTGTCAGTTTCTTTCACTCTGCAAGTCCTTGTTTCCAGGGACCTGGAAGGACAGTGAGTGAATTGTCCTTTTGCTATATTGTGATTAAAAAAAACATTTATTCTAGGGACAGAAAACTCTAGGTAGGGACAGTGTCAGTTTCTTTCACTCTGCAAGTCCTTGTTTCCAGGGACCTGGAAGGACAGTGAGTGAATTGTCCTTTTGCTATATTGTGATTAAAAAAAACATTTATTCTAGGGACAGAAAACTCTAGGTAGGGACAGTGTCAGTTTCTTTCACTCTGCAAGTCCTTGTTTCCAGGGACCTGGAAGGACAGTGAGTGAATTGTCCTTTTGCTATATTGTGATTAAAAAAAACATTTATTCTAGGGACAGAAAACTCTAGGTAGGGACAGTGTCAGTTTCTTTCACTCTGCAAGTCCTTGTTTCCAGGGACCTGGAAGGACAGTGAGTGAATTGTCCTTTTGCTATATTGTGATTAAAAAAAACATTTTTTTCTAGGGACAGAAAACTGTAGGTAGGGAGAGTATTTTTTTTCTTTCACTCTGCAAGTCCTTGTTTCCAGGGACCTGTAAGGACAGTGAGTTAATTGTCCTTGTGCTATATTGTGCTGAAAAAAACATTTATTCCAGGGACAGAAAACTCTAGGTAGGGACAGTGTCAGTTTCTTTCACTCTGCAAGTCCTTGTTTCCAGGGACCTGGAAGGACAGTGAGTGAATTGTCCTTTTGCTATATTGTGATTAAAAAAAACATTTTTTTCTAGGGACAGAAAACTGTAGGTAGGGAGAGTATTTTTTTTCTTTCACTCTGCAAGTCCTTGTTTCCAGGGACCTGTAAGGACAGTGAGTTAATTGTCCTTGTGCTATATTGTGCTGAAAAAAACATTTATTCCAGGGACAGAAAACTCTAGGTAGGGACAGTGTCAGTTTCTTTCACTCTGCAAGTCCTTGTTTCCAGGGACCTGGAAGGACAGTGAGTGAATTGTCCTTTTGCTATATTGTGATTAAAAAAAACATTTTTTTCTAGGGACAGAAAACTGTAGGTAGGGAGAGTGTTTTTTTTCTTTCACTCTGCAAGTCCTTGTTTCCAGGGACCTGTAAGGACAGTGAGTTAATTTTCCTTGTGCTATATTGTGATTAAAAAAAACATTTATTCTAGGGACAGAAAACTCTAGGTAGGGACAGTGTCAGTTTCTTTCACTCTGCAAGTCCTTGTTTCCAGGGACCTGGAAGGACAGTGAGTGAATTGTCCTTTTGCTATATTGTGATTAAAAAAAACATTTATTCTAGGGACAGAAAACTCTAGGTAGGGACAGTGTCAGTTTCTTTCACTCTGCAAGTCCTTGTTTCCAGGGACCTGGAAGGACAGTGAGTGAATTGTCCTTTTGCTATATTGTGATTAAAAAAAACATTTATTCCAGGGACAGAAAACTCTAGGTAGGGACAGTGTCAGTTTCTTTCACTCTGCAAGTCCTTGTTTCCAGGGACCTGGAAGGACAGTGAGTGAATTGTCCTTTTGCTATATTGTGATTAAAAAAAACATTTATTCTAGGGACAGAAAACTCTAGGTAGGGACAGTGTCAGTTTCTTTCACTCTGCAAGTCCTTGTTTCCAGGGACCTGGAAGGACAGTGAGTGAATTGTCCTTTTGCTATATTGTGATTAAAAAAAACATTTTTTTCTAGGGACAGAAAACTGTAGGTAGGGAGAGTATTTTTTTTCTTTCACTCTGCAAGTCCTTGTTTCCAGGGACCTGTAAGGACAGTGAGTTAATTGTCCTTGTGCTATATTGTGCTGAAAAAAACATTTATTCCAGGGACAGAAAACTCTAGGTAGGGACAGTGTCAGTTTCTTTCACTCTGCAAGTCCTTGTTTCCAGGGACCTGGAAGGACAGTGAGTGAATTGTCCTTTTGCTATATTGTGATTAAAAAAAACATTTTTTTCTAGGGACAGAAAACTGTAGGTAGGGAGAGTGTTTTTTTTCTTTCACTCTGCAAGTCCTTGTTTCCAGGGACAGAGAAGGACACCTGAAGGTAGCCCTTATTGCTTTTTTCCCATCTCCCTGCAGGCCATCTATTAGAATGTCTGGAAGGCAAACAAGGAGAGGCAGACAGTCAGGAGGCAATAAAAGAGGGCAAGCAGGCTCTGTGTCTGGGGGCAACAGTGCTGGTCGTGGACGCGGTGCATTGTCATCAGCACATGGCCATGGGACACGCTTGTCCTTCTTTTCGGCAGCTGGACATGTTGAGCCACATCATGCCGAAGACTTGGTAGAGTGGATGACCAAGCCCTCCTCCTCCTCCTCATCCTCTCTCACCCAGGCTCAGGGTACTGGAAAAGCAGCTGCCAAAGCGTCGTCTTCCCTGGTATCAATGTCAGACAAATCATCAGTCACTCCTTCCCTAGACCCACCATGTCCTCCTCCTGAGGAGTCCCCCGAACTGTTTCAGCACAGTGTTGGGTACATGCTCCAGGAGGATGCCCAGCGTTTCGAAGGGTCTGATGATGAAACCCAGCTAGAGGAAGGCAGTAGCGTGAGAGCAGACAGAGGGGATGCTCAAGAAGGACACCAATCTGGCAGTCATGTTCCAGCAGCTGCAGCATACTGCCAGATTGGCTCCAGTGATGAGGAGGGAGGGGATGATGAGGTCAATGACTCCACGTGGGTGCCTAATAGGAGAGAGGAGGAGGAGGAGGATGAGGAGGAGGCACATCTCCAACGAGGCAGGATGCCCTTTGGTGGCCAGCGTAAGGGCAGTACACCGACGGAATCACACCGCAGAGCTCCGCCTGTGCAGGGCGCTGCCTCTGCCCGTCATTCAAAAAGTTCTTTGGTGTGGGCCTTTTTTGAGGCTAGTGCATCAGATCGCACAGCTGCTGTTTGCAACATATGTCTCAAGCGTATATCGCGTGGCCAAAACATCAGCCGCTTGGGTACCACATGCCTGACCAGACATATGTTGACCTGCCATGCAGCTCGTTGGCAAGCCTACCTCAAAGACCCACACCAAAGAACAAAGCGGACCTCTCCTTGCACCGCATCAGCTGGGATCTCCAACCCCACTATAACTTCAGTCCTCTCTGAAACATGCACTGAGAGGAATGAAGGTGTAGAATTAGGTGTGTCACAGCCAAGTACTTGCGCCCACTCTGCTAGCAGTACACCGACGTCCGATTCTAGCAGGCAAATTTCCCTGCCCCAGCTGCTGGACCGTCGAAAGAAGTTCACTCCCAGCCATCCACATGCCCAGCGGTTGAATGCTAGCTTGGCTAAATTGCTAGCGCTTCAACTGCTGCCTTTTCAGTTGGTAGACTCGGCCCCCTTCCGTGAGTTTGTGCAATGTGCGGTTCCTCAGTGGCAGGTTCCCAAACGCCACTTTTTCTCACGGAAGGCTATTCCGGCTCTCTACCGGCATGTGGAAGGCAATGTCTTGGCCTCGCTGGACAGGGCGGTCAGCGGTAAGGTGCATATTACCGCTGACTCATGGTCCAGCAGGCATGGACAGGGACGTTACCTTTCTTTCACGGCCCATTGGGTCACTCTTTTGGCAGCTGGGAAGGATTCAGGACAAGGTGCAGTAGTGTTGGAGGTTGTCCCACCGCCACGCCTCCAAAATGCTACTACTGGTTGTGACACACCTCTCTCCTCCACCCCCTCCTCTTCTTCTTCCTCCATGGCCTCTTCCTGTGGTTTGTCCTATGAACCAGCGGTGCTCCGTAGCCGTTCACGGGGCTACGCAAGTACGCAGGCAAAAAGATGCCATGCCGTGCTTGCGCTGGTGTGTTTGGGGGACAGAAGCCACACTGGGGCAGAGGTCCTGTCTGCTCTGCAGGGCCAGGCCGAGAGGTGGTTGACGCCACGCCAGCTTAAGCCAGGAATGGTGGTTTGCGACAATGGCACCAACCTCCTCTCCGCCCTCCGACAGGGACAACTGACCCATGTGCCATGTGTGGCTCACGTCCTTAACCTGGTGGTGCAGCGGTTCTTGGGCAGGTACCCGGGCTTACAGGATGTCCTGAGGCAGGCCAGGAAAGTCTGTGTGCATTTCCGCAGATCTTATAATGCCAGTGCTCGCCTGGCTGAGCTGCAAAAGGAGTTGAACCTGCCCAAGAACCGCCTTATATGTGACATGCCCACCAGGTGGAACTCAACGTTGGCCATGCTGCAGCGGCTGCACACGCAGCAGAGGGCCATCAATGAGTACCTGTGCGACTACGGCACCAGGACAGGGTCAGGGGAGCTTGGTTTTTTTTCTCCACGCCAGTGGGGCATGATCAGGGATGCATGCACTGTCCTGGCACCATTTGAGGAGGCCACGAGGATGGTGAGCAGTGACAGTGCATGCATCAGTGACACTGTACCTCTTGTCCACCTGTTGGAGCACACGCTGCGTGGAATAATGGACAGGGCACTTGAGGCAGAACAGAGGCAGGAAGAGGAGGACTTCCTTGCCTCTCAAGGCCCCCTTTACCCAGACAGTGTTCCTTCTGTCCCACCCATCGCACAGGAAGAGGAGGAGGAGGAGGAGGAGGAGGAGGATTGTGTCAGCATGGAGGTGGAGGCTGGCACTCAGCATCATCAGCAGCAGTCTTTTAGGGATGATTTACAGTCCCAAGAAACCAGTGGACTTGTACGTGGCTGGGAGGAGGTGGCTGCGGATCATGTCGTCCTTAGTGACCCAGAGGACTCCGGAGCGAATGCCTCAGCAAACCTACGCTGCATGGCCTCCCTGATCCTGCAAAGTCTGCGGAAGGATCCTCGTATTCTTCGGATCAAGGAGAGGGACCATTACTGGCTGGCCACTCTCCTTGATCCACGGTACAAGGGTAAGGTTGCGGACCTTATGTTACCGTCGCAGAGGGAGCAGAGGATGAGACAACTCCGGGAGGCCTTGCAGAAAGGTCTGTGCAACGCGTTCCCAGAGACTGGGAGGTTGCAAACTCCTGGTCCTGGACAACGAGTTGCTGAGGCTTCGGCCAGTCAAAGAAGGAGCGGTGGGGAAGGTGGCCGTCTGACCGATGCGTTCAGACAATTCTTTAGTCCGCAGCCCCAAAGTATGATTGGTTCCAGCAACCATCGCCAGCGTCTGATAAACATGGTGCAGGAATATCTAGGGGCAAGGTCAGACTTGGACACCTTCCCCACCGAAAATCCTCTGGCTTACTGGGTCTTGAGGATGGATCACTGGCCAGAGCTTGCACAGTATGCAATTGAGCTACTGGCCTGTCCTGCATCCAGCGTTCTTTCGGAACGCACATTCAGTGCTGCTGGAGGATTTGTCACGGATCACAGGGTGCGCCTGTCCACCGACTCGGTTGATCGACTGACTTTCATCAAGATGAACCAGTCTTGGATCACCACCAGCTACCACACACCTGATGCTGATATAACAGACTAATTGATTTTAAAATGTCACATCCCTTCAAGACTGATGCTGATGCTGAGTGCCTGTGCTGTTATGTTGACTGGCTATCCTCCTCCTCCGAGTCCTCAATGATACGATTGATGATGATAGCTTGGAAGATCATTTTTGTTTATGGGTGCCGCCACCAGTGCCTAACGCCCAATTTTTCAGCCCCTGTTTAACAGGGGCGTGTAATTACAATTTTTGAAGCAATACTTTGCAACAGGGCTCATTGCTGTGCTCCAAGTACAGTATCTGTGAGGAGTTGCAGTGTTGTGCCACCAGTGCCTAAGGCCCAATTTTTCAGCCCCTGTTTAACAGGGGCGTGTCATTACAATTTTTGAAGCAATACTTTGCAACAGGGCTCATTGCTGTGCTCCAAGTACAGTATCTGTGAGGGGTTGCAGTGTTGTGCCACCAGTGCCTAAGGCCCAATTTTTCAGCCCCTGTTCAACAGGGGCATGTAATTACAATTCTTGATCTAATAATTCACAGCAGGGCCCATTGCTGCACCCACCAAGAGTAACTGTCAGGGCTTACAGTGTTGTGGCACCAGCACCACCATCAAAGGCCCAATTTTTACTACCACTGTTCAACAATTATATGTAATTAAAATTCCTGATATAATAGTTGACAGCAGGGCGTTCCAGCACCAACCAAGAGTAACTGTGAGTGCTTACAGTGTTGTGCCAACACCAACAACTAAGGGGCCTATTTCTGCAGAGTATATACGGCAGGTCCCTACTTTCAAACATCCAACTTACAAACGACTCCTACTTGCAAACGCAAGAAGACAACAGGAAGTGAGAGGAAATCTACCACTAGGAAGGAAAATTCTCTCCTGTAAGAATAAATATGGGAGAAAGGTGTCTCCTCTGTACTGATGCTTTATCAGCAATCCTTGTTTCAAGAAAAACACCACATTTCAAAAACAGTTGTCATTGGGACGGAAAGTGAGGTGAAATGTTCTGAACAGGGGCACAGACAGCAAAACAAATGTTACAGGGGTGATAACCCTTACCTATGTTTTCCAAAAAGTTTAAAAATAGATTTTTGGGCTGGAGCTACACTTCAACAATGTACCTGTTCAAAATTACAAACAGATTCTACATAAGAACAAACCTACAGTCCCTGTCTTGTATGCACCGCCTGTATACGGCTGTTCAGAGTATATAGGGCCTTTTTTATTTTATGTGCGGGGTTCCCCTTAATATCCATACAAGACCCAAAGGGGCTGGTAATGGGCTGGGGTAGGGGGGGGGGTCATGGGGTAGCTATGCCATTTTTCTTAAAGAATTTCATCCATATTACCGGGACCAGACATTACATTAAAGCCGCAAGCAGTTTTAAATGGCTTCTTTTTCCTTTAGAAGTGTCATTTTGTGCAGGGACAGTTCTAAACACGGGAAACACGTGGCACTTCACAGGCATACTTTAGACACCCCCCAGGTACGATATTTAAAGGAATATTTGACTTTTTTTTTTTCACTTTATGCATCATTAAAATGACTGCTCCCGAAAAACGACCGTTTTTAAAACTTCTTTTTGCATTGATACATGTCCCCTGGTGCAGAACCCGGGTTCCCAAACCCTTTTTAGGACAATAACATGCATAATAGTTGTTATAATTAGCACTTTAGAATTCGAACGTTCGCATCCATTGTATTTAATAGGGTTCTAATGTTCGTTCGAACTTCCGGTCCGTTCGCGGGTTCTGGTGCGAACCGAACCCGGGGGTGTTCGGCTCATCACTAGTGTAGAATTAGGTGTGTCACAGCCAAGTACTTGCGCCCACTCTGCTAGCAGTACACCGACGTCCGATTCTAGCAGGCAAATTTCCCTGCCCCAGCTGCTGGACCGTCGAAAGAAGTTCACTCCCAGCCATCCACATGCCCAGCGGTTGAATGCTAGCTTGGCTAAATTGCTAGCGCTTCAACTGCTGCCTTTTCAGTTGGTAGACTCGGCCCCCTTCCGTGAGTTTGTGCAATGTGCGGTTCCTCAGTGGCAGGTTCCCAAACGCCACTTTTTCTCACGGAAGGCTATTCCGGCTCTCTACCGGCATGTGGAAGGCAATGTCTTGGCCTCGCTGGACAGGGCGGTCAGCGGTAAGGTGCATATTACCGCTGACTCATGGTCCAGCAGGCATGGACAGGGACGTTACCTTTCTTTCACGGCCCATTGGGTCACTCTTTTGGCAGCTGGGAAGGATTCAGGACAAGGTGCAGTAGTGTTGGAGGTTGTCCCACCGCCACGCCTCCAAAATGCTACTACTGGTTGTGACACACCTCTCTCCTCCACCCCCTCCTCTTCTTCTTCCTCCATGGCCTCTTCCTGTGGTTTGTCCTATGAACCAGCGGTGCTCCGTAGCCGTTCACGGGGCTACGCAAGTACGCAGGCAAAAAGATGCCATGCCGTGCTTGCGCTGGTGTGTTTGGGGGACAGAAGCCACACTGGGGCAGAGGTCCTGTCTGCTCTGCAGGGCCAGGCCGAGAGGTGGTTGACGCCACGCCAGCTTAAGCCAGGAATGGTGGTTTGCGACAATGGCACCAACCTCCTCTCCGCCCTCCGACAGGGACAACTGACCCATGTGCCCTGTGTGGCTCACGTCCTTAACCTGGTGGTGCAGCGCTTCTTGGGCAGGTACCCGGGCTTACAGGATGTCCTGAGGCAGGCCAGGAAAGTCTGTGTGCATTTCCGCAGATCTTATAATGCCAGTGCTCGCCTGGCTGAGCTGCAAAAGGAGTTGAACCTGCCCAAGAACCGCCTTATATGTGACATGCCCACCAGGTGGAACTCAACGTTGGCCATGCTGCAGCGGCTGCACACGCAGCAGAGGGCCATCAATGAGTACCTGTGCGACTACGGCACCAGGACAGGGTCAGGGGAGCTTGGTTTTTTTTCTCCACGCCAGTGGGGCATGATCAGGGATGCATGCACTGTCCTGGCACCATTTGAGGAGGCCACGAGGATGGTGAGCAGTGACAGTGCATGCATCAGTGACACTGTACCTCTTGTCCACCTGTTGGAGCACACGCTGCGTGGAATAATGGACAGGGCACTTGAGGCAGAACAGAGGCAGGAAGAGGAGGACTTCCTTGCCTCTCAAGGCCCCCTTTACCCAGACAGTGTTCCTTCTGTCCCACCCATCGCACAGGAAGAGGAGGAGGAGGAGGAGGAGGAGGAGGATTGTGTCAGCATGGAGGTGGAGGCTGGCACTCAGCATCATCAGCAGCAGTCTTTTAGGGATGATTTACAGTCCCAAGAAACCAGTGGACTTGTACGTGGCTGGGAGGAGGTGGCTGCGGATCATGTCGTCCTTAGTGACCCAGAGGACTCCGGAGCGAATGCCTCAGCAAACCTACGCTGCATGGCCTCCCTGATCCTGCAAAGTCTGCGGAAGGATCCTCGTATTCTTCGGATCAAGGAGAGGGACCATTACTGGCTGGCCACTCTCCTTGATCCACGGTACAAGGGTAAGGTTGCGGACCTTATGTTACCGTCGCAGAGGGAGCAGAGGATGAGACAACTCCGGGAGGCCTTGCAGAAAGGTCTGTGCAACGCGTTCCCAGAGACTGGGAGGTTGCAAACTCCTGGTCCTGGACAACGAGTTGCTGAGGCTTCGGCCAGTCAAAGAAGGAGCGGTGGGGAAGGTGGCCGTCTGACCGATGCGTTCAGACAATTCTTTAGTCCGCAGCCCCAAAGTATGATCGGTTCCAGCAACCATCGCCAGCGTCTGATAAACATGGTGCAGGAATATCTAGGGGCAAGGTCAGACTTGGACACCTTCCCCACCGAAAATCCTCTGGCTTACTGGGTCTTGAGGATGGATCACTGGCCAGAGCTTGCACAGTATGCAATTGAGCTACTGGCCTGTCCTGCATCCAGCGTTCTTTCGGAACGCACATTCAGTGCTGCTGGAGGATTTGTCACGGATCACAGGGTGCGCCTGTCCACCGACTCGGTTGATCGACTGACTTTCATCAAGATGAACCAGTCTTGGATCACCACCAGCTACCACACACCTGATGCTGATATAACAGACTAATTGATTTTAACATGTCACATCCCTTCAAGACTGATGCTGATGCTGAGTGCCTGTGCTGTTATGTTGACTGGCTATCCTCCTCCTCCGAGTCCTCAATGATACGATTGATGATGATAGCTTGTAAGATCATTTTTGTTTATGGGTGCCGCCACCAGTGCCTAACGCCCAATTTTTCAGCCCCTGTTTAACAGGGGCGTGTAATTACAATTTTTGAAGCAATACTTTGCAACAGGGCTCATTGCTGTGCTCCAAGTACAGTATCTGTGAGGAGTTGCAGTGTTGTGCCACCAGTGCCTAAGGCCCAATTTTTCAGCCCCTGTTTAACAGGGGCGTGTCATTACAATTTTTGAAGCAATACTTTGCAACAGGGCTCATTGCTGTGCTCCAAGTACAGTATCTGTGAGGAGTTGCAGTGTTGTGCCACCAGTGCCTAAGGCCCAATTTTTCAGCCCCTGTTTAACAGGGGCGTGTCATTACAATTTTTGAAGCAATACTTTGCAACAGGGCTCATTGCTGTGCTCCAAGTACAGTATCTGTGAGGGGTTGCAGTGTTGTGCCACCAGTGCCTAAGGCCCAATTTTTCAGCCCCTGTTCAACAGGGGCATGTAATTACAATTCTTGATCTAATAATTCACAGCAGGGCCCATTGCTGCACCCACCAAGAGTAACTGTCAGGGCTTACAGTGTTGTGGCACCAGCACCACCATCAAAGGCCCAATTTTTACTACCACTGTTCAACAATTATATGTAATTAAAATTCCTGATATAATAGTTGACAGCAGGGCGTTCCAGCACCAACCAAGAGTAACTGTGAGTGCTTACAGTGTTGTGCCAACACCAACAACTAAGGGGCCTATTTCTGCAGAGTATATACGGCAGGTCCCTACTTTCAAACATCCAACTTACAAACGACTCCTACTTGCAAACGCAAGAAGACAACAGGAAGTGAGAGGAAATCTACCACTAGGAAGGAAAATTCTCTCCTGTAAGAATAAATATGGGAGAAAGGTGTCTCCTCTGTACTGATGCTTTATCAGCAATCCTTGTTTCAAGAAAAAGACCACATTTCAAAAAGAGTTGTCATTGGGACGGAAAGTGAGGTGAAATGTTCTGAACAGGGGCACAGACAGCAAAACAAATGTTACAGGGGTGATAACCCTTACCTATGTTTTCCAAAAAGTTTAAAAATAGATTTTTGGTCTGGAGCTACACTTCAACAATGTACCTGTTCAAAATTACAAACAGACTCTACATAAGAACAAACCTACAGTCCCTGTCTTGTATGCACCGCCTGTATAGGGCTGTTCAGAGTATATAGGGCCTTTTTTATTTTATGTGCGGGGTTCCCCTTAATATCCATACAAGACCCAAAGGGGCTGGTAATGGGCTGGGGTGGGGGGGGGGTCATGGGGTAGCTATGCCATTTTTCTTAAAGAATTTCATCCATATTACCGGGACCAGACATTACATTAAAGCCGCAAGCAGTTTTAAATGGCTTTTTTTTCCTTTAGAAGTGTCATTTTGTGCAGGGACAGTTCTAAACACGGGAAACACGTGGCACTTCACAGGCATACTTTAGACACCCCCCAGGTACGATATTTAAAGGAATATTTGACTTTTTTTTTTTCACTTTATGCATCATTAAAATGACTGCTCCCGAAAAACGACCGTTTTTAAAACTTCTTTTTGCATTGATACATGTCCCCTGGTGCAGAACCCGGGTTCCCAAACCCTTTTTAGGACAATAACATGCATAATAGTTGTTATAATTAGCACTTTAGAATTCGAACGTTCGCATCCATTGTATTTAATAGGGTTCTAATGTTCGTTCGAACTTTCGGTCCGTTCGCGGGTTCTGGTGCGAACCGAACCCGGGGGTGTTCGGCTCATCACTAATAATGAGCAAGTATAACCCCATCAAACCTAATGCCGCGTACACACGACCGTTTTTCATGACGAGAAAAATAAAAAAAAATGTATTTGGTCATTAACCACTTTAATACAGGGCTTTTTGTACCTATTCAATACCGGGCCTATTCTAGCACTTCTCTCTTACATGTACAAATCATCATTCTTTTGCTAGAAAATTACTCAGAACCCCCAAACATTATATATGTTTTTTTAACAGACACCCTAGGGAATAAAATGACGGTCATTGCAACATTTTTTCTTGCACGATATTTGCGCAATAATTTTTCAAAGGCCTTTTAAAAAAAAAAAAAATGGTTTCATGAATTAAAAAATAACAAAACAGTAAAGTTACCCCAATTTTTTGGGAAAATATGAAAGATAATGTTATGCCGAGTAAATAGATACCTAACATGTCACGCTTTAAAATTGCGCACACTCATGGAATGGCGCCAAACTTCGGTACTTAAAAATCTCCATAGGCGACGCTTAATTTTTTTTTTACAGGTTACCAGGTTAGAATTACAGAGGAGGTCTAGTGCTAGAATTGTTGCACGCGCTCTAACGCACGCGGCGATACCTCACATGCGTGGTTTAAACGGCGTTTACATATGTGGGCGACTTACGTGTGCATTCGCTTCTGATCGCGAGCTACCGGGGACAGGGGCGTTTTAATTTTTTTTTTATTATTTTATTTATTTATTTTACTTATTTATTTATTTTTTTACAATGATTTTACTTTCTTTTTTTTTTTGATCACTTTTATTCCTATTACAAGGAATGTAAACATCCCTTGTAATAGGATATGTGTGACAGGTTCTCTTTATTGAGAGATGCGGGGTCAATAAGACCCCACATCTCTCCTCCAGGCTGGAAAGCATGAGATCAGTGAAAATTTTTTCACTGATCTCATACTTACAGCCGCAATGGCGGCTTTGTTTACATTTGAAGCCCGGGCGTGACGTCATCACATCGCGCCCGGGCCTCCGACGATTATAGAGATGACTGGTGACCATCTGGTCACCAGTCATCTCTATGCTCATCACGTGACCCCACCAACGACGCCGGAAGATTCGCTCCGGGTCCCCGATCGCACGGGGAGCCCGGAGAAGCACCGGATGGCGGCGGGAGGGGGGGGGATGTCCCCTCCCGCCGCCTGTAAGAACGATCAAGCGGCGGAACCGCCGCTATGATCATTCTTATGGTGCGCAGAATCGCCGGCACTTCAAAAGGATATCTGAATGATGCCTCTAGCTGCAGGCATCATTCAGATATTCCCCTACAAAGCCGAGGACGTCATATGACGTCCACCCAGGATGGGAGATCCCATCTGTGGACGTCATTTGACTATGGCTGGGTAGGGAAGTGGTTAAAAACGATTGTGTGTGGGCTCCAGAGCATTTTTCACGACGTGAAAAATGGCCATTAAAAATTTGGAACATGCTCTAATTTTTCTCGTCGTTTTTCACGTCGTCGTTTTTCTCGTCATGAAAAACGCCCGTGTGTAGGCTTTAACGACGTGAAAAAAACGTGCATGCTCAGAAGCAAGTGATAAGACGGGAGCGCTCGTTCTGGTATAAACTAGCGTTCGTAATGGAGATAGCACATTCGTCACGCTGTAACGGACTGAAGAGCACGAGGCTGAAAAGCGCAAATCGTCTCTCACCAAACTTTACTAACACAAGGATCAGCAAAAGCAGCCCAAAGGATGGCGCCATCCGAATGGAACTTCCCCTTTATAGTGCCGTCGTACATTTTGCGCTTTCCTCAAGCATTTATTTTCATGATAGTGTGTAGGCAAGCCAGGCTTGAGAAGAATCACGGTGAGAAAAACATAGTTTTTTTCAATGACATTAAAAACGGTCGTGTGTACGCGGCATAAGAGTTCGCTGGTCCTTAGACAATTATCCAGTTCCTTGAAAAATGCACATTGGCTGTTCATACTACCTGCAGTAAAATCAATGCTGATAAACCACCAACAAAGAAAATGAAAAAGAAAAAAAAGGGGAGGACACAACCAGCAGTCCTCGCCAACCGTTCAGTACTTTTCCCTGCCAACAGGGCAGGGCAAACACAGGCCCCTGGAAACAAACTCAGGAGGCCACACAGGTTCAGAAATTGTTAATCCATACTTATGATGTCTGAAGCTCTCGTCTTGATCTGTTGCAATATGATGTCCCTCAGCCAGGGTTCATCTGGGTATGATTAGTGCAAAGTCTCTACATCACAATATGGCACCGTGGGTGCCCTGCTTAGTTCAGGCACCCTCCGGGGGCCCGACGCACCCACATCATTCCTCCTCACCATTCTGATGACGTCGTCTCAGGGCTTGCTCATTTCGGTCTAGCCAGTTAGTAGCATCCTTGGCTGACTCAAAGAATTGTGCCTGACCACTCACGATCACTCGTAGTTTAGCATGGCGTATGACAACTGCAGCTGCTGGAGCCTACGTTTCACATCAAAGAACTTTGCTCTTCTTCTCTGCACCTCAGCAGAGAAGTCAGGATAAAAAGATACTCCGGCTCCGTTATGTTGTAGGTTGGCCCGCTCCCTTGCCAGCCAGGGCACTGTTTCTCTGTCCCTATAGTGCAGCAGTCTTGCCAGTATTGGCCTGGGAGGCCCTACAGGCTGAGGAGGGCGAGGCGGCACTCTATGAGCGCGTTCCACCGCAAACATGGGAGAAAAAGCATTTTCCCCCCTGAATATGTCCAGCAGCCATCCCTTCACATATGTTGTGGGGTCCCTACCCTCTACCTTCTCAGGAAGCCCCACAATACGAACGTTATTTCTCCTGAGGCGGTTCTCAAAATCCTCTGCTCTGTCTACAGCCTCTCTCGCGAGTTGATAAGCAGCTTTGGTATCTTTTTCAATGGGGGGTAAATGATCCTCTATTTCACTCACCCTGCTCTCCACAGCAGTAGTGCGCTCCCTCATTTTTTGCATATCCTGTCGCAGCAGCGACAATTCTTCTCGCATGGCAGCTACTGAGGCGTTGCCAATATTTACTGCCCTGAGAATATCTGCCAGTGTGGGCTGAGCAGCCCCAGAAGCATCCGGATCATTAGTATTTTGGGCCCCAGAGTCGGTCTGGTCCGTCTCATCACTCTCACTATGTGCAGCTAAGATGGCCGCCCGTACCTGTGTCTCATTCAAAGCAGGTTCTGAGTGCCCAGCTACCTCAGGCCCAATGAGCCCGTTCATTTTCTGGGTGTAATACACCATGTCCTTGAGTGTCTTCTTACCCTGAGCCTTTGACTGCTTCTGCCCTTTAGGTCCCTGCTTCTTCAGTTTTTCAGCGCCGCGTGGAGTCCCCTTCACTGTGAGCGCGGCGGCGCCATCTTGGAAATCGGGAAATGTCTGAATGCACTTTTCGGGTCATTCCCCTAGTACAGAGGGCTGGCGGAGGTTCCCCTGAGATCCCAGGATCAGGTGCTTGCAGCATATAGCGGCAGAACGTCGGTAGTTTGGCTGAGGGAGGATCGGTCACGGATCAAGCTCAGGAGCTGTGAGAGCTGTGTCCTCTCACATGCCGGTCCAGGCCACGCCCCGGTCATGTTAAAATCTACTTTAAAAAATCCTCTAGGTAAACCTTATTCATAGCAAGGATTTTAGCAATCTTATCTTTATTTTTTTATCATTAACCACTTCAGCCCCGGACCATTTGTCTGGTTAAAGACCAGGCCACTTTCTTGCGATTCGGCACTGCGTCAATTTAACTGACAATTGCGCGGTCGTGCGACGTGGCTCCCAAACAAAATTGACGTCCTTTTTTTCCCACAAATAGAGCTTTCTTTTGGTGGTACTTGATCACCTCTGCGGTTTTTATTTTTTGCGCTATAAACAAAAATAGAGCGCCAATTTTGAAAAAAATTCAATATTTTTAACTTTTTGCTATAATAAATAACCCCCAAAAAATATATTAAAATGTTTTATTTTTCCTCAGTTTAGGCCGATACGTATTCTTCTACATATTTTTGGTAAAAAATAAATAAAAAATAAGCGTTTATTGATTGGTTTACGCAAAAGCTATATCGTCTACAAAATAGGGGGTAGTTTCATGGCATTTTTATTAATATTAATGGCAGCGATCAGCGATTTTTATCGTGACTGCGACATTATGGCGGACACATCAGACACATTTTTGGGACCATTGTCATTTTTACAGCGATTAGTGCTATAAAAATGCACTGTTTACTGTGAAAATGACACTGGCAGTGAAGGGGTTAACCACTAGGTGGCGCTGTAGGAGTTAAGTGTAACCTGGTGCGTGATTGTTACTGTAGCGGGGATGGCTGTGTGTGACATGACACTGATCTCTGCTCCGATTACACAGAGCAGAGATCAGTGTCATTGTCTCTAGGCAGAGTGGGGAGATGCTTGTTGACATTAGCATCTCCCCGCTCTATCTCTCCTTGAGACGAGCGCAGGTATCCCCGCGGTCGGGCTCGCGCCAGGGTTGTGAGTGTGCCGGCGGCGGTGCACGACCACACGGCGGCATCTTAAAGGGGACGTACCTGTACACCCATATGCCTGTCCATGCCATTCTGTCGATGTAAATAGACGTGCGGCGGACCTTAACCCCTTAACGACCGCCCACTGTACATATACGTTGGCAGAATGGCACGGACAGGCAAACTCACGTACCTGTACGTGCCTGCCTTCGTATGGGTGGGGGGTCTGTTCGGACCCCCCTCCGGTACAGTGAGCGGCCGGGATCGCTTCGGGAGCGATCCGTGATGAGGGGGCCGCCATTCGTTTCTGGCCACCCCCTCGCGATCGCTCCCGGCGAATGAAAATGAAATTAAATAATGTTTACACAGGCAGGAGGAAGTGATGTCATCTCTCCTGCGGCGCTCACATATACCGAGCGCCGTGGAGAGAAGACACACAGGTTAGTGCACTAAACAGCACACTGACACCAGCACACATAGGCATACGATCGCCCCCCCCAGACACCCCCAGATCACCCCCCAGCCCCCAGTCACAGTGTCACTGATTGCAGTGACCATTTATTTACTGATCACTGCAATCAGTGACATTTGTGACTGTAAAAGTGTCAGGGCAGTTAGTGTTAGGTCCAGTGTAGCCCCCTAACCCCCCCTAATAAAGGTTTAACCACTTGATCGCCCCCCAGGTAACCTATTCACCCCCTAGCACCGCTGTCACTAAGCGATCGTTTTTCTGATCACTGTCGGTGGTACCGATAGGTAGCCAGTTATTTTTTTTAGGTTCGCTGCATGTTTTTATAGCGTCAGGTACCCCCATATATTACCTAATAAAGGTTTTGATCGCCCCCCAGGTAACCCTTTCACCCCCTTTTGCCAGTGTCACTAAGCGATTGTTTTTCTGATCGCTGTATTAGTTATGCTGGTGCCAATAGGTAGTCAGTTATTTTTATTTAGGTTCGCCGCAGGATTTTATAGCGTCAGGTACCCCCATATATTATCTAATAAAGGTTTTAACCCCCTAATTGCCCCTAGTTAACCCTTTCACCAGTGATCACCGTATAAGTGTTACTGGTGACACTGGTTAGCCAGTTAGTTTTTTTGTTATTTAGGTTCCCCATCAGGTTTTTATATAGCGTCAGGTACCCCCATATATTACCTAATAAAGGTTTAACCCCCTGATTGCCCCTAGTTAACCCTTTCACCAGTGATCACCATATAAGTGTTACGGGTGATGCTGGTTAGTTAGTTTGCTTTTTATAGTGTCAGGGCACCCGCCGTATATAACCCAATAAACGTTTAACCCCCTGATCGCCCGGCGGGTGATATCAATTAGGTTTTAGAGTCAGAGAGGGTCTGCGTCACACCCCAGGCAGCGTCAGGTTAGTGCCAGTAACGCTAACACCCACACGCGAAGCATACACCTCCCTTAGTGGTATAGTATCTGAACAGATCAATATCTGATCAGATCTATACTAGCGTCCCCAGCAGTTTAGGGTTCTCAAAAACGCAGTGTTAGCGGGATCAGCCCAGATACCTGCTAGCACCTGCGCTTTGCCCCTCCGTCCAGCCCAGGCCACCCAAGTGCAGTATCGATCGATCACTGTCACTTACAAAACACAACACACATAACTGCAGCGTTCGCAGAGACAGGCCTGATCCCTGCGACTCCAGTGCTGTAGGAGGTGATTTCACCACCACAGTTAAAAAAAAAAAACAACATATATGCCGAAGCATGGGGGCAGCAGGGGCGGAGGAGCGATTTTGCTCAAAATGGTCAAAATTCCGACGGAGGCTTGCCCGCGGAAAAGTCTGACCATGTGTACGCGGCATAACTTTTGCGGGAGGATGCCCCCATGCTTCGGCATATATAAATGGTGCATGTATGCCCATCATTAGAAGTGGGTGGATGAAGGGAGGTATTCTAATGGTGGGCATACCCACCGATCAATCTCTTTTTTTCATTCAGCCAACAGGCTGCATGAAAAAAAAGATTACAATACATGTCCAACAAGGACCAGCAACGTACTGGTATGTTGCTGGACTTTGAATGGTTATACCAGATTGATGCCAGCGGGTTTAGGTATCATCTTGGTATCATTCTTTTCAGCCAGCGGCCAGCTTTCATGTAAAAGCAATCCTAGCGGCTAATTAGCCTCTGGACTGCTTTTACAAGCAGTGGGAGGGAATTCCCCCCCCCGGATATAAAAAGCGCCATTGGGAAAGCATTTTATCACACCGATCTTGGTGTGGTCAGATGCTTTGAGGGCAGAGGAAAGATCTAGGGTCTAATAGACCCCAGTTTTTTCAAAAAAAAGAGTACCTGTCACTACCTATTGCTATCATAGGGGATATTTACATTCCCTGAGATAACAATAAAAATGATAAAAAATAAATAAATATGGAAGGAACAGTTTAAAAGCGTCGATCTGGTGTCATATGTAAACAGCAATTGCATCATGCATGTGAGGTATCACCGTGAAGGTCAGATCGAGGGCAGTCATTTTAGCAGTAGACCTCCTCTGTAAATCTAACGTGGTAACCTGTAAAGGCTTTTAAAGGCTTTTAAAAATGTATGTAGTTTGTCGCCACTGCGCGTTTGTGCGAATTTTAAAAGCATGTCGTGTTTGGTATCTATGTATTCTGCCTAAGATCATCTTTTTTATTTCATCAAACATTTGGGCAATATAGTGTTTTAGTGCAAAACAGTAAATTAGTAAAATTTAAAAAAGTGTATTTTTTCCCCAAAAAATGCGTTTGAAATATCGCTGCGCAAATACTGTGTGGAAAAAAAAATGCAACACCCACCATTTTAATCTGTAGGGCCTTTGCTTTAAAAAAATATATAATGTTTGGGGGTTCAACATAATTTTCTTGCAAAAAAAATATATGTTTTCATGTAAACAAAAAGTGTCAGAAAGGGCTTTGTCTTCAAGTGGTTAGAAGAGTGGATGTAAGCTTCCTAATGTTGTGTATAAAATGCCAGGACAGTTCAAACCCCCCCCAAATGACCCCATTTTGTAAAGCAGACACCCCAAGCTATATACTGAGAGGCATGTCGAGTCCATGGAATATTTTATATGTTGACACAAGTTGCGGAAAAAAGACAATTTATTTTTATTTTTTTTATTTTTTTGCACAAAGTTGTCACTAAATGATATATTGCTCAAACATGCCATGGGCATATGTGGAATTGCACCCCAAAATACATTCTGTTGCTTCTCCTGAGTACGGGGATACCACATGTGTGAGCCTTTTTGGGAGCCTAGCCACGTACGGGACCCCAAAAACCAAGCACCGCCTTCAGGCTTTCTAAGGGTGTAAATTTTGGATTTCACTTCTCACTGCCTATCACAGATTCAGAGGCCATGGAATGCCCAGATGGCACAACCCCCCCCCCCCAAAATGACCCCATTTTGGAAAGTAGACACCCTAAGCTATTTGCTGAGAGGTATGGTGAGCATTTTGCAGATCTCGCTTTTTGACACAAAGTTTTGAAAATTGAAAAAAAAAAAAAAAAATTATTTTCTTTCTTCATTTTCAAAAACAAATAAGAGCTGTAAAATACTCACCATGCCTCTCAGAAAATAGCTTAGGGGGGGGGCTACTTTCCGAAATGGGGTCATTTGTGGGGGTTTTGTGCTATTTTGGCATTTTATGGCCTTCGAAACTGTGATAGGCAGTGAGGAGTGAAATCAAAAATTTGCGCCCTTAGAAATCCTGAAGGCGGTGCTTGGTTTTCGGGGTCCCGTACGCGGCTAGGCTCCTAAAAAGTCCCACACATGTGGTATCACCGTATTAAGGAGAAGCAGCAAAATTTATTTTGGGGTGCAATTCCACATATAACCATGGCATGTGTGGGAAATATATAATTTAGTGACAACTTTTTGTAATTTTTTTTTTTTAGTCATTATTTAATCACTTGAGACAAAAAAAAAAAATATTCAATGGGCTCAACATGTCTCTCAGCAATTTCCTTGGGATGTCTACTTTCCAAAATAGGGTCATTTGGGGGGGGGGGGTTGTACTGCCCTGCCATTTTAGCACCTCAATAAATGAGATAGGCAGTCATAAATTAAAAGCTGTGTAAATTCCAGAAAATGTACCCTAGTTTGTAGACGCTATAACTTTTGTGCAAACCAATAAATATACGCTTATTGACATATTTTTTTTACTAAAGACATGTGGCTGAATACATTTTGGCCTAAATGTATGACTAAAATTGAGTTTATTCGATTTTTCTTATAACAAAAAGTAGAAAATATCATTTTTTTTCAAAGTTTTCAGTCTTTTTCCGTTTATATCGCAAAAAAAATAAATCGCAAAGGCAATCAAATACCATTAAAAGAAAACTCTATTTGTGGGAAGAAAAGGACGCAACTTTCGTTTGGGTACAACATTGCATGACCGCGCAATTACCAGTTAAATCAGCGCAGTGTCAAATTGTGAAAATACCTCTGGTCATTAAGCTGCGTATTGGTCCGGTCCTTAAGTGGTTAAGCAGTTAAATAATTTTTATTAATTTCTATACAAATAACAGAAAAATTAAAGGCAGCTGCTTTTGGTATATAACAATCAGGTTTAGCAGTAAAACATTTACATACAAATCTCGCAATCTTCTCTTTTTTTAGCCCTGGTTCACATTGGTACGATTTGAAATGCGATTTGACATGTCAAATCGGCGGCATTTGCCAGCAATGGCTACGTCCTAATCGGTGCAACGCCGCATCTGCGGCGCTGCACCGATTTCAAAAATAGGATTTTTTACTCACCGTAAAATCCTTTTCTCTGAGTCCATGGACCGACACAGCTTCTCTATTGACAAAGTGGGTATTATCCGTTAATTAGGAGTGACTAGGCAGAAAAACTTGTAAAAAGTGTTGCATCACACCTTCTACAGTACCGCCCAGGGGGCGGACCCTCTGGGTATACCCTCTCAGTCTGCATCTTCGCAGATCAGTTCGTCAAAAAGCAGTGCAAACTTAAAAGGAGGGGTGGGTGCTGTGTCGGTCCATGGACTCAGAGAAAAGGATTTTACGGTGAGTAAAAAATCCTATTTACTCTTTCGTCCATGGACCGACACAGCTTCTCTATTGACAAAGTGGGACGTCCCAAAGCAGTGTCAGAGAAAAAAACGAGGGGTGGTAACAGCATAAAAACAAACTTCACCCCAAAACACAAAAACAGCACTCCTCCAACGGAGGAGTTGCAACTCTAAACAGCCGCTTGCAAAACCTTGCGGCTGAAAGAGGCATCCGAAGATGCACCTACATCAACCTTGTAGAATTTTGTGAAAGTGTGAGCGGACGACCAAGTCGCCGCTTTACATAGTTGGGAAACAGACGCTTGATGTCGGAAAGCCCAAGAGGCACCTATTGCCCTGGTCGAATGCGCCGTGACAGGAAAGGGGGGCACCTGACCCTTTAAGGCGTAAGCCTGGATTACTATCTGTCGGATCCACCTAGAGATGGTGGCCGATGAGACTGCTTGGCTCTTCTTGGGACCAGCCACCGAAACAAACAGTGAGTCTGACTTCCGGAACAGGGAAGTAGCAGATAGGTATACTCTCAAAGCTCGGACAACGTCCAAGGAATGCAACGCCGACTCCTTAGGATTCGACGGCTGAGGACACAAGGATGGAAGTACAATGTCTTCGTTGAGATGAAAAGCCGAAACGACCTTCGGAAGAAAGGAAGGCTGCGGCCGCAGCACCACCTTATCCTTGTGGAAAATCAAATAGGGAGCCTTGCAGGACAAGGCTGCCAGCTCAGAGACTCATCTAACTGACGTAACAGCCACCAAAAAGACCACTTTCTGAGAAAGTGTCAACAGGGGAATATCTCTAATATTCTCAAACGGTGCCTTCTGAAGCACCGAGAGGACCAGGTTCAAGTCCCACGGAGGTAACGGGGGACGGACCGGAGGGGCCACATGTCGGACCCCCTGCACAAATGTACTCACGAGAGAGTGAGTCGCCAGGGGTCGCTAAAAAAAGACAGCCAGGGCAGATATCTGTCCCTTAATCGTACTTAGGGCAAGCCTTTGGTCCACCCCATGCTGTAAAAACAGCAGGATTCTGGAAACCAAATAGGTACGCGGATGCCATTTAATTTCCTCACACATGGAGATGTAGGCCCTCCAAGTGCGGTGATAGACCTTCCTAGAGGACGGTTTTCGAGCACTTCTCATAGTAGAGATTACTGAGTCTGACAGGCCCCGGTCTCTCAGTACCTGGTTCTCAACAGCCATGCCGTTAAAGCCAATGACTGTAAAGCAGGATGGAATATGGGACCTTGCGATAGCAGGTCCTTCCGTAGTGGTAGGCGCCAGGGGACGTCTGCTACCAGACGTACTAGATCGGCGTACCAAGGACGCTGAGGCCAATCTGGAGCGATTAGGATAATTGGAATTCCCTCTGCCTCCACTCTGCGGAGCAGAAGAGGAAGAAGCCTTAAGGGAGGGAAGGCATAGATTAGCCGATACTGACCCCACGATGCTACCAACGCGTCCGTTGCGTCTGCCCATGGGTCTCTTGACCGGGCCACAAATCTCAATACCTTCCGATTGAGTCGGGAAGCCAGAAGATCTACGTCTGGTGTGCCCCATCTTTGGCAGAGGAGTTGGAACACCTCCGGGTGTAAGGACCATTCTCCCTGGTCCAGCATCTGGCGGCTCAGGTAGTCCGCCTGCCAGTTTTCCACACCCGGAATGTACACGGCCGACAGTGCCGGTACGCTCCTCTCTGCCCACTTCAGGATGCGAGCGATCTCCGATGCTGCAGCTGAGCTTCTTGTTCCTCCTTGATGATTGACATATGCCACTGCTGTGGCGTTGTCTGACTGGATCCTGACTGGATGCCCTTGCAGTCTCTGAGACCATTTGAAGAGGCACAGCTTGATCGCCCGGATCTCCAGGACATTGATCGGCAGGAGGGCTTCCTCTGGGGTCCAGCGACCCTGGGCCGACTGGACACCCCAGACTCCCCCCCAACCTGTAAGGCTGGCGTCCGTCGTGATCACTATCCAGTAAACCGGTAGAAATGACTTCCCGGCCATTAGAGCCGGTGCTGTCAGCCACCATACCAGGGATCTCCTGACTAGGTGGCTCACTCGGATTTGATAATCCAGAGATGAAGGGCATCTGTTCCATCTGGACAGAACTTCCTTCTGTAACACTCGAGTGTGGTATTGAGCATATTATGGGACCGCCTCGAAGGAGGCTACCATGAGGCCCAACACTCGCATGCAAAAACGGAGTGACGACCAATTCCTGGAAGTCAGCTGCCGTACTGCAGCCCAGAGGGTCTGCAACTTCTCTACAGGGAGGAATACCTGTGCCTCTGAGGAATCCAGAATCAACCCCAGGTACACTAGGCATTGAGTGGGCACCAATACTGACTTTTGCGTGTTTAGTATCCAACCACAGTCTCGAAGAGTCTGACAGGTAATGGACACGCTTACCTCTAATTCTGAGCTTGAAGGGGCCTTCAGCAGAAGGTCGTCCAAGTAACCTGTGATAGCGATACCCCGCTGTCTTAGAAGTGCCAGAATCGGAGCGAGCACCTTGGTGAACGTCCTGGGTGCTGAGGCAAGGCCAAACGGGAGGGCCACAAACTGGTAGTGGTTCTTCCCGATAGCAAATCGCAGAAACCTCTGGTGTCTGGAGTATATGGGGACATGCAGGTATGCGTCCTTGATGTCCAAGGAGGCCAGAAAGTCCCCCGGATGGAGAGCTGTGACTACAGATCGAACCGACTCCATCCGAAATCTTTGTACCTTCACAAAGCAATTGAGGGCTCTGAGATCCAAGATTGGACGAACCCCCTCCTTCTTCGGCACAATGAACAGATTTGAGTAAAAACCCTGACCCCGTTCCTGTTCTGGAACTGGAATAACTACCCCGCGTTCCAGTAGACCCTGGACCGCCCCATACAGGGCCTCCCGACGGGTCGGTAGTAGCTGGAGATTGGAGGTGATGAATCTCTCTGGTGGACAAGAGAGAAATTCTATCTTGTAGCCTGAGGAGATTACTTCGCAAACCCACCTGTCGGAGACTAGAGCAGTCCACTGAGTCGCGAATTTGCGAAGACGTCCCCCCACCCGAGAGCTGGGTGGGGGCGGACCTTCATGTGGACGCAGATTTGTCCGCAGGCTTGTTGGGTCTGCGGGACCAAGGACGCTTCTGTCCTTGGGCAGGCGCTTTATCGGCCTGGGGTCTTTTCCCTGTCGCCTTAAGGGGGCGAAAAAAACGCTTACGTGCAGTAAAGGAGGGCCCTTGCCCTTGGCGTGGTCCCTTACCCTTGCTAGTTTGGGGAAGCAAAGTGCTCTTACCTCCTGTGGCATCCTTGATGATGTCATCCAGAGAAGCCCCAAAAAGTCTGTCGCCCTTAAAAGGCAGATCCAACAGGGCTTTCTTGGAAGTCTGGTCCGCAGACCAGCCCTTTAGCCAGATCAGGCGGCGTATTGCTACTGCATAAACCGAAGCTCTTGACAGCAGGGGAATAGTATCCATGTCTGACTCGCAGACAAACTTAAGGCCCTGGACCAACTGGTCGGCCAAAGTTATCTCATTAGGAGGAGCATCTCGCTCCTTTAACCCCTGGAGTAGCAATTTTGCCCATTCAGTAAGTGTCTGAGACACTAGGGCCCCCGCCAATGCCGGGCGTACTGCCGAGCCTACCACTGAGTATAGGTAGCGAGCGAGTGCTTCAGCCTTCTTATCCACAGGGTCCTTGAAAACAGGAGCCCCTTCTACTGGAATAGTGGTGACTCTATTAAGTCTGGACACCGAAGGGTCCACTATAGGGGGAGAGGTCCATATCTTCAGAAAACTCTCCTCAAAGGGGTACCGTACTGCAAACCTCTTTGGGGCTGTAAAGACCCTCAGTGGGTTCTCCCATTCCTTGTATAAGAGTTTGTCAAAATAAGACACACAAGGGAACACCTAAGCAGTGCGGGCAGGTTTACGAAACCCAAAGGGGACTGGAGTATCTGCTACTTCTGCAGTCTTTTCCAACTTTAGCGTATCCCGCACTGCAGTAATAAGGTCAGATACCAAAGCCGTCTCGCGTACTGACCTGGACTTGGAGTCCTCCTCACTGTCCGATCGGTCACGGTCTGCAGTCTCTGATGCATCAGAATCTGGGCCATGAGCCGTAGCTGGACCTGGTTCTGCATCAGAAATATCCCCAGAAGATTGCAGGGGACGGGGGCGTTTATTACCCCCTGTATTCCCGTGTGCTGCTTCCACCCTGGCAGCAAACGCCTCTAGGATTGCCGACATAGCGTCCATAGACACCTCAGGGACACCAGCTGCTAAATCTGGGGTTTCAGGGGAGAAGACATATGGCTCAGATGCCATGCTGACCACACACTGACACCCACAGGGCTCCAGGCAAGATATCAATAGGCCACCCTCCTGTGCTGCAGAGAGGCTGGGTCACCCAGAGAACTCACCACCCTGGATAGGTACTGCTATGCTGCGCCTGTGATGCTGCCCCCCTGCTGCTGTGTCAGTCTGGTTCTTTTATCAGCACTTCCTGTGTGAATTTTCGCGCCAGTGTAATGCACCCTAGAGGCCGGAGGCTCTCGAAAAATGGTTGCCAAAAACATCTGTATGGAAGATAATGTGGGCTCTAAGAAAATGGCCGCCGACAGAAGATAGAGGTCAAGCAGCCATAGCCCACAAAAAGATGGCCGCCGAACGGCAATATCTGCATACAGGGTGGACAAACATGGCCGCTGATCAGCTGATAGGGGCCAGTGGGTGTGGCCGAACCACAGGAAGATGGCCGCCGGGCAGTCACAAGAGGCCAAACTTGGCATGGACCACCTCAAAATGGCCGCCGACAGCATGGAGGAGGAAGGACACAAACACAGGTGAGAAAAAATGACATTTCTTTTAAATGTTAGTTACAGCCAGCCCCGCTCCAGTGGGACCCCCTAGGTGACCCCCAGCACCCAGCAACCTTTAGCTAGAAGCCCAGGGAGGAGGGAAAGGCAGGGAGAGAGGGAAGAAAGGGGCCACAACCACTTACTTGATCTCTCCAGGAATGTCCAGCTAAATCACCCAGCCGAGGCAGGGGAGTTTTACTTACCTATCCTGCATGTATTCTGCCGGAAGACATTCCAAAAAGATCATCGTCCGCGCACGGAAGGTGACTGTTGGCCAGGCATGCTGTGATTGGACCCAGAAGGGACGATCATATGTATGCCCTGGAGCATGACGCTCACCGGACAGGCTGCTGCGACTCGGCCGTAAGGTCAGCCGAAGCTGAGCGGTCCGATGCAAGCCTTGGAGCGTAAGCTCACCGGCCAGGCTGCTGCGACTCGGCCGTAAGGTCAGCCGAAGCTGAGCGGTCCGATGCAGGCCCTGGAGCATAAGCTCACCGGCCACCCGTGGAGCGACGGGCATGTCGTGGAAAACCCAGCGCGTAGCTAGGGTCGGCACACGCTCGATGGCCGAAACTGGGGAGACTACAAGGATCGAGGATCCAGCCTGTCACCCAGTCAGCAGTTGATCGAAGATCGCAGGAAACAACAAATGTAGCAAAAAAAAAAAATATATATATATATATATCTTTTTTCCCTGGACCAATGGGCCCGAAGGGAGCCATGTCCTACTCCCTGCTAGACAGAAAAAAACTGATCTGCGAAGATGCAGACTGAGAGGGTATACCCAGAGGGTCCGTCCCCTGGGCCGTACTGTAGAAGGTGTGATGCAACACTTTTTACAAGTTTTTCTGCCTAGTCACTCCTAATTAACGGATAATACCCACTTTGTCAATAGAGAAGCTGTGTCGGTCCATGGACGAAAGAGTAAAGTCGTTTTTGTACTACTTTTTGCTATTTCGGGCTGCAATTTACATTGACATCTGTGTAGAAACCTGCACAGAGGTCTCTGAAATTGCGGCCGAAATCGGGACTGACATACGAGAGTGAAATAATGCGAGTTCAGCTGAACTCGCACGGCTTCATTCCCGCAGCTCAGTGTGAACCTGGGCTAAATCTGCTTTTGTTGATGCTATTTACATTTGATTTGAACCAATCAACAAGAAGTAAAGCTTTTGCTGCCACCACTTAACACTCCCAGTTTGTAAGGACAACAAAGTCCATTGTACACACCCGACATGTATTATCTACAAACACTTTACATTGTCTCATGTAGAAACATGCAACACTATAAAATGACTATCAATAAATGACTAATTGTAGATATTGTCTGTTTAAAAATAAAGTTCTAAATCTTGTTAAGTCACGTGTCTGCGATCTTTACCTAAGTGCAATTAGCATCTTTAAAGTGCCTTATGGGATAGTGGATAGTGGGTGAATGGGTATTAGTGGTTAGGAGCCAGCAAAGTTTAGCCAACCGCTTATTTTCTTGGTTTCCCCCAATGCTGATAAGTTAAATGTTCAAATTTAACTTCTTGGTTAACGTTAATTCCTTTCATAGGAGACGTGTCAAGGGGTCACATGGAAGGTTTATTTTAACCACTTTCTGACTGCCATGCTAATACACACTACATTACCGAAAGTATTGGGACACCTGCCTTTACACACACATGAACTTTAATGTCATTCTAGTCTTAAGCCTCGTACTTACGATCAGATTGTTGGCCTAAAATCTTACCATTAGTACGCTCCTTCAGACAATTGTTGTCCAACTTTCTGCCAACAAATGTTGGATGACATGCTAGTAAATTTTCCGCGGACAACGGTCTGTTGTCAGATTTTCTGATGGTCAGTACACAAGTCTGTCACACAAAAGTTGAAAGTACAAACACGCATGCTCGGAATCAATGCTCACCAAACATGAAATTAGCAGAAGGGGCCCCCAAAGGGTGGCACTCAAGAGCTGAAATTCCTCGTTGTAAGTCACTACGTTTGTGTTTGTTGGCCGACAATTGTGTACCATTAGTATGCAAGACAAGATCCAGGCACACGCCCTGAAGATGCACTCGGTTGGCCAACAATCTGATCGTGTGTACAAGGCTATAGTCCGTAGGGTTCAATATTGAGTTGGCCCACCCTTTGCAGCTATAACAGCTTCAACTCTTCTGGGAAGGCTGTTCCTCAAGGTTTAGGAGTGTGTCTATGGGAAGGTTTGACCATTCTTCCCAAGGCGCATTAGGGAGGCCAGGCACTGATGTGGACAAGAAGGCCTGGCTCGCAGTCTCCACTCTAACTCATCCCAAAGGTGTTCTATCGGGGTTGAGGTCAGGGCTCTGTGCAGGCAAGTCAAGTTCCTTCACCCCAAACTCACTCATCCATGTCCTAATGGACCTTGATTTGTGCACTGGTCCAAATCATTTAGTGGAGGGGGGATTATGATGTGGGGTTGTTTTTCAGGGGTTAGGCTTGGCCCCTTAGTTCCAGTGAAGGGAACTCTTAAGGCGTCAGCATACCCAACTTTGTGGGAACAGTTTGGGGATGGCCCCTTCCTGTTCCAACATGACTGCGCACCAGTGTAATACCCCCCTTCTTCTAAGGGGTAAATCCTTCTAGTTTTGCTATTTCTGGGTAGCAAGTAGAGTTGCCACCTCATCCCTTTAAACCCGAACACATATGAATTACACAGGTTCTGAGGCAAATTTAATGCAGATAAGACACCAAATTAGTTTAATTACCACCTTAATCAGTCACAGAACCTGTGTAATCAATAGGTGTTCGGTTTTAAAGGGATGAGGTGGCAACCCTAGTAGCAAGGGTTGTTTCATACTGGTGTAAAAATGGTATATCCCTTGTGACAAACAGCCCTGTCAGTTGTTGGTATATCTGCAGACTGCTGCATAGATTTTTGCGGTTCATGAGGTAAATGGGGGACAGTGGAAGATTTGTAGCAGGATGCAGGAAGTTAATCACTGACCACACCTTGTTCCCCAGCTGGGGATTGGTCTTTGCCTGTGTTAATGAGTGGTTGCTAGGAAGGGATGCAAGCAAGCTGTGAGGTAACAAACATGTCTGAAGCAGACCCAATGAGGTCTATTTATTAGCCAGGACTCAGGAGGCTTAATAACCGATTTCTTCTGGAAGTTTGTTTTGGATTGTGATGCTTACTCCTGCGAGGGAATGTTCTTGTTTTGCTGTAAACGCTGACCAATAAACATAGGCAGGCAGCCCGTAACCACTTGACCTCTGAAAGATTTACCCCCCTTCATGACCAGGCCATTTTTTAGCGATACGACACTGCTTTTATTTATGCTTTAACTTTGCGGCTGAAGCAAGCATCCGCACTCCGCAGATGCATGCACATCAACCTTTTAAAACTTATGCTGCGTACACACGACCGTTTTTAATGTCATTGAAAAAAACTGCATTTTTCTCGACGTGATTTTTCGTGTTTCCTCTCAGGCCTGCCTTGCCTACACACTATCGTGGAAAAAAATTAGTAAAGCGCGGTGACGTACAACATGTACGACGGCACTATAAAGGGGAAGTTCCATTTGGATGGGGCCTCTTCATGTTAGTAATGTTTGTTGAGCGTCGATTCGCAACTTTCAGCCTCGTGCTTTTCAGTCCGTTACAGCGTGACGAATGTGCAATCTCCATTAAGAACGCTAGTTTTACCAGAACGAGCGCTCCCGTCTCATACTTGATTCTGAGCATGTGCATTTTTTTTCACGTCGTTAAAGCCCACACACGGCCGTTTTTCATGACAAGAAAAACGACGATGTAAAAAACGACGTGAAAAATTAGAGCATGTTCCAATTTTTCTCGTCGTGATTCTTAGCGTTTTTCTCGTCGGGAAAACTGCTGGAAAGCCCACACACGATCATTTTTAATGATCATTTTAAAAAATTTCATTTTTCTCGGCATTAAAAACGGTCGTGTGAACGCAGCATTAGAGAAAGTGTGAACGGATGACCAGGTCGCCGCCTTACACACCTAGGAGACAGACGCTTGATGTTGGAAAGCCCAGGAGGCACCTATTGCCCTGGTTGAATGCGCCGTGACAGGAAAAAGGCACCCGCCCTTTTAGGGCATAAGCCTGAATCACTAGCTGTGTGATCCACCGAGAAATGGTGGCCGACGAGACCGCCAGGCCCTTCTTTGGACAAGTTACCGACACAAACAGTGAGTCTGACCTCCAAAACGGAGCCGTAGCAGACAGATACACCCACAGAGCTTGGACCACGTCCAAGGAATGCAAAGCAACCTCTTTGGGGCGCGACGGTCGAGGACACAAAGATGGAAGCACAATGTCCTCATTTAGATGAAAAGCCGAAACAACCTTCGGAAGAAATGAAGGCTGTGGGCGTAGCACCGCTTTATCCTTGTGGAGGATCAAGTAGTGAGACTTGCAAGACAAGGCCGCCAACTCCTGACTGATGTAATAGCCACCAGAAAGGAAACTTTCTGAGAGAGTGTCAAAAGGGGAATCTCTCTGATGTTCTGAAAACTGAGGTCTCTGAAATACCGAGAGCACCAGATTCAAATCCCACAGAGGCAGTGGTGGTCGAACCGGAGAGGCCACATGTCGAACCCCTTGCACAAACGTACTCACCAGTGAATGAGCCGCCAAGGGTCATTGAAAGAAGAAAGCCAAGGCTGATATCTGCCCCTTAATGGTGCTTAAGGCAAGTTTTTGATCCACTCCACGCTGTAAAAACAGCAGGATCCTGGAAACTGAATGTGTCCATGGACGCCACTCCATCTCCTCACACTTAGAGATGTAGGCCTTCCATGTGCGATGATAGATCTTCCGAGAAGATGACTTCCGTGCCCTCAGCATGGTGGAAATTACTGAATCCGACAGGCCTCGGTCCCTTAGTACCTGACTTTCAACAGCCATGCCGTTAAAGCAAGCGACTGTAAAGCAGGATGAAATATAGGACCTTGTGACAGAAGATCCTCTCGCATCGGCAGTCGCCAAGGAACATCCGCCACCAGGCGTACTAGGTTGGGGTACCAGGGACGCCGAGGTCAATCTGGGGCAATTAAAATCACCGGAATCCCCTTGGTCTCCACTCTGGGAAGCAGACGAGGAAGAAGTTTTAGCGGGGGAAGGCATAAATTAGACGATACTGTCCGCACAGAGCCACCAACGCGTCTGTCGCGTCCGCCCAGGGATCTTTGGACCTGGCCACAAACCTCAATACCTTCCGATTGAGTTGAGAAGCCAGGAGATCCACGTCGGGTGTGCTCCATCTCAGGCAAAGGAGTCAAAACACATCTGGGTGTAGCGACCATTTTCCTTGGTCCAGCATCTGGCAACTTAGGTAGTCCGCTTGACAGTTTTCTACGCCCGGAAAGTATATGGCCGATAGAGCCCGCACGCTCCACTCTGCCCACCGCAGGATGTGAGCGACCTCCAATGCTGCAGCTGAGCTTCTTGTTCCTCCTTGATGGATGGTGGCCGTGGCGTTGTCCAACTAGATCCTGACTGGACGTCCCTGCAGCCTCTGTGACCATGTGGAGAGGCACTGCCTGATCGCCCGAAGTTCCAGCACATTGATCGGCAGGCAGGATTCTTCCTGCGTCCAGCGACCCTGTGTCGACTGTACGCCCCAAACTCCCCCCCAACCGGTCAGGCTGGCATCCGTCGTGATCACCGTCCAGTGAAAGGGAAGGAACGACTTCCCGGATTGAAGGGCCGGAGATCTCAGCCACCATACCAGGGAAGTCCTGACTAGCTGGCTCACCCAGATTTGACAATCCAGGGACAATGGAGATTTGTCCCATTTGGACAGGATCTCTTTTTGCAAGACTCGAGTGTGGAATTGAGCATACGGTACCGCCTCGAAAGTGGCTACCATGAGACCCAGGACTCGCATGCAAAAGCGCAGCGACGACCACCTGCGAGATGCCAACAGCTTCACCGGAGTCCGAAGAGTCTACAACTTTTCCAAAGGGAGAAAAACTCTCGCCTCTGAGGAGTCCACAATCAAGCCCAGATATTCCAGGTGCTGAGTTGGCATCAACAACGACTTCTGGAGGTTAAGTACCCAACCAAACTCTTGAAGGGTCTGACTGGCTATAGCCACATCCTCCTCCAATTCTGAGTCTGAAGCTGCTCTCAGAAGGAGGTCATCCTGGTAGCCCACGACACCGATTCCTCGCTGATGTCCAAGAATGCCAGAAAATCCCCCGGATGGAGTACAGCGACAGAGCGAACTGATTCCATCCTGAACCTTCGTACTTTTACAAAGGTGTTGAGGGCCTTGAAATCCAGGATTGGACGGACCCCGTCCTTTTTTGGGACTACAAACAGATTGGAGTAGAATCCCTGAAACCTTTCTGGCAGCGGCACAGGTACTATTACCCCGTGCATCAGCAGGTCCTGCTCTGCCCCAAACAGGGCGTTTCGACAAGCCGGAAGAAGATGAAGGTTTGAGGGAAAAAATCTGTTTGGTGGACAAGAAAGAAATTCTATCTTGTACCCCGATGAAACCACTTTGCAAACCCACTGGTCGGAAAGCAGGGAGGCCCACCGAGCTGCAAACTCGCGAAGGCGAACCCCCACCCGAGAGTCGGGCGGGGGCAAACCTTCATGCTGTCGCAGATTTATTCGCAGGCTTGTTTGACTTGCGAAACCAGGGATGCTTTTTTCCCTCAGCTGGCCCCTTGTCGGCCTAGGAACGCTTAACTGCGGGCCCGGGCTGATGAAAAAACGCTTTTGAGCAGAAAAGGAGGGCCCTGGCCTACGCCGCGGCTCCTTACCTTTTCTGGATTGTGGGAGTAGCGTGCTCTTACCCCCAGTGACATTCTTAATAATGTCATCCAGCGAGGCTCCAAATAGCCTCTCACCCTGGAAGGGCAAATCCGCCAGAGCCTTCTTGGAAGTCTGGTCTGCGGACCAGCATTTTAGCCAAATCAGGCGATGTAGCACCACAGCAGATACCGAGGCTCTGGAAAGCAAGGGAGCTGTATCTAAGGCCGCATCGCAGACATACTTAAGGCCATGCACCAACTGGTCAGCCAGTTCCACGCAGACCGGGGAAGCCTGTTGCTCTACCAACTCGTGGTGCAACAATTTTGCCCATTCTGTAAGTGTCTGTGACACCAGGGCCGTGACCAACACTGGCCACAATGCAGACCCCACCACCGTGAACATGGACCGGGCCACCGCCTCGGCCCTCCTGTCTGCAGGGTCCTTAAAGTCAGGGGTCCCCTCTCCAGGAATCGTGGTTACCTTGTTTAACCTGGATACCGAGGGGGTCCACAATCGGGGGAGATGTCCATTTTTTCAGGAGACTCTCCTCAAAGGGGTAACGGACCGCCATGCGTTTTGGGACCGAAAAGGCCCTCTCCGGTCGTTCCCATTCTTTGTATATAAACTTATCAAAATAAGTTAGGTAGGGAAACACCTTAGCAGTGCGGGTCGGCTTGTGGGACCCAAAAGGGACCGACACCTCAGTAGATGCCCCCGCCGTATCCTCCAATTTTAGGGTCTCCCGCACTGCGGTGATAAGTGCTCCAACAAGTGCCTTTTCCTGCGCTGACCCGGACACAGTCTTCCTCACTGTCCGAATAGTCCTGGTCCGCATCCTCTGACACGTCAGAACAGGGGCCATGTGCCACAGCCAGGCCCGGGTCTGAATCAGAGCTTTCCCCAGAAGGTGGTGGGGGAAGGGGGCGTTTTTTACCCCCCTTGCGCCCACACACCACTTCCACCCTGGCAACAAAGGACTCCAGGACCGCCGACAAAGCGTCCATAGGCACCGCAGGTGCAGGGACCCCAGGTTGCTATCACAGGGATGTCTGGGGAAGAAGCACCAGCTTCTGACGCCATGCTGACCCACACTCGCCTGACAGCCACTTAGAGACTAAAGGCAAGGTACACAAAAGGTCCACCCTCCTAGCTGCTACACACAGAGGGGCCCCCAGAGGACTCACCACCCTGACCCAGGTACTGCACAGCGCTGCGGTCCGCTCTTTCTCCTGCACTGCCTGTGCCTGAGGTGTTCTCCTGCATCTGAGGTGTTCTGTGCTGTTCGCGCCGTTCAGAAAGACATTTCCAGCGCTAGAAGCCAAAGCCAAGCTGGGGCTACAAGAAAATAGCCGCCGGCCGCCTCAGGAAAAAGAGCGCGAGCTACGAGAAAATGGCCGCCGGCTGCTCCAGCATTAGAACTAGCGCGGCTACAAGAAAATGGCGCCGGATCTGCCAAAATGGCCACCGGTCGTTTCTGAGGAAAAAGAAAAAGGCTGCGAACACGCTGGGCCTCCGAGCGGAGGCCCCCCACATGGCAGACCATACAACACCCCACAATGTAGAGCGGACCCTGGGCACCCAGCGCAGCCCCCAGCTAGGACTCAGAGCCCCCCCGGAGGACCCCCAGTCAGGTACACAGCAGGCCCAGCCACCACAGATGCATGGGGAGGAGGGAAGGGACAGGGAGAGAAGAAAGGGAGAGTGAGAGACCCCCTAGTCGACCTCCCCAGGAATGCCCAGCTGTTCCATCCTGCCGAAACAGTTGGAACCCTACTTAACCGTCCTGCGGGGACTGCTGGATGCATTCCGGACAGACCCATCACCCGAGCAGTACGGAGTGGCTGTCGGCCACAGCCCACTGTGGCTCGGACAGCAGTAGCCCGGTCATGTGTGCCCCGAAGCATATAGCTCACTGGCCACCCCTGGAGCAAACGGGGTATGTCGTGGCTGATCCAGCGCGTAGCTAAAGGTCTGCTCACGCTCAATAGCCGGACTGGGGAGACTACAAGGATCTATATTATCCAGCCTGTCATCTAGCCGGCAGTTGATAGTAGATCTCAGGATCAAAAACCACGGGTTGCAGGAAAATCGCTCTATTTCCTCCATCAACACAGTGTTGACAGGGGAATCCCCTCTGCAGAGCCATTGTATTCTCCCGGTGGGGGGGGGGGGGGGTTCAGTGATCATTGCTAGTGGCTATAACAGCCACTAGCAATAATCGCATGTAAAATCCGGCAGGCTGGTTGTATCCTAGTTGATCGATTTATTTGGGTACATTCAGCCTGCCCATACATGGTTCAAATCTTGTCCGGTTCCTGCTGAACCATTTATGGCCGTCTTAAGTGGTATACCAAAATCAAGATGACAAGTACTGTACCAGTATTGGTAGCTTCAATAAATCTCTTAGCAGTGAACACAGGTTCTCAATAATCAGATGGTTACAGTTGTTATACAACTTTACCTTTATTACTGTAATGGGCAATCCACGTAAAAACAGTGAGATCTGTCTGCCATTATTCCCAACTCTGTTTCTGTGCACCCGGGGGCGGTTCTGGAGGTTCCAGAGGTTCCAGCAATTCCTGTTGCATTCTGCATATTGTTAAACAAGTAAACAACAATCCAGCATGGCGTGTAGGAACCCCTCACAATGGCCACAGCAGGTGACCTAGACCCTGAAACTCAAGCACATAGATCTTCTCAATAGAGTTCCCTAGGGATATGTAATGTGTGGATGTAATGTTGAATATGCTAATAAAGTTCTGTTGTAGGCATAGCAACTTTTGATTCCTCTCCCAGTGGGGTGGCATTGCAAGGTCTACTGGAAAGTTAGCCCCTCAGGAGTAGGAATCAGGACACTAGCTTGATTACCATTGTAGTTCACTGAAGAAGTTCAGAGAAGAGTGTTGGGTGTCAGTGCTACCATTAGATATAACTAATTGTTATAGGGCCCATTCACATGAGCTGCATTGGGTTATGCTGGCAGTTATTTCCAGTGCAGCCCAAATGCACAGACAAGAAAAAATACCTTGTTTCCAAGGACTCATTCAGGCATTCACCTCGGATCTGCGTGCAGGCAGCCAACAGAAATGACTGCATGCGCAGCACAGACACAAACGTCAAAGTTTGACATGCAGGCAGGAGCGAGTATGCAGAGCCTCTGTCTGCAGGCAGCTCGGAGGTCAATGCATCTGCCAGTGGCTCTGCAAGGAAGACAACACTAATCTGCCATCTGAATGAGCTGTAATCATGTCCGTGCACACGCTAAGAAAAAGTAATGCATACATGATTTTTACTGCGAATACTGCGACCTAGCCGAATTTGTGAATGGGATTAACCCCATGCGCATGCGCGTGACGTCACCGTCGCCGCATTTAAATGCAAATATCTTCTTAACCGTGTAGGTTAAGGAGATATTTCATGCACCTACAGGTAAGCCTTAATCTAGGCTTACCTGTAGGTGTTTGTTTAGAAAGTGGGTTTACAACCACTTTAATGACGGGGAAAAAACGCGCATGCTCAGAAGCAAGTTATGAGACGGGAGCGCTCGTTCTGGTAAAACTAGCGTTCGTAATGGAGATAGCACATTCGTCATGCTGTAACGGACTGAAAAGCACAGAGACTGAAAAGCACGAATCGTCTCTCACCAAACTTTTACTAACACGCGGTAACACAAAATCAGCAAAAGCAGCCCAAAGGGTGGCGCCATCCGAATTGAACTTCCCCTTTATAGTGCCGTCGTACGTGTTGTACGTCACCGCGCTTTGCTCAAGCATTTTTTTCACGATAGTGTGTATGCAAGGCAGGCTTGAGAAGAATCACGTCGAGAAAAACGTTGTTCTTTTCAATGACATTAAAAACGGTTGTGTGTACACGGCATAAGCCTGTGTTTTTTCTCTAGTCTGTTTGGGCCTAGCCTTGCTCTTTAGCCTTTTCACTGTCGGGTCTGCATGTCGTACTAATGTGACTTTCCTCTAAACCTTTCTGTTAAAAAAATAAAATTGAATTTCAAACTGTATTCATCCAACCCTTTCCAAATTAAACCCGGGTAAATCCTCTCATCCCTACTCATTAGAAAATGCTCCTGCATGATGCTGAAACATCTTCTCACGAGATTTGGTATACTGTGTTTTCGAGGATCTTGCTAAAAGGATTGTGACACCCCCCAAAGCTTCAGAAGCCAGGTGTAAGGCATGTTATTTTCCATATTCACTTGAAGGTAGTGTAGTATTTACATTTGTGTGCAAGCCTGATTAAAACTGAACTTTAGGCAGATATAAAAAAATACAGAAATTATTGCAACTCTGAAACCATTAAAGCGGTAGCAAACCGCTGAAAAAAAAAAGAAGGAAACCCCCCCCCCCCCCCGCAGGACAATAGCATAATGAGCTGGTATGTATCGCATACTAGCACATTATGAAATACTTACCTTAGAACCAAGTTCCAGTATGCGTATGTTTCTCAACAGCTGGAGGGCTGCCAGTTTGAGACGCCTACCTTAGAACGAAGCCCTGCAGCGGCGCCCGGTCACTGCTGAGGGAGCTGACATGTTCCCTCTGCGTTTCTTCCAGGATCACTGGCTCAGGCGCTGTGAGTGTCCGGAGCCGCGATGACGTCACTCTGACGCATGCGCATTGCAGCTCTTTGTTCCGGCAGGATATGCCGGACCCGCAGAGCGCATGCGCCGCTGACATCAGCAGCTGCATGCAGGGTAAACATCTCCTTCACCTCGTGCTGGTTTAGGAGATATTCTTTTTACCTACAGGTAGGTAAGCCTTATTATAGGCTTACCTGTAGGTAAAAATCACCAAGTGGGGTATACAGCCGCTTTAATACAGGTATTTTTATAAATGCAAGCGTTGTAAGTACCTGAATATGGCCTAGTTTTAGCCTCTTGCCATCCCTGTATAGCAGAACGTTTGGCAGGTAGAGGCAGCAGCAGAGCAAAGAGCAAAGAGCAAGTCACGTGTGTTTGTAGTGCAAGAAAAATGCTGGTGGGAGAAGAAAGCAGGGTGACATGGGGAAGAGCTTCTCCCTTCGCTGTCCAGTCACAGGTGAGAAGAAAGCATGCAAGTCAAAGTAAAACTGCAGCAGAGAAAATGTATGTTTTTAATTTCTGCTAGACAGGACTGCACTGTGAATTAGAGCTGTGTAAATCCCATGACTGGATGCACAAAAATACAAATCATTTTTGCAGGTAAAATAGCTCCCATATATGTATTGTTTTTAGCGGTTTGTCTGGAGTTCACATTTAAAGGGGGGGAAAAAACCCTGCACTTTATTTTTTGCAGGTAATAAAATGCAATAATTTTTTTTTTTTTTTTAGGAGCCTGTAAAGCATTGCACTAGCGTTAATCAGATTGATGTCATGCAGGTCTCCTGCAGACTGTCAGTGTGAGCTGTCTGCCCGTACATCATATGGCCAAGCAGTTGCACACTGACAGGAAGACTCAATGAAATACCACAGTGCTCATTCATTGAGCACTACAAGCCGACAGCAGCAAAGGATGTCAGGACTTGTAGTTCATTCATACACAGAGCTCTGTGAATGAATGGCACAGGCATGTGGGCGGAGCCCCGCATGGCCGCGTTGTTTCAAAAAGTGATAGCTAGTACAGGTGGAACGCTAACAAATGGGTGGAGCATGTAACATGTTCCAAAGGTGAACTTGTGCTTTAACCACTTCAATACAGGGCTTTTTGTACCTATTCAATACCGGGCCTATTTTGGCACTTCTCTCCTACATGTACAAATCATCATTCTTTTGCTAGAAAATTACTCAGAACCCCCAAACATTATATATGTTTTTTTAGCAGACACCCTAGGGAATAAAATGACGGTCATTGCAACATTTTTTCTTGCACAATATTTGCGCAATAATTTTTCAAACGCCTTTTTTTTTTAAAAAAAATGGTTTCATGAATTAAAAAATAACAAAACAGTAAAGTTAGCCCAATTTTTTGGGAACATATGAAAGATAATGTTACGCCGAGTAAATAGATACCTAACATGTCACGCTTTAAAATTGCGCACACTCATGGAATGGCGCCAAACTTCGGTACTTAAAAATCTCCATAGGCGACGCTTTAATTTTTTTTACAGGTTACCAGGTTAGAATTACAGAGGAGGTCTAGTGCTAGAATTGTTGCATACGCTCTAACGCACGCGGCGATACCTCACATGCGTGGTTTGAACGGCGTTTACATATGTGGGCGACTTACGTGTGCATTCGCTTCTGATCGCGAGCTACCGGGGACAGGGGCGTTTTAATTTTTTTTTATTATTATTTATTTTACTTATTTATTTATTTTTTTACAATGCTTTTACTTTTTTTTTTTTTTTTGATCACTTTTATTCCTATTACAAGGAATGTAAACATCCCTTGTAATAGGAATGTGTGTGACAGGTTCTCTTTATTGAGAGATGCGGGGTCAATAAGACCCCACATCTCTCCTCCAGGCTGGAAAGCATGAGATCAGTGAAAAAATTTTCACTGATTTCATACTTACAGCCGCAATGGCGGCTTTGTTTACATTTGAGACCCGGGCGTGACGTCATCACATCGCGCCCGGGCCTCCGACGATCATAGAGATGACTGGTGACCATCTGGTCACCAGTCATCTCTATGCTCATCACGTGACTCCACCAACGATGCCGGAAGATTCGCTCCGGGTCCCCGATCGCACGGGGGAGCCCGGAGAAGCACCGGATGGCGGTGGGAGGGGGGGTGTCCCCTCCCGCCGCCTATAAGAACGATTAAGCGGTGGAACCGCCGCTATGATCGTTCTTATGGTGCACAGAATAACCGGCACTTCAAAAGGATATCTGAATGATGCCTCTAGCTGCAGGCATCATTCAGATATCCCCCTACAAAGCCGAGGACGTCATATGACGTCCACCCAGGATGGGAGATCCCATCTGTGTACGTCATTTGTCTATGGCTGGGTAGGGAAGTGGTTAAGGCCTGATTCACATCTATGCATTTTTTAGTGCATTTTCAGTTTTGCAGAAACACACTACAGTCCATTTAACATGGTTTCCTATGGATGTAGTTCACATCTGTGCAATTTATGGAAAGGGTCAGGAATTTTTCTGGTTTTTGGTTCCATAGACTTCAATTGATCAAAAATGTGTATTGAAAAACGCACTATGCAAACTGCAACCTGCATAGGTGTGAATCAGGCCTTAGAGCCCATTCACACCTATGCATCAGTAATTCAGCTGTATTTTATTTGAGATTTTTAGTGCACATTGTAACGTAGTATGCTGCACTTCTTACTATTAAACACCCCACACAACATTTTAAAATGACGAGAATGAAGCCTCGTACACACGGCCGAGATTCTCGTCGAAAAAAACATGTCGTTTTTTTCGACGAGATTCTTGGACAAGAAACTTGTCCCGGCCGAGTGTACACACGCTCGATTCAAAGAACCCGCGGTTCTTTGAATGGAGCGTACGCGGTGACGTCATCGACTACAACGAGCATGCGCTCGTCACATTCGATGCCGTCGCCGCCATCTTGGTATACCCTACCTATGCCTAGGAAGCTACCGCGCATGCATCGAATTCATTTCGAACATGCGCAGGCTTCCGGGAGGACAGGTAAGTGTACACACACTCACTTTTCTCGTCGAGAAACATGCCGACGAGAATCTTGACGAGAAAATAGAGAGCAGGTTCTCTATTTTCTCGTCGAGATTACTTGTCGGTTTTCTTGACGAGAAACCATACACACGAACGAGTTTCTCGGCAAGACATCTCTGCCAGCAAGTTTCTTGCTGGTTCTTGCCGAGAAACTCGGTCGTGTGTACGAGGCCTCAGACAGACCATATTTTCCAAATGGTGTTGCAAAACCATACAAAGATGTGAATATCACATAGTTAACATTAGGACCATGTGCACACATTTTAGTATGTTGCAGAGCGTGCATTGCAAAGGTACAGTGTGAGCAGGCCCTAAGAAAGCAGGGTTGACAGGGTAATAGGAATCTTATTTTTTTTTTTCTTCGGGTCCACTGCAGAAATAAAAAAAAAAATGGCAAAATAACTGTTATAGCTATACATAGTACATACGGTATATTTGTTTAAGGAAACTACTATTAATGTCCTAGATTGGTATTTGTGTCTCGCTTGTAAGTGAGGATCTAGCAGACAATATAATGGTTTGTTTGTTTTTAGCAGGTTCATGGAACAGGATGGGAAATCTTGTCTAGGTAGGGTTACACACTGACGTCTGGATTATTCTGGTGACCGGCTTGCACGAGCTGACTAACGTCATTGACAGGGAGTTGATCCTCCAGTTCACATTCTACATGCCCAAGATAGCTGACAAGCCACTTGTCATTTGACAAACCTCCCTGACAGGGTTCCCAGTCTGGCCAGGTTCCAGCCAGGCTGGGCTACTTGACAAAAGGTCTCACTTGCAAAACCAAGCCAGTGCTCCCTAAGACATACACACTGTGCAAATCACATTGTGCAAATCACATGCCCTCTTTATTGCAATAGTCCTTATCATGGGTTCCAAAGGCTCCTCATTTGGAGAGAAATCCTTTTTGGGAACCAAATCCCCCTGTCCCTCTTTCCTCCTCAGTTGTCCCTCTTTTTGGTTCTATAAAATATACTGTTCATCTTATATTGCATATGCAAGTGTTTGAATTCAGATTTTTTTTTTTTTTTTTTTAAGTACTATTTTTTATTTTTTTTAATCCAAACCCTTTTTTATTGATAATAAAGGTCAGGAAAGAGAAACAAATGATACCTCGTACATAATATTGTGTAGGCTATACATACAATTCTTACAGTCACAAAGGAGAATTAGTCAGAGAATCCAACCCAATATGTCATGTAGCAATGCATGTATACAAATGGTGCAATAGGGGTCCATTGAGCCAGTAAGTAAAATGAGTGTTATCCATTGACCAACATCTTGGAGATTACCAAACATTCCCCAAAATACCAGTGAGGTCAATAATAGCAGCATTCACAGCTGTAGTAGCCTATCCATCACTTATTTAGGAGGGCTAAACCTGGTACATCCAGCTATCCCTGCCAAATGAATTGAAATTTGGGTAGAGCTCTTCGATGTCCATAAGCCAGTTGCTCTTGCAATAGCAAGGAGTTACCGTATTCTATCCATAGCTTCACTGTCGGGATAGTGGGGGCTATCCAGTATCTTGCTATCAGTTTGTGAGCAAGGTATAAAAGACGAGATACCATTATATATGTACCTGGTTGATACAATTCAGGGTCTAGTGCACCTAATAGGCACACTAGCGGATTAGTGGGTATAGTAACTTGGGCGACCAATGAAATAGTGTGTACCACCTGGGTCCAATAACGTTTACGTTTCGGACACCTCCAGATGCGATGTATGCGGCTATGAGATTTCATTACAATAGGTAGTATACTGAACTAAACCTCTCTTTTAACCTCTGCCTTTCTTCAACAGCGTATGTAATTTATTTGGTGACAGGGGAGAAGCACAGGCACATAGGATCTGAGGCCTTGGGTTCAGAAATCTGTGTGATCAGGATTTTTTCTGGGGTGGTTTAGTTCACACTGGCATTAAAAGCAGGCGTTTGAGAGGAGTTAAAAATGCCCCTCAAATGTCTATGCAAATGATACAATGGACAGCACATAGTGCTGTTCACATTATCAAAGCATGAAGCGTTAGCGTCGCATTGCTTCAGAATTGAACCCTTATGTTGAGTCAGGAGCCGTTTGAAGCCTTTCAACGTCTCCCATTCAAGTCTATGGTAGCACTTCACAAGCGCTCTGGCAAGCAGTTGCGGGGCGTTAAGATTAGTTTATTTCCTGTAATGCAATGGGCATTTGTGGAGCATTTTTAACGTGCTTTAACACTCATCACACTTTAAAACTGCCCATAGGGCATTTGGGGAGCATTTTTAACTCATCGTTAACGCTTTTAAAATGCCAGTCTAACGCTCACACTAAAGCTCATTAACGTGAGTCTAACGCTATAGGAGCATTTGTTAGGCATTAGAAATTTAGTCAAGTGTGAACAGGCCCTTACTGTGCTTCTTGCTTTCTCTCTCCTTTGCGTCTGTCCCTCAGTTTGTGGGGGTCCTCAGTTCCCCCTGGCTCCCCAGTCAGAACAACCCATTGCTTTCCTTTCTGGAGGCCATTGCATGTTTTTATTAATGGCTGATTATATAATAGTAATAAGTATCTCCTGATGAAGTGAATCTAATGTCACAAAATGCATTGAGAAATTAGTTCCCTATCTGTATGGTGGCTTTACAGCCAATCTGGTGGAGGTAATGTTGCATATAAGAGTTTTTTCCTATGAGATGTAAAATATTTTTTTTTTTGCTTTTATTGGATTGTTTTTATCGTATTAAAATTGCTTTACATTTTCTTGATACAACGTCATCATATTTTGGTAATGTATTCTCAACTAAAGCCCCATGGTTATTTTTCATTTTTCTTTCTCCACCAGGGCTCTGTTCAATCCTGAGGTTCCTTCGGAGATTGGCAGGGGTTCCCTGAGATGTGAGCAGTGTAACAAGTCTTTCCATTCCCTGACTATTAATGTAAAGGGTCATCTCTGCCACTCACTACCATTGTAAAACAGGTATCTCTACTAGTAACCAACAATGTAAAGCAGGGTTTCTCAACTAGGGTTCCTCCAGAGGTTGCTAGGGGTTCTTTGAGCAATTTCTGCCTCTCCGATAAGTTCTACTGACACAATTGATATTTTTAGTTATCTGTAAGGGGTAATTCTTTCCAAAAACCACGAGCAAGAAGCATTCATTACACTGACTATCACACTAATGTTTAAGGAGGTATAGATATAGTAATTTAAGCAGGGTTTCCCTGAGATCAAAAAATTTTTTCAAGGGTTCCTCTATGTTGAAAGGGTTGGAAGACTGATGCAAAGGTTCAGCTTTGCCATGCACCACGAATGCAGGAAGGCACCTCTACTACTTACCACTGTAGCATAGGGGGATGTTAAATCACCTGCTATAGGTGTCAAGTACGTACTGCTGACCACTAATGTAAGGGTTTATCTCTGCCACTCGCCACGAATGCAAGAAGGCACCTCTACTACTGACCACTAATGTGTAGTGTAGGGGGTGTTAAAATCACCTGCTTAGGGTGTCAAGTAAGCTAGGTACTCGACATAACTTATGTCCAATATTAAAGTGTATCTTTGGTCAAAATTTTTAAATATATACCAATTTCCACTTTTTCATATTTCAATTATGTCCAGCCAACTCCTCTTAATCTTGAAGTTTGTAAACCTATGAAGTTTTGTTCACTATGCCCTGTGGAGTGGATTGTGTACTGGAGTGCCCATTCACTCACTATGCTCGGATGCAAGCATCAAAGCATCAGTCCATTTAAAGTATAACTGAAGGCCAAACGTTTTGTCCCCGGAAAAGTAATAGAGGAGAAATTTTCCAATGGGAACACTAGTTCTAGTGACATGGGGGTCCCCAAGGAATTCCCTAATTTGCAGAGATTTGCTCACTTTCTGTTTTGGCTATAGGATAGGAAGTGAAGGTAAATCTCCCTAATGGGACACAGATGGAAAAAAAATAAACTGTAAGGGGTTATAACCCTCCCTTGCACTGTCCAAAATGGGGGAAAAACAAGTTTTACCTATAGACATGCCAAGGGAAGATGGGCTTCTTTTTTTCTTCCCATCCTCCGCAGCTCAGGGAGGCCACACCTGATGAGGCAGATGTAGCTGGGCTAATCTGAAACCAAGTGAGAGGCCCTCCACTGTCATGACTAGCATTCGGGCAGCCAGGCAGGAGTCTAATAGCATGCATTTTCCCCAGAAGACACTGCTACTATAGGGAGTCCCTCCTCTATTGTTACCAGAGTACTTTTGTTCCAGTGGAATGGTCCTGTGTTCTGAGGCCTGGGATCCCTCCAACTGTTCACTTGTGTTAGCAGGGCTAGCCTGGACTTCACTGTGAAGGAAGCTGTCTGTAAGGATAATTAGTCGTTGTACCGGAATTGTTTTCCTGAAGTTGTGTTTCTCAGCTTGTCTCGCTGTTGCTATAGGGCAGGGGGCTCCAAATGTTTTGGTACAGGGGCCACATCGTATATTTTACAAGTGGTTGTGAGCCAAAAAAAATAAGTTTCTTAAATGAACATACATATACACACTCCAAGAGAACTTCACATCAGAATCTCCCACCCCCCAAATGCACCAGTTTAGTAAACTGCAAGTTACATTCAGTCCCAGTCTGATCATTCGTGCAATTAGCTATGCCATTACAGGTATTGGAGAACAAAATTGATTTTACACTTTAAAGCTGATTTGTAAGTAAGTTTACTACCCCCAAGCACATTTGATATAACTAGTTCTACATGACTAAAGGGAAGTAGAACAGATTGAGAGTACTAATTGCACTAAATTAGAGCAATCTAATGATCTGCAATTCTAATAAAGATAGTATCTAAGGGAATTCCTGTGTATTACCATGGAAGGGTGTGTTAAAGTAGTTAAACATGCCATGTCTGGAACTGCTGCTTTACCTGACATATGACCAGATAATTCCTTGCAAGTCAAATACGTGCAAATTTCCTCTGTGCTTTGTCCAGCTCCAAAATATATACTGCATTCTTACTAGTCTCTTTTCTCAGCCCCAACTAAAGCATAGATGCCAACATTCTAAAAAAATCTCTAGGGACACTTTTTTAGTCTGTAGACAGGACATTATTATTGGTCTAGAGCAGGGGTCTCCAAACTTTCTAAGCAAAGGGCCGGTTTACTGTCCTTCAGATTTAATGGGGGCTGGACTGTTGCCAGTGGGAGTAAACAATGCCCCATCATTGGTTTTAGTGAAAGGAATAGTGCCCTATTGATATCCGTGGGAGAAATAGAACCCCATCCTTGGTGTCAGTGGGAGGAATAGTGCCCCATCCTTGGTGTCAGTTGTGGATGGAATAGTGCCCCAAGGGCCGGATAGAGGCAAGCAAAGGGCCACATCCGGACCCAGGGCAGCAGTTTGGAGACCACTGGTCTAGAGGAAGAGGAAAAATGCGTCTCGCAAAGCAATGGGCATGGTTTAAACTGTGCTAAATATTGGGTGTGGCTTAAAAGGGGTGTGGTTAAATAGAGTCTGCGGAGGAAATAAAGGAAAGAAAAAAAAGGAAGAAGGAAAGAAAGAGGGATGGAGGAAGAGAAAGGGAAGAAAGGAGAGAAAAGGAAAGAAAAGAGGGATAGAGGGACAGCAGGCCCAGATCACCACAATAGCAATATGTGTATGCCAGAACATTTAACAATCAGCAGATAGATACTCCAAACACCATCCCCCTAGGCAGATCCCATCAAACAGATACAGGAGATGGTCAGAAAGTGTGCTCCCGTGACACAAGAGACTACCCCCCCCCCTCCCTTCCTCACAAAAAGAAACAGAGCTGCAGAGAGAGCCCAGACTGCAGGATAGAACCATACCTCTGCTTGGATGCACACACATGCTGCAGTTCAGCTCTGATCGGCCTACCACATTCATCTTCACCTCTCCGAGGCTAGGCACGCCTTCTCTCTGCGTCCCAGCCAATCACTGACAGGCAAGTGCCCCCTGACCTCCTTGCATGCCAAGTTTAGTGCAGAGGAGGATCTGGAAAAAAAAGCTCTCCTGTTAATCTATGTATTACCCCGGCGCTGCAGCAGCATTTTACACTAGGCTGGCTGCTGCCCGGGACATCAAGCATTTTTTGGGATTCTCGCCGGGACAAACTCTCCATAGGACTACAGTCAGTTTTCCGGGAATGTCCCAGGAAATCCGTGACTGTTGGCAGCTTTGCTAATACCTTCCTGCATTATTCTCCTCTCGGTTCACAACTAACGAGTTTTTCCCTTGTTTCCTGTCTCTACACAATATGTAATAAAAGAAACTGGGGGAAATCCTCTTTTATACTTCAGTCCCCATTGGCAGATGGTCAGCAAAACCTGACATAGGTTCCAACCCTTACCCACTCTATCCAAATCTAAAACAACTTTTGGCTTTACATACCCTTTAATCGTTAGCGTATGTCTTGACTTTTTTGTGTGTGTTTTTTGGAAAGAGTAGTTGCTTTTCTGGAAGGTAAAGGAAAGAAGAGCACCAACCCAATGGTTTTAGAGTGCAGAAATCTTTATTTTATCATAATATTTCTGGATAATAAGACAATATGTTTCAGGAGCTGTAAAGTTTCCCTGTCACCAGTGAAAGTTTACTCTTCTTCCAAAGCAAGGTTCAGGTGTTGTGTGAATTTTCCTGTCTGTCTTTCCTGGAAAAACAACTGAAAATGAGAGAGCATTTCTCCCAATGTGAGGTGAAATCTCACTACAGGGGGTCCCCGGGTTACGAACCCGTTAGGGACTTTCCTCCTGTTTGTAATCCGGAAATGTTCGTAAAAGTCGGCCGCGCATGCGCAGAACGACAATTACGGACATTTCCGATGTTTTCCGATGTTCCGTCGAATGCCGTTCTGCGCATGCGCAGCCAATTACGGACATTTCTGACATTTTCCTAAGCTCCGTCTGGCCGCACATGCGCAGAACGACAGATGGTCCGCGCAGAATGGCAGAGGGTCTCCGCAGCGCCCTGTTCTTTACTAGTAATGGCGGCGATCTGCGATTTTTAATGGTACTGCGACATTATGGCGGACACAGACACTTTTGACACATTTTTGGGACCATTGGCATTTATACAGTGATTAGTGCTATAAAATGCACTGATTACTGTGTAAATGTCACTGGGAGGGAAGGTGTTAACACTAGAGGGCGATCAAGGGGTTAACTGTGTTCCCTAGTGTGTGCTCTAACTGTGGGAGGAGGGGACTCACTATAAGAGATGACAGATCGTGGTTCCCAGCTTGTAGGAACTCACAATCTGCATCTCCTCTCCCCACAGAACAGGGATGTGTGTGTTTACACAGTTGGAACACATCCATAGGACACAACCCCTTCAGTGCCCCCTCCTGGTTAACCCCTTCACTGCCAGTGTCATTTTTACAGTAATCATTGCATTTTTCTAGCACTGATCGCTGTAAAAATGCAATGATCCCAAAATGGCGTCAAAAGTGTCCGATGTGTCCGCCATAATGTCGCAGTCACTATAAAAATCGCTGATCGCCGCCATTACTAGTAAAAAAAAATTATTAATAAAAATGCCATAAAACTATCCCCTATTTTGTAGGCCCTAGAACTTTTGCGCAAACCAAACACTTATTGCAATTTTTTTTACCAAAAATATGTAGAAGAATACGTATCGGCCTAAACTGATAAAAAAATAATTTTTTTAGATATTTTTTGGGGATATTTATTATAGCAAAAAGTAAAAAATGTTGCTTTTTTTTTAAAATTGTCGCTTTATTTCTGTTTATAGCGCAAAAAATAAAAACCGCAGAGGTGATCAAATGCCACCAAAAGAAAGCTCTATTTGTGGGAAAAAAATGGCGTCAATTTTGTTTGGGAGCCACGTCGCACGACCGCGCAATTGTCAGTTAAAGAGACACAGTGCCGAATCGCAAAAAGTGCTAAGGTCTTTGGCCAGCAAAATGGTCCGGGGCTGAAGTGGTTAAAGGTAACTAACCTGTGATCTGTTTGCTTGTAATTAGTGTGTGTGTATAAAAGGTCAATGAGCTTCTGGACTCCTGACAAACATTTGCATATTTCATCCAGTGCTGCACTGACGTTTCTGTATTCTGAGTCATGGGGAAAGCAAAATAATTGTCAAAGGATCTGCGGGAAAGGGTAGTTGAACTGTATAAAACAGGAAAGGGATATAAAAAGTAATCAAGAAGTGGAAAATGAGGGGTTCTTTTTGAAACCAAACCATGGTCAGGTAGACAAACTAAAATTTCAGCCACAACTGCCAGGAAAATTGATCGAGATGCAAAGAAAAACCCAAAAATAACTTCAGGTGAAATACAGAACTCTCTGAAAACATGTGGTGTGGCTGTTTCAAGATGCACAATAAGGAGGCACTTGAAGAAAGATGGGCTGCATGGTCGAGTCACCAGAAGTAAGCCATTACTATGCAAATGCTACAAAGTATTCCGCTTACAATACGCCAAACAGCACAGAGACAAGCCTCAAACCTTCTGGCACAAAGTCATTTGAGACCAAAATTGAGCTTTTTGGCCACAACCATAAACACTACATTTGGAGAGGAGTCAACAGAGCCTATGATGAAAGGTACACCATTCCTACTGTGAAACACGGAGGTGGATCACTAATGTTTTGGGGATGTGTGAGCTACAAAGGCACAGGAAATTTGGTCAAAATTAATGGCAAGATGAATGCAGTATGTTATCAAAAAATACTGGAGGAACATTTGCATTCATCAGCCAGGAAGCTGCGCATGTGACGTACTTGGACATTCCAACATGACAATGATTCAAAACACAAGGCCAAGTCGACCTGTCATTGGCTACAGAAGAATAAAGTGAAGGTTCTGGGGTGGCCATCTCAGTCTCCTGACCTCAATATCATTGAGCCACTCTGGGGAGATCTCAAACATGCCGTTCATGTAAGACAGCCCAAGAATTTACAGGAACTGGAGGCTTTTTTTCCAAGAGGAATGGGCAGCTTTACCATCTGAGAAGATAAAGAGCCTCATCCAGAAATACCACAAAAGACTTCAAGCTGTCATTGATGTCAAAGGGGGCAATACACGGTATTATGAACAGGGGTATGTAAACTTTTGATCAGGATCATTTGGGTAGTTTCTGTTGTGATTATGATTTAAAAGGAGTAAACACAGCTGATTGATAATAAATGGCTTCAGCCAAACACTAACCATGAGTGAAAGAAAAGTTTTTGTGTTATCATTCATATTCTCTGAAAAATGGCCAAGAAATCAAATTCTGCCAGGGTATGTAAACTTATGAGCACAACTGTATAAATGTTAGTAACCAGTTATATTATGTACATTTAGGAAAGAATCCAGGCCCTTTTTTGACACAATCTACTGAGCTTGCCAGAACCAGCTCTTGATGGAGTCTATTTTCATAGCTCTTACTGTGAAGAAACCTTTTTGTATTTAGAGATGAAATCTCTTTTCCTCCAGACATAAAGAATGCCCCTTTGTCTTCTATGATGACCTTAAAGCGGAGGTCCGCCCACCCCATGAAAAATTAAGTGTCAGTAGCTACAATTACTGCAGCTGCTGACTTTTAATATATGGACACTTGCCTGTCCAAAGAGCCCACGATGTTGGCAGCCCAGCTGATCTTCGGATCGGCTTTCGGGTGCACCTGCCGCCATTGTCGGCAAGGGAACCTGGCAGTGAAGCCATCTGGCTTCACAGCCAGTTCCCTACTGCGCATGCGCACTGCGCTTTCTAATTGGCCCAGCTGCGGAGGAAGGAGGTGGGCCGAGCTTCGCCGTGGCACTGTCTCTGGAAGTGGGAAAGGGGACCTGTTAAAAAGAGGTACCCGCCCCCCCCCCCTCCTTAAAAGATGCCGAATGTGGCACCGGACAGAGGAGGAGACAAATAAGTGGAAGTTCCACTTTTGGGTGAAACTGTGATTTAAAGTGAATAATTCTACACCAAGTTAACCATATAGACCCCTATGTATTTGTACATGTTGATCATATCCCCCCTTAATCTCCTCTTCTCAAGAGTGAATAAATTCAGTTCCTCTAATCTTTCCTCATAACTGAGCTCCTCCATGCCTCTTATCAGTTTGGTTGCACTTTTGCCATTTCCACAATATCCTTTTTGAGAACTGGTGCCCAAAACTGAACTGCATATTCCAGATGAGGTTTTACTAATGATTTGTACCGGGGCAAAATGATATCTCTCTCTCTGGAGTCCATACCTCTCTTAAAGGGGTTGTAAAGGTAAATGTTTTTTCACCTTAATGCATCCTATGAATTAAGGTGAAAAAACATCCGACAGTACCGCCCCCTCGAGCCCCCGTTTTACTTACCTTACCCCTCGAAAGTCCAGCGCTCGTCCCCGTCATCCTCCTCAGTTCTCAGCCTGGCCGTCGATTGGCTACACTGGATGGATTGAAAGCAGCGCAGTCATTGGCTGGCGCTGCTGTCAATCACATTCAATGACGCAGCACGCCGGGGGGCGGGGCCGAGTGATACAGTCGGCGGCTATGGCCGCCGCTGTATCACGGGAGCGTGCCCGCAATAACTCCACACCATGCGAGCTCGCATGAAGGTGTGGAGTCCTTGCGGGGAGGAGCCGAGACAGCCGCCGAGGGACCCCAGAAAACCAGGATCGTGGCCACTGTGTGCAAAACGAGCTGCACAGTGGAGGGAAGTATAACGTGTTTGTTATTTTTAAGAAACATTTTTTTTCCTTTACTTATCCTTTAATACAAGAAAGGACTTTGCTCGCTTTGGAAACTGCAGCTTAGAATTGCATGCTATTATTAAAGGGGTTGTAAACCTTTGTGTTTTTTCACCTTAATGCATCCTGTGAATTGGTGCCAATTATTTTTGAATATGTTGCAGTCATAGCAACAGGTTCTTAATGTGGCGCAATTAAGAACTACCTGAATCTGTTGCACTCATCAGTTTTTGTCGCAACTGCTCTATTGAATCGTCCCCAATGTATTTTTTAGATGTCCATACATATGGCCTGCTTGTAATCCGGTCTCCAGAGCGGTCATGCTTCACTATTTGATGAGTCACTGACCCAGAACAAGTATCTGTATATTAGGTGTCCCTGTATCAGCAGTCCTCGGCCTTCTTAAATTATTCTGCCCATCGACACGCTTAAAACAAGACTGAGATATGGAGGGATAATTAGCAAAAATGCACATATGGTAACATGGAGGGTCTCTTGTTTATAAAGATTACACTTTGTAGGACACATGATGAAAATACTGCATAGAAAATGTGCCTTCATGTGTGGGTAAAGTACACAATAAACATGCAGGAAGGATAAAACATTGTGTGAATGGCTTCTGAGGCAAAGTATTCATGTGGGCAATTAAGGAGGAGAAAACAGTTATTGTTCAAACGAGATTCAATTACCATTTCCTCTTAGATCTGTCACCAGGGGAATGTCTGACTGTAACTGCATCTGCCTTAAAAGAAGTGAGATCTGAGACTGCCCGGATCAGGTCACTGATTGCCTGGCTTGGTTACTTTTTGAGTTGCTAATCAAAAGCAGGAAAGTCAGAAGCTCTCTCTCTCTCTCTAGAATAGATCCTGTACCACCGATACTATTGGCACTTTTCACTGTAGATTTGAATTTAATTGGAGCTGGGAGGTACCGACATTGCAGTGGGTGCGTTTGGGATTTCCGCTGCTGCATCACAGGCAGGGGTTCTCAGATCATGGACAGTAGGAAGTGGAATGGACTGGTGCAATACAACACCTTTTTTTTTTAAGTTAGTAACTCAAATGAAATAATTGCATCAACAAGGCAGCCAGAGTACTCTTATCATAAGGTATCAGGCGAGTACTCACCGAGGCCGAGATGCTGAGAGTGGTTCACCCTTGCACCCAAGCGCACTCCGCCCCCTGGAGGTGAGACAGGGAGAGGACGGCACAAGGGAGCACTGGCTACCAGCAGGTAGAGGTGTCTTGCTGGAAGGTCTAGTGGTGATGGGTAGGCTGAGAGCAGGCCGAGGGTCAAACACCAGGAGTAGACAAGTTCAGGCAGGAACCAGCAGCAAGTGAACAAAGTCCAGGCAAGAACTAGCAGCGGGTAAACAAGTCCAGGCAGAGACTAGAAGCAGGCTGAGCAAAGAAGTCCCAGGTACAGGCAGGGGGTCAAGGGCTGGAGACAACAGCAGATCCGAGTCACAGGCCGAGGGTCAAACACTGGGAGAGAGGTGGAAGTCCGTAGAGCAAGCCAGGGGGTCAGTTGCAGGAGAGGTAGTAGAGTAGTCAATCCGGTCCGGGTCACAGCAGGAGATCAAACTTATTTTTCAGGTACTAGGAACACAGGAACGCTGACAAACCAGCAACCAGACTGTGTCACTGAGCTTGTTTAAATAGGCCCGCCTGTCATCCTATTGGCGCGCCATTGCACGCGCCATTGTGCACGCGCATATCGCCATTGCGCACGCACCGTTGCGCGCACCCGTGAACGCCGGAGCGACGTTCCATCGCGCACGCGCCGAAGCATCGTTCCGCCGTGCATGCGCGCTGGGCGCAGATTGGTGACACTAGGTGGGGAATTTCCCTGACATAAGGGCTCAGAGGCCTGTACAGCATGCAAGAGACAATTTTTTATGCATCCAGACAGCCTATGTTACTTATTGGAGACGCAGTGGCTATACACACTCACCTGCATATCCTGAGTTTAACCACTTCCTTACCGGGCCTATTCTGGCACTCCTCTCCTACATGCAAAAATCATAATTTTTTTGCTAGAAAATTACTCAGAACCCCCAAACACTATATATGTTTTTTTTTAGCAGACACCCTAGTGAATAAAATGGCGGTCATTGCAACTTTTTATCTCGCACAGTATTTGCGCAAAAATTTTTATGAATTAAAAAATATTAAAACATTAAAGTTAGCCCAATTTTTTTGCATAATGTGAAAGATAAAGTTACGCAGAGTAAATAGATACCTAACATGTCACCCTGCACACGCTCGTAGAATGGCGCCAAACTTCGGTACTTAAAAATCCTCATGGGCGACGCTTTAAAATTTCTTTCTGCTTACATGTTTTGAATTACAGAGGAGGTCTAGGACTAGAATTATTGCTCTCGCTCTAACGTTCGCTGCGATACCTCACATGTGTGTTCTGAACACCGTTTTCATATGTGGGCGGGACTTACGTATGCGCTCGCTTCTGCGTTTTAAAGGGGCACTTTAAAAATATATATATATATATATATATATATATATATATATTTTTATTGTTAATTTTACTTTAAACTTTTTACTTTGACACTTTTAAAAAATAAATAAATAATTTGATCACTTTTATTCCTATTACAAGGAATGTAAACATCCCTTGTAATAGGAATAAGCATGACAGGTCCTCTTTTCAGTGAGATATGGGGTCAATAAGACCCCACATCTCACCTCTAGGCTGGGAAGCCTGAAATAAAAAAATAAAAGATCACCGCTTCCTAGCCGAGGCTGCGACGTTTTTTTGAATGCAGAGGCCGGGCGTGAGGTCATAACATCGCGCCCGGCCTCCGAACGATCATAGAGACTCCGGCGACCATCTGGTCCGCCGGAAATCTCTATGGTAGGCAGCCGGGGCCGGCGGATCTGTTCTCCGACTCATCGATGGCACAGGTGAGTGGGTAAAAGCACCAGAGGGCGGCAGGAGGAGGGGCGTCCCCTCTCGCCGCCTGTAAGAATGATCAAGCGGCGGAACAGCCGCTATGATCGTTCTTACGGTGCACAGAATCGCCGGCTCGGAAAAACAATATCTGAATTATGCCTGTAGCTGCAGGCATCATTCAGATATCCCGGCTCAAAGTCAAGGACGTCCAGGGATGTCCATCTGGTAGGAATTGGTTAAAGTGATATTAAAGTCTTGTTTTTTTTCTGTTTAAAAATAACAAACATGTTATGCTTACCTGCTCTGTGCAGTGGTTTTGCACAGAGCAGCCCTGATCCTCCTCTTCTCAGGTTCCTCACCAGTGCTCCTGGCCCCTCCCTACTGCAGAGTGCCCCCACAGCAAGCAGCTTGCTATGGGGGCACCCGAGCCGAGCTGCTGGTCTGTGTGTCCATTCAGACATGGGGCAGTGGCTCGGCTCCGCCCTTGTCTCTCTCCTCATTGGCTCACTGACTTTGACAGCAGCGGGAGCCAGTGGCGCCTCCTGCTATCTCAGCCAATGAGAGTCCCTAGATAAGGCCAAGGCTTTCGTGCAACATCGCTGGATCAAGATGAAGTTCAGGTTAGTATTAGGGGGGCTGAGAGGGCCGCTGCACACAGGTTTTTTATCTTCATGCATAGAATGCATTAGGATAAAAAACCTTCTGCCTTTAGAACCACGTTAACAGGCATACAGTAATGGGTGGACAGCCCTAAATGCGTCACTCATCAGTCTCGGCATGCCTATCAAACACAGCTGTGCAGGTGAGTGTGTATAGCCCTCTCCATTGACTAACTTAGGCTGCCTGCACATAGCTCCGCTCTGCTCCAGATGCATAAAGAAACAGCTCTTTCCACTGTACGGGCCACTGCACCCATGTGAATGAGCCCAAAGGGGAGGTCAGCAATGATATTCTTCTTATGCACTCAGTACAGGTTTCTTGAGTGCACAGGTTTTCTGCATGATACATTTGCACCATCATTGCAGATTTGAATTTAAATCGCTGGCTGAAAGAAACTTCTTAGAGCTGGCACAGCAGTTAGTGTCTACATGAATTCTTCTGTTCCACAAGCAGAGGTTCTCGGGTCACTGACAGGAGTAAGTGGAATTTACTGGAGCAATACAGCAGGACCTGGATGAACTACAGTGCACAGTAGGTGTGCATCGCTACCTATATGCATATCAAGATTTAATTTTAATTGACAGCAGTTTACTTGGTCCTGGAGTTTTTGCAGAAGCCAACAAGAACTGTGGCCAAGGGCAGTGGGGCTGCCAGGGGTGGCACAAAGCAACCTACACATAATTGTGTCAGTACCACACTTGCGTGTATAGTTAAAGGTTCCATCAGTGGCGGCCCGTTCATAGAGGGTGCAAGGGCACTTCCTCCCCTATCCATGCGTCCGACCCCCAGATCTACATATCAGTGATGCCGGACCATGGATTGCAATGCGGCAGGGTGTTTTTTTTGAAGCACCCGATTAGAGCCAGAGGCTCTAATAGGCTTCAAAAAAGGGTGAGCTCGGAGCGCAGAGCATTGCGCTCCGAGCCCACCCAGTTGTGTGATCATAGCGGCTGATTTTTCGCTATTCTCACACTAAAGTTCCTCCCTGCCAATCAGGTGGCAGGTCTGTGAGACCTTTTTTCTGATTGGTCAAAGCGTCAGGCGATCCTATTCCCCGCACTCCAGGAGAGGACACCACAGTTGTGCCACACAAGCTGGTAAGTGCCGGGCCGGACCACCCGTGGGGGAAGGAGAATGCTGTGCCATGCCGCCGGGAGGGGCATTGGTGTTTGTTTGCTGCCCCCCCTACAGTTGTATTGGTGAAATTGTGGTTTACCTAGGCTAAAACCAAACCGCTAGCAGAGTCCGGTTATATTCTGCAATCCTCTTATAGTTGTATCTAGTTGTACCCATGCACAGTGGTCACATTGTTCTTTACAGGCTCTCCACCCCCAGACTAAGCCTTTTACCGCTTTAGAATCGATTGTACGATAATCTGATCATTGGTACACAGCTTTTGTCTGAAATTTTCAGAAGGGGCAAGCACGAAAATGTTTCTCGTAGAATACCAGATCGTACAATTTTCGTTTTTAATCCGTACAGTTTTCGTCTGAAAATACAATGCAAATACATTATTACATCACTTCCAAATTTTTATTCTGTTGTACGAGAATTTGTGTACTTTAGTAACATATTAGTTTCCAACATGGAGACTGGCATGCAAAAAATAAATAAAAATGGAGGACCATTCGTCCAATAATCTCATTGCATGCACTAGGCTTTAGTTTGATACTAAGGCTAACTAGTTGAATAAAGGACTGTAGGTCTAGGAGGCCAGACAATGTACATCCAACTCACTTACTTCATATAGCCACATATAATGTTCACTGTATTTACCACTAAATATTTTTTAGAAATATGAGGTTCTGTGGTCTCAGGGAGGAGGGAAACACTCCTTTCTCCTCTTGTTGTGTCCTATATCCATTTCCTCCTCTTCTTTTCTTGTACAAAGGGTTTTATTGAAAATACACAACATCAGAAAAAGTACAAAAAAAAAACTGCGGTGGACACATCATGGACTAACAGGTGTAAAACTTCAGGCATCAGGAAGGTTAGACTGAAAAACCGAAAGTCAAGCCAGTCATTAAAGGTCCAAGGGCGAGCATAAGTGACCAGCTAGAGGAAGTCCGCGCCACTTAAGTCCCAGAAAGTTGGCATTATACTGGTCTAAAATTTATAAACTGGTTGATTATACAGGGATCTATATGGAACCTATGGCAAAGAAAAGAACATCATAACGTTTAACCATAGATAAGGGAAACAATTCAAATGAATTACATAAAGGAGGGTAACCTCCACCAATATGCCAGATAAACAATGTCACATCTTGTGTCCAATCCCAACAGGACCGAGCCTGTGGGCCAGAGCAGCAGAGAAAAGAAGCAGAAAGAGGAGAGAGAGCCAGAAGGAAAAATAGCGTAAACATAGAACACAAAAGAGAGGGAAGGAAAAAAGGGGGGGGGAAGGGAGGGAAAGAAGGGGGGTCCACGGGGTGGGGGGGGGACAGAGGCTTATTAAAGGGAGAGAAGCGTTGGGTCAAATCTTGAAGAGTGATTGTAAGTCACCAAGGGTTGCCAAACCCGAAGGAACCTATCGTGAGTATCCGATAATATGGCAGTTAGCTTCTCGTTAACCATAATGTCATTCACACAATTTTTAACTGCTTCAAAGCTGAGGTTCGGGCTTTTCCAGGCCCGTGCTATGGTTAATTTAGTTGCAGTAAAAACATGTGCTGCCAGTTGGCGTTCAGGACGGAGGAGTTCTATAATGGGTTTCCAGAAAAGGGCCTCAAAAGGGTCCCTCTTTATAGTGGTGTTAAAAAGGTTGCGGAGCAGCGCATAAATTCTAACCCACAATCTGCATACCCTGGGACAGGTCCACCAGATGTGCGCCATTGTACCCTCCTGAGAACATCCACGGAAACATAGGCAGGAATAGGACGGAATGAAACTTGCCAATCTAGCCGGGGTGTAGTACCACCTATAAAACACCTTATAGGCGTTTTCCAAAAAGAGGACATTCTTGGAGCACTTGGACAGTGCAATAGTCATGATCTGCCAGTCCTCCGGATCAAGCTGCTTCCCGAGCTCAGCCTCCCACTGAAGGTGATAAGGCCTCAGTAGTGGTCTCTTGGAGCCAATTATAGCAGCATAAATGAGGGATATGAGACCCGGGGAGTGAGGACGTGATCTACATGAACTTTCGAAGGGGGTCATAGTATAAGGGGTGGGTTGAGATCTTATAAGTTGCTGTAGAAAATGTTGAAGTTGCAGATAACTATAGTGCTCCCTAAGGGGGATATCGTGAGAGGAACGCAGGGCGGCAAATGGGATAAATTTAGTAGGGGTGAACATAGAATGAACGTCCACAAAACCATGTTCAGTCCACCAAGAGAACTGCAACGGATTGTCACAACCTGGCGGGAATAATGGGCAATGAAGGAGATGGAGTAATGGAAGGTGAGGGGAAATCAGACCCGCTGAATATTTGACCGCATCCCATAACCGAAGCGAATGGGTGAGGTACGGACCTATGGTGGGCGGGCGATGAGCCCGGGGGAGCCAGGGGAGAGAGGCTAGTGGCGTTGGATGAGAATCCACTAAATCAATGGTAGCCAACAGTGGCATTTGTTGTTTCTCGTGGAGCTGAGACAGCGGAGCAATGCCCGCTGCGGTGTAGTAAGCTTGCAAATTAGGGACCGAAAGGCCACCATTGATTCTGCGAGCATATAGAACTTGCCTCTTGATCCTGGGTCTCATTGAGCCCCAGACAAAGTGCATAGGTTTATGTTGGTGTATTCGGAGGATGTGGGAGGGTATCTGGACCGGCAAAACTCGAAAGTAAGAGAGCAATTTCGGGAGGTAAGTCATGCGCACCGACGCTATTCTGCCAACCCAGGATAACGGAAGAGTAGACCATGAAGCGAGCATGGCCGCCAGCTTCCCAAGAAGTGGGGGGAAATTGGCTTGGTATAAATCCGAGTACCTCAGAGTAAGCTTGATCCCCAGGTAGGGTAATGAAGTTAACCACTGGAAAGAGAACAGATTGTAGGGATTCCAATTCCGAGGGGCGGAGGTTAATAGACATTGCCTTAGATTTTGCCGGATTAATAAATAGGCCCGAAAACGTGGCAAAAGTATTTAAAAGAGACATCAGGTTGGGGAGGGAAGTTCTGGCCTTGGTGACGGTCAACAGGATATCATCCGCGAACAGTGATAATTTGTGTGAGTTACCCGCTACTTCCACCCCTGATATGTCCAGGTGTGATCGAATGGCCTCCGCCAAGGGTTCCAGGGCCAGAATAAATAGAAGGGGGGAGAGTGGGCAACCTTGGCGGGTTCTCCTCTCCTTTTCTATTCCCTCCTTTATGTTTTTCCCTTTGCCCTTTTGCTCTTTCTTATTCTTCTGTTTTGTGGCCTTGTAGCAGAGGATCCACAGTTGACATGCGCTTACAGGGATTTTATACAGCGGTTAAAGTATTGAACCCGCCACCATTTTTCTAGGTAAATATATTTCTAAAGGTGCTATTGACATTCAATTTTCACCACCTCGGTAACAACCCATGCAATCCATACATAGAAACCAAAACAATTAGGTTCAGAAATGAAGTTATGTGTAATAAAAATGGAATGACAGTGAAATACTGGGAGAATATAGACTGGTCAGATGAGACCAAAATCGAACTCTTTGGTTTCTCCATACAGGAGGCGTCTTGAAGCTGTCATTACCAACAAAGGATTTGTACCAAGTATAAAATAAATTTCAGTTAGCGTGTTCAATTCTTTTTCCCTGCGTCATTCCATTTTATTACATATAACTGAATTTCTGAAATTATTTGTATGGATTGCATTGGTTGTTACCGACATGTGGTAAACATTTCATGTCAATAGCACCTTTGGAAATATATTTACCTAGAAAAATGGTGACGCGTTCAATACTTATTCTACCCGCTGTATATAGCCTGCAGTGAATCACTACCATTTATTACACTGGTAGTGTTTTCCTATTGTCTCGTGGTATCTGGACTTTTCCATTATGAGGCTGTTTGGGTTACATTTTATTAATGTATGCATTTTGGCTTTAATACTTGGGCCATCAGTCTCTCTTTTGAAAGATGGCCCTCTTAACTATGTAATGTTTTGTAAACTGAACATAAACCCATAATGATTTATAATCTTCGTTTTGTATTGTAAACTGTCCATCAACATATTGGACCAGAAAACTGTTGGACAAATGGACATACTATGGTAGATGGTCGCAGACTGCAAATAAGCTGCTGGTGTATTCAGAGGTTGTGGACATTCTATGACTGATGGAAAGACACGCTAAAAGTGTGGTTCTAGATTAAGGATATGCTGCAGGAGACTGTCAGAGACTGTGGACACGTAACAAGAGACTGCTAAATCGTAGTACACACTAGTATTTTTTTCTGTTCAACCCAGCAGGGCTGAACTAAAAAAAATATTGACAGCTCAAGAGGACCCGCTGTACTAACTATCCAACGTTAGTACAGTGATCTCCCATGCTGTTCTATTGTGTTCTGATAGGGGGGACAAACTTTAGGAGCACCAGGCTGTGGCCAGTGGGAGTAGAAAATGTCCTGGCATCAGTGGGAGTAAACCATGGCCCATCATTGGTATTAAGAGGAGTAATAGTGCCCCATCATTTGTATTAATGGGAAGAATAATGCCCCATTGCTGGTGTTGGTTATATTAATAGTGCCCCATCATTGGTATCAGTGAGAGGACTAGTGCCCCATCAGTGGGAAGAATAGTGCCCCAACGTTAATATCAGTGGGAAGAATAGTGCCCCATTGTATTCAGTGGAAGAAATAGTGCCTCATTATTGATGTCAGTGGGCGTAATCGTGCCCCATCATTGATATCAATGGTAGGGATAGTGCCTCATCATTGGTATCAGTGGGAGGAATAGCGCATCATCGTTGGTATCAGTCGGAGGAATAGTGCCTCATCGTTGGTATCAGTGGAAGGAATAGTGCCCCATTGTTGGTATCAGTGGGAGGAATAGTGCCCCATCGTTGGTATCAGTGGGAGAAATAGTGCCCCATCGTTGGTATCAGTGAGAGGAATACTGCCTCATCATTGGTGTCAGTGGGGGGAATAGAGCCTCATCAGTGGTGTCAATGGGAGGAATAGTGCCTCATCAGTGGTGTTAATGGGAGGAATAGTGCCTCATCAGTGGTGTCAATGGGAGGAACAGTGCCTCATCAGTGGTGTCAATGGGAGGAACAGTGCCTCATCAGTGGTTTCAGTGGGAGGAACAGTGCCTCATCAGTGGTTTCAGTGGGAGAAATAGTGTCCCATCATTTGTGTCAGTGGCAGGAACTGTACCCCACTATTGCTGATAGTGGGGGGGAATATTGCCTCAAGGGTCAGATAAAAGCAAGCAAAGGCCACATCCGGCCCTTGGGTCACAGTTTAGAGACCTCTGATCTAGGAGGAACAGAAATGGCAACTATAATTATTTTATGCATTGCTCCACTGGCAGCCAGTGTTGTCCTTGAGGTTGGGGGCAGGCTATGGGCATCCTCACTATCAATACAGGACTGCTGGTCTGCATTGTATGTTATGACATCAGAGTGCTTTGGAATAATGGAGCAACAAGTGGAAGTGGCTTTGAGGGACCTGTTGCACAGCTGGGAGAAAGCATGCAGGAGCAAGGAATAAGGGAAGTATAGTTGCTTTTTCATACCTCCCAAATTTTTGAGATCGGAACGTGGGACACCTATTAGCAAAAGTGTGTAGGCATAGGACACACACCCTGCCACGCCCCTTAAAAGGAGAATTTTACCAAAAAAAAAAAAAAAATCGTTAAACCCACAAGTGCTTTTTTTTTTTTTTTTGCCACTACTATTCCTTTATACTGGCTGCTGCTAAATACTTGAATTGTACAAATGCAGCAATTTAGAAATTGGATGAAAGGTTTCGCACTGGGAAACAGTTTTGGGAAAGTGCATTTTATATACAACCATATAGATCAGACCAAAATAAGGGACAAATAAGGATGAAAGAGGAGACGAGAGACTGTTCTAAATCAGTCCCTTGAAAACAGCGATGGCTTTTTATGTTCTTTATATATTTGTGTGTGCGTAGCCCAGATACAAGAGTCTTTTTTCCCTAAGTATTCAGCTTTAAGCAAATAGAAATCAATTAATGAATATTTAACTTCATTGTCCCTGAGTTTGCACATAAGCAAGGAAAACACTGACTACTGGAGCCCGGAGGCCACAGGGTGGACAGCATCAGGGGTGTAGAGGTTAAGAGCAATATAAACACTTTTGGTATACAGCTTACTCAATTATACCATTCTATGTTAGAAGAGGACCCAACATCTGTGTCCAGAAGAGAGGCAGTTAAAGTGGTTGTAAACCCACTTTTGCAACTTGCACCTACAGGTAAGCCTAGATTAAGGCTTACCTGTAGGTGCAAGAAATATCTCCTAAACCTACACGGTTTAGGAGATATTTGCTAAAAATGACATGCGTCGGTGTCTACGGCGCATGCGTGCCGTAGACAATGGCGCATTCATAGGGTTAATCCATTCACAAATCCGGCTTAGCCGAATTTGACGGCTCCCGCGCGCATGCGCGGAGTCACGTCTTCGCCGCTCCGGCCAATCACAGCGCCGGAGCGGCGCTGTGATTGGCTGGAGCGCCGATACCCGGAAGTAACCTTCCGGCTATCGCCGCAGCGATGGCTGCAGCTGGAGAGGGAGACGAGGACGCCTTCGGGGGCCCCGATCTAAGGTAAGTGATGCATAATGAGCTAGTATGCTAGTCATACCAGCTCATTATGCCTGTCTTGCAGGTTAGTTTAAAAAAAAAAGAAAAACTATAACAGGGTTTACAACCACTTTAAGAGCTATAGTGTAATCTAGCAAACAATTTCTCATTCCTCATTTTATCATTGCACTAAAATGCATTTTTTTTTTTTCTAATGATGTTTTTTCAGAGTACAAAGCAGCATGTGATCTCTGACACTTTGCTTCTACAATTCCTAGAAAATGACTCATGCCCAATGCTTTTGTAAGAGCCTGAACTAAACCCATTTCCCAGCTAACCATTTCCTTCTAGGGAACTAAACTGTGAACACAAGACAATATAGTGTTAAAGTGGAAGCGTGTCCGGAATCCAAACACATTTATTTTGTGACAGAAGCCTGGCACTGGTTGTCAGAATGAGGTTATTGCTGCAAAGAACTAATGTGCTTTGTGTAGATGCCCAGTGTTCTACAAAGCAATCCCTACACTAAAGTACCCCATCACCTAATCTAACCATCAAAAAAAATAAACCCTGGTAATTTTTTTATTTTTTTTAATCAGATATTCTTTATTTTCTTTTTCCACATATTAAAACATACATACATCAGTATTTTCAGTGTACCAAAATATCCACATATAGATTTATTCCATAAAAAAAAAACATTATCCCTTCTTCGCATTCACATAACCTCACACCCATACATCCTCCTTGCTTACTTATCCGTCACCCACCCTTAAACGTGTTTCCACTTCTATCCACTTTTTCCACATATTATTAAATTTGTGTTTATATAAATTCTTCTTTTGCGACTGTATCATCTATCACCTTCCTCCATTCTCTCATTGTGGGGGGGGGGGGGGCTTTCCGCTTGCCACTTCTGCGCGATAATTTTCCTTCCTTGAAACAAACATCTTGTTATTGCTATTCGTTCGTCCTCTAGTAGTCTCCCTTCTTCCAGAAGACCCAATACACATAGCCTGGCTTCTGGCTGCAGAGAGGTCTCAAACACCGTATTTTTTCTTTCAACTATTTGCTTCCAGTATTGATATAACTTGGGACATCTCCAGACCATGTGTATTAGGTCTCCCATATTGTCCCCATATCTCTGACATCTCGAGTCTGGCCTCCTACTGAACTGAAACATCCTTTGAGGTGTATAATATACTCTATATATCAGGTAAAGTTGGGACATTATTTGAGAGGATGACAATGACACTCTGGGTCCTGTAGCTAATATTTGCTCCCATTGTTCCTGCGAAAGTGGGCCCACATCTCTCTCCCATCTAACCTTATTTTTACTGACCACTGCCTCCCCCTGATCGGCCCTTTCTAGAGACTCATATATGCCTGATATTGCCCCTCTGGAAATCTCTGCATTATATCCCATGATCTTCTTAACCTCTTTCCAGCATTTTACAAATTGAGCTGTGGGGACATTTAGAACAAAAAGAGTCCGCCTCCACTGCCTCTACTTCAGTGTCATGGCACGTATCATTCAGAATTAACCCCTTTATTTCTCTTCCTGGCATTCGGTTACTACCTCTCATATGCTGCACCTGGGCAGCTAGAAAATAGTATATAGGGTTCGGGAGGGCCAGTCCCCCCTTCTCTTTTGGTTGTTGTAAGGCGCGGAGGCAAGTCCTTGCTACTCCGTTCCTCCAGATCAATTCCCTAAACACACTATCTATTTTCTTAAACCACTGTCTTGGGATCCATACTGGGGAGTTATGAAGAATGTATAAAATTTGCCGCATCCATACCATTTTTATCAAGTTGCTCCTACCGACCACTGAGAGCGGGAGCCTGTTCCACACCCGGCATTTTTGTCTGAGCTTTGTCAGTAAGGGTACTAAGTTTCCCGTTATATACTGCCCCGGGTCCTTTGTTATGTTAATTCCTAAGTATCTCAATTGGGTCACCACTTTCACTTGATCTATCTGCCCTATCAATGGGTCTATTGATAAGAGAGCCGATTTATCCCAATTAATTGTTAGCCCTGAGAATTTACCAAATTCCCCTATTATGTCTATTGCCCCTTCCAATGAGGCCTGTGTATCCCCCAGAAAAAGCAATACATCATCCGCATACATAGCTATCTTCTCCTCCCTCAGTCTCCTCTTGAAACCCTTTATTCCCGGGGATGCCCTTATAGCGATGGCCAGTGGTTCCATGGCGAGGGCGAAAAGCAGGGGCGACAATGGACATCCCTGCCTTGTCCCCCTAGCCAATTGGAACCAATCTGAACACTCTCCATTTATCCTTACCTTCGCCCTGGGACTTTTGTATAATATTTTAATCCATTGAATAAAGTTAGGGCCAAAATGAAACTCTACCAGGGCTTTCCAAAGGTAATGCCACTCAAGGCTATCAAACGCCTTGGCTGCGTCCAAGAATAATATTGCTCTTGACCCCTCTTCCGTTTTCAACGGAGTGTTTAGAAATGCTCTTATATTAGAGCTGGTAGACCTACCTGGGATAAATCCCGTCTGGTCCGGGTGTACCAGCTTTGAGATTATCTTATTTAGCCTTCTTGCCAATGTTTTGGCCAGAATTTTTACATCTGCACATAAAAGAGATATCGGTCTGTATGAGGCCATCTCCAATTGGTCTTTCCCTTCCTTTAATAATACAATAATTGTTGCTTCTGTCATAGACGCGGGTAACTTCCCTTCCTTAGCTGCCCAATTAAATACCTCCAGGAGTCTTGGAAGCAGCACTTCACTATAGGTTTTATATATTTCTATTGGCAAGCCATCCGGCCCAGGAGCCTTTTGGCTTGCCATATCCGTTGTTGCCATTTGTAACTCTTCCAATGTGAGTGGTGCCTCCAAACCCTCCCTATTTTCCTCTGATAGCCGGGGGATCTGCAAACCCTTAAAAAAGGCTTCCATCTCCCCCTCTATATTGCCATTTGATGTACTACTATACAGACTCTGGTAATATTTTTTGAAGGCCTCTTTTATTTCTGATGTACCTCTCCTAATTTCCCCCTCCTCATCACAGATCGCCGGGATGACAGATGGGGGGGGGGGGGGGCTCCAGCCCTAGCTATTAGGGCCAGAATTCTCCCCACTCTCTCACCCTTCCCATAGAAATTCTGTTTCTGGAAAAAAAAAAATTTCCGCCTTTCTTATTACTATTTTTTTGTACTCTTCCTGTGTAACAATTCCTTATAGTTCTCAGTAGTCGTATTTCCTGTATAGTTAATCTCTGACCTTGTCACTTTTTTTCTCTTGCTGCAATTTCCTTGGCGCGTGATTGTTTTTTGATAAATTATATTTTTTGGATTAAGATTCCCCGTAGAAATGCTTTCAGAGTATCCCAAATCACTCCCGATGAGGCTGATCCAGTGTTTGCAGTTACAAATTCCTTCAGGCTAGCACATATTCCCCCCGGGTCCTCAATTACTTCCAACCAGAATGGGTTTATCTTCCAGTCCCCTTTACCATACCCTCTATCCATCTTTATTTCAAAAATTACTAAGGAATGATCTGAAATGCTTCTTGGTTCATATACCACCTCCTCCACCTCTCCCAATGCTTCCTCGTTACAGAGTACGAGGTCTATCCTGGACAGGGTCATGTGCGTCCTTGAGTGGCAGGAAATTGTTTTTCCCCCGGGTGTCTCCTCCTCCACATGTCTGTCAAACCCACCTCCTCACAAAATTGGAGGAGAGGGCTGCCAGCCGAATGTCCTAGGGAGGCACCCGCCGGGAATCTATCCATTTTTTTTTATCCATAGTCATATTAAAATCCCCCGCCACTATTACGGGCACACCCGCCCTGTCCATGACGAACTCTATTAACTCCCACAGGACTTCAGTTTTTAAACGGGGGGGGGGGGGAATATATATATATATTCGCCACCATATATTCCTTTGTTTCTATCCAGCAATGAAGAAACACAAAGTCCCTTGGCATCTATCTTACTCTGTCTGCAGGAGAACACCGCACCCGAATCTATCAAAACACTCACACCCCTTGAATAAGAGGTGTGAGTAGAATGGTACTGTACTTGGTATTTTCTGTGCTTTAATATTTTAGTAGTTTCCCTGTCCAGATGAGTCTCCTGCAGACACAGCATTTTTATGTTGTTCATTTCAGCTGTTGAAAAAATCACCTGTCTTAATTGGATCGTTTACCCCCGAACATTCCATGAGCACACCTTCATGTTTTTACCTAGGTTTGGGGTTCTCTTCCCATCCTCTCTGTTATCCATCATCTACCCATTTTAATTTCTCTCTTATCAATATACTTCCCACCTTACAAAGATATACCTTAATAATATTTGCTCAAAAAAACTTGTTTTTAGTGGATCTCCCCCTTCTAGTGCCCTACTCAAACATACCTTCCCACACAATATTTCAGTCAGTGAGGATTTGCAGCTGTTAATTGCAGAGAAAATCTCTCTCATAGAAGGCTCGCCCTCCACCAATAATCCTGTGGTTGTCTCTTCCAGTTTTTCCGGTGCTTTTTCCTTAGACCCCTGGTCCCCTACCGCCTTCCCGGTTTCACTGTATTTGATGTCTGGCCCTGACTTTTCCGCTGAGAGTTCAATTGTTGGGCCCCCTGCCCCTTTATGGGTGTGTGGCCTGCTATGTGCCGGAACATGTGTATATTTTTCCACTTTGGCTGCTGCTGCAGCCTGGCTTGCTTTGGTTCCCCGTGTTGATTGTGTCTGTGACTGAGACTGGGGCTGTTGCTGTGCACATGCACTTCGCCCCTCCTTGGAGGAATTCCTGGTCATCACCGATGGTGTGCCCGGCGTTTTTCACCCGTAGATATACTATAATAGGGGCAAAATATTATATTATATGTTGTTATCTGTTGTATTATAGCTTTCCCCCTCCAGCTTTCTCTTTCTACTGCCACCGACTAGACCTCTGCGGGCTCCGGTAACCACTTAGTCCCCTATGGGGGTTCAATAAAGTTCGTTCTCCCCAGCCTCCTCCACCAAACAAAATACAACAATGGGTCCGCTCACCTTAGGCTCCAGAAATGCAGGACTCAGCATACCTTGGCGGCGTGACTTAGCAGCGTCTTCTCCCAGCTTCCCACAATATACAGGCGGAGATGGCTGTAACAAGCTCGTGGCAGGGGACTGATGTTAGTAGAGTGTTTAACACTTCCAGGCGGCAGGGATCGGCGGAGAATTCGCTGGTGTAGGTATCACATGATTCGGAGTATGGCGATCAGCTGATCAAGCATGTATGTCCGGGGCCAGCAGGCGGGCGCCGGGACAAGACCAGAGCACAACCTCACAGAGCCGCAGCACCTCCAGAGTGACACAACGCGGCCGACCAACCCCTCCACCGGCCAACCCCTAGCGCACCGGCACCGGGTCTCCACACGTCAAGCTCCGGAAGGTTAGCCAGTCAGTCCTCCTCCCATTTTTCTCTCTCCTTTCCTACTTCCTCCGACCAGACCTTCAATCGGCGTGCACCATGGTAGGGAGGTACGAGGGCCGGGCTGTCTCGACCTCTCACCTCAACATCCAGTCACGCCCCCGTCTTCAGTTAATTTAAGGTGAAAACTGTGCAGAGTACACAGTACACTAACTGAAAATGACCCTGGTAATTTGTAACCCTTTCATACGTGGAACATGGGACTTCTGAACCTTCTGAAAATGCCATTTGCTCAACTGCTTTGCCAACACAGGTCAATGGACCTAGAACAGGTGTGCAGAATATTCTATATATTTGCATACTCTCTCTGAGTTAGACATGCAAATTAATCTTTACCCATTCTTAAGATAGTGGCAGATTCTCTTTAAAGCACCCCATTCCCAGTATAGGTGGCAATGGTTGGTTCACACAGCAGTGTTGCCAACCTACCAGATTTAAATTTACTGGCACAGCAAAGTTTTAACTGACATTTCCGAAGTGATTTAAGGTAGATATTAACCACACACCGATATACGTTGGCAGAATGGCATGGCTGCGCAAAGCAATGTACCTGTACTTCGCCTTTAAATCATGGCATAGTGGGCACGCGTGCGCCGCCACGTGCTCCGTGAACGTGCCCACGGACTCTATGTCCGCCGGGTGCCCGCGATCGTGTCACGGAGCGGCAGAACGGGGAGATGCCTATGTAAACAAGGCATTTCCCTGTTCTGCCTAGCAACATGACAGAGATCTACTGCTCCCCGTCATCGGGAGCAGGGATCTCTGTCATGTTCTAGTGAGACCCCCCCCCAACAGTTAGATCACTCCCTAGGACACACTTAACCCCTTCCCTGCCAGTGTCATTTACACAGTAATCAGTGCATTTTTATAGCACTGATCGCTGTATAATTGACAATGGTCCCAAAATAGTGTCAAAAGTGTCCAATGTGTCCGCCATAATGTCGTGGTCACAAAAAAAAAAAAAAGATCGTCGCCATGTATAAAAAAAATGCCATAAATCTATCCATTTTGTAGATGCTATAACTTTTGCGCAAACTAATTAACATACGCTTATTGCGATTTTTTTTTAACCAAAAATATGTAGAAGAATACATATCGGCCTAAACTGAGAAATACATTTTTCTTTTTTTGAGGATATTTATTATAGCAAAAAGTAAAAAATATTGCTTTTTTTTTCGAAATTGTTGGTCTTTTTTTGTTTATAGCGCAAAAAATTAAAACCACAGAGGTGATCAAATATCACCAAAAGAAAGCTCTATTTGTGGGGGCAAAAAAGGACATCAATTTTGTTTGGGTGCAACGTCGCACGACCGTGCAATTGTCAGTTAAACGACGTAGTGCCAAATCGCAAAAAGTGCTCTGGTCAGGAAGGGGGTAAATTCTTCGGGGGCTGAAGTGATTAAGGTAGATATTAATGCAGAAACATATTTCTTATTTTTTTTTCAAAATAGTATGTAGGTAGCTCTGGGACAGGAATTAGAATGGGCAGCACACACACATGAAACAAGTGACACTGACAGCAGTGTGCAGCAGCACAGATGATGATGACACCTCACCGACACGACGTGTCCCCTCCTAAATCAGTGACAGTCTCTCTCCATGCCAGGTGGTCCCTTTAGCCCATTCCAGTCCAAACAGCACTGACAGTCCGCTCCTAGCTGGTGTTGCTTCCATCCTGCAGACCCGCACACGAGGTTTCAGCAGCTCCGCTCCCTTGCACCTTGACATTGCACAACACGCTCAGGCATCGCCTCCGCCATGAACTGCAGCAGATGAAAAATGTAGAGGAGCAACTGAGGTACACACAAATTAGGTGATAACCACAAATTATAACCTATATTCACTCTATAAAGTAGTACAAGTCAGTAGGTATTCTATGTAGGGAAGACAATCAGACATTTTAGGCAACAAATTAACAATCATATACCGTATATACTCGAGTATAAGCCTGTGGGGGGGGAATGTGCCCATTGCCACCTCACTGTGCCCATTGCCCAACCTTACTGTGCCCATTGCCACCTCACTGTGCCCAAGTCAGTCAGTATACCTGAAAATCTTCTTATTCTGCGGCCGGCGTCTATTGTTTAAATCTCGCGGCTTTCTTCTGGTCCCTTCCCTGATAGGCGTTTCCAGCAAACACTGTGTTGAGTGTTGCGCCAATCACGGACGTCGGACAAGAGAACGTCCATGATAGGCGCATAACTCACAGTGTTTTCTGGAAACGCCTATCGCGGAAGGGACCAGAAGAAAGCCGCGAGATTTAAACAATGGACGCCGGCCGCAGAATAAGAAGATTTTCAGGTACTGACTCAAGTATAAGCCGAGGAGTATACTTTCAGCCCTAAAAAAAAGAGCTGAAAAACTCGGCTTATACTCGAGTATATACGGTAGATCAGATATATTATACCTTTAATGGTAAGATGGTGACTCAAATTTCAAGAAACACGGGGCATAATTCAAGAATCCTGCATCACACAAAATCTGGTGCAGTTCTGCATATAGGACCCAATCAGCTTCCAGGTTTTATTGTCAAAGTTTAATTGAACCAAAGTTAGAAGTCGATTGGTTACTATGCACAGCTGCACCAGATTGTGTGCTTCAGTTTTAGTAAATCTCCCCCACAGGGCTAAAAAAACAACTTTGACACCTCCTGTCATTTATGGCACTAGATCAAGGGTCGGCAACCCGTCGCCTGCTGGTAGGTGACAGGTAGACTGGGAACAGGTCTGCTCCGCAGAACCTTTGGTCCTCCTCACTCCCTCCCGCCTCCTCTGCTGTCATCAGTGGACAGCGGAGAGCGAGAGAGAGCACAGGGTGGGTGGAGGAGTTGGCCAAGTTAACTTTTCTAGGTAACCCGCAGGTGATTTGTTGCTAGGTCCTAAGGAACCAATCACCAGCTTGTTAATATGAAAAGTCACTCGGCCAGCTCCTGCCCCGTCCAGAACTGTGCTGGTTTTCGGTCCCGTGTGCACAGGTGGGGGTCAGAGAGAGAGAACACTAGTGTGTTGGATGGGTGATGTGAAGGGGGTAGTGGGACACTGCTGTATACCCCCATAGCAGTGTCCTCTACCACCCTTCACATTACCCCTCGATCCCTGGAATCTGAGCGCAACGCACTCTTGATCCCTGCACTCTCTTGTAGTATTTTTTTTTTTTATGTCCACTGCGTTTGCTATCCACATTTGGGGTTAAGAGTGTATTATAGTTAGTCAGGTTGAAAAAAGACACAAGTCTATCCAGTTCAACCATAAAAAAATAAATAAAAATAAAATAATAATATCATACAATCCCAATTACCCAATTCTATACCCACAGTTGATCCAGAGGAAGGCAAAAAACCCCAGCAGAGCGTGATCCAATTTGCTACAGCAGGGGAAAAAATTCCTTACTGATCCCCAGAGAGGCAATCGGATTTTCCCTGGATCAACTTTACCTATAAATGTTAGTACCCAGTTATATTCAATCCAGGCCTTTCTTAAAGCAATCTACTGAGCTGGCCAGAACCACCTCTGCAGGGAGTTTATTCCACATTTTCACAGCTCTTACTGTGAAGAAACCTTTTCGTATTTGGATACGAAATCTCTTTTCCTCTAAACGTAAAGAGTGCCCCCTTGTCCTCAGTGTTGACCGTAAAGTGAATAACTCAACACCAAATTCACTATATGGACCCCTTATATATTTGTACATGTTGATCATATCCCCCCTTAATCTCATCTCAAGAGTGAATAAATTCCGTTCCTCAAATCTTTCCTCCTAGCTGAGTTCCTCCATGCCTCTTATCAGTTTGGTTGCTCTTCTCTGCACTTTCTCCAGTTCCCCAACATCCTTTTTGAGAACTGGTGCCCAAAACTGAACTGCATATTCCAGATGAGGTCTTACTAATGATTTGAACAGGGGCAAAATTATATCTCTCTCTCTTTGGAGTCCATACCTTTAGTAATACAAGAAAGGACTTTGCTCGCTTTGGAAACCGCAGCTTGGCATTGCATGCCATTATTGAGTTTATGATCTACCAAAACCCCCAGATCCTTTTCCACTATGGATCCCCCCAGTAGTACTCCCCCTAGTATGTATGATGCATGCATATTCTTAGCCCCCAAGTGCATAACTTTACATTTATCAACATTAATTCTCATCTGCCACATAGTCGCCCAATTAGACAGAGCATTGAGGTCGGCTGGTAAATTGGCAACATCCTGTAAGGACGTTATTCCACTGCATAGCTAAGTGTCATCTGCAAAGACAGAAATGTTACTTTTGATCCCAGACCCAATATCATTTATAAGGATATTAAAAAGTAAGGGTCCCAGCACTGAACCTTGGGGTACACCACTGAGAACCTTAGACCATTCGGAGTAAGAATCATTAACCACTACTCTCCGAATTCTGTCTTTTAGACAGTTTTTTATCCAATTACAAACTGATATTTCCAAGCCTGTAGACTTTACCTTACACATGAGCCGTGTGTGGGGAACTGTATCGAACGCTTTTGCAAAATCCAAGTATACCACGTCCACCGCCACCCCTCTGTCCAAGGTTTTACTTACCTCTTCATAAAAAGAAATCAGGTTTGTCTGACAACTTCTGGTCTTTCATAAATCCATGCTGTCGTGTTGCTTAAAATATTTTTTTTCCACTAAGAACTCGTCTATGTGGTCTTTTATTAATCTCTCCAGTATCTTCCCAACTATAGAAGTTAAACTAACAGGTTTATAGTTACTTGGTAAAGACTGCGCCAATCCAGTGGTACTAGTCCTGTCATTAATGAGTCCCTAAAAATTAGATACAATGGCTTTGAAATTACAGAGCTCAATTCTTTTAGGATCCGTGGGTGTATGCCATCTGGTCCAGGTGCTTTATCCACCTTTATTCTGTCTAAATATTTCTGGACCATATCACTTTTGAGCCATTGTGGCTTTGGGGCTGTGTCACTACCACCCCCATTATGGACATGAGCTCCCCCATGCTCCTTTGTATACACAGAGCTGAATAAATGATTAAATAAATTAGCCTTCTCTTTGTCCCCAGTCACCCACTCTAGATTATTTTGTAAAGGGCCTACATGCTCAGACTTGACCTTTTTACTATTAATATATTTGAAGAATTTTTGGGGGTTTTTCCTACTATCTTTTGCAATCTGTCGTTCGTTTTGAATTTTTGCATCCTTGATTTCCTTTTTACATATTCTGTTATATTCTTTGTAACATTTAAATTACACTAGTGTTCCTTCATTTTTATATTTTTTAAAAGCTCTTTTCTTATAGTTTATAGCTTTTTTTTTTTTTACTTTGGCCATGAGCCACATAAGTTTAAAAGGCTAAAAATAAAACCTATTGCCCATGGGAATATACTTTGCAGTGAGTTCACAAACAGTCTTTTTGAATAATTCCCATTTCTGTTCCGTGCCCATTGATGCCAATATTCTCTCCCAGTCTAATTCCTGGAGAGCAGCCCTCATCCTTGGAAAATTTGCTCTTGAAATTAAGTGTTTTTATCTTTCCCGTATGTGATTTTTGCTTACAGCTAACATCAAATGAAATCATGTTAGGTTACTGCTACCCAGGTGTTCCTTGATCTGAACATTAGTAATACGCTCTGCATGGTTTGAGCTTACCAGGTCCAACAGAGCATCATTCCTAGTTGGGGCCCCAAACTAGACCATAAAATTGTCCTGGAATAGGTTTATACATTTTTTGCCCTTTAACTGTCCCAGCAATGCCATTACTCCAGTCAATTTCTGGGTAGTTAAAATCCCCCCATTATCATCACTGTCCCAGCCCTTTCCATCTGTGCAAGGAGCTGGCATCCCCACCTCCTCATTAACATTGGGGGGTCTATAACAAACTCCAATGATTAACTTTGACCTACGCACATCTGTATGCAGTTCCATCCATAATGCTTCAGACTCATCACTCTCCATCCACCAGGTCCTCTTTCACACTTGCTTTGAGATCACTTCTCACATAGAGACAGACCCGTCCACCTTTCCTTTTTACCCTGTCTTTCCGAAAGAGTGCATAGCCAGGAATAATAATAGCCCAGTCATGTGAGGAATGAAGCCAAGTTTCAGCAATACCGATTACATCATAGCTCTCCTGATGCACCAGAGCTTCCAACTCACCTATTTTGCTTTGCAAACTTCTTGCATTGGTGAACAAACACTTTAATATATCATCACCCACAGTAGATAACAAAGGCAGTGCCATTTTAAACACGGTGCATGGAACATGCCTTTCTGGCATTGTGTTCTGGTATGAACCAGCCCGAACAGGACACTGCCCAGTGATCTTTGACTTCATCAGTGTTCAAGCAGATCTGCATCTCTCTAAGGTTGCCAAACCCTGCATAGAACATATGCCCCCCCCCCCCCCCCGTAAGAAGTTATGAATAGAGAAACTTGAGGCTACAACAAACTAGGTTTGTAAGAAATGCTTAGCTATAAACCCTTTCTATAGCGCTAGCTGTTGGCAACTGTGTAAAATAAGATGATAGAACTCAGGGGGTTTACCTATTGACTTGTACTACATTTACAGTGGGGCAAAAAAGTATTTAGTCAGCCACCAATTGTGCAAGTTCTCTCACTTAAAAAGATGAGAGGCCTGTAATTGTCATCATAGGTATACCTCAACTATGAGAGACAAAATGTGGAAACAAATCCAGACAATCACATTGTCTGATTTGGAAAGAATTTTTGCAAATTATGGTGGAAAATAAGTATTTGGTCAATATCAAAAGTTCATCTCAATACTTTGTTATATATCCTTTGTTGGCAATGACAGAGGTCAAACGTTTTCTGTAAGTCTTCACAGGGTTGTCACACACTGTTACTGGTATGTTGGCCCATTCCTCCATGCAGATCTCCCCTAGAGCAGTGATGTTTTGGGGCTGTCGCTGGGCAACACAGACTTTCAACTCCCTCCAAAGGTTTTCTATGGGGTTGAGATCTGGAGACTGGCTAGGCCACTCCAGGACCTTCAAATGCTTCTTACAAAGCCACCCCTTCGTTGCCCAGGCAGTATGTATGGGATAATTGTCATGCTGAAAGACCCATCCATGTTTCATCTTCAATGCCCTTGCTGATGGGAGGAGGTTTGCACTCAAAATCTCACGATACATGGCCCCATTGATTCTTTCATGTACACGGATCAGTCGTCCTGTTCCCTTTGCAGAGAAACAGCCCCAAAGCATGATGTTGCCACCCCCATGCTTCACAGTAGGTATGGTGTTCTTTGGTTGCAACTCAGCATTCTCTCTCCTCCAAACACCAAGTTGTGTTTCTACCAAACAGTTCTACTTTGGTTTCATCTGACCATATGACACATTCTCCCAATCCTTCTCTGGATCATCCAAATGCTCTCTAGCAAACCTCAGATTGGCCCGGACACGTCTGGCACTGCAGGATCTGAGTCCCTGGCAGCGTAGCGTGTTACTGATGGTAGCCTTTGTTACGTTGGTCCCAGCTCTCTGCAGGTCATTCACTAGGTCCCCCCCCCGTGTGGTTCTGGGATTTTTTTGCTCACCGTTCTTGTGATCATTTTGACCCCATGGGGTGAGATCTTGCGTGGAACCCCAGATCGATGGGAGATTATCAGTGGTCTTGTATGTCTTCTATTTTCTAATTATTGCTCCCACAGTTGATTTTTTCACACCAAGCTGCTTGCCTATTGCAGATTCAGTCTTCCCAGCCTGGTGCAGGTCTACAATTTTGTTTCTGGTGTCCTTCACCATAGTGGAGTTTGGCGTGTGACTGTTTGAACTTGTTATCAGTATAAAAGACACCTGTCCACAACCTCAAACAGGTGGAGCGAAGGACAGAGGAACCTCTTGAAGATACAGGTCTGTGAGAGCCAGAAATCTTGCTTGTTTGTAGGTGACCAAATACTTATTTCCCACCATAATTTGCAAAAAAAAAAAATATTTCCAAATCAGACAGACAATGCGATTGGATTTGTTTCCACATTTTGTCTCTCATAAGTTGAGGCATACCTATGATGACAATTACAGACCTCTAATCTTTTTAAGTGGGAGAACTTGCACAATTGGTGGCTGACTAAATACTTTTTTCCCCCTCTGTATGTGGTTGACTCACTGCAGTTCTCCCGTAGTGCTGGGCTATTTTTGTTTACACATTCCAGGATGTATGATGGATAATAGCACCAACTGTCTAAGGGGGGGGGGGCTGCTGCTGACTGTTTGGTCTAAGCCTCTCCCACATTTTCCTTCCATTGTGAACTGATGGAGGCTCAGCAATGTGGAGCGATGCTTCCTCCAGGTCCACAATAGACATCCCCATAATAGCACAGTAGCCAAGGTCTGGGCGGGGATGAGGTCATGTGCCAGTCTGCAGCTTTAAGGAGTAACTTTACTTTTGTGGGAATAAAAATGACAAAAAAAGTGTATACAATTGCAACAGAAGATATATACTGTAATAGAATGTTACAAGTCAGGTTTTTGGCATCCTCTAACTTTTCTTATTAGAGCCCTACAAGTTCAGCAGCTGACTGATAATTATAAATTCTTTGCACATGAACACAAACCACTATTTCTTCATAACAAAAAAGGTAGGAATCTGCAAAAAAAGTTTGTTAAAATCCCTGCAATGTACACAAATCCCCCAGAGGGAAATGCTTTACTTTATTAACAAAAGTGGAGTGACTTTTTAAAAAGGATGAATTGGGAAGGGTTATGGACAAATATAGGGAATGGTCTTTTGGTGATCTTGCAATTAGCTGGTTTATATGGACATCTGTACGTGGATTTGGTGAGGATGAGAGGGTTGTTTGATAGTGTAGGGATCTGTAGCTATGGTTATAATGTGAGGGTACAGTTTGTGGTGTGTTAATTGGGTGAGCTATGATATGGGGGACATATGCAAAGTAAGTTAGAGCCCTATTCAGAACCTTTCAAATTGCAGATGGGACCCGTTTGAGATGGCTTTAAGACTTTGTGAAATGATTGAACCTTGATACAACCAGGGCAAATGAAGCAACTCCATAAAACTACACAATCCCTAATATGAGAACACCATGGTAAGGACCCCCTAACCTACGCCTATTTAATTTATTCTACAATTTGTCATACTACCCCAATTAGATTATCCCTTGTCTTGTTTGTTCTCTTTATGTAGCAGATGTATAAACCATTAGACGTGATCTAAATTGTTCCAACTCAGAGTTCACTATCTCTCCAGTAACCGTACGTGAATGAACTATGGGTTAATGATATGGTCCCATTATTATACAGAATTTATATAGCACCAACAGTTTCGCAGCGCTTTACATAAGGGAAGACAGTACATATTCAATACAGGAGGGATCAGAGGGCCCTGCTCTTTAGGGCTTACAGTCTAGCACATCTTATTCAATACCCTCATGTAGGTTCAGCTTCCAACAATCCTTGAAAGACATAGAAAGTCAAAGCAATAAGGGTAGGTAGTTGGATGGGCAGCAACGCCATTGTTGTAAAGACTACACACTCCTTTGGGTGCCTCTGCCAATCAAACTATGTGATTTTTTGATGCAGACTGTCTACTACATCTTTCAGCCACCTAAGAATGCCCAAGGCATAGAAAGTGCTCACACTGACCCTACATGGAGACAGGTTTTCTCCATCTGCACACTAGGAAGGCCCCATCTTCCCCGCTTCACTACCAGATATGACGAATGGTGGCAGCAGCACCCAACAGCTGATCTGAAAATCTGCTTACTTTAGCTTCCCAGGCTGAAGTCCACTCTGCTGACATCACACAGATCAGTCCAGGCACCACATCATCCCAAGTCTGGATCCACCAGGTGCCTAGATTGATGGCTGTCTCCAAGAGCCGCTTCCATGAGCGTGGAGGAGCAGAGCAGCCAATTGACAGTCAGCAGCTCTCTGCTCAGGGAGCTGTGAGAACCAAGCCATTGTTGGTGTTCGATGGCTCGGTTCTCAGTGCAGAGACGCCAAGGACAGATGCAGCAGACCAATGCTGCATCCACCTAGATGAGTATAATTTTGGGGGGGGATAAAACCCCAATTTTCTATAGATTTACCTGCAACTATGTAGTGCAGGGGCCTGCTGGATTGCATATAAAATTAAACCGGTTAAGGTTTGACATCATTCTATGGTTTTGGTAAATCTAGAAAAAAAGTGTATGGCCAGCCTTAGAGCAGCTCCATCACTATGTAGGTACTAATACCTGCATAGTGATGCAGTCACAAATACACGATTATTCTAGTTTAGCAATAGAAGTCCTTCCCTCCCTTACTCATGTTAGGGCTGCCTGTTCATACTTGGCATTCATTCAATGAACATCAAGGGTGGCTTTATCAGTAAGCAGCATAGTGCTTACTGTATAGTGAGAAGCAGCGAGCAAGAAGGTTCTAAAGCAGAGTATTCATATATCAACTGAGATTTACACAGTTGCAAACCCCATCATAAATGTAATGTGTGTAAAGCACTGCGTAAATTGACAGTGCTGTAATAGGATTTTTGTACTCACCGTAAAATCCATTTCTGACATCCATGACTGACACAGCTGGATACTGTAAACATGTGGGTATAGGTCCCTGCTCACAGGAGAAGATCTAGGCAGAATGTTAGAAACATACATTCTAGAACAAACCAGAGCTGAACAGCCCCGCCCAGGGAGCGGTCCCTCTGGACATTACCCTCCCACCTGCAGTCAGCAGACCTCAGTTCGTAACAAAGCAGTACAAACCTTAAAAGGAAGGGTGGGTGCTGTCAGTACATGGACGTCAGAAATGGATTTTACGGTGAGTACAAAAATCATTTTCTCTTACCATCCATGGACAGACACAGCTGGATACTGTAAACATGTGGGACGTCCCAAAGCAGTATCAGAAGGGTGGGAGCAGTAGTGAAGGAACAACCAAAACTTCTCTCAACAGAGGAGTTGCAACATAATGCAGCCACATCAACCTTATAAAAGGTATGAACGGCCGACCAGGTCGCCGCCTTGCAACCGACAATTGATGCCGGGAAGCACCAATTGCCTTGGTGGAATGCACCGCAAAGGGAGGCACCCGCCCCTTAAGGGCATAGGCCCGTATGACGGTCTGCCTGATCCACCTAGAGACGGTGGCAGACACCGTTCAGCCCTGTTTTGGACCAGACACAGACTTCCGAATGGAAACAGTAGCAGACAGGTACACTCGTAAGGCTTGTACCCATCTTACTGTATGAAGCGCAAACTCTCAGGGATGCGATGGGTGAGGACACCAGGACAGAAGAACAATGTCCTTCTTAAGGTGAAAGGCCGAGACCATCTTTTGAAAGAAGGACAGTCGTGGGCACAACACCGCCATATCCTTATGGAGGACCAAGTAAGGCGATTTGCATGACAAGGCCGCCAACTCAGACACCCGTCTAACCGAAGCAATGGCCACCAAGAAGGCCACCTTCCGGGACAAGGTCAAGAGAGGAATCTCTGATATTCTCAAAAGGATGTTCTTGGAGAACCGAGATGCATCAAATTCAGATCCCAAGTAGGAAGAGGAGGCTTGACGGGGGGGGGGGGGGGGAAATCACATGGCAAACCCCCTGCACAAAAAAGGTGCCATCAAGGAATGGCCAGGTAGCAGTCGTTGAAAAAGACAGCCCAGGCTGAAATCCAACCCTCAAAAAAAAAAAAAAAAAAGCATGCAAGGCCAGCTTTTTGGGTCACACCACACTGTAAGAACAGCAAAAAAAATCCTGGGAACGGAATACATCTGAGGACGCCACTCAAGTTCCTCGCCCATAGCGATGCAAGCCTTCCAGGTACGGTGAGATCTTCCTGGAGGAAGATTCGTGTCAACCACATAGAAGAGATGACCGAATACGAGAGAACTCGGTCCTTCAGCACCTGGCTTTAAACAGCCATGCCATTAAAGCCAAGGACTGTAAAGCAGGATGAAGTATATGGGATCATGAGACAGAAGATCCACCCCAATAGGCAGTCGCCAGGAACATCTGCGACTAGCCAAAGTAGATCGGTGTACCAATGTCGCCGTTCCGGAGCAATGAGGATCACTGGAATGGCCTCAGCCCCTACTCTGCGAAGCTGGCAAGGCAACAACAGTAGCGGAGGGTAAGCATATATCAGGCGATACTGCCCCCATGGGCTTCAGACGCGTCCGCCCAGGGGTCCCTGGACCTGACCACGATCTTGCCACCTTGCGAGTGAGTCGAGAGGTCATAAGGTCCACTTCCAGTGCCCCACCTCCGGTAAAGGAGGCGGAAACACCTCCAGATGCAAGGACCCTTCCCCTGCAATGCACACTGCCGACAGGACAGTCTTGCAGCAAGATGTATGAAAATCCCAAAGAGACTCCGCAATGTATCGGAGAAGAGGCCCCGGTGTACAGGGTGCCTCAACTGTTGGCCAATAAAGGCAACTTTACAGAGCTTCCCTAGAAACTCGGTGAGAGGACCAGTAACTCAGCCTCCACAGGTGGCACAAACCCACCCTGGGCACAGAGACCCTAAAGGCTAAAACAGTTGCAGTGCACCTGCTAGACGACTGATGAAGCAGAGGCTTTTGCTCAGTCATTGAGCTACAAAAACCGCCAGAGACGCAGCCACTAACGGGCGTAACGCTAACCTCAGCCTGGCAAACAGTCCAAGCCAGCGCTTCTGATCACCACTGAAAGCAGGTTGAACGTGGTACCCCTGAAACCAGGGATCCTTGTGACAATGCTCCAACCAGCAGCTACCCATGGATAAGTGCTGGTTGTACAAACACATAGTTTATACTATGTATTGCGTCGAATGCGCAAATAGAGTGTGGGAGGAAACCCACCCAGCCACAAAGAGCATAATACTAAACTACATACGCCGTAGGTCGTAAGTGTGGATAAACCTATTAAACACATTTATACTGTGCCAGCGACAAAGGCGCGCACATTATCGGGCTTGGCCGTAAACCAGCCACGCAGATTGCGTACACAACCATGTAGGTATGTTAGCCTGCGAATAAACAAATTGCACATGTTTATACTGTGCATAGCGCTGAAAATGCGCACCATTGGAACGCAGGCGAGAAACCTGAGCACCCGGATGTATTTAGTGTAGTGTATAGACATAATGTGCATTGTTTACACCGTGTATTGCACCAAAGGCATGCATGTCATGTAGCGTGGGTGGAAACCCATGCAGACTGCATACCGTGTAGGTATTATAGTGTGTGCTAAACATTTTTCACAAGCCCATGTGTGCATAGCACCGAAGGCGCACACACTGTTGGCGCGTGGGAGGAACCGAAGTACCCCACACATACTCAGAATGCAATACCTACAACTACTGTGAATGTAGTTAGTGTATAAAAATAATGTGTATGTTTACACCGTGTATTGCACCAAAAGCATGCATGCCATGTAGCGTGGGCGGAAACCCGCACAGACATACCGGGTATGTGGATATCCAATCGCACAAATTTAGACTGTGCATAGCGCCCATACCAATGGAGTGTGGGAGGGAACCAGAGTACCCAGAGGAAAACCACACAGACTGCCTACACATACCATCTAGGTATTATAGCATGCGTGATGAACATGTTTAACTGTGCAGAAGGCCAAAGGCGCACATACCGTCACCGCGTGGAAGGAACCCGGAAGAAACCCACACAGATACCGTGTAGGAATGATGGCATGTGAACAAACATATTGCACATGTTTATGCTGTGCATTTCCATTGGAGCGTGGGTGAAAACCGGAGTACCCGGAGGAACCCCACGCAAACACTATACCCATACGGTAAACATGTATAGTATGTGCAATAAACATTGAACATGTCTATACTGTGCAGAGAGCCGAAGCGCACATACCATGAGAGCGCAGGGGGGGGGGGGGGGGGGGGACGACGACGACGACACCGGAGCCCCCGGCGGAAACCCACGCCGACCCAGAGAGTAAAATACATATATACTGTGAATGTATCTGGAGTCGTGCATAAACATATTTTGTACGTTTATATCATGTATGGCACTGAAACAGCATTGGAACGTGGGGGGACACCCACGCAGACACAGACCAATAACACATACATATGCAGTGTAGAGGTATAGGATGAGTTTAAATTATGGCGCATAATCTTCTCTGTATCATTCCAACCTGCTTGACTGTGCTGCCGAAGCAGCATGCAGGTAACAGGTAACCTCTGACCCTCAGACCGTGTGTCAGAGCTCAAAGCGGTCCCCAGGAAATGGCGGGAAATGTTGCCTTAGGATATCACACAGAAGGCTCACAGGGACTAGAGACATAAATGAATAAAGTCCTCCCCCCCCCCCCACCATGGGGAGGAAAACACTGTGTACCACTGTATCATCCATGCTGCTCTTGACGCAGCGTGTGAGGAAAACAGTGAGGAAGCTGTGTAAAAGAAAGGCTTGAAGGAACCAAGGGAAACAGCAATTCCAGCTTGAGTGTTCCTCACATCAATGAGATCACTTACAAGCGCCCTGTCATTCACTGACACAGAACTGGAGTCTTCCTCACAAGGGAATGTCCTGTTCATAAACATTAAATATTCAGAGCTAGGGTCCTGAGCACAGTAGCTAGGCCCATATCTGAATCAGAGCACTCCTACACTAAAGATGTTTGTGGGGCGAGGGGGCTTATAGCTCCTTTTGCTCACACACACTGCTTCCATTCTGACAGGAATGATTCCAGGACTGCTGACAACTGGTCCATAAAAAGGACCGCAGGTGCAGGAAACATATGAACATGTTTAACTGTGCAGCACTGCCAGTTGCCCCAGACAAGTGTGGAGAGCAGGTGTATCAGACTCCATAACGCCACCCTCTGAGACCTTATACAGTCCACCCACTGGCTACGCTGAGGAGGGGGATACCCGGAAGACTCACCAACCCTTAAGGACCGCTCAGTCCTGCTGAAGCGCACTGAGCCTGAGGAGAGTGAAGAATCTGAGGAGATTTGCCCCGCAGCGCCGCCGCTAGAGGCCGAAACCGAAAATAAATGCGCGGCAGCCACAAGAAAAATGGCCGCTGAGCACGAAATTCAAGTTCTAATGCGCGCTAACGGCGCACGCAATAACCACCTCACACACCAGAAAAAACTGCCCCTCTCTCCAGAACCCACTAGAGACATGAGCGCCCAGCCAGGCCAGAGTGACCCCCAAGCACCCCACAGCAACCAGTACAGGGTGCAGAGAGCAGCAGAACAGGGGGGAGACCGGGAGAAACTCCCCATATAAAGAAACACAGCCAGCATGTACTCACCTGCAGTAGGAGAGACTTACCCGTCCCTTTCAGGGACCCACTGGCTTGTTTCAGACAGACCTATCACAGAGCAGTACTGCGTAGCTGTCGGCCCGGTCCACCGCGAGAGACAGTCAGGTACTGTTCAATCTTGAGAGGACCGCAGGCGCATGAAAGCAACCCGGCCACCCCTGGAGTCATGGGGCATGTCGCGAACTGAGTCTCACGCACACAAGGCGAGGATCAGCACGCTCAATGGTCGGACAGGGAAGACTACGAGGATACCAGTGTACCTAACCTGTTGCCCAGCTGACAGTTGATTGAAGGTCTCAAAAATAAGATAAAAATTCCCAAAAAGGAATACAATTTAAAAGTAAAATCTTCCAGGAGACTGGCTCCTGAGAGAGCCACGTCTTCTGCTAGGCAGAAAAAAAACTGAGGTCTGCTGACTGCAAGTGGGAGGGTAATGTCCGGAGGGACCGCCCCCCTGGGCAGGGCTGTTCAGCTCTGGTTTGTTCTAGAATGTATGTTTCTAACATTCTGCCTAGATCTTCTCCTGCGAGCAGGGACATATACCCACACGTTTACAGTATCCAGCTGTGTCAGTCCATGGACGGTAAGAGAAAAATGTCACTCAAGCATTTTATTCACTAAAATTAACCTTGCATTTCACAGCACCTAGACTAGATTGTTGCACCCCCCCCCCCCCCCATTTCAGGAACAACCTCCCTCCTGGATTGTAAGCTCTAACAAGCAGGCCCTCTGATTCCTCCTGTATTGTAACTGTAGTCTGCCCTCATGTTGTAAAGCACTGTGCAAACCATTGGCGCTATATAAATCCTGTAAAATATGCAGGGTTCAAAAAACACCCCAAAAACAAAACTGGCCTTAGGCTGACTTCTGATCCTGTGCAAGAATTCCCCTTCATTCCTACCCCGATGACCACACAAGGACACACAACAGCAATCAAAACCTACTAAGGATTTTTATAACCCTTAAATCGCAAAAAAAATAAAATTGTCTACAGCAAGGCTATAAAGGGACCTTTTTGAAGAATTATGGGAAATACACACACTAATACATATATATATATATATATATATATATATATATAGATATGGACATTTAATGCCTGCGATTTATTTTTAGTGCTGTATTCTAGAAAGTCCCCGATGACCAACAGCCTTGTTGATATTTAGACTGAGGCAGACCATCTAGAAGAAACACGGACAAAATTCAAGTTTGAACAGAATATTCATCTCATGTGAAATGATGAAACAAACCCTGTATTGTAAGGCCACCCTGCTATCAGGTTTATCAGCATTTGTTTAGTTTGAGGGTCTCCTTGTAAATCAGAAAAGGCCTATAACTGAGAAAAATCAGATGGTAAAGCACAAAGTATTGCAGTAAATTGTATCTTATTGGTTATAGCATTGCAGCCTTGGCCAACTCACTCGTGAAGTCTCCACTCCCTGCTAGTTAATGTTTAACAGGCAGCTCCTTTCAGCTACTTCGAAGATTTCCAAGGCTTGCAGAGACTAGTTTAGAGTTTGGCTGATCCAGTTCTAGGTAGGAGAGACTGGAGCCAAGGTGTCGTGAGGCAAGTATTGTACTCAATCCAGAATTCTGAGAATTTGCAGGGGTGATTTATACAAGAGATACAAATAGAAACCAAAAATGTTTATTACAATATATAGAACTTTATTAACGGACCCTAGACAAGCACTCTTGGCATTCCGTTTACAACAGGCAGGTTTAACATTGACATTTTTTGCATTGATTCTTGCTTCCTTTTGTGGATCAAATGAGTTGACCACCTGGTACTGAGGTCAGTAGCACTTGTATATAGAACACATGCCCCAGGCAGCCTCAAAGATGGAGGCCATCCCCTCCAAACCACTTCAGCATCAGTCCAGGTGCCGTCACCAGCACCCCCACCAATCAACAGAATGGGCCCAAAATGACAAACAAACAAACAAAAAAAAAAAAAAAGGTGCAATAGTGCATTAACTTTTTCCAAAATCGCTTTATTGTAGTAAAGATGTTAAAAACACATTGCTTGATTGTGCGGGACAACACTATAGTGCTACTCTGTTTTTAGTGTTTAACACATTCACATACCATCCAGGGATTTACACCAAGAATTCGGTATATCTGCTTATCACTGCAAAGTCATGCCCAGTGTGATTGTCAGATTCTTATAATCAAAAACGCAGCTGATGACTTTTATCACCTTTATGAAATTGTTTATAAATTAACATCCTATGTAACTTTCAGTATTCGAGCAGTAATGTTCAAACTGTCTGCATCCACGTATGTCACGAGCTGCCCCTGTGTAACAATATGGCAGAGTATAGCAAACTCACAACATGGAGCAATTTTAATGCCGTTTGCCCACCACAGCGAGCGAAAGCCTTGCTCATGAACTATCTGCACAAAGACCCCTGTGATGGACATTGTTTTGCTGAGTGAACCTACAAGAGAAAATGTGAGCCATGCACTCAGAAATTGCACCTAATCCCTGTACAATTGATTCGACCAGTTTGTGGAGAACTGTAATCTCAGCGGGAATGTGCTAGTGCTTCTATAATACACCTTTCAGAAAACTGATTAACAATTGCAACAATGGACCTGGAATTGACTGTAATAAGCCAACATATCATTACCAGTAGAAGCTACTAATGTTGTTCAAAGAACTATGCCACTTTTGCCAAATGAAAAATAAACGGCGTTAAAAACTGAACAAATTAGGGAGGTAGTACACCAATTTCTCTACCAATTGAAAAATACTTTTAAATATAACATGTATTCCCATCACTGGCTATGTCTGCTTTCTTATTTGTAAGAAAAGCCTAGAGTTTAAATGACAATGTATGAAAACTACAGCGCACAAAGTTAAATATAAATGAAACTCTTCCCACATAAGGGCTTTAAAACCTTAAGAAAAAAAAAAAAATGACAGTGAAACATGAGGATCCTTCTTGCACCAAAACTACAGCTGGCCCGGAGCTTCTCATAACATTTTTACACAAATTTCAACCCCAAAATGGCCGAATGCCAAAGAACCTGTACTCTTCAATAGCACACAATGAGCTAAAAAGGCAGATGTCATTCATAAACGTGCAGAACAAAGTTCAGCATTTATCTGACCACAATTGCACAATTCTCCTTGTCCTCTTGAACACAGTGCAATGAAAGTTGCGATCGAGCTTACATCATCAATACTGAACATTTGCCCCTATTTAATCAGCTACGTCCAAATACCTACATGTGTGGCCTTATTGCCCAATAAACTTTACAAAGGCACATGTGAACCTTCAGCTGATGTAAGGAAGCCATACATGTCCACAAATACCAGCCACAAGATGCCTCCACCACATTTAAAACATTTTCTCCTCCAGGTAAACTCCTCAGGCACAATGTGGTCTGCTCCGACAGCAGTTCCTGTCCCCCAAAGACTTCTGGTGTGACGAAACATTTTTAGGGACGTCATCACACAAGGATTGAGCACAGTGTTAACACCTCCATGCAGTTTTACCTTGTTTGCTAGTATCTTTTTACTACATGAAGCAACTTTGAAAAAAGTTAATGCACTGTATCGCCTTCTTTGTTCTCCACATCATTTAAGGCCATGCGGTTACTGAGATTTAGGAGTAACGTCACCAGCTCCCCACCAAAGCGAGGGAGCGCCTGGGCTGACTGCTGCTGTGATCTTATCTCAAAGTAGTATGGAGGGGGATGACATTCATCTTTGAGGCTGCCTGCCGAAGACACACATTTACACACAAGTGCTATTTGACCTCAGTACCAAATCTGCTAAGGTGGCATCGGAAAACGGAAGTGTACACAGTGGAATGTTAGCAACTGATTCTCACAAAATGCTCCCAGACTATTTTTGCATCTATTTAGTTTAATGCACTTTTTATCACTAAAGTTGTAATGTTTACTTATTGTGACTAGGTTGTTTTTATTTAAAGCAATAGCACAACTATCTTGTTTTTGGTTAATACTTTAGCGTATCAACACATTAAGAGATGAAGCTAAGAGGTCACTTTCATTGTATGGGCTTATTAGGAATGTGTGATAACCTGGCATACAATATTGTTTTCAAATGATATACCATTTATTTGTGTTTTGCACTTTAGAGTATGAAAAAAAACTTACGCTAGGTACACATGTACCGAAAGTCAGTTGATTAAGCAGGAACTAGTCAGCTTTTGGTATGCGTGTACTCCCCTTTTCAACAGAAACCAGTAGTTAGACCGGCTTCAGTTGAACAGTCATGCTGGAAAACCAGCATTTGCAGCCCTGATCTGTGTATTCTGACAGGAAGGAGAGGAGGGAGTTCCCACATCCACTTTGCTTGTGTGGATGCAGGGATCTACAAGTTTCTGTCCAACCTTCTGGTTGAAGAGAACACACACACACACACTTATTTTTTTAAATCCTCCACTTCTTGGCATTTCCAGTACCAAGGTCATTCTTTAAGTTACTCTATTTCTGCTGCCATAACCGAATAAAGTCCCCAGCTGTAGACATTGTCTAATTAAATTAATGGGAAGAAATATGTCCTTGTCATAGGCACAGCAGATAAGGGCAGGGAGCCAAAAAAAAAAAAAAATGCACAAATGGCACCAATGGAAACCCCCAAGATGGAGGACTTGACACTAGCATCTACTCAAACCAATAGGATTTGTTTTAAAGTGGACCAAACCGTTAAAAACAAGGGGGAAGCGTATAAAGTACCAAACTAGTCAATCTTTTTTCTCACATCATTTTATTTAAAGTGCAAGTTTTTCCTTATGAGGTCTAAACAGATTGCTTATCTGTTTGTGGATCCCATAAACATTTCCTTTGCTCCCAATGACCTCAAAACCTACTAACAAGCACTGACTTTGAAATGTGATGCCAGCTACTTCCCCTCCCAACAGGTTAGAGTCCAATGTTCAGAAGGGAGCAGCTCTTAGGTAAGAACAGAAGACCAAGGCAGAGGTGACTGTGTATTTGACCAAAGTACCCCAACTGCCTATTATATGGTCTGACACTTGTATAATCAGCAAAAAACAAAAAAGTTAGTCAAATAAAAAAGGCCATAATACTATATTCTATAATTAAACATTTGTAAAAATATGTCATTCTTTTTAAATAAATATATAATAAATATACAAGCCAGGCAGTAAAAACCATGAAAAAAAAAACAATGGAATGTGCAAGCAAACACTGTCCTGGATGGACACAGACTATGGTCTTGTGTGGGACAACAGCATTTGCAAAAACTTAAGACACTGTGCTGCTGCTAGGTTACTTTACTAAAGTAAAAAGATATAGCAGCTGTGAGGCAGCCAAGAAGCCAGAGGTGAGTCTTAGCAGGTCAGGGACCTGTTGGAGGTGCCAATTTTGTAATCCGAGCAGACGTTTGTGAGCCTCATCCAATCAAAATTACAAAGAACTCAGTAGAATGAAGGGAATTGGCTGCCTGGTGTTTGGGTCAGGCCTGCACAAGCAGCAAACCAGATAACCTGGTGCCGAGTTCCATATAGAGTTAGGGCTGCTGTTAGAATTGACAGGCCCCAGCATCCCCACCGAAAAAACAATTGTTTGCTAAAAAAAAAAAAAATTACTAAATACACTAAAATCAATAAGTGGACACAAATGCAACACCATTTACAAAATTCTAACTAAAAAAACTTAAGAAAAAAACAAGTTAATAAATAACATTCTGTGTGAATGAAACACGTAGGCACTGTGCATCAGCAGTATATGTGGCTGGATTGCAGGCAGCCTATGTTACGCTATGGGGACACAGCAGCTGTACAAACAGCCATAGGTCCCAGTTTAAAAGTAGTGTGGGTGCAGGTGTATAGCATTGTGCAAATTCGGGAACAGATACCCACTCCTAACAAGTTAGGATCTGAGTCTGTGTTCCTTATAGCCGCTGCATCCCCATAGAGCAACAGGCAGCTCCAGCCAAACAAACCACATATTCACACTGTATGGCCCAGAGAACCGGTGTGAATAAGCCCTTTATTTTTTTACATTTCCACAATGTGGGAGGGGGGCAGGACTCGGCAATTATTAGGGGTCTAAATAGACCCATGTCTCACTTTTGAGACCAAAATAAAATTGAGCACTGCAGCTGACCAGGATGTGTCTGTATTGAAGCTCCCTTTTTATTCACAGATGGATGCATAGTAAACAGTTTACTATGATTCAGTTATGAATAAACATATAGTGAGTGATTAGTACCAATCACTCGTATTCATCCAGAAAAGGAAGAGGTCAGTAAATATGACACAGATCAACTTTGTGGCTTTCAGAAGCACAAAGGCAGATCGGTTCGTTAATTTCCCCTCAGTATTGTTGCGCCAATCACTTTCCTTATCCACAATCCAATTCCATCTGCTTGTCAGCTGCCCAGGCCCAAAGCCCATACAAGAAGATCAGCAGCCCTGCATATCAGTTATATGTCCTCACCTCTGACTGCTGCCTCAGCAATAGCACGGTTGATATGCATGACATATTCAGTACATTCAGAGAACTCATGCTGCCACATGAGCTCAACATAAAATGAGCCGAGTACAAAAAATAAAATAAATGTAAACAGTTCCAACGTGGAAGATGCTACTGGTCCCCCCCTAAGCAAGGGGCATGGAATGAGACCAATTGTCGATAAGGTGAGGAGTTCCTAGCACACAGAGGCCAAGTCTCACATCCTTCTGTTTCTGGGCTTATCACAGCTTTACTCGGTTGCTTTTAGTGTTAAACACATTCACAGAATGAAGACAGGACACTTAACATCCAGGGAGTGATACCCCAAGAATGCAGTCTAATGTCCAGCAATAGCATGACGGCCACTTCTTATCACCGCGAAGTCACGCCCAGTGAGCGCTTTATGTTCTCGTACACAACATAGCTGATGCTGACGGCTGGGATCACCTTCATGAAATTGGGGGCCAGACCCCGGTACAGTCCAATAGGTCCTTCAGTCTGTATGATATTTTTGAAGAGACTGCTCATAGTCGGCTGTGGAGCTCCTTCAATGGAAGCTGCAGAGGTAAAATAAAAAGCAGGTCAACCATAATGTTTCACTCTTCTAGAGATAAAAAATTTGTTAGTGCAGTATTGCAGAGATCCAAGAAGGTAGGCCACACATTACTGCAATTAAAAACCAGGTTTCCCCTACAAAAATTACTGCATGTATGAGTAATGTAAAAAACAACAAATACCAAACAAATCTTTGTCACTGTTCAAAAAACACAAACAAGACCCCCAATATAACTCCTGGGGGTGGGGATTGCCTGTATTGTTAGCTCGGACATATGCAGAGATTCCTACACATACAAATCCTGTCAGATAGACAAGTTACTCACCCTGTGCCTGCATGCGTGTCCTGACCAGAGCTAGGGGATAGCTGGCAAGCTGCCCACATGTACTTGATATGGTCCCGCAGGCCAGTAACACAAAGACACCAGGGTCCGCACTGCTCGTGGCATAACGACTTAGCCAGGCGTTCTTCAGTGTCTTTAAAAGGAAGAGGGATGAAAAAATGGTTAGAACAAGAAACTTTCTACAAACAATATAACTGCCCAGAAAAGGTTTCATTGAAGATAAGGAGAGTTTTACTAAAATTACTGAAGGGATAAGCTGGACATTTCTACAAGTAGGGTCATATGCATGTTGATATTGGACAATGTAAAAAAGGTAAAATAGTTAAGCGAATATCCAAAGCCTGGAATCACCTGTGCAAAAATTCAAAAATTTGCAGATACAATGCCTTGGAAAAGTATTCATACCCCTCGAAATTTCTCATTCTACAACCAAAAATGTAAATTTTATTTGGGATTATATGTGATAACCAATACAAAGTGGCACACCGTTGTGAAGTGGAAGGAAAATTAATGGTTTTAAATATTTTTTTACAAATATCTGAAAAGTGTGGTGTGCATTTGTATTCAGTCCCCTTTACTCCGATACCCCCAACTAAAATCTAGTAAAAAACCAATTGCCTTCAGAAGTCACCCAATTAGAAAATAGAGCCCATCTGTGTGCAATTTATTCTCAGAATAAATACAGCTGTTCTGTGAAGCCCTCAGAGGTTTGTTAGAGAACCTTAGTGAACAAACCACATGAAGGCCAAGGAAGACAGACCGGTCAGGAATAATGTTGACAAGATTAAACCAGGGTTAGGTTATAATAAGATATCCTAAGCTTTGACCATTTCACGGAGCACTGTTCAATCCATCTGAAAATGGAAAGAGTGTGGTACTGCAAACCTACCAAGACATGGCCATCCACCTAAACTGACAGGCCGGGTGGTATCATGTTGTGGGTATGCTTTTCTTCAGCAAGGACAGGGAAGCTGGTCAGAGTTCATAGGAAGATGGATGAAGCCAAATACAGGGCAATCTTAAAAAAACTGAGTCTGCAAAAGACGAGACTGGGGCAGAGGTTCACCTTCCAGCAGGACAACGGATCTCCAAACTATGGCCCTTTTGCTGTTGCGGAATTATGCGTCCCATGAGGCATTGTAAAACCAACATTCATAGACATGATGGAAATTGTAGTTCCTGGAGGGCCATAGTTGAGACCCCTGGTTTAAAGCATATTCATGTTAGAATGGCCCAGTAAAAAGTCCAGACCTAAATCCAAGTGAGAATCTGTGGCAAGATTTGAAAAGTGCTGTTCACAGACGCTCTCCATCCAATCTGACAGAGCTTGAGCTATTTTGCTTAGAATGGACAAAAATGTCACTCTAGATATGCAAAGCTGGTAGAAATATCCCCAAAAAGACTTGCAGCTGTAATTGCAGTGAAAGGTGGTTCTACAAAGTATTGACTCAGGGGGGCTGAATACAAATGCATGCCACACTTTTCACATAAAAAAAAAAAAGCATTCATAATTTTCCTTCCACATTGTATTGGGCCATCACATAAAATACATTTACGTTTTTGGTTGTAACATGACAAAATGTGGAACATTTCAAGGGGGTATGAATACTTATTCAAGGCACTGTACATTTGCTCATCTCTTAAAGCCACATTATATAGGGCCTTAGTGGCTTACCTCATATACTGCCAAGTCAATGCCAGCATAAGGAATAATCCCCAGCATGTTGGGTACATATCCCTTGTAGAAAGCAGACATCCCTTCCTTCAGCATAATCTTTTTGCCACAGTCCAACATCCCTTCATATTGGCCAGTCTTTCTCAGAGCCATCCTGGTTTTCAAAACCTGCAACCATTATGAAAAGCGCATAAGTGTCAAATTCACAATCACAGGTTGGATCACAATTCCAGCAGCTCATGTCCTTACCTCCATGGGGTATATACTGCTCTGGGCAATCACTCCGGCTAGAGACCCAGCCACCAACCTCTCACGAATACCCAAGATCTCCTGGTCACTCCCAATGAAACGTTTAATCTAGAGAAAACAAAAAAAAAAAAGTTTAAGATAAGTCAGTGAAGGAAAAAACAAAAAAACCTATTCTCCCACACTTCCATGCCAGTAGTAGATGGCAGCTTGCCAACACGCTAATGTGTTACCACACCATCCAAAAGTAAATCCGGTACCTACAAAAATTACTACAGTTCTACTTATACTTGTGACAAATCTACCATCTGATTAGGAGTATACAAAAAAAAAAAAAAAAAAGACTGGCGATTCATCTACTCCAGTGGTTCTCAACCTTTCTAGTGCCGTGACCCCTTGATAAAATGTCCCAAGTGGTTGGGACCCCTAACAGTAAAATTTTCATTGGTCCCTCGCCACCCGAAGATGGCAGCACCCGAGAGCTGAGGGACAGATCGGCTTAGGGTGCCGACATCGCGGGCGCCCTGGACAGGTAAGTGCCCTTATTTTAAAAGTCAGCAGCTGTAGTATTTGTAGCTGTTGACTTTAAAAATAAAAAAACTGGCGGAACCCCGCTTTACGCCCAACATGACGTGACTATGCAAGAAAAAATGATGGAACAAGACACACACACACACACGTTAGTTCCTCAAAAGTGGTTATTCCATGCCAGTGCTAAATATACAAAAGGTTTTAGCATAGGGTGACCAGACATCCCCGGTTTCAGGGGACAGTCCCCGGACCCAGTCTGTCCCTAGTTTTGTCCCCGGATTGGATTTGAACAGGGGCTGGGGCAATTTCAAAGACAGTCAGTGCAAAATAAAAAATCTGAATTACACACCCCCGCTCCGCCACTCCTACTAGCTTAGGGAGGTGTATTTTTTTTTTTCATTATCTGTGCCCCTTTCTGATGATCATGTGCTGGTCGGAGCAGAGGGAATATTTCTTCAGTTTCAGGTGCCCATTCAGCTCCCCTCGCATGTTCTTCTGCCTTGGCAGAAGTCCTGGCTGCGTATCTCCTTGCCTTCCCTGGCAGAGTGATATTCCCAGTAGTAGCCGGGGCCCGGTGGAGAGTAAGACTTGACAGGCGGCGACGGGCAAAGAGTCGCTGATTGCCGCCATTACTAGTATAAAAAAATAAATAAAAAAAAAAAAAAGTCCCCGGATTTTATTTAACAAAATATGGTCACCTTAGTATAGCACCGGCGCCAATTTTGGAGGAGCCAAGCGGGACGTTTATATATAAATGATATGTATTGTTCCATTTTTTTTTTTTTTTTTGCAGTCATGTCATATTTATGAACGATTGATGTATTGATTGCCACAGTACAAAAATGTGTCCGACTTACCAGATACTCTGTCAGGTGTTCCGTCAGAATCAGCAACCCGTCTAATGTGTTAAGCGGAAGTGACATTTTGTCGCCGCCATCTTGGTACTCTCGTCCGCAGTAAGGCTACAGTTAGAAGTCGGCAAGCAGACATCTTTTTACACCCACCAAAGTCCGGCATTTTACAAGTATTTTTACCAGTAAACTGAGGTGATATACTATCTAAGCCATATATAGTATAACAGCTCAGTTTACTGGTAAAAATACTTGTAAAATGCAGGACTTCGGTGGGTGTACACAGAAGTCAGCAAGCGGACATCTAACTGTAGCCTTACTGCGGACGAGAGTACCAAGATGGCGGCGACAGAACCTCACTTCCACGCTCTCTCTCCCAGAAGTGACGTCTTGCTGGCCGAGACGGACAGACTCGACGTACACAGTAACTTCGGGTCGGTCTCGGCCAGCCTTGCAGATTTGACTAGCGTTCGTGACCCCCTGGCGAATCGGCAATCGACCCCCAGGTTGAGAACCGCTGATCTACTCGCTGTGTATTTTATGTGCAAATCAAACTGTACCTTGCTTAACACCTGTCTCCTTCAAATGTACATTAGGAAAGTGCTTCAAAATTATAAATATAGCTCAGTGCTTTCTGTTAAAATAAAGGATTTAAAACAAACTTTAAAAACAAACATGGATCCGTGCACAACAGTATGCAACAAGATAATTCCCCTGTATAGGTACTGGTACAGTGTACACAGATTCATGTGAGTTTTTAAAATTAGTTTTAAATTAAGTTTTTTTTTAACAGTAAGCACTAGGCACATTTTCCAACATTGGAAGGATACTCAAGGCTACACAAAACTGACTCAATCTGTCTGCACTCTTCCTTAACCTATGACATTCTGCCTGCATTATTACATAGTAGCAGATCGTGACAAACTCACCTGTTCATAAGCCATGAACTTAATAGCAGACTCTGGAGCAATTTTAATGACATTAATGCCATTTCCTCGCCACAGTGAGCGGTAGCCTCCTTCACGGAGCATCTGCGCAAAGCCCCCTGCCATGGACATCGAGTTGCTGCGTGAAGCATGGACCTGCAAGAGAAACATGAGGCATGTGCTCAGAAATCACTTCTAATCCCAGCACAATGGATTCTGCTTTTTTGTGGAGGACTTTGTAATCTCAGCAGGAATGCATAATAAACGCACAGTACTTCAGCTAAAGACATGTTGTTCAGCTGCTAGTGCGTCACTGCTATAATACATCTTTCAGAAAACTGATTAACAACTGCAACACATGGACCTGGAGTTGATGGTAATAAGCCAATACATCATTACTAGTAAAAGCTACTCAGTCCAAAGTGGAAAACGCCATCAAAAAACAAAAAAAAAAAAACGAACCACACTAGTATGCCAATATTTTTTTAACCAATTAAGAATTCTTTACATATAGCAAGTTTCCCCCCCCCAATCATGGTTATGTCTTCGTTTTATTTTGGACACAAGCTTTAAGTTTTAACTGATGTATTAAAAACGCAGCACGTCAGACAGGGACAACTACATAAGGGCTGCAAAGCCGTTTTGACTAAAAAGATAAAAGCATGAGGAGCCTACTGCACTAAAATACAGCTGCCCCAAAGCTTCTCATATGACCTTTTACACAAATTTCAAACTCCAAAATGGCTGAATGCCAAAGAAAGAACCTGCACTACTCTAGGGCACAGTGAGCTAAAAGGCAGATTTCATTCATAACGTGCAGGACAAAGTTCAGCATTCCTGCATTGATCTCTGATCGCGATTACACAATTCTCCTTGCCTTGGTGAACAAAATGCATCCAAATTTGTGACAGAGCTTGCATCAATCAATAAATACTGAACATTTCCCACCTATAAAGAAGAAACTATGTCAAAATGCCTACATGTGTGGCGTTATTGCCCCATAAGTACTAACCTGCATGATAACCTTCAGCCGATCTAGGGGAGCTGTACATGTTCGGGACACCGCGCCAGCCCCACCACCAGCCACAAGATGCCTCCACCACATTCCAGTTTGTTTCTCCTCCACGGTAAACTCATCAGGCACAAGGAGGTTTTCTCCAACGTCAAAGATCTGCAGAGGGAGCAGAGTGATGGCATTAGTGTTGGCACTATCCAGCCAGTATGTATAAACCATGCTCTACCCTAAGCAGCTTTAGAGCTCCCGGTCATGCCTGTTCCCTAAAAGTACTTTAGCCAAGACTGGCAAATTTTTTTTTGCAGAAGGATATGTAAAAAGGGAAGCACATCCGGTTCCTATAGCTTCAGGCTACAGGGGGGGGTGGAATAAACCAGCACAGGCCGAGTTGGACCAGTTATACTCTGCATGCAATTTGGTGCCGGAGTTTTAGGTTTTGTTTTTTGCCCACTTAATAGCAGATACAGCAAGTTTGTTACAAGACATGGGCTCCTCAGACCTGCAGCCAGGTCCTCTGAGGAATGCCAGTTACGTTTCTAATAAACTGCAAAATGCCATACATAGGTGAACAAGGAACAGCATCAGATTGTTGCTGCACAGCAATAGTTCATTCAAATCACTACAAACAGCTGGGAACCCATTTTACCAAAAACTCATCTCCTCAGCTGGGCTGACAACTTGGTCATATACAAGACATGGCGTATTCTTGCACCCTAAAGCCCAGACTAATTCCCCTAAAATGGTCGAGCCCTTATGTTGAGGAGCATACACACGCACAATGAAAGACATTTTAATACCAGGTCCATCAAAGTATGCAGTGACAAGGCAGTACAGTAATTTGCACTTACTGTAGAGTGTTTCCAGTAAAGTATGATTTCAGGAATGTTTTCAGCAGGATGTAAGAGATGGTAATCTCGCCACTCATTCCAGTCAATGGTCATTGTACCATTTTTATCCATGCTGAAAGACAAAAAGGCCAATGCGTGGGGTCAGTGATTTCCGAGAACACCACAGGCAACCATGCACAAGACACAGCAAGTCACAAGACACAACGGGGAAGGGTACAAGAGGACAGCATACTTACTGGGCGACAGGACCCCATCGGTGCCCCGTCCTAATTCTGACAGCCACACAGACAGAAGCAAAAAGGAAAGATAGCACAGATAAAACAGTTACTCCCTGCCAAAAAGTATTTGTAGGGAACTCTGGGATTACTTTATTGCATATGGGGGGGGGGAATATTGTCCAGAAGAGAAACACGGAGGAGTCCGCACAATACAGGACAGACTGCAGAACATGAAGATAAACTTGGTTGTAATGGGCGTATCTTGTGTACTCACCGTTTAAGGATTTTCTCTGCCTGCTGCTCGGAGATATTCACACCAAGGTCACGGAGAGATTGCATTATTTCTTGCACATCAATTCGACCTGGAAGAGGAGCAAAAAAAATAAAAATCCTGTTTTAAGATCAAAAGGAGGGAGAGGAAAAAAATTATAATAAAAAGTAGCACTTAAGAGACCACGTCTGAGCAAACAGATGGTGGCAAAGTGATCGTAACCTCATTGACCACCTGGCCTTGCTCTGACTTAGGAGTCAGGGTCTGCTGATATTCATAGGTTGACAAGTTCAAACTTTAATTGAGGTCACTGAATTAAAAACTGCCAGATTGTGATTTATAACTTCAATGGATGAGATTATCAGTATATTTGGAAAACTATTTGTACTTAAAGCGGAGTTCCAACCATATAAAAGTCAGCAGCTACAAACATAGTAGCTGCAGACTTAATAAAAATCGGACACTCGCCTGTCCCACGGTCCAGCGATGCAGGCGAATGAAGCCCCGCTCCTCTGCCGGCATTGTGGCTGGGCGCCTGAATGTGGCTTCTCAACCGGGCATGCACTGCGCATGCGTGAGCCACACGTTATGATTGGCTGGGCAATCTTCTGGGACCTGTGATGTGTCCCAGAAGATTGCACGAAGGGAGGGGGGGGATGAACTTACTTCGAGGTCCGGGAGGAAGTGGGAGCTGGAAGCCCCTAAAGAGAGGGTATCCTTTCTCCCCCCCTCCAAAAAATTGTGGCATGTCGGGGGGGGGGTCACCTTTACTTAAAGTGGAAGTTCCATTTTTGGGTAGAACCCCGCTTTAAGTGAATTTATGATATGCATTTAATAAGAGCACAGAAAAAAGGAAGCAATAGCCTGGCCAAGGACTTGACAAAACCATCTTAAATAAAGTCAACACTTGCAACTAGTATGATGAAATGTAAACTTCAGCAGCCAGTAAAGCCTAAACTAGGTGTAATAAGGCTCTTTGGGGGGATAGGTTGCAGACACCATATTCTGGTGCCAGTAGTATTTCATAGTTGCAATGGCTGCTGATGACACACAGACACCTTTAGTAAGCCAATTCATAAACGAAGGCGAACTCCTTGGCAAACAAGGTAAGAAAAGCAGCTGCCTCACCATTATGGGTCTGCCTCTGGTGATCCCTCAGCAAGACAACCTGCAAATACTTACCATCATTCTTTTTATCCAGACTGCGGAAGACCAATCTGAGCTTTTTCTCATGGTCACGAAGGTAGTGCACAAACTCCTCAAAGTCCAGCTGTCCATCCAGGTCCTTATCTCCAGCTTTCACTATTTTCTGTTACAGAAGAAAAAGGAGAAACAGATTTGCATGGTCATTCTGTATGTATGATCATCATCTAATGGCATGCTGCCTCTGGAGAGTGCAGGATAGAACTGGTAAGGGCATAAGCTGCAACTTTACAGAAACAGTCTACAAACAGAAATCATTTATCTGGGGCATACGGGAACAGAACACACCTCAGGGAAGCCAACATTATGCAAACTTGACTTAGGTTGGACAGATGGAAAGGTGTCCCCCAAAATTGGATATATGATTTTAACCGACTAGGCGAGAAGCCATTGTACACAAGGCAGACTGATGGGTTAATCTGCACCAATTGCAATGCCACCAGAGGATGAGCGAGATCAGCAGAGAGATTTACAGTGACCTTTGTAAACTGTCTGAGCTGCAGTCACAGGACTCCGTCAGAGGACACGGAGTGCTGACAGCTAAAGATAGCAGGGTGTGTGACATTACATGCTGGCCAGCAGGCACACGGTTTACCTTAAGCAAATTCTACAATCATGGATAGTGATAATGTTAGATTCATGAACGTTTGAAATATGTACTAAACACATACCAAAGACACCATGTACATTTTACACATACAAAAATAAAAAAAAAATAGAATAAACCAAAGAGCAGGTAAGCAATAAAATCCAAAGATATAAATGCTTTTCCAATTGTAGCAGAAAGTATAGATTCATCGGCTGGAAAAAATAAAAAATACCTGCTCAACTTCTTGGTTGTAGATTACATTCTATCCCTGAACCCCACACACCTATACCAATCATCAAGCAATCGTTCACATCAACCATAGACACTGAAGAGCTCAAAGCTACTGTAAGGTCAGAATCTCAAGCAGCAATACATACAACCCAGCTGTAATTCATCCCATCACTACAGGGTTTTAGCAAATTCTAATAAAAAAAATTAGCAGTATTTTAGCTTTTAGAGGAGCCAAACCAGCATTGTTTGAGACACATTTGCACACAATAAAATTGACCAAGTTAAGGAGTACGGTACATAGGAAATAGGTGACCAAATCAAGCACCCATTATAAACCGATAAATAACTGATCATTTACCAAACCTACACAGCCCCTCTCCAATTGGAAACAACTTCAGGTATTCGTATGAAGAGCCATGACCATGTAACAAAACGCAAACACAAAAAAGTCCAGTCTATGCCAAAAAATAAAGTCTTATTGCAGAAAACAAAAAAAAACACAAATATATAAAAAAACGCACACATACTTGTCCCATTCATAAGTGAGCCATGAAACCCCTGCATGAATTTTAGCATTCAAACCCCCCCTCCCCTCAAACCCCCCCCCCCCCCACACTACAGTACTGTAAAAATTAAGTTTTTTTTTGTGAAAAGTTACAAAATAAAACCACCACACACACTTAAAACTAAAGATCTGCAGCAATTGCATACTATTTTCACAAGCAACTTTCACAAATTCATAGGAAAATAAAATCAATGTGTGGGTTTTTGTAAAAAAAAAAAAAAAAAAAAAAAAAAAGGACTAGGATTTTTCCATTTTTGCTCTAGAAAAGATCTTGTGAAATACACCTGCACAAGTCATTAGACTAGCTAGACAAAACGACATCCAACGTAACACAGCCATAAGCTCACCTGTCTCCACAGCCTGTAAGTTGAAAACTCCTGAGATGGAATAAAAAGGCTTAGCCTGAAAATAGACTTCAGCTCTGAAGGTAGTCCATTGGACTCAAAGTACTGAAACTCTGCCTGAGACTGATCCGGCACGGGCACATACAAGCACAGACAAAGCATCTTGGAGATGCCTACACCAGCTCTGGACTCCTCTACAGCTCCACGCTTTCTCTACAGTAAATTCTGAAACCGGCAGGTTACAAGACTAGGTGCCTGTGCTCACCTACTATTGGCCAATACAGACCAGCCCCCCTCCCATTGAAGTCTGCCTAACTGGCAGAACCAGCCTTCTACAGCCGACCAATCCCAGAGGAGCCAAGACATTGAATGGGACAAAGGATTCTCCAGCCGCATAAAATTGACAACTCCCTGGAATGCTGCTATGGGACAACAGCTGACAAGATTATCAGGGCAAAGGGAAAGACCCCCTAGTGACTTCAACTATAGAACACATCACAAGGTGCATTGCTTAAAATGTTGTGTATATTCAGAAGCACAATGTTATTACATTGCAAGACCGGACACTTGTTTACATATATAAATAGATCTTGTATTTGAGCTTTGCTATAATAGGCACGTGCTCATAAGTTCAATAAAAAGAAAACGAACCAAGTATATTATCTTGGCCTAATAAATACAAGTTAAAAAAAAAAAAAGTACTAAATAAAAAATAGAAAGGCTGTACAAAAAAGTGGACACAAAATACCTCCAAGTAAGACATCTTAAAGTGGAGCTCCACCCTAAATATAAACTTTTGCTATTTGGAACCCTCCCCCCCTCCGGTTTCACAATTGACACCTTTCAGGGGGGAGGGGGGGTGAAGATACCTGTCTAAGACAGGTATTTTCACCCACATCCGGGAGTCCTCTCTCTGGGAATCTGCGGGAGTGATGTCACTTCCCCCAGACTTCCCGTAGTGTTCTGGGAGACTCGGCTCCCAGAACACAGGACAAATCAGAACTGCGCAGCGCGACTCACGCATGCGCCGTAGGGAACCGGGCATGAAGCCGCAGGGCTTCACTTCCTGGTTCCCTCAGCGAGGATGGCGGAGGAAGCAGCAGAGTGACGAGCGATCGCTCGTCCTCTGCTGCGGACGTCGCTGGACTCCAGGACAGGCAAGTGTCCAAATATTAAAAGCCAGCAGCTGCTGGCTTTTATTATTTTTTTTTCCGGCGGAGCTCCGCTTTAATGCAAACATTTAAATTAAATGTGTTCCTTTGTCCATATTTTCTATACATGTCTACCATTCAATAAAATGAATGGGTGAGGTATTACTGCGCTACCAAAGAGGTGGGGAGGGGGAAAGGGAGAGGGCATTGCTGCAGCACTGGAGGTATATCAGAAACCCAGAGTAAATGAAGAAAGATAGTGCTGCGCTAAGGGATGGGAAGGGAAGGTGAAAATAGTATTAAGAGGTAAAACAAGTAGGTTAAACGGTGATGATCAATAAGCAAAAGATGGAGTTATGGTAAAACATAACATGAAAATAAGCATAAAAGTGAATCCACGGTGAAACTGCAATAAAGTGCTAAAATAAATGTATTAGCAATAAAAAAACAAAAAAGGTACTCACAAAAAAAATGATTGGAAGGAAGCCTAAAAAAACAAACAAAACACACGAGCAGCGAGCTCGCAATGTCACCTCCGGTGCCTTGACGCGTGGTCGTCACGGTCACGTGACTTCATCAGGAGTGTGAAGTCACATGACCGTGACGAACACACGTCGAGGCAAACGATCGCTTAGTGACACGGGTGAAAGGGTTACCTGGGGGGGCGATCAAGGGGTTAAACCTTTATTAGGGGGGTTAGGGGGCTACACTGGACCTAAAACTAACTGCCCTGACACTTTTACAATCACAAATGTCACTGATTGCAGTGATCAGTAAATAAATGGTCACTGCAGTGACACTGACTGGGGGGGCGATCATGTGCCTATGTGTGCTGGTGTTAGTGTAGTGCAGGGATATGCAATTAGCGGACCTCCAGCTGTTGCCAAACTACAAGTCCCATCATGCCTCTGCCTGTGGTTGTCATGCTTGATGCTGTCAGAGTCTCGCTATGCCTCATGGGACTTGTAGTTTGGAAACAGCTGGAGGTCCGCTAATTGCATATCCCTGGTGTAGTGTTTGTGCACTAACCTGTCTTCTCATGCGGCGCTCGGTATATGCGAGCGCCGCATGAGGGATGACATCACTTCCTCCTGCCTGTGTAAACATTACACAGGCAAAGAAAGCATTTGATTAGCCGCGAGGGGGTGGCCAGAATAGAATGGCGGCCCCCTCATCACGGATTGCTCCCGAAGCAATCCTGGCTGCCCACTGTACCGGAAGGGGGTCCGATTGGACCCCCCACCCATACGAAGGCAGGCACAGGTATGCGAGTTTGCCTGTCCGTGCCATTCTGCCGACATATATACAGTGGGCGGTCGTTAAGTGGTTAAAATACCAATGGAACCACTTCCAGCCCAAGGACGTCATATGGTGTGACTTTCAGCAGGGATATCTGAACGATGCCTGCAGCTACAGCCATCAGATATTTGCAGCCGGCGATTCTGTGCACAATAAATCTATCATAGCGGCAGTTCCGCCACTTGATAATTCTCATAAGCGATGGGAGGGGACACCCCCCTCCTCCCGCCGCTTCTCTGGGCTATCCAAATACATTGATAGTATATACGGTCTTCTTCCTACACAATTTGCCTAGGCATATGCCATGAGGGCTCTAGTTCCATTGACTCCCAACTAGATAGTTTCACATCCAAGGAGTCTTTCGGCACCTTTTTTTTCTTCATCACACCACTATTCCTAGGGTAGAGAAGGGAGAAGATGGGCAGAGAGGCAGGAGAGGGGTGTCTATGTTGGAGGAAGAGATGGCAGTGTGCAGGTACAGTTGCCAGATAGCGGCGCATGGCTACAGGTTGTTAATGCACAGCTGCATCCAATAGGTGTACTGCAATAACCTGAACAGAGAAATCCACCCAATTTTTTGTAACTGTGCTCTTTAGAAGATGTGCAGTAGTGCCATTGTTAAAGCACCTCCCTAAATCTCAAAATTTGTTGTGCGTTTACATGATTGAGACCACATGGCGCTGCAGTGCATTTGTTTAACGGTTAACCCATGTCAGGAACTCCCTGCATTTCTCACAGAACAGCAGCGCGCGCAAATGAAGGGTCAGGTGTGTGCGCAAACCTAGGCTTAGACATCATTAACCCCATGGGAGCATCTCACAAAAAAACTTGTTGCAGAGCATGCCTAAAGCCCAGGTTCACACTGGGCTGCGGGAGTGAAGCCGTGCGAGTTCAGCTTAACTCGCACAATTTCACTCTCGCTGGCAGTCCCGATTTCAAAGACATCCGACACAGATGTCAATGTAAATCGTGGCCGAAAACAAAAAGTAGTACAGAAACTACTTTTTGAAATCTGTACAGCGCCGATTAGGACGGTGCCATTGCCAGCAATCTGCGGCAAATATTGGCGATTTGACATGCCAAACCGCATGTCAAAACGCACCAGTGTGAACCAGAGCAAAATCTGACTTGTATGTTAATGCAGACTTCTGGGAAAATGTTAGAGAACATATCTAAAGAATGCAAGGACAGTTTGGCATTCCTCACACAATTCCTTTTACGCAGTCCTCGTCACATACAGATCTAAAACCTACAAAGCAGACACTAACTGGCATGCCCAGCAGCACAAGTATCAACCATGCAAATGTATTGGGTGCGGACAAATAGCCATACTATGTAAATGCACTTGAACCAGGCATAGGGGCCTATAACTGCATCAAGAGTGCATGCATGAGGGTACAGACTAAAGCAGAGCTAGGACCTATAAACACCTACTTGCCATGGGCACATCAACCAATATGACTGCACAGAAAAGTTTTGTTTTGCGTGAATCCGTTTTTATGCAGATACGGAAACATTTACCCGACTTGTAACATAACTTTAAATTCTGAACACAATATTTGAAAAAGGAAAAATCCTATGTTTTACTAGAGAAGGGTGCTTTCCAGCATCCCAGCTTGGTTAAAATCCATAGAAAACCCAACACCACCCCTCTTCCTTCCCAAACTTGAGGGAGGATCTCTTGCCAGCCATGAAAACTCCTTGAAGTAGGGAACAAGCAGCCTCTTACAATTAGGCTTTACTGCTGTGCAAGTTCAAACTGCACATTTAGTACATTGGCTTAAACAGAGTCAATTATATACAATCAGCTTAAGAAGCCATTCTCAGTAATCCTGGAAAAAAGACTGAGGACACCATTGCAAGTAAAAAAAAAAAAAAAAAAACACTTATGCAATTAAAAAAGCAGGGCATTTGGGCTACTAAATCCCTTAAAGAGGTCAATTTAGGTGGGCATTGGTTTCATTATCTGCCCTACCAATGCAATTTCTCTGCAGTAGCAACCAATATTGAGTACAACTCACAATGATAAATCAGGTTTACCAATAGCATTGAAAGGAAACGGGAAATCTGTAGCAGCATCTTTTACCTGGTTCAGACCTAATTGAAGGCATTTCAGGTATCGCATTTTTCACAGTTACTATGGTCCAAAGCTGGACCAATGTAACAAAGATACCATAACCTGTGGAATCTTTTCTAGAAGCTGGATATCAATGTAGTAGGCAGTGCAACGTCAGTTATCTCCACTTGCTTCCGGGTCCAATGCCGAGCATCTCTGCTGCACCAACACCTCAGGTCTCTCGAAAGCATTACACTCACAATCAGTGGATTGCAGGAGTCTGGGAGGGGCCCCATTTGCACCATGCTATACCCTAAATACATTGAAAAAGATAGACTGAGTATCACGACTGTCTGAACAGATGACATCACAAGGAGGATGTGGGGGGCTTGGGTATGTGTGATAGGCGTGTCTAGTGAGTTTTCAGCCATATTGGATACATAAATGGTTTGGATGCCACACGCAGATTTCACTTGAGAAAAGGGATTCTCAATTCCACCTGATTGAGTGCCAACCGAATGTTTTTTCTAGTATCCATCAATATAGATTGAAGTTTGTTAGCATGATCTCCTCCCTGTTTTAATGAAAATATATGGCGCTTATAGCTGAGAGATTGCCTTAGTCTAGATCAGTGGTTTCCAAACTGTGGCCCAGGGGCCAGATTTAGCCCTTGGGGCACTATCCCCCCCAGCTGATACCAATGATGGGGCACCATTCCCCCTACTGACACCAGCAACGGGACACCATTTCTCTCATTAAAAGTTAACGATGGACATGGATGCCGGGGCATTTTTTTCACCCACTAGCCACAGTCCAGCCCCCCTAAAGCCAGAAGGACAGTAAATTGGCCATTTGCTTAGAAAGCTTGGAGAGCCCTGGTCTAGATAAAGAAACTGGGGAGATCTTAAGCATTTACCAAAATGTACTGTTTTGTATCTTTATAAGATGCATCCTTTCATAAATGCACTTGAAGTGATCCAAATGAAGAGTAATATGCCTTTGGCCTAACAAATTTCTTTGCATGCACAGGTTTCCCGCTTTCATATAGTTACCTGCTCTTGGTACTACATTATCGAATAAGCTACCTTTAGACGTGCGGCTGTTACTCCTGCACCGCTGAACGCGATCCATTCTCATGATAAGTCACTTCCTTACCACCTATTTTAACCCAATACAGGCTACACCATTGTGCTGTTGGCCAATTCACTTGAATGGGTTGCATTTGGCAGCGATACCAACTACCAAATGCAACAGAGGGATAATTTTCATCATACCCACAAAGTGTCAAATGTACACCCCCCTTTCTGCTCACAGAGGGGCACACTGCCACATGGCCAAACTTATAAACTGTTAATAAGCATATTCTGTGGCCAAGTGGTTGTGACTTGTTTTGGGCAGCTGTTGCATAGAATAAAAAGCGGCCAGGTTTGTTTTAACTGTGCAACAAATAAACTGCAGGTAATAGGGGGTGTAAGAATCATTATCCAATCTGGAACCAGACCCATCACAAGGCAGGTAATCTAAATACAAGGACCTTCTATAAGAGCTGGAACAGACTGCAGGTTATGTGACACAAGGATGGTTAATAATTAGGAGATCAAGCCTCTGATGCAAGCCAATGAAGATGAGATAGATAAGAGATCAGATCCGCAACCACGGAGGTCCACGTGAGTTTGTCCTCTGCGTATTGCATCAATGCTGCTACCAGGAATGTTCAAAGCTGAACATAGATGCCTGGCCAACAATCTGACTCTCTGGTACATTCTGGCCACGACCAAAGAAAGGCTCAAAGTTACAAAACACTCCTTTATTCAACTGCAAAAATGCCCACCATGTTCTGAAAATGCCTACTGCCTTTGGTCCCACTGCTTGTCACTGACCCCAAACAAGCATGCAGGCAGTGAAGCTAGATAAATGTATTAGAATTAAGAACACTAGAGATAACATACTTAACGTGTCAGATTTCTTCTCTCTTTTTTTTTTAAATGGTACAGAAATATTCTGGCAGAAGCCCCAATAAATACTCACCCATACAGAATACCTATATGTAGGAAACCTAATCAACAGCAGCTCAATATCAACCTGCTCAGAATTCGGGACTAATCAGCGACAGCCATTGGGCTTCACTGGTAGCTCAGTAGCTGCTTACTCAGGACATTCATCTCTGAAAGGTGTCAGAAGAGTTAAGGCTTAGCTACAGTGAATGCAGCGAATCAAGTCACATGTGACCTTGTTCAGAATGAATAATTCCTCAGCTACAAGTTTCTCACATACAAACCGCACGACATTTAGGCTAGGTACACATCTGTGTGGCCGATTTCTACACCTGTTCCCAGTTACCCACACATGATGTATGTAGTACAAGCAGATGCGGCGTTAGGACGGTGCCATTGCCGGCAATTTGCGCCAAATATTGGCGTTTTGACATGCCAAATCGCATGTCAAAACGCACCAGTGTGAACCGGGGTTTAGTGTCAGAAGGCAAGACATTTGCCTGGCTCTTATAGTTAACCCAGCCCCCGAATACTGAATAAAGCAGGTTTAAGAATTACTGCATATAACTATTAGACATGCAAGGTGACTACATTAGAGGAAAAACGGCATGGGCAACAAATGTAGCGGACCATTGCTAAACGTATTAAAAAGCTGCTAGTGGGGCTGCTTCAAAAAATTTGAGTACCAGACAGAACAAGCATGCAGCCAGTGAAGACAAAAATCTGGAGCTGCATCATTGGTACCATTTAAATCACTGACTTGGAACACCACAAGGGGAGTTATTAGGAAAGAGGCAGCAAGAGGTCAGCAATGGCAACTCTGACGTGTTCCCTTTAAATCATATTCATTTCTGCAATTAAACCTTTCGAAGTGGTCCAGAAACTAAAATTGAAAGCCCTCTCCCAATATATGGCAGCAGGTACACTCCCAGCAATAATTCTATTCCCAATTCAAAGTCACTCCATTTTGCAGTCTTGTGACTTTCCATATTTCTCTGCTGAGTCACATCCACCGACATGCTATGATGGTTCATGGACAAGAAAACTTTACCTGCTGCAGCTCCTTCCAGGGTGCCACCATCAGGACAATCTGGCCCTCATCAGCATCACTCTGTTCCTTCACATCTGTCCCCTCCGTAATAGAGGGACCATTTACATTATCACCATCAGAGCCTTTGCAGGCTATCCAGGGAATATACATGCCCAATAACTCCCAGACTGATTTCAGCATCCTTCCTTTTGTTAAGAAATGTGAAGAATGAGGAAAGAAACCTCAAATACACCCTTTAACACCTGGGTGGTTCTCTGCAACAAAGGCTGCTTCAATGAGACCGCAAAAAAAAAAAAAGAAATGCAACACTGGAATTAGGAGCAGGAATATAGCTGTACAGCAAGCATCATGCAATACAGTTAAACACCTGGAGTCTGCCTTGCCCTCACTCTGCAAATGTTCACACCAAAAATACTGAAGCCGGCTGCTCTGACTCTGCATTCACACTGCAGCAGGGTATAGCCAATCACAGCTGCGGACATTAACACACTCTGAAGTCAGACCAGTAAGCATGCAGCAAGCCAGAAGGAAATTCCAGCATCACTCATGGTCCAAGAGGAGGAAACTGCAGCTTTAGGGTGATCTATACAGCATCCTGTGCTATAGAGATGACACAGCTTTTCCTAAAGTGTAACTCATTTCCTATAGGCTTTTTTCTTATAAATTTACTTTAAGCTGATCTTTTATATGTGAATGTGTTTAGGTTTTAAAACCCCTGTAACAAAATCTGATACTTGCAACGTGGTAAAAGGCATGAGAAGGGAAAAAAAACAAAACAGACTGCTTATTAGGAAAATCGGGGACCACCGACATCCACCAATGGACACATTCCATAACTGGGTTGCTGAGATGTCCATACTGGCAGCCAGTCCAGCAATCTGGGGATTTGAAATCCCCTGCTCTTCTCCATGCAGTGCTTCCAGGATACACCAGATAGATTCTGGGTGGTCAGCACTATGACAGCGAATCAATCTGGCCCATTCTGGAAGCACTGCATGGAGAAGTGATGAAAGGGATTTCAAATCTACGAACCAGCTGCTGAGGTGTTCATTGCTCAGCAACCCTGAGGTTGAACAAGAAAAAAATGTTTTTTTTTGCAGATTCATACTTACCTAGGTGGAGCAAGGGTCCAATGCTGCATCTGTCCCAGTGCCTCTAGACTGAGAACCGAGCGATTGAACACAGCCGATCACTCCGTTTTCAGAGCTCACTGGAGCACTGAATTGTGGAGTGGCCATTTAGTCTCAGCAGCTCGCTGAGAGGCTGAAAAGTGTGCCAATTTGGTGGATCTGACTACCATTGTCGTGATGATGCGGTGCCTGGACTGATTTGTGACGTCAGCAGAGAGCAAACTTGAAAACAGGTCACAGGAGTGCAAAACTAATTGCACTCCTGTGAGCCAAAAGGAGAAGTACAGCCGAAAGAGCTTTGGCTATACTTTAAGTACAGCAGGGCCTGGGTGTATGGGATTAGGTCACCTTTACATTTTTTCCCTGTAAAATTTAAACTAACCCTTTAGCCCACGTTCACATTGGGCCGATTTGCATGCCAAATCAGCGGCTATTGCCAGCAATAGCACCGTTCGAATCGGTGCAGCGCCGATTCCCAAAAGTAGTTCCTGTACTACTTTTGGCGACTTGGGGGGCATTTTGAACAAACATCTGTGCAGGAACCCACACAGATGGCTGTCAAATCGCCCCCGAAGTCGGACTGCATTGCTGGTTTGAAATCGTGCAAGTTCAGCTGAACTTGTATGATTTCTAACCTGCATCAGTGTGAACCTGGACTTAATGTTCTAGTCATCCAAAATCCCCAAGACTACTGCTGTGTGCTGACATCTTGGATGTGATGTTTAGCAGCCACAGGAGGTCACTATATAGCAAGGATCACCAAAGACCGTAGTCTAAACCTGGGAAGAGTGACAGTCCTGTTCTGCTGAGTCTTCCGCCCGGCAATTTGAGCCTCACATGAAGGCAGGGGGCTGGAAGTGCTGCAGCCAGGCGGGAGACTCAGGAGAGCACACCACTTGCCTGCCCAAAAAGGTAGGACTGTGCAGGGAAGGCTTGCACTGAAAAGGGGCACCGTTACATTAACAGGCACTGAGGACACGTGAAGTAAAGGGAGACTATGCACACTGATTTGACGAGGGGGGGGGGGGGGGGGCTGATGTTATGTGGGGGTTGTGAAGGGCTGCCGAGTAAACTGATGTAAAGAGGGGGCAGTGGTGTGTTCTAGTGCAAAAACTAGATTCGGCCCTCTACCGCAAGGAAAAATTTTACTGTCTAGTTCCCCTTTGCTCATTCCCTAGACACTACATAAAAAAAAAAGGTCACGTAGGGAGGGGAGTTGGACCAGCAAAGAATTATATACTCCCAGAAGAGGAGGATAGGACTGACGGTTGTGTAGGGGGGGACGACGAATTTTCCGAAGTTGTTATATTTGCTAACAATTTTAGAGGCTCATTGCAAATCATTACAAATAGTTTATAGAAAAGGAAAATGCAAGTAGGCATTTAAAACACTTCCATCTTTTATCTGCAATTGAGGTGGTGACAAGGTCACTTACTTCATCTAAAAACCAGGTTTACAATAGGGAAAAAAGAAAAAAAGTTGGCCATAGGAACCATATTTCTCCTCTAGAAAGTTTTTTTAACAAAAAAAAAAAAAAAAAAAACCCCTTTCTTAAAGCAGGAATCCTCAAACTACGGCCCTCCAGCTGTTGCAGAACTACAAATCCCATGAGGCATTGCAAAACTCTGACATTCAGACATGACTAGGCATGATGGGAATTGTAGTTCCTAAACACCTGGAGGACCGTAGTTTGAAGACCCCTCTCTTAAAGCCTTGTATTAGACATAGGATGCAATATCTAGCATCAAACAGGGTGATGGCTCCTAGCAACCAGCTGTCCAACTAAGCTAAAATCTAAATGAATTATTGACAACTCTACTCTTTTCCTACACTTGTATTAATGAGGCCCAGTGTTTCCCCTTCAGGAAGCCAGTCCTCTATCATAATGAGCTAGAAACAGATCGGCCACTTGCCAAGTTGCAGTGACATTCAAAGAATTCAGTTACCATCAGCCTCTAAAAAAAAAGGTAGAGGATGCAGCTAAAGCCAAGTTCTCTCTTCACAAATGCAATAATCTAATTACAAAATAACGCAGTGTATTTAAAGCCAAAACTAGTAGGCAAAGGTTAAAACCTGTTGGTAATTTGTGTCCCATTAGACTTTCCTTCACTTCCTGCTCCTGCAAACACGACAGGAAGCAGGATAAAATCTCTAAAGACAGACAAGTCCCTGAAAAAGCCATCTAGGAGGGGACAAGCGATTCCATTGAAAGAATTCCCCTCGGTTCTTCTGGTTTGATCCCGGGCTGTGTGCCACTATCGACACATACTACAGCGTGGCTTGGCTGCACCGCACCCTCCCCACTCCTAGGATTGGATTGACAGCAGGAAGAGCCAATGGCTCCCGCTGCTGCCTCCATGTCCTGTGAGAAGACAGTGCAAGTATCGATGCCGCTCTCGGGCACGGTGTTGGTTAGAGATATGGCTCAGGTAAATATTTGGGGGCCTGCAGGAGAGCCAGTCATGAAAGGTTTAGCACCCTAAAAATAAAAGTGCAGATGGTGAAGGAAAAAAATTTAAAATTTGCTCGCGGATTACAGATCCAATCTCTTCAAATCCCCCCTATGCCCTATTCCACCATGTTCTATGATTAGTACTGAAAACACATGAATATCTGATGTTCTTAGGAAACTGGAAAAGCATGTTTGATAAATTAGTGTTTCTTTTAAGTTTTTTCTTCAACGAATGGATTGTATGCTTCCAATGCATCCAGTTGCTCGAGGGTTATCGGTCACATAAATTTTGACCAACTGTTTGCACTTCATCCGCAGTTTTTCTAAATATGGTCATATGCTTGATGCATGGAAGCTGTAGCTATTAAAAAAAAAAAAAAAAAAAAAAAAAAACACGATGCCTGAGTTGTGATTTTTTTAAAGAGACATTTTTACTTTAACACCCCTTAACCAGAACATGTAATTATTCTGGTGTGCATGATCTGAGCACAGGTTCCCCTTTAAGGGCTCCTTCACACCAGAATGCAGGAAACCCATGCTCGTGCACGTTATTTAAAGAAGTGCATGCAATACTTTTGCTGTGGTTTTGTTGCAATTCCGCAAAATTATTGGGCTCAAAACGCACCACACAGGATTGCTGAGCATGTTCCTGTGCAATTCCTGGTGTGAACTGGCCCCAAGGGCTCATTCCAATGGGCTCAAAAGCCCCACAGCCAGCATGTATAGCCGTAGCAGTTCCTTAAGGACTGATGGACACAGGCCGGTTCAACATAATGCAGATGACATTCGGCCCGTTGTGTACAGCAGCCTGTCTGGGTTCTGTTGAAGGGCCATGCCAGAAAAACATCTGCCGACCGGCATCTGATCAGCACTCACTGCTCTCAATCCCTGTCAGAAAATAGATCAGCTGGGAGATTGCTTTACGGACAGATAGTTAGCACTGCAAGCTCCTCAGTGGGCTGAGGAAAAAACCCACCATAGTATGCATCAGGCATTGCTTTGATAGACTAGCAGGAGCTGCATGCAGCAGCCTATACATCTGAATGGTGGCTGTACGACAGAGGTCTCTAACTGGTGGCCCTCTAGCTGTTGCAAAACTACAAGTCCCATCATGAATCTGCCTGTGTGAGTCATGCTTGTAACTGTCAGCCTTGCAATGCCTTAATGGGACTTGAGGGCCACCAGTTTGAGTCCCCTGCTGTATGTACTCCACACAGACCAAAGTCTCAGCACCGAAGGCCATACACCCGTCTCCTTGCACTGCAGATATCTGTACAGCTGCTGCGGTTCCACTCAATTATAGGCTGAGTGACGCGGCTCCTTGCTAGCCAAAAGATAAACTGTGCGGGAATCGCGCTGTATGTGGCTCTCCAAATTATTGAGGATGACCAGCTAACAAGAAAGCAGATTCTACTCCGTACACCTGACAATTGGGGGGAGCCCTGCAGGGACTGAAAACACTTACCACACACCCTCTTTTAGGAACTGTGTGCAGATTTGCCCATCTTATATTTTTCCCAGACTACCAGTCCATCACATAAATGACTGATGCATGCATCTTTATGTACTGTGCATTCCAAAACAATCAGTCAAGCATATTACAAGGTAATAAAGTACCCACATACAAAGTTTTGCTGACCAGAATGCTTGAAAGATCTTCCTGGAGTCCTTTCAAGGGCTGACAGTGACGGAATTTTGCTTTATCAAATAAGCTTGCCATAGACCGATTGAAATATTTCAATCAGTCTATGTGCAGGCTGGTTGTACGGAAGTCAAATCGATTGACTTCAGTAGAACCAGCAGCAACCATTGTACTGTCGAGGAGAAAGGTAGAACACATTAGCTCTCTCATCACCCGCTCCCATGCTCATCTCCAGGACTTTTCCAGAGCCTCTCCAAACCTATGGAACTCCTTACCCCAATCTGTCAGTCTATCTCCTTCTCTATTAGCTTTTAGAGGATCCCTGAAAGCCCTCCTCTTCAGAGAAGCCTATCCAACCTACACCTATCAACTGTATTTTTGTCCATCTGATCATCCCCCACAGTTACTACCCTTTGTTCCATGTGACCCTCCCTTCTAGACTGTAAGCTGGGCCCTCTGATCCCTCCTGTATTGAATTGTATTGTGACTGTACTGTCTTCCCTGATATAAAGCGCTGCGCAAACTGTTGGCGCTATATAAATCCTGAAGAATAAAGCACTGTGGGGAAGGATTCCCAAATTGAGCAATTTGCTTTTCTTCAACCCGTGGTGCATAATGCATGGCCTGCCTTACACAACCATTGAGTTCTGAAAGAAAGCCTTCTGCATATCAAAGATCTTTGCTTTACAGACAAATAAAGCATGGATGAAATAATTGAATGCAGAATGTTCCATCTACTGCCAATTGACCACTAACCCCAAAAATAGAGAGTGCTCAACAGATGATTGTGAATAGAAAAGGTGAACAAAGGTAAGAAGAGTGTCGCGTGATGAGGAAATAGAGCATTGTATGTAAAGATCTTAAATGGATTAAAGAAATTATGGAAGTACAAAGCACATTAATAGGGCTTATCTTCTGTAAACGAGACACACTGATCTCATCTTAATATACAGCACCATACCAGCAAGATAAAACAGAAAGCCAGGACAGTGACCTCGACATGAAAGGAACCCCAAAAGCGTTTATATTAACCAAAATCTGATAGGGGATACTCTTCATGGTGGGAGCCAATTCCAAAAAAAAAAAATTAAGCCTTTTCTGAACTCTGAGATTTACAACAGGGCATGGTGTGCTTGTCATGTCAGATTTTTCTGGGAAAGTTTCCTGGCAAACAGTCCTTTTCTTCACTCTTACTGACTATAAAACTTGCCATACATTATACAATTTTCTTGTTCAATTTCCTTCAAATTTATCTTTAGCCATGTAGTGCAAGGGCCGGTCTGATTGCATACATATTGATAGCGTTTAGGTTTGACCTCATATTAGATGGTTTAAACAAAAAAAAATAGTTTAATGTATGGCCAGCCTAATTCAGTGCATGTACTACTGTCACTGTTGGGGGCCAGTTCTTAAACCATTGAATTTAAGATGTAAAGAAATCTGGCCATCTATGGGCAGAATACATTTCTGTGCTAATCAAAATTAGTCTAATCACATACAAAAAAAAAAAAAGTTATAGCTGCTAGCTCAAACACTGTACGGATGATTCCACAACACCCCCCATAACTGAAATACACAATAGCATAGCACAACCATTATGGCCCGTACACACGATCCGAATATTGTACGACAGATCGTACAACTTTTTTCGCTTAGTCGCAAGTAGAAAGTGTTGTAATGTATTTGTATTGTATTTTCGGACAACTATACTGACTAAACGAAAATCGTACAATCTGGTATCATACGAGGAAAATGTGTTTGTCCGATCGAATAATATCGGATGAACTGTCGCGATCGGCTCTCGAAAGTAGTGTACACACGATCCAAAAATCGTAAATTCTTCCTCGGACGATCGTTTTCGTACGATATTCGGATCGTGTGTACAGGCCATAATAATCAGCTCATTATAGTAAAAAGTCCACTATAAGCAATCCATAAATAGTACAATCCAATCAGTGTGACACAGTGAATAAAAAGTTTTGGCTCTTTGTAAGTGGCGTACGTGCTTCCAGTAAACAAGTGAATTGAATGCTCACCTTAAAAGAAAGGTCAGACAACGCAACACATCCCAAGGCAACTGGAAACAGATGACAGGATCAGCTCAGCTTGATCATCCCTTCTAGGTCCCCCCCTCAGGCTTCAGGAACTACTTGCCCTCTTATACTCATCTTATGGACGCATGGTCATATAGAGAATACAAAAGATCAATAGTTCTCTCATATATAAAATTTATTCTCTCAGTGCATATTAAAAAAAAAAAAAAATTTACAAGAACATATAGCTCAACAATGCATGTACTAATACACATCCATGTATTCCCCCAGCACACCACGTAGTTCTCCAAGATGGCTGCAAGAGGAGGTCACGGGCTGGGCTCCGCCCCCCAATAGCCATTACATCCTGTGATTGGACTTTCACAGTAGGACCCATTGAGGAAGTCCAATCACAGGACGCAACATGTATGGGGGGGGGGGGGGAGGGGGAGGAGCCACCTTTCTTATTGGGGTCAAACATTGAGGTGATCATTCAATTCACTTGTTTGGTGGAATCGCACACGGCACTTCCAAAAAAAAGGACATTTCACGTGTCGATTTGATTATACTACTATTTATGAACTGCCTATAAGTGGACTATTACAATTGAGATGATTCGTTGCACTACACCATTTTGTACATTTCTGTGCTAAGGCATCCAGAAAGCATTTTATTGCATGTTAGATAGAACAGTATACTTTACACTGAATAGTGAAAAATTCTTGTTTTTGAGGTTTCACAAAAATGCAAAAGAGTTTGGTGCAATTTATAGACAAAAGTTTAATATATTAATTTCCACTATTTCAATCATTTTTTGCCTACTCCTAGGTTTCAGGAGCATATTTGTTTTTACATAGTAGGTAAATTTGAAGACAATAGTCCATCCAGTTCAACCTGTGTAGGTGTGTCAATGTCTATAATCATTTCCCATATCCCTGTATGTTGTATTCTTTAACATGCACATCCAAGAGTCTATTAAAAATATCCATACTCCCCACTGACACCAATTCTGGGAGAGTTCCACATTCTTACCGCCCTGACAGTGAAAACCCCCTGTGCAGTTTAAGGTTAAACCGCTTCTCCTCCAATCTCATTGTGTGGCCCTGTTTCCTCTTGCATTCCCAGAGACTGAATAGTTTTTTCCTATGCTGAATCACCATTGAGATTTGCAAATCGCCATCATGTTAACTAGGGTTGTCCCGATAGCGATACTAGTATCGGTACCGATACCGAGCATTTGCCTGAGTACTTGTACTCGGGCAAATGCTCCCGATGCTTGTGATCAGTGCGGTGGGGGAAGTTACCAGCACCGATCAACGCTGTATATATTTAAAAGTAGTTTCTCCGCTGTGCCACTGTCACATGAGATTTAAAAAAGTATCGGTAATCGGCGAGTACTTGGAAAAAGTACCGGTACTTGTACTCGGTCCTAAAAAGTGGTATCGGGACAACCCTAATGTTAACATACTGTGTGAAGTTCCCCACAAATCTTTTAATTCTGTATTCACCATGACCTGTGAGTAGTCACTGCTGCATCATATTTCAGAGCCTGCCTTCTTAACTACAGGAGGTGCTGAATGGAGGAGTTTCAGGATGCATAATCAATACAGGAATCACTACCTGCAGGCAGAAATGTACTATGGGATATGTAGTCTTTAGAAATCAAAAGTAAACCGCAGAAAAAGCTGCAAAGCATGCTGGGAATCCAGGAGGTTGGGGAAAGACAGCCGGCAGACATGCAGATCTCATGACATAAGAGTATTTTCAAGTAAGTTTATATTGGATTGTTAAATAATATTCATTTCTATCATAGTGTCGTTATAAAATTGGGATGTGACCATAGACGACTTTATAAAAAAAAAAAAAGCCCTTTCAGTGACACAGCCATGTTCCATAAATGTAGGCTTTGCAGCAGTCAAACTACAGTTCTAGTCTCTCCCTACACTGACTATTCATATATCAATATTATTTCTTCTATGCTCCAGTCAAAGACAAAAGGCTACCATGGTCAGATAGCGACTGTTACACGATTTCTTAAGAGCCCATTTGTGTGCGCATAACAAAGTATCTTCCATCACAGTAAACAAAACACAAACCCAGCATGTGGGAGCAGGATGTCCTCAGCAGTAGGTAGTCAGTGTAATTAGTGTTGCACATGAGCACAACCCATTGAGTTTCTTGTGACACCCACAGTATAGGCTAGATGTCAAACAGGAATGTTTTTACTCGGATTAAACGGGCCTGCATTCAGCCCATTACTTTTAAGTCACCAAAATGATGGTAGTGCAGCATGGCAAGGAGAGGAAAACACACAGACACACACACACACACACACACACACACACACACACCCCCCCTCTAAAACGTGCATTAATACTAGGCACGTCAAGCACGAGAGTTAACTAATTTCAATGGCCAGAATAAATTATTCTGACCAACGAACTGAACATCCAAGCGCTCGACGCACCTAAAAAAAATAAAAAGTTTACATGCGTCAAGCATATTTTCTCCTTAGAAATTAATGCTGCCAGGAGGAAAGGCCTTTAGGAGAGGTGGGCCAACGACCTGCATGCATGGGGCCTTCAAACTAGAAAGAACCCCCCCCTTTGGATGGACTATGAGGGTTATAACCTCTGAAAGAGGTTTTTCCACCTGTGTCCAAGTGGGGAGATTTCCCTTCATTTCCTGTCCCATAGCCAAAACAGGAAATGAGGAAATGCCTCCAAAGTGAGAAAATCCTGGGGTGCCACCAGAACTAGTGTCCCCATTGGAACATTTCTCCTCTATTCGTGTTCTGTGTCAACCCAAAATTAGTCATCTTAACTTAAAATAAGAACGATAAAACAGGACTAACAGACTGTGAATCTCCCTAGTGGAGACACGGCTGCAATAAAAACCTGACAAAACTCCTTTCGAATCACTCCCACTCTATTCAGGATAAAAAAAAATAAAGTTTTGCCTTATTTGTCCATCCAGGTCTGATATTTATACAAACAGAATACATGCAGAACACTGGGCAAAACAATGCAAAAAAGGGCGATACAGCAAGGGTAGGAGAACGGGTAACAAGGGCAACGAATGTATAAATAACCATTTGCCCAGGTTCACACTGGGCTGCGGTAGTGAAGCCGTGCGAGTTCAGCTGAACTCGCACAATTTTACTCCCGCTGGTCAGTCCCGATTTAGGCCCCATGCACACGAGACGCAGGTGCAAACTCTGCTGAACACACGTTTTTAAACGCTGAAACCGGCGTTTATAAACGCGCGTTTTGCCGCGTTTGCGGCCGCGTTTATAAGCGTTTCATCATAGACCCTCCCTAAGCTCAAAAAACAGTAAATTTTAACCATTTCAGCCAGTTTGTGAGACCAGAGTGAGTAGCAGCAGCTGAGAGAGCAGCAGTGTACTTGTATTTAGCGTATCACTTGCCACGTCACCTGCCACAAGCTGTGGATTGTCCACTTGCCACGTCACCTGGCCACGTCACCTGCCACAAGTTGTGGATTGTCCACTTGCCACGTCACCTTGCCACATCACGTGCCACAAGTTGTGGATTGTCCACTTGCCACGTCACCTGCCACAAGTTGTGGATTGTCCACCTGCCACGTCACCTGCCACAAGTTGTGGATTGTCCACCTGCCATGTCACCTGGCCACATCACGTGCCACGTCACCTGGCCACTTCACCTGCCACAAGTTGTGAATTGTCCACTTGCCACGTCACCTGCCACGTCACCTGGCCACAAGTTGTGGATTGTCCACTTGCCACGTCACCTGGCCACGTCACCTGCCACAAGTTGTGGATTGTCCACTTGCCACGTCACCTAGCCATGTTACCTGCCCACATTACCTGCCACGTCATCTGCCATAAGTTGTGGATTGTCCACTTTCCACGTCACCTGGCCACATCACGTGCCACATCACCTGCCACAAGTTGTGAATTGTCCACTTGCCACGTCACCTGCCACGTCACCTGGCCACGTCACCAGCCACAAGTTGTGGATTGTCCACTTGCCACGTCACCCGGCCACAAGCTGTGGATTGTCCACTTGCCACGTCACCTGGCCACATCACCTGGCCACGTCACCTGGCCACAAGCTGTGGATTGTCCACTTGCCACGTCACCTGGCCACGTCACCTGGCCACATCACCTGACAAGTTGTGGATTGTCCACAATGCGATGCAAGCAATTACAGTTTTCTTTTATATTTTTTAATAGTTTTTCATCATTTGCCATCATTTTTGAGATTTCTAATGTTAAAAAATAGGTCACCTTTAAAAACGCTTATAAACGCAAACGCGGCAAAACGCCGGTACCGCGTTTAGCACGTGAAAACTTTTGCGTCTGAACCCATTTTTTTGCTTCTGGAAAAACGAGGTTAAACGCAACTGCTTGTAAACGCCAAAAAACGAGAGTGTGTGCATGGACACATAGGATAACATTGAATGGGTTCAGGAGCAGTTGAAAAAAGCGTCCAACTGCCTCTGAACGCGCGTTCAACAGCAAATAACAGCGTCTCGTGTGCATGGGGCCTTAGGCTGCGATTACAGAGACATCTGTACAGGTTTCTACACAGACGACAATGTAAATTGCGGGTCGAAATTGCAAAAAGTAGTACAGAAACGACTTTGTGAAATGGTGTAGCGCTGCAGATGCGGCGCCGCACCAATTAGGGCGGTGCCATTGCCGGCAATTGCCGCCATTTTGACATGCGATTTGACATGCCAAAACGCACCAGTGTGAACCAGGGCTTAGCGACAGCTACATATAGAGGTCCCACATAAGGCCAATTACACAATCAAGCCATGGAAAGGACCTTGTGCATTAAAAGATTGCCAAGATCACCACTACGGTTACACACAACTCCCCCTTAGAACTCTGGACCAGTGTTTCCCAACTCCAGTCCTCAACAGGTCATGTTTTCAGGATTTCCCTCAGATGAAATGGCTGCGACAATTACCAAGGCAGTGATTGCACCTGTGCAAAATAATGGGAAGCCTGAAAACCTGACCTGTTGGGGCACCTAGAGGACTGAAGTTGAGAAACATTGCTCTGGACTATAGATACCTATACCTGTATTCTGCTGCATGTATAGAAAGATGCCTGCGTGTGTCTCAGCAGGGTGGGAATGGGGGAAGGGTGAATCATTAGCATTTCCTATGGTCATGAATTGAGTCATCTCCATGTTATTTCAGGCATCCATGGAATCAGAGGGGCCCTGGGGCATCCTCATGTCATGCTGTTAGTTCTATTATTTAGGGAAAGGAGGCCATTAACATTACTTCACATGAGTCACACACGCACATTGTACACTGCTAGGCTCCAGGGGAAACAGACTTCTTGGCGATCAAGGTTTTCAGTGCAGCAACCAATGTAGTCACTTTGACACAAGAAATTTTTCCGGAGAGATAATGGAATGTTTGAAGCGCTGATATAGCCATGTTTACTTTGCATGTAACAAAGAACTGCATATTCCTAACCCATCACAGCTGATGTGTCAGCCAATATTTATCCAGCATCTGTCACTCTACAAACATTCATTCATTTAGGCCCTAGAAGCCGGTAAAACTGCTCAGGTAGAAGAGGAAGCAGCAATCCATCCAACAACCATACGGTTTACACTTTACTGAATAAAAAGCTGAAACCTTCCTGATTAGTTTGCATAAATCAGCATTGCTGTAGAAGTCATATGGGCAAAGTTATGACAGATAAAACCTCATGGGAACTGAATCAGAACGATGCCGGCAATGCAGGACTGTGTGGTGCTACAAAGGCCACATGACCTGGAGGCAAGAGATCTCTGCCCATTTATGAGGACTGTATAACAAATCTCCATAGCAACTAGATCACTTTCAACCTGGACTAGAGAAATAGGTCTGCTATAGGTGATAGACATAGTATAATGTCTTCATATGCCCCCACATTAGATACTATTATAAAGGGTTTGTTACCCCAGCATTTCATATTCCTGATACGTGCCTGCTGTACCATGTACTCGGAGAGCATCCTGTTCCCTTTGTATTGCTTCCCTTGTGTGAAATCCCTGGTGTTCAACAGTTCCTCTGCTTTCCTATAATAATAATAATAATAATAATAAAAAAAATAAAAAAAACTGACCACATTAGGCATGAGAGCACAGCTTGGTCAGTTCTCTGGCTATGCTGGGAGCTCAGACTGCTCTCCAATGGTTGAGACTTGTCCTGACACACCCCCACTGCACAGCCATTCACTGGGAAATTCAGTGTACTGTTGCCTCTCCTCCCTCCAGCTCTTATGCTGATAACAGAGGGAATGTGAGATGTTTTGCCTCATTTCCATTTTAAACTGAATGGATTGTTTACAATCACTTTAACAGGAGCAACAAGCCTCTACTAGGAAGAAAAGAAATTAGACACATGCTGTATAAATATAAACTAAGACACTATGTCAGATTAGCTGCTATGGACAGTCATGCTTCCTTTGCCCCAGTGTACAAATTACCAAACCTTTAATAAGGATTCCTGAATGGCTTCCAATAAGCCGACTATCTTTGGATTTAATGAGCTCTGTAATGAAATAAACCTTACATCAGGTCCACCGTAAACCTTCAATATTGCCAAGCCTTAAGGCTGCTTTCACACTGGGGAGGTAAAGTGCTGCCATTTTTAGCTGCGCTTTACCGTAATTTTTGCAGATGTATTCTGGCCGCTAGCGGGGCGCTTTTAATCCCCGCTTTGGCCAGGGTGCCCATTCATTTTAATGGGAAAGAGCGGTGGACACACCACTCCAAAGATGCTGCTTGCAGGACATTTTTTAATGTCCTGCCAGCGCATCGCTCCAGTGTCAAAGCCCTCGGGCATTCACACTGAAGTGAATTAAGCTCTTTCAGGGCGCTTTGCAGGTGCCATTTTTAGTGTTCTAGCGCCTGCAAAGCACCTCAGTGTGAAAGGGGTCTAAATGAGTCTTCCAACACCAATATAATTATGTCAACCCACAAGTGAAGAAATGGACAGACAGTTACTTGATGGAGCTTTGACATTAGCTCAAAAGGGGTTTTCCTCAACAAAAAACAGAAGTAGGCTTGTTTAGTCTACAAAGAGAGGGGGAAAGAAAAAAAAAAAACGGTTTCTAATCTGTCTAGTTGTGGCCTTGCAGTCCTAATGACTCATCCCTGTAGGAAAGACAAGGCTGAATGTCACGCAACATAAAACTATACTGGTAAAAACCCTTGTTTTGTTTATTAGACCAGTATTGGTGCAATTCTCTATAGATAGATTTGACCCCCCCCCCCCTTCATGTCTACCATACACTTGGCTAGTCAAGGTTTGACAATTAAACTGGTGCCACAAACCAGGTTAGAAGATTAAAATCTAACAAAAAACTGTTTCTATAGAAAACCTTTCCAAAAGTAATCAAACACTAAGGCCCCTTTCACACTGGGGCGGGCAGGAGCGGTATAGCAGCGCGATTTTCAGCGCTGCTATACCGTCGTTCTTATCGCGGTATGCGGTCGCTATGGGGGTTAATTTAACCCCCGCTAGCGGCCGAAAAAGGGTTAATACTAGGAGGTCGACCGATATATCGGCTGGCCGATATTTGGCCATTTTTGATAAATCGGCATCGGCCGATTTATTATCAAGATTAGGCCGATATTTCAGACTGACCTCCGCTCATTCTTCCTTCTCCACACTCAGCGGCTCTGGCTGCATCAAGCGCCGCGCTGAGTGTGTGAGCAGAGAGGAGAGAGAGACAGAGAGGAGCTGTCAGCTTGATGTCGGAGGTGGGCGGGACCCGGCCGGGGTGGGCGGGACCCGGCAGCTAAATTACACCAGCCAATGATTGGGCTGCTTTAGAAAGGGGGCGGGGCCACATACACGTAGCGACCCGCCCAGATACCATCCCATTAGCTGGTGTAATATAGCTGCTGGGTCCCGCCCACCCCGGCCCGGGTCCCGCCCACCCCGACATCGAGCTGACAGCTCCTCTGTCTCTCTCTCCTCTCTGCTCACACACTCAGCGCGGCGCTTGATGCAGCCAGAGCCGCTGAGTGTGTGAGCAGAAAGGAGAGAGAGAGAGGAGCCGTCAGCTCGATGTCGGGGTGGGCGGGACCCGGCCGGGGTGGGCGGGACCCAGCAGCTATATTACACCAGCTAATGGAATGGTATCTGGGCGGGTCGCTATGTGTATGTGGCCCCGCCCCCTTTCTAAAGCAGCCCAATCATTGGCTGATGTAATTTAGCTGCTGGGTCTGCAAAATCAGTGCAATCTGTCAGTGCCGCCAGCCAGTGCCACCCGCCACCGCCAGCCAGTGCCACCCGCCACCGCCAGCCAGTGCCACCCGCCACCGCCAATCAGTGTCAATAGTGCCATCTGTCAGTTCCAAACCAGTGCCACCTGCCAGTACCATCTGTCAGTTCCAAACCAGTGCCACCTGCTAGTGCCAATCAGTGCCACCTGCCAGTGCCAATAGTGCCATCTGCTAGTGCCAATAGTGCCACCTGCCAGTGCTAATCAGTGCCTCCTGCCAGTGCCACCTGCCAGTTCCAAACCAGTGCCAACTGTCAGTTCCAAACCAGCGCCATCTGCTAGTGCCAATCAGTGCCACCTGCCAGTGCTAATCAGTGCCTCCTGCCAGTTCTACACCAGTGCCACCTGCCAGTTCCAACTGTCAGTTCCAAACCAGCGCCATCTGCTAGTGCCAATCAGTGCCACCTGCCAGTGCCATCTGTACTGAGGACATCAAGTGTGTGCTAGAGTGACGGGAGTAAGCAGGAAGGAGTGGAGTGGGTGAGGGTTTTTGTTTTTTTTTTTGTTTTTTTTTAATCGGCCACACAAAAATCGGCCATCGGCCGCCCAAATTTCTAAATATCGGCATCGGCAAGCGAAAAACCCATATCGGTCGACCTCTAGTTAATACCGCCCGCAAACCGCGGCTATTGCCGCGGTTTGCGGGCGGTATTACCGCGCTGTCCCATTGATTTCAATGGGAGACTGCGGTAAAGGAGCAGTGAACACACCGCTCCTTTACCGCTGTAAAGAAGCGGCTAGCAGGACACTTGGAGCGGTCCTGCTAGCGCACCGCTTCAGTGTGAAAGCCTTCGGGCTTTCACATTGAAGGCACAGGGCAGGATTTTTTCATGCGGTATAACAGCGCTATTATTAGCGCTAAACCGCATGAAAAACGCCCCAGTGTGAAAGGGGCCTAAGGTTGCTTTCACACTGAGGCGCTAAAAATATCACCTCCCATCTCACTCCAGTGTGAAAGCCCAAGGGCTTTCACACTGGAGGTGTGCTGGGCAGGATGCTAAAAAAAAAAAAAAAAAAAAGTCCTGCTAGCCGCATCTTTGAGTTGCTGTAGGAGCGATGTATACACTGCTCCTAAAACACCCCTGCCTATTAAAATCAAATGGGCAGTGCTGCCGAACAAGCGCTGCTGCGCTTTGCGGGCGGTTTTAATTTTTTGGCTGCTAGCAAGGGTTAAAAGCGCCCCTGCTAGCGCCACTAAAACAGTAAAGCGCCTTACCACCGATGCCCCCGTGCTGGCAGTGTGAAAGTAGCCTTAGAAACAGAGAACAAGCTCTTCCTATACTTGAAAGTGGTTAATACCCATAACACTATCCATCATCCACAAACAAAGCTTAGACTACTTTCACACTGGGGTGGGGGTGCATTATTGGCAAAGAGCCACTAGTTTTAGTAGTGCTTTTCAGCCACTAGCAGGCACCTTTAACCCCTGCTAGTGGCCAAAGGGTTAAAAGTGCCCGTTACAGCGCTTCGGCAGTGCTGCCTATTCATTTCAATGGGCAGGGCGTTTTAGGAGCGGTGTACACAGCTCTCCCAAACCGCCCCAAAGGTTGCTTGCAGGATTTTTTTTTTACCTATCCCACAAGCTTTCACACTGGGGAGGCACGAGGGGTGCTTTTCAGGAGCTATTTTTAGCACCAATAGCCTGAAAACTGGCTCAGAGTGAAAGGGGTCTTAAAGGATTTGGAAGAAAAAAAAATAAAATAAAAAATAATAAATATATATATATATATATATATATATATATATATATATATACATACATACACACACACAGGGTTCATACACATTTTTACCAATGAAATTCCATGACTTTTCCATGACTTCACGTATAAATATTCATGACCTTATGTTTCATGAAATGTCTATGTATACATGTTAAATAAGAAGAAAATCCATGTCACACCCAGCATATTTTTACTAATATAAATTAGGGCTGTTACTGATTAAAATTTATATGTTCGATTAATCGTTTTTTCTTTTAAATCGATTAAACGACTAATTTTGATTAATTAATTATAACGCACGCACAGATCCAACTACTTTAGCTGATCTCCTTGCATCGCAACTCTGCATTAGTCAGTGGTAAATGTGGTATACACTATATACAATCACCCGACACTAGTTAGTTTCCACAATCCATGACTTAACTTCACAGTTCACAAATAAATTCAAACTGTAGCACTGACGTCAGTACAGTACAGACACCCCCAGTGCAGACCTCCCAGTACAGACACCCCCAGTAGTACAGCCACCCCCAGTGCAGACCTCTCAGTACAGACACCCCCAGTAGTACAGACACCCCCAGTAGTACAGACACCCCCAGTAGTACAGACCCTCCCAGTGCAGACACCCCCAGTAGTGCAGCCACCCCCAGTGCAGACACCCCCAGCGCAGACACTCCCAGTAGTACAGCCACTCCCAGTAGTACAGCCACTCCCAGTAGTACAGCCACTCCCAGTAGTACAGCCACTCCCAGTAGTACAGCCACTCCCAGTAGTACAGCCACTCCCAGTAGTGCAGCCACTCCCAGTAGTACAGCCACCCCCAGTGCAGACCTTGCAGTGCAGACCTCCCAGTAGTACAGCCACCCCCAGTAGTACAGCCACCCCCAGTAGTACAGCCACCCCCAGTAGTACAGCCACCCCCAGTAGTACAGCCACCCCCAGTAGTACAGCCACCCCCAGTAGTACAGCCACCCCCAGTAGTACAGCCACCCCCAGCGCAGACACCCCCAGCGCAGACACCCCCAGCGCAGACACCCCCAGCGCAGACCTCCAAGTACAGACACCCCCCAGTAATGCAGGCACCCCCCCACCCCTTACAGACCTCAGAACAGCAATACACAGCGCAGTGTGTGTCCCTCCAGTTCCTGCTGACGTCAGCGTGCCGCTAAGCCAATAGGCTGCCGCCGGGTGTACCAAGATGGCCGCGGCTCCGGAGATAGGCCGAAGCCGCGGCCTTTCCTAATGGCCGAGGCCCCGGAGCGCTCCGGGGATCGCGCCGTGTGCCGATCCGAACAGGATGACCTGTTTGGATCACGGATCGCTTACGATCCGTTGCACGACTAGTAGTGACTAAAATATTCCATGACTTTTCCAAAACTTAGTGGATTCAGTCATTTTCCAAAACTTTTCCAGGCCTGGAAAGTGCCATGTCAAAATCCCATGACTTTTCCAGGAATTTAATGACCGTACGAACCCTGTATATGATACTGCTCCTTTAAATAATTTTAAACAGCACAGTGCTTGGGCTGTGTAATTTGGCCCCCTGTATCACCTGAAATACCTGGCTGATTCTACCCGCCCCCCCAGTAAACCAACCACGGTTTATCATGGCTGCTGAGCCCTGAACAGTGGACAGTTTAAGTGCCGCTGTCATCCGCTGCTCTCTTGTCCTCAATTATAGCTGGCACAGACCAAAAAAAAGTAGCGAATGGAGTACCAACATCCCTGAATTATATATATATATATATATATATATATATATATATATATATATATATATATATATATATATATGTAAAAAATAAAAAAAAACACGACTTTAAAAATGGTACTAGGTCATTATATGTCAAGTGAATGAATAATATTTCTAGATAGTATAAAAATGTAATATTAGTACAAATTGTGTAACCCATTACACTAAAGCTTAAAAATGATGGGGGGGGTACCTGGACCACAACAGCACTCATATGGTGGACTTCAATCCCCAGGCATCAGACCTACACAAAGGATTACTAAAAAGGAACAAGCCTAAATGATACATAATGGCACTAAATGGGCCAGAGTCCAGGTCAACAGGGTAAAGTGTGCAGCACAAGTCTCAATATTGTCCAGAAGAGAATGAAAAAAGACATTTGTGCCTAAATTCACCATAAAATTATAGGAGGGATGAGGAGGCTCTAAAAACTTAGGGAACATTAAACCATCTCTTATATGGTGGTCAGTACTGCTGAAATGTCGCTGGGAATATAAGGCAGACCCACCAGCTTCCTCCAACCGCAAATTCTACCATTCGGTTTTTCTACAATCACAAAAAGGGCGCCATCAATCAGCTGTGGCCATGTCTATTTTCCTGTCAGGGGGATGGGTGTAAAAGGGAATTCACTAACCGATAAACAATATAAAAAATAAAAAAAAGGAAATTGCAGTGCATATATTGCAAGATACCACCCATTACAGATAAGATAAACATATAACAGATGTATAGGTTCAAAGTATACAGATGGAAGAATACTGTATATCTGTAAAGATTGGCCTGTATATAAAGGCTAGTTTTACTTTATCTTTTAAAACATAAGATGCGAGGTCCACATTAAGCGCCCCCTCCCTCAAAAAAAAAAAAAAACATTTGCGCCCCAACAAGTACCGCATCAGGGTAAAAATACGAATAGTTTTAGAGTGCAAGTAGTGTGAATAGGCACTAAAACTACTTTTTCTTTCAGTGCAAGCGGTGTAAAGACCTGAATTTGACTTGGTAAATGTATAGCAGTGCTCAGCGGGAGTGAGAAACAGGACATAAGCACATTGGCTCCAAGTGCAAGCAGAATGCTGACAGGAGAGAGCAGAGTGACCAAGGTGAGCTCACTGTGCTGCTTCTTTCACTGTCCAGTTACAGGGCGGGGGTTGGGGAGGTGACAAGTGATACAGAACTTAAGATCAAAATAACTCCTCCACTGCAAGGCAGGGCGGTGGTGTGGAGTACAGCAGTGTAAACTTCAGGCATTGATAGACAAGACATCAAATCAAACGGCTCCTTTATATGCATTTGCCACCTGCAGAGTACCTGTTATATTCTACATGTACCTGCAAGAGCCACACTTTGTCTGCGCATGCACAGAACCATTTATTCCTATAGAAAGGCCATCTGTCATTGGGAAATACAGACATTCTGTTCATAGGAATGAATAGGTATGCAAAGAGAAGGACTGGCTGTGAGTTGCAGTAGAAGCTGAGCCAGTGTGCCAGGAACAGATGAATGAGACGAGGGAGGGAGAGCAGAAAACAGTAAAAGTATACAAAAAGCATAAAAAAAAATAAATAAAAAAAATAAAAAAAAAAGGGGATCATGGACACAAAACTACATAAGTTTTATCAGGAGAGTTTTTTTTTAAAGAAATCTGAATGCAGTTCTAGTGTTTGTGATGGGCCTTTGCACACAGTGCATTCAAATCAGTAGCCTCACTGCATTAAGATGCATAAAAGCAACACAGAAAAAAAACTGCATCCCAGGTCAGTAATTTACATGTGTATGCAAACAAATGTGCATAAACTTAATGGAATTGAAGTAAAAAGATTTTTGTACTCACCGTAAAATCTGTTTCTCCAACGTCAATGGACTGACACAGCCTCTTAATATTTGACAAGTGGGTCTATGTCCCTGCTTGCAGGAAAGAACTAGGCAGAATGTTATAACATACATTCTAAAGACCAGAGCTGAACAGACCCGCCCAGGGGGGCGGTCCCCTGGACATAACCCACCCACCTGCAGCCAGCAGCCCTCACTTCGTAACAAAATCAGTACAAACTATAAAAGCAGGGGTCTTCAAACTACGGCCCTCCAGGTGTTCAGGAACTACAATTCCCATCATGCCTAGTCATGTCTGTGAATGTCCGAGTTTTACAACGCCTCATGGGATTTGAAGTTCCGCAACAGCTGGAGGGCCGTAGTTTGAGGATCCCTGCTATAAAGAAGGGTGGGTGCTGTCAGTCCATGGATGTAAAAGACTTTTCTCTGACATCCATGGACTGACACAGCTCTAATACTGAAACACGTGGTATGTCTCTGCTCGCAGGAGAAGATCTAGGCAGAATGTTAGAAACATACATTCTAGAACAAAACCAGAGCTGAACAGCCCCGCCCAGGGGGCAGTCCCTCCAGACATAACCCTCCTACCTGCAGCTAGCAGCCTCAGTTTGTAACAAAGCAGTACAAACCTTAAAAGGGTGGGTGCTGTGTCAGTCCATAGACGAGAT